>CM028383.1:79908446-79934047 GCA_013146195.2 Codonopsis lanceolata
CGAGCATTGAAAGCAAAATTTATAGTGGTTTCCCTTTTATTTTTCGAAAAAGTTAGACAGTAAACTAAAAGATCAACATTATAGTGAAACCATCCATACAATTATATTACCTATGGTAATATTATTTCTACATGTACTCAAGTAGGAATTGAGATGCAGCGTGATGAAATTACAATATCGCTTAAAAAGTATAATATACGGTAAAAATGAAATTAGGGAATACGTCATCAATTTGCTTACGATCCAAAAAATTGATTACCCCAAAAGAAAACATAAAAATTCCGAAAAATATTTTAAAAGAAATAAATACAAATCTCGTGAAGATTCCAAATATTATAAAACTTCTAAGAAACATTATAGAAGAAAAAATTATAAAAATTCTAAAAAAAAAACAAGGATCTAAGTCAGGTCATAAAACATGTGTTAAGTGTGGTAAACTAGACATTTTATTAATAAATATATATTTTTACTACGTAAAAAATTAAATAACTTAGATCCGGGAATGGTCTTAGGATTCACTAACCAAATTACTACTTAATTCCAAGTAGTAATAGTGAAAGTTCCTCTGAGGATCATAGTTCCAGTTTAAAATGAAGAGATTAATAATATTAATAGTTCGTCTCCTCCTCGATGACTTAAATAAATAAATATAAAGGACAATGTTCTACGTGGCAATGTTCCAAAGATAATGATTATTAAAAGTTTAGACAAAATGAATGGCTTAAGCATTAATGTTCTCATTAGTGACCAATCAAAAATTCTTGATCTTATTAATAATTTAACAAATCAAGATTTAAAAGAAAAGATTATAAAATCTTTTAATCACCAAGGATAATAATCTAAGACTTATTATACATTAAAAATATTAACCAAATGAACGAAATAAAAGATTTTTATTCCATTCAAGAAGTTTTTAAAAGAATTGAGAAAAAAAAATCAACAACCTATCAATGTTAACGATCTTAAGAAAGAAATCAATAATCTCAAAAAAGAGATTAGTGAAGTCAAACAATTAGCGTTTCAAGGTGAGAAAGCAAATTGACTATCTTACTATAAACTCTTTTCAAAAGGGAAAAAGAGGTTGAATCAAAACAACCAACAGATAATAATGCTAAAGAAAAAAATCTCAAAAGATTTTCTTCAAATAATTAATCAAGTTACTCATCAAAAGTGGTATGTTTACATATCCATTGTTATTAGTAATAAGTACATATTAGATAAAGTTATTGATTTAGTGGACAGTGGGACTGACTTAAATTGTATCCAAGAAGGTCATTATACCCACAAAATATTTTGAAAAAACTCACCAGTCACTCACCTCTCCTAGTGGTGACAAATTAGGTATCAAGTATAAAATTACAAGTGCTTATATTTGTAACGAAGGTATTTGTATCCCTTCATCCTTTTTACTTGTTAAAAATATCCAACAACCGGTGATCTTAGGAACACCATTTTTAAACTCTATTATGCCTTTGTACAAAATAGATCAAACGGGTATTTATACTAATATCCAAAACAAATAAATAGTTTTTGAATTTATTAAAAATCCTGAAACCAGGGTAATTAATGAATTAAAAAATTTACTCTCTTCAAAAGAAAAACATTTAAATTTTCTAAACGAAGAAGTTAGTATTATGAATTTAAAAGAAAATTTAAATTCAAAAAATATCCAAAACAAGATCCAAGAAATCTTAAATCTTTATAAAAATGAAGTCTGTAGTAACATTCCAAATGCTTTTTGGGAAAGGAAAAGACATATTGTCTCTCTTCCTTATAAAAATGATTTTGATGAGAAATATCAGATTCCGACTAAGGCTAGGCCTAGCCAAATGAAATCTGAATATTTAGAACTTTGTAAAAAAGAAATTAAAAATCTTTTACAAAAAAATTTAATAAGGAAAAGTTAGGCTCCGTTTGTTTCACGGAAAATCATTTCCAGAAAATGATTTCTGGAAAATGATTTCCTGAAAATCAAAAGATTTCATTTTCAGGTGTTTGGTAAATCTTTTGAAAATATGTCAGAAAACATTTACGGGTGTTTGGCAAACACACGGAAAATGTTACGGAAAACAATATATGAATAAATACAAAAATAAAATCGAAAATAAACAATGTTTAAGATGTCCCTAGAAAATCAATAAGGACCATCTTTTTTTAATATGATCCATCTTTTTTTAATCTCACAATTACAAATAATTTTTTTGATAATTGATATGAAAAAAAAGTTTTAAAATAGAAAATAGACAATGTTTAGGATGTCCTAGAAAATGTTACAGAAAACTATATATTAATAAATACAAAAAATATATATTCTAATATTAATGATGTTGAATATAAAATAGTGTTGAACTTTAAGTAATTTTTTTTAGTAACCCTCAATTTATTATTAGTGGTGTCAAATCAATATCTATATTTTTTCAATCTCACAATTACAAATAATTTTTTTGATAATTGATATAAAAAAACATTTTAAAATAGAAAATTGACAATGGTTAGGATGTCCCTAAATAATGTAGGTGACACTAATTTTAGAACGTAGTAAACATTTATTAAAATTATAATTTATAAATAGTATGCACAAACTTTATTTTTATTTCTAAACAATTTATTTGATGAGTGAAATATTGTGTGTGTAAGTAAATATGTGTAATTGTGAAAGGGGGCGGAGGGTGCCAGAACATTTGGAAAATGACTTATGGAAAATGAATCCGTAAGTCATTTTCCGGAAAAGAAGCCTTCCTTTTACGTTGACTCGGAAAACCTTTTACGTTGACTGCATTTTCCTAAGGTTACCAAACACTAGAAAATGAGGAAAACATTTTCCGGAAGGAATTTTCCGTAAGTCATTTTATGTGAAACAAACGGAGCCTTATTCTCCTTGGAGTTGTACAACCTTCTATGTTATGAAAAATGCTGAAAAAGAAAGAGGAGTACCTCGATTAGTGGTTAATTATAAGCCTCTTAATGATGCTTTAAAATGGATTAGGTATCCTATACCTAATAAAAAAGATTTATTAAACAGATTGCATAAAGCAGTCATATTTTCTAAATTTGATTTAAAGTCAGGATACTTGTGAATTCAAATTAATGACAAAGTTAAATATAAAACTGCCTTTACTGTTCCATTTGGACACTACGAATGGAATGTAATGCCTTTTGGGCTTAAAAATGCCCCTTCAGAATTTCAAAATATTATGAATGAGATTTTTATACCTTATTCAGCTTTTTGTATTGTTTATATAGATGACATCTTAGTGTTTTCTACTGTTATTGATCAACACTTCAAACATTTGAAAATATTAAAAGATATTATTAAAAAGAATGGATTGTTTCTATCTTTTTCAAAAAATGAGATTATTTCAAATAGAAGTAAGATTTTTGGGTTTCAATATAACTCAAGGAAAAATTATACCAATAGATAGAAGTATTGAATTTGCTTCAAAATTTCTCAATGAAATCAAAGATAAAACCCAACTTCAGAGATTTCTAGGATGTTTAAATTATATTGCTGATTTTTATAAAAATATTGCTCAAGATAGTATTATTATTTATAAAAGGTTATGGAAAAATCCTAGTCCATGGACTATTGAACATACTAAAGCTGTTCAAATTATTAAAATATATGTGAAACAATTACCCTGCTTATGCTTGGCTCAACTAGCATGGTTTAAAATAGTAGAAACTGATGCTTTGAACATTGGTTATGGTGGTATATTAAAGCAAAAAAATCTCAGTAATGAGAAAGAATAATTATTACGATTTACTTCCAATATGTTGAATAAGGCTCAATTAAACTATTCTACTATTAAAAAATAAATGCTTTCAATAGTGAAATGCATATGTAAATTCCAAGATGATTTATAAAATCAAAGATTTTTACTTCGCATTGATTGCAGTGCAGCAAAATATATTCTCAAAAAAGATGTTAAAAATATTGTTTCAAAACATATTTTTGCCAGACGACAATCTGAATTATCTGTATTCGATTTTGATATTGAATATATTAAAGGAGAAAATAATTCTCTTCCTGATTTTCTTACTCGAGAATTTTTGCAGGATGCATCCAGCCAAATGTAAGACCCTGGACCTTCATGTGTTTGACTTCCTTGTTTTGCGTGTCAAATGACCATAGCGTTCTTGTTGGCTTTTTGTTAGTAAGAGAACCCAAACTTTGGTTACTTACCATGATCATTATTGTTGCTTAACATACTAGAAATAAACCTAACATATATATCTTGGTTCTAGTTCTTTTAGTGGAGTATTGGTTGTCTTATAAGATTTTTATACTTTGTATGCATTTTCGTGGTAGCTTTGTGTATCGCCTTAGCTTCCTTAACTCTGAACTAAGTCTTAAAGAGTCTTGGTATGATTTCTACATTTTCTTGGTCATTACTTAAACCATTGGAAGTTTAACTTTGAGGTAGAGACCCTTCTTGCTTGTATTTGAACATTTGGAAATTATGATGCATGAATGCATTCCTTTGCCTTAGAGACTTGTCCATGATTACTTGTGGTTCATGTGGGTTGAATTCTATACCAATGTTACTAGTTCTTTCATGTTTAACCATCCTTGTTCGTGGACTTGTTAATTGGAAATAAAATGACCAACTTATTACTTCACAGATTCAGTCTTGTTCTTGGACAAACTTCGGGAAAATTCTGGTACCAATCTACTAAAGAGAATTGGCTTAAATTTTAGTGTGTGTTACCTACATATGTTAAGTTAATCCCTGTAAATTTTCATAATTTTACAATGTGTTTAAGGGCCTCAAATAGGCCACGTATTATGGCTGTGTCTGTGTTCTGTTTTGAGAATTCAGAATGTTAACATGAACTTGGAGAGACTGTATTTTGATGAATACAAGTCCGAATTGAGAAATTTAAAATGCTAAATTGTATTTTAAAGAGTCTAGTTTCAGAAAAATTAAAATTTACCTCAATCGGAGTTGTTAGTGATTTATGGTAGATTTTACAAGTTTACTGGTCAGTAGCATTGCCCTGATTTCCAACACTTCAGGATTTTTGATGAAATGTGGCATTGTCCCTTGCACCCTTGACCTCAAGTCCGACCAAACTTGACCCAAATCACTTAATCTCACTTATGTTGACCAAGGGAGACTCAATCCAAGCCTTTGATGATTATTTATCAATGGTAGACATTTATTGACCAATGAGAAGTCACATAACCCTTTCACTTGGATTGAGCCAAGTTTGTGACTTCACCATCCCAACCATTTCAGCCATTTTTCCATCTTACGTATGATAGCTTGCTGGGTTTAGAGAGAGAAGGAGACTCAAGAACACTCCACCTTCATTGATCGATTGCCGGAGCTTCGGTGACCCGATCGGACTTCCGAGACCGCCCTTTCGAAGCTCTTACTCTCCTCTACGTTTATCCTTGATTTATTTCTTCATGCATCCATTAATCTAAGGCTTAAGGTACGTTTTCAAACCCAGAAAATTTGTAGTTTTAATATTAGGGCATACTTCCTTCATAATAGTTGTTGTATACATGATTAGGAAGACTTTTTGTGAAGTAGAAATCTTCATTTCAACAAGATAGAAATCTGAAAATTTGGGGCTGCCATGTTAACTTATTAATTTGGATTTAGTTCAAGCATGAATGTTGTTCTAAATATGCCTAGGAGTAGTTCTTGTGAAGGAATTAATTACATTTGCAAGATGTTGAGAAATTGTCATTTTTAGGTTTGAAATCTGAATTTATTGGGGCTGCCCTATAAGTTAATAATTTGGACTTGAGTAAAGCATGAATAATGTCCCAAATGTGTTTAGGAACAACTCTCGTGAAGGAAGTAATTGCAATTGAAAGCCGTAGAGAAAGTTCTATGCTAGGGTTTCAAATTGTAAAATTTGGGTCATCGATAAACTAAGGTCATGTTTGGCTTGGTATTGTGGTCCTAATTGATTTATGAAAAAGGGTTAAAAAAAGGATTGTAAGACTTGTAGGAACTTGACCTACCCATGTTTTGGATCCTATGGATTTGGGGTTATTGATGTGGGAACTCCGACTCACTAGAGTCGCCATGTATGTGTGAATGCACCATAACTTGTTTAAGGACTTGATTGTGAATCTTGGGATCATCTCGGGGAATCCGAGATGGTGAATTAGAGAATCTCCTAAATAACGAGTTTTGATGTGTTATGATGTAGTACCCTATATATAGAGTCTACTCGTAGAGTTGCAAAGATATGCTCGTCCTACCCGAGGACACATCAAACAGTTGAAAGCCTCTTTCAAAGCCCTCACCAAAGGTCCTCAAACCATTACTGAGTTAATGAACTCCGTCAAAACCTGTACCGATCAGCTGGCTCTTCTTAGTAATCCTATTGATCCCGAGGACATTACAGACAAAATTATTGACTCTCTTGACTCTTCGTTTCAAGGGGTTGTTGATGCTGTCCATGCTCGTGACACACCCATCTCATTTGACGAGCTCCATGAGAAGTTACTTAACCGTGAAATCTCTCTCAAGTCCCTATCCATCATCACCACCTTACCCGCGTCTGCTCATGTCACCACCACCCGCCCCTATTCCAATAACCCAGCTTCTACTTCTGTCCCTTCCTTCCGCCATCACTCCAACCAACGAACTAACACCCACAATCCAAAACATCCTACTCAAACTAGTCCCCGTGGTTACCAAGGCAAATGCCAATGGTGCCGCACCACTGGCCACAACCTTCAATCCTGTCCTGCCTTCCAAGAAAAATATCCTGCCATTCGTCCTCGTCCTCGTCCCTTTTCCATCCAATCCGAGCCCAAAGTCCATGCCACAACCGCCTCTGCTCCCTCACCTTCTACTCCTTGGTTTTTGGATTCAGGAGCTACCCATCATGTTACTCAAGACTTAACCAATTTATCCCTTCATCAACCCTATGATGGCACCGAGGAAATTATAATTGGCGATGGCACGGGTGTCCCTATTTCCCACATTGGTTCTTTCTTTCTCCCTACCTCCTCATCTAAATTTCTGTCATTGTCTAATGTCTTATGTGCACCTGCTATGTCACGTAACATTATCTCAATTTCCCAACTTTGCTCTGAAAATAATTTAACCATTACTTTCACTTCTGATTCTTTTATTGTTACTGATCGCCTCACGGGGGCACATATTTTTCAGGGTCCAAATAAAAATGGCATCTATGAGTGGCCTTCCTCTTCATCAATTCTTGCCCTGGCAAGTGTCAAAGCATCCGCCATTGACTGGCATCATCGTCTCGGCCACCCGTCTCTTTCAGTCTTCAAGACCATAGTTTCTCAATTTAAACTCATTGTTTCAAGTGATTTTTCGTTTAATTGCAATTCATGTCAATGTAATAAGAGTCATAAACTACCCTTTGGTTATTCTACATTATTTTCCAACGCTCCCCTTGATCTCATTTACACTGACTTATGGACATCTCCTGTTTATTCCGTTGATGGATTCAAATATTACGCAATTTTCATTGATCACTTCACCAAATATATTTGGTTTTATCCTCTTAAAAATAAATCTGACACAAAAGTAGTTTTTATTCGCTTCAAAGCCTTGGTGGAAAAGTTTTTTGCAAAACCTATTAAAATTGTCTACTCTGATAATGGGGGGGGGGGAATATCAAGCTTTAACTAGCTTTCTCACTGTTGATGGTGTTTCCCATCTCACTTCTCCACCACACACTCCTGAACATAATGGCTATGCCGAACGTAGACATCGCCATATCGTTGAGACAGGTCTTTCACTCCTTACTCATGTTCATCTTCCTCTCACGTTTTGGTCATATGCGTTCACCACAGCTGCCTATCTTATCAATAGGCTTCCCACCCCCACTTTATCCAACTCTTCACCCTATCACCGTCTGTTTGGTACTCCCCCGAATTATCTAAAATTGCGAAGCTTTGGTTGTCTTTGCTATCCTTGGTTGAGACCTTATACCACTCACAAATTGGACCCCAAGTCTCTTCCGTGTGTCTTTATAGGGTACTCCAAAACTCAAAGTGCTTATCATTGTCTCGACCCTGTCACCCACAAAATCTATACATCTCGGCATGTCCGCTTCATTGAAACTGTGTTTCCCTTCCCTCGTCTTCAATCCACACCCGTGTCTCTTCTATGCCAAGTACAGATTCTTGGTGTCAACTACGAAATATTATCGCACGGACATCTTTAGAACCTAGACTACAACCCATGGGTCTTATCATGTGAGTGTACTACTTGGTACTTTAACTTAGAAAACCTCAACGAGGTCTCATAGTATTGCAACGTAAGTTAGTGTATGGCTTCAAGGACTTGAATGTGGCAATAGTGGTTTATGACTATTACATAAACCTTAATGGATTTGAGATTTTGGGATGAAATATTATCCTAAAGAGAAAGACTCTAAGGATATAATCTTGTTATTTGGTGAGCCTAGACAATCTAGGTAAACCTTGAGAATTATATAAATTGTGATTTGATATTCTTACTTATTTATTGAATATGACTTAATAAGCATATTTTTCATTTTCGACTTGAAGTATATATTACTTTTGATTAGCTTGTGGTTTTATCAGCAATATATGACTTATGAAACATATTTCATATCTTGGCTCAAAGCATGCATGATTTATTCTTGAATGTCTTAACGACCTATTGAAAGTTGATTAGTGTACATGTATTGAACTTAGATTTCACTAATAGGTGAAATGGTGAACTTGTTGAACTAGGGTTTCTCAATGAAATAAGGACCTAGATATATGTGAACTGTGAACATGGAGAAGGGATAGAAATGCATATAGCATTTGTATTCTATTTGAGAATAATTGTAGCGAAGACTCAACGGAGTCGAATTAAGGAACGATTGGACCTTACTAGGATCGTGGTGAGATCCTTTGACGCTTAGAAATCCATTGGACTAGATTACTAGCTTTTGGAACTTGAATATAATTGAGTAGACAGCTTGACACTTATACTTGAGACTCAATCGAGCTCCTTTTGTAATCTACATGATTAATCGTGAACATGTCGTGGATAACATGCCTGTTTGTCTTGAATGAGTTCGCTCTTGTCGAGCTCGCTTCCTACTTGATTTTATATGAGTAAACATCTACTTGACATGGACGTGTTCGCTCTTGTCGAGCTCGTTCTCTACTTGATTTTAGTGCAAAGTAAACATCTACTTGTCATTCCATTAGTCCAGCTGGCATACTTGTCTTGTCTCGATGGTAACGATGCATCGCCGTCACAAATTGTGAGATTCGTGGTAGTGATGGGTCGCCAGCCCATCATCATGCACCCACCCTCCACTATTTGATCACAGTGGAGAAGAGTAACTTGTCGTAACCATTAGGGCGCTTGGAATAATACTATCGTGCTTGGTCGATGTATCACTCACGTGCATCCGACAACCCACAATCGTGATAACCGTTTTCATTTCAGGATCTACGTTGCGGCAGCGGCTCTATAACATATCCTCCTGTTATGTGATTTATTTCAAGCACTTATGTGACAACAAAGTGTTAATTGAGACATGGGATTGAAAGTGACCATGTTTATCTTGATTGCGCATGATTGAATTTCATGGTTTGTATATCTGTAGGTATACATACTTGATAATTCTATGACTTGATATGCATATATATGAATATACATGCTCATACTTGCTAGTTTCACGAATGGTTTGACATGTATATAAAAAGTTATACATACTTACATGTAATGCTTTCATGAGAATTACTTTCTAATTCATTTGGTTTGTGTTGAACAGGGAATCCCACCCTAGTTCATTTGGACAGTTTAGTAAGTGAGAAGGAGAGATTTCTTGTAAAGTATATGACACGTCTTCATGGGTTTCGTCGCCGTAACGCGTGTTACTGCTATTATAACAATGTTTCATATTATGTTATATTGTTTAGTAGTAGCGTACTGAGTCATTATGACTCATCCCGTACTTTGTTTTCTAGCTTCAGTAACATGTCCGCCATGTTGAGGCCGCGTAGATCGTGATTGTAGCAGATAGCAACTGATCGATAGCTCGAGCTTAGTTCGTGCGATCGTGTGTTCGTGATTGTAGCAGCCGACATTCCCGAGTAGTAGCTTGTGGATTCCTATCTCATCTAGCATCATTGATTTGTCTATTGTCTTGTACTATTCTTATGAGCTCGTTGTATTGTAAAGTTATTTAGACTTTATCGGGGAACACTCTGGTTCGATTTGGTTCTTCTTTGGGCCGACGTATTGTGTCGTGCCGTTATTCGGAGTCTTAGTTTTATATTCAGTTGTCTCCCGGGCACGCAGTAGCTTTGGGGCTTTTCTCTATTCTAGTTGTTTTCATTGTTGGTTAACCCCGGTATGCTTTAGCCGTGGGTAATTGTTATATCAGGTTAGTTCGTTATTGAAACGCCGGTCTAGAGTGCCGATGGTATGTTCCGCGTCTGCAATGTTGCGGCACGCGAGTTTTGTACTTTCTCCTATCGAGACAATACTTTCTCTTGGTTTCTTTAGTGTTGATTTCGAGTTTATTAGCTCGGGTCTTCACTCTATTAACGCTTCCGCACCTTCGATTTTTGTTGACCTGTATTTTTGTACGGATGTACATTCTTGTTTAGAGTTGGATAACTCTATTTTTTGACTCACACTACTGATTTGCAAGTGCTTGTCCCCTTCTTGCCTTGTCCTTGCGGCGCGACCTTAGGATTCTGTTCCAGAATCTGGGTCGGGTCGTCACAGTTGGTATCAGAGCTTTTGTTAGCTATAAGCCAGGATAGGATCCATGGCCTAGATTGGGTTGGGTGTGTCGTCGTGTATTTGCCATCGAGTGTTTTGGTTAGTGCCTTACCGGCATATTCCTTTGAACAAATATAGGATTTGGAGTATGCAGTTCTTCCTGGTCTAGGTTGTCATGAGTGCAAAGTTTGTGTCTAAGAGCGCCATGTTTCTCACTTAATGCTTCTGAGTTACAGTTATACCAAGAATGAGTGCTGCGTTCCGGTAGAGCCATTGTTCTTGTTCTGTCGTTGAGATTGGAGATGTTAGACTGTCAGTCCCGAGGGTGATCCTCGTGGTATTCATATGGAGCTAACGTTCGTGGATATACGTATCAAGAGCGGAGTGACTAAACCTCCCATAATGTCTAGTAGAATTGTATTGAGTGCTATATAAGTATATATAATTATTATAGTACTTAACCATGCGTTTTTGCGTTACTTGATGTCATGCCTGTACATGCTTATACTATGTGTTCTTGACACCAAGATAAAGGATATTTTTATGTGAATCACGAATACCCCGCATCCTATACGACGAAAGCTTTTGAAGTCACTTCAGAGGGCCCCTGACTTGATTATCAAGAGGTCTTCGTCGAAGAACTAGAATGATATAACTTAAGATAGGAATTGACCGAACCTTACCAAAATGCTAAAAATGGAATAGAACAAGTAATTTGTGTATTGTTATACTAGTGTAAATATGTGCAACTTGTATATGAAAGTCATGCTATGAGATAATTGAACTTGTGTTACTTGATTGAATGAGTGACTTGATATGATAAATGCTCTTCATATTTAGCGAGTATGTTAGTTTCAGTGCAATTATTGCACATGATTATGACTTTTCATCATGGAAATGAATGGCTTGCTTGTTTGGTAGAGAGACATTAACCCTTGATATCCACGTTTGATCGTAATTTAGTAAGCTATACTCGTATTGTTGTACTATGTCGACAGTCAAGTATTTCCCGACATTGAGATTGATTTGAGTTAATAATTGAAAGTTATCCTGAGTTAGGAGGCTCAACAAGGTGATTACCTCGATTTACGTTATTTGGTTAAAGTGTTGACCTAGAAGTTCGGTTGTGGAATTGTGAATATCAAGTCTTTGGAAAACTTAGCTTGTTGCCACAGTAATTGAGTCATTTTGTTTATGGTGTTGATATTCTCCCAAAGACATGAATTAATATATAGAAGCAAACATATGGAACAACTACTTGCCAAGGGTAAACCACAAAAAGCATCTCACATGGAACCAGTCGAAGAGTCAAGACAGGTAATTAGTAGCCTCTATCCAAAATCATTTTTGAACTAGGGGTGGCAATTCGTCTTATCGTGTCGTGTTTGTGCCTCATTATCGTGTTTTAATACTATCTATCTTATTTGATCATAAATACAACAATAAATATTAATTTGAATATATTAACAATTTCGTGTCTTTCGTGTCGTGTTTCGTGTTGTATCGTGTCGTGCTGGGCTTATCGTGTCATTTGTCTCTGTAATCGTGTTTTATAATCGTGCCTTATTGGTTCGTGCTAACGTGCCGTGCCAGGCATTGCCACCCCTATTTTGAACCAATAATTTACGGTTGTACTGAACAACACTTTAATTATTGTCGTCAATCAAATCTGTGAATAAACTAAATAATTCTTATATATTCCCATGTCTTTAACCAAATTATTTATTCATGGACAAGAATTGATTCCAGATTAATACTAGTTTATAATTGACTAATTGTCGTCTGCTCATGAGTCGCCCAAACCAATCACTACAAAGATTTTGTCAGAATAGTATTAGAGAATAATATCTTTTATTTTTCTTGTTTATTTGTATTTGTAATATATATATATATATATATATATATATATATATATATATATATATATTGACAAGTGCCGATTTCTCCCTCCAAATCTCACTTTTGAATTATTGACTTTTGAATTACCATTTCACTCTTTCTCTCTCCTATTTTCTATGGTTGTATTTCTCTTTCTCTCTTACGTCTCCTCCATATTTTCTCTCTCATCACCACTATCTCTTTTTTTTTAATTATGTTTAAACATTTTTCTCTTTTTAAATATAAAAAATTATAGTTAAAACAAAAATAATAGTTCTGGAGTCAAGAAAAAAATATATAAGAGGTTAGTAAAATAAAAATAATTTATGGAACAAACAACTATAAAAAATAAAAGTTACAAAATCAACAAAACAAAAATAATTTAATGCGGAGGTTAGTAAAATAAAATCATTTACGGAACAAAAGTTTAAAACAAATTCTTAAAAATATATTTGTAAAAAAATACGTTAGTAAAATAAAAATATTTGATGGAACAAAAATAATAGTTACAAAGTCAATAAAAACAAAAACAATTTAAACTAGGTTACTAAAAGAATAAAAATAATTTACGGAACAAAATTTTAAAACAAATTCTTAAAAATAGCTATGTAAAAGACATTAGTTAAATAAAAATATTTGATAAAATAAAAATAATAGTTACGGAGTCAATAAAAAAAATAATTTAAACTGAGGTTAGTAAAATTATAAAAATAATTTACGGAACAAAATTTTAAAACAAATTCTTAAAAATAGTTAGGTAAAACAAAAATACGTTAGTAAAATAAAAATATTTGATGGAACAAAAATAATAGTTACATAGTCAATAAAACAAAACAATTTAAACTGAGGTTAGTAAAATAATAATAAAAAATTACGAAACAATTTTTTTTCGTAAAACTAATTCTTAAAAATAAAACAAAAATAATAGTTACAAAGTCAATTAAAAAATATAATGGAAGTTATTAAAATAAAAATAATTTACAAAACAAAAATAATTGTTAACGGTAAAAATAATTTCGTTATTTTGATTTTAGCTTATTTTTTTCTCAGAAATTTATTTATTCATGAAATACAAATATAATTTAATAAAAGTAATCATTCAAAAGGAAGAACTTATTTGAGTTCACATTCTATTTGAAGGGCGGAAAAAAATTAAGTTTGTTCCAACACATTCATTATATAGAGTTTTTCAATATTATAAAGTGTTTGGGGTTGTCAGGCCATGAATTGACACTTAAAATTAGTGTTCTAGTAATGCTATTGAGAAACATTGACCATACTGCAGGTCGTGCAATGGAACAAGACTAATCATCATAAATCTTGGGGATCACATTGTTGAAACAAATTTTTTGAAACGAAGCAATGTTGGAGAAAATATTTTTATCCTAAGATTGTCATTAACTTATCCGATGTAAGACTGTCTTTCGAGTTCAGAAAAGACAATTTACATTACGGGTATCGTATGCAATGACAATTAACAAGTTTCAAAGTCAATAATTGCACGCAGGTTGTGGGTCCCAATGAGCACAATAATAAGCTAGAAGGGGGGGGGGGTTGAATAGCTTATTAACACTTTAAAACTTTTAAGTAATTTCCTTGAAAGTTACTTGAAATCTATGAAGTGATTCAAGTAGCGGAAGACCTTCAAGAAACTTGTTCCAGGTCTGCCGATAAGGACTACCGGTAGACCTTTTGCAGATTACTTTAGTTTAGCTGAAATGGATATATTGAACAAAGAAACTAGGCAGTTCAAGTAATAGACAAACAGAAAGAAATAACACAAGTATTTTGAGATGGTTCACACTGTGAATAGTGCTACGTCCACCACCAAGGCAGTCAACCTTGGATTTAAATTGTGCACTATGTTTTCCACTTAGATCAATTACAAAGAATATCCCTAATGGATCGTGTACAAAATATTGACTTGTGTTTGGGTCTATGGAATTAAATATCTGTAAATACAAGATATTTAATTCGTGCAAAAGTATAGTTTAATGGAAAACAACAAGAAGAATAAAACAATAAATGTTGAAGGGCAGCTTCTTGTTGTTGACGAGGACTTCCAGATCTGTTGAGGATCTATTGAATGCACTGAGCTGAAAGACTTGGAGTTGTGTAGATTCAGAGCAATTCTATAAGTGTTCGATTGATTCTGTACAGTTGTTTTCTTTGTTCCAGTCTTCAATGGCAGTATTTATACCAAGTGCATTTCAAAAGATCCGTTGGAGAAGACGAAGATTTCAACAGCTCTTTTCAAAGTGCATTAAATGCATGGGGCTGTCAGTCAAGGAATTTCGTCTTCACAGATAACTAGGGCAGTTAATCATTTCTGAGATCTTCAAAAAGGTGGGCGATTTGGTGTCGATTCCGAGAGATGAAGCGTAAGATAGGAACAATCCATCGCTTAACACTTCAGACGAAAAGTATTCCTGCTTTTCGGAAAGTTGCTTTCGGCGGCTTGACATGTCAGGAAAAAGACTTGGATTAATTCAAATATCATGAGAGAGAAGGTTTGAATTAATCCAGCTAGCTTTGATCCGGAAAGGACACGTGAGCGCATCACCGACACGAGGTCTCACCGATCTTAAGCTGAGTGTCTTCCTGAAGCCGTGAAGTGGTCTTCCGGTTCTGAAAAAGTCCTACAAAAACTATACAAGGCAAAGTTCTATACATTGCCACGCTAATCGATACGCACCGATTAGCCATCAAGTATAAAACTAATGTAATGTACTGATCAGATATAAATTTTAACATAAGAATTAACAATCTCCTCCTATTTATATCTGGTCATCATTACTACAAATGAGGGTTTTTAAAGCAAACTTTTAAATAGATAATAGCATGTCTGAGAGTTTATATATTACGTAATCGGTAGACATGCCTCTATTTAACTGAATAACACCTCAGATGCAAGGGACTAATCTAAGTGCATACAAGAATAAGAGAGTCAAGGATCACACACAAGAGCGCTTAACTCAATTTAAACCGAATGTTTAAATTCGAGATAGATAACTTAAATAATGCATCAAGAATTTAAACGATCTTATTTTTGAAAGAGCAATTAATCATCTGTATTATAAACAAGATGTTTACATTTGACAGAGTTTTCAAAAAAAGATAAATACAAAGGAAAGGGAAGAAAAGATACAAAAGCTACCATGGTCTTTTCCCTTTGCCTTTGTCTGCAGCCTCCCTTTCTGTTCTTTCTCGCTCTAGCCTTTCTCGCTCTAGCTCTTCCATTCTTCTCTGATATTCGTCATCTGCATCGCTTGAGGTCCGTGGAACGAGAACGGTAGTCCAGCTTCTTCACGAAGACCGTTTCTCTTCCATCAAGATTCGTTGATAGATCTCATTTGCTTCTCCTCCGTGATGGCCAGATCACGATCCCGGTTGGCATTCATAATGTCATGAGCAGAGTTGCGAGCGAGGTCGTTCAGTTCTCTAATAGGAGGACGACCGTGGCCGAGATGAAGAGTGATGGCGTGGAAGAGCTCGTAGAAGATGGAACCTATGATACGGCAGCCTTCATCTCGTTGAGCTTCTATATTGATTTTGACATCAGTGAAGTCGTGCCGCATCTGTCCAAAACGAGTCCAGACATCCTCTTGAAACTGTCGAAGATTGGCGGCGCGGCTGTTGGCCTTGGCCGCAGCAGTGGCTACTTCCACCAGTAGCGGTAGATATGCTTGTGAGTTCGCCTAACCGCTGGTAGATGGCGTCTAGCCGGGACAAAATTTCAGCATTGGCTGGCTGGTTGGAAGAAGATGCTTGGCCAATGTGAATGGTGCCGACAGAGGCAGAGTCTGCAGGCCTGAAGGGCGTTTGGAGAGGGGGAGTTCTGGAGTCAGAAGAAGATGAGTCTTGGGTGGGGATGGTTTTGGTGGAGGAGGATATGTTTATAGGGGAAGGTGGAGGCGGGGTTGGAGGGGAATCCAGTTCCATATCAGTGTCAGAATTGTCACTGATATGGGAGGAATAGGGAATGGGTTCGGTAGAGAACCAGAAAGAAGGGGCTGGGTAGAAGAGGGATTTTGGTTTTCGAAGGGAAGGTTGAGAAGGTTGAGGAGGTTGAGAAGGTTGATGAGAGGTAAATAGATCCTCTACTGACGAAAGTTCAAAGAGGAACTTTGCAGCAGAAGGATCTAAGGGTTGTGGTGTGGTTGCAGGAGTTGGTTGGGTTTGGGGTGGTGAAGAAGGTGTGGATGGGTCAGGAGAGTAGTTAAAAGGTGAGGGAGGAGGAGGAGTTGGGGTTTTGGCTGGCTCCTCCTCATTTTGAGGCTCCTCCTGAGGGATAGACTCCTCCGGAGGTGGTGAAGGGGTAGATGAAGGGTTGACAGGTTGGGTTTGGGCGTTGGTAGTTGGTTGGGGTTCGGTAGTTGGTATAGATGAAGCGTTGACAGGTAAGGGTTGGTTGTCGGTAGATGGTAGGGCGCGGTAGAGGGTATAGTAGGTTGGGGCCGGTAGAGGTCGGGGTTCGGTAGTTCTCCTTTTCTTCCTCGGCCGAATAGAGTCTCACCGCTTCATCGGTAGAGGTTGGAGGGACTGCCGATGGCTGGTCTTCAAAGGTTTTACGAAGTTTCCTTCGTTTTGGTTTGGTTGTGGAGGCAGGAGATGGAGAGGGTGGTTGGCTAGGTTGAGAAGGTGGTTGTGTGGATGGCTTGGCTTGGGTGGTTGGATGGGAGGAATGGCTAGACTGGCCTTGTGCCTTCTTCTTCTGGCCTTCCTTCATCTCCTTCCTTATCCATTTGGCCTGCTCCTCTTCAGTTGGAGGTGCCACTTCCGGCCTTGTCTTTTTGCCTTTGCCCGGCTATTTTAGCCGAAGCACCCGCTCGCTGCCTCGCTGTGCCTGCCTTAAGATGGAGAGCCGTGGCCACCCGATCGTCAAAATTTTCAAACCTTTTGAAGGTCCCCGCTCCGCCTAAATGTGCTTCCATGTTGAAGCGGTGACCAAGATCGTGTAGGTTTGGCCACTTTGTCAAGAGAGACCGCCTCTTTGTAGCCGGCGCTTGTTCTCGTATTCAGTGTACTTACTGAAAAACGAGGCTGTGAGTTGTTTGTCCTTGGCTACTGCAAACAACTCATCTTCTTTCAAAGAAGAGTTGATTTCTGCATCATCCCTCAACAGGGCATTTATAAGTCTGACGAAGGGGCGCTTGCAAGTGGGGTTGTTCTTGGCTTTCTCCACCCACTGCTTCAGTTCTTCGAAAATGATGAACCCCCAGTTCAGACGAAGCTGTAGAAATACAGCGCTGGTCAGATTTATTTGTTGGCCAGTAAACATATCATGTGCTCCGCTCTTGAAGAGAAGCCCCTTGTCAAGAAGGTGGCTTGTGCAGTAGACGTCAAGAGAGAACAGACATTATAGCATTTTCCCTTGTGGCTCCCGGGTGTGTCGCCTCCCTCATGGCTTCCTGCATGTAAAGCCTCACTGCCACAGCACTCCACCGTAGTGCACGCCAATGATGGTGGAAATAGTTTTGGCGGTGACAGAAATGGGACGGCCTCGAATCCACCCACGGAGCACAGATTGGCTCATAGACTCCATTCGTTGATAAAATTCCTCTGCCAGGAAGATACTGTAATTTTTGTCGTTGAGGCAGAAGAGGGGCAGAATCCCAGAGGCGTCCATATCCTCGCAAGCCTTTACACCGGCAGCAACAGAGTTGATTGACAGAAGGTCAATACACATGCCAGGAATGTATAGCTTGGGGTCCAGGGCGACAATAATGTCGTGAGCGGCAGGATAGGATGGATATCCTGGAAGGTTTATATTTGTACCGGGAGGAATGACCTTCTCAGGATCAAAACTTTTCCCACTGTCGCTCTTTGATTTTGTGGTTCTTGCCTGAAAAATAAGATACAATTAAATTTAGGGCTTTTCATCTAGATATCTAAACAAGTAGGAATTTCAAAGTTTTCTAAAATAATTTAAAGTTTTTAAGCAAAAACTTGAAACCCTAGAATGTTTAGAGAAAACTACACCCGAGAAATGCATAACAGAAGTATTCATAAGAATGAACAATGAATAAACAAAAAAAAAAACGACTGTTAGTATTCAAGTATGTAAGAACAACAATGGCGAATCACTGTTCAAACTCGAAAATGACGGTTTGAATTCCAAAAAAATTTTTAAAATGATTTTCAAAATGCAGAACAGTATTCATAGAGTTACGAGTAGAGTAGAGATAAACGTACCATTGTTTGAAGATGAGAAGAAGAAACAAGAAGAATAACTTGAAGTTTTTGCAGAAAATAGATGCTTAGAGAGTGAGAGAGAGAGAGAAAAGTTTTCTGTTCAGAGGGTTTCGTAAAGTTTGGAAATGACGGTTCAAGGGCTATTTAAAGGCGAGAAAACATCTGGTTTGAAAAAGCGGGAACTTAAGATATTTTCTTAAGTACCAATTTTTGTCCTTGACCCCTTTTATTACTTTAGAAACCTCTTTAGCAGAAAATAGACTAAGTAAGAGAACTAACCTTTAAGTCTTCCGGTAAAGGAGAACTTACGTCTACCGATTAGTCTAATACTGGGTCTACCGGTATGAAGAAAACATTAACACAATATTTTTAACATTAAGCAGTAGGATCAATCATACCAAGATTTCTCCTTAAATAAGCAAACCTGGTGGCATCCAGTGGTTTTGTTAGAATGTCTGCCAATTGATGCTCAGTTGGAACATATTCCGCATCGATGTTACCTTTTTCCACATGATCTTTGAGAAAATGATAACGAATATCAATGTGCTTTGTCTTTGAATGCATTATCGATTTTTGAGACCGAGATAGCGATGTGTTGTCACACATGATTGGGCATTTTTCGCCTTGATGTTGAGTCCACCAATTGTTGCTTCATCCATAGCGCTTGAGAGCAACAAATGCATGCAAAGAATATATTCTCGCTTCGTGGTTGAGTTTGCCACCGATCCTTGTTTCTTGCAAGACCATGAGACAAGTCTGCTTCCAAGAAATTGACAAGTCCCACCGGTACTTTTTCCGCTCACTTTGCATGTCGCATAATCTGCATCCGAGTATCCAACTAGATTGAAGTTGTTGGATTTTGAATACCGTGATGCCTAGATTTGTTGTTTTTGAAACATATCCGATGATACGCTTGGCGAAGTAAATGTGACTCCTTTGGATCTGCTGAAATCTAGCACAAACACAAACAAAGAAACATAATGTCGTGTCTACTAGCGATAAGGTAAAGAAGTGAACCTATGATTCCTCGGTACTTGGTCATGTTCTCTTGCTTTCCCTTTTCATCTTTGTCAAGATGGCGCGGTAGACATTGGAGTTTCAAATCCTTTGGCTGAATCAAGACCAAACTTCTTGATTAGTTCCTTTGCATATTTGGTTTGGCTGATGAAGATTCCATCCCGTTGTATCTCGTAGTCCTAGAAAATAGGTAAGTTCACCCATCATGCTCATCTCGAACTTGCTTTGCATCGCCTTCTCGAATCTTTTGCATAGGTTTTGGTTAGTGGATCCAAAGATAATGTCGCCCACATAGATTTGTACCGTAAGAGAATGGCCTTTGTGCTTGAGGATGAATAAGGTAGTGTCTATTCTTCCTCTCACGAATCCTTGTTCAATTAAGAACTTGGATAGAGTTTCATACCAAGCTCGAGGAGCTTGCTTCGAGCCATAGAGAGCTTTCTTGAGTCGGTAGACATGGTCCGCTTTGTCGAGATGACAAATCACGGAGGTTGTTCCACGTATACGTTTCTTGAAGATCACCATTCGAAAGGCACTCTTAACATCCATCGATACACTTTGAAGTCCATGAACGAGGCATAAGCTAGAAATATTCGATTGCTTCTAGTCTAGCAACGAGGAGCAAATGTTTCATCAAAGTCAATTCCTTCTTCTCACATCGGTATGCAGCCCCGAGCAACCAATCTAGCTTTGTTTCGGTGACATTTCCATCTTCATCTCTTTTATTTACGAATACCCACTTGAATGTTAGATGCCATGACCGATGATCGGTTGGTCTTTGAACTAAGCTCCACACCTTACATCTTTCAAACTGGTTCGGCTCTTCTTGCATAGCTTCAATCAGTTATGATCTTCGATAGCTTCATCAATCTTCTTTGAGTTCGAGTTCGATACAAATGCATAAGCAAACAAAGTTTCTTCTCGAACCTTATTTCTCGTGAACTCCTCGTATTGAGATCACCAATGATTTGAGAAATGGGATGATCTCTTGCTTCAATAATGATTGGAGGAAGATCACTTCGGTGGATTCTTCCCTTAAGAATTCTGCGGAGTTGGTTGAGAAGGAGATTCACCAAAATCGTTCGAGAAGAGATAGAGTCTTCAAAACTTTCATTTTCTCGTGAACAAGAAGGATGAGAGATCGTAGAAGGTGCTTGGGGTAAAACAGAAGAGATGGGTTCGGAAGTCACAGATGAGTTGTTATTGGTGTCGGTAGAGGATTCTTCTCTGGGTGAAGCGTTGGAGTATTGGAGGGATCTGCGGTTGGATTTTCGATAAGGATTGAAGTAGATCTTTGTATTTGTACACATGTCTCATCATTATCGAATCATTAGCAACGTTCGGAGCCTTTCTAGGCTCTAACAAGTCATATTCATCAAAAAAACATGCAATTCTAAGATTTTAAAGTTAGATTTCTTGAAAATGCGAAATGCTTTTGAATGTTTGGAATATCGAGAAAAATTCCTTCGTCGATTTTGCATCAAATTTTCCTCTATACTCTTTTCCATTGTAAAGAATAAAACATTTCTGTTAGAAGATTTTAAGAAATCCAATGTTTGGGGATCTTCCTCTCCATATTTCATATGGAGTTTTATTATGAAACTTGTTTACGGGGATCTATTTTGGGTAAAGCATGCGGTGTTGGTATACGCCGAAATACTTTGGAAGTTTAGCTTACGCGGCATTGTTCTAGCTTCAATCGGTGTTACGTTCTTCGTTCGGCTACACCATTTTGTTGAGATGAGGGCGAGAGAGAAGTTGTGGCCGATCCATGGTCATCGCGGTACTTTTCTACACCATTGTTTTTTGAATTCGGTCTGTTATGCGATCTTATGTCACAAATGTCTTCAAGCTTTTGAGTTTGAAGTCTTCTAAAAGTGCGGTGACTAGATCATACGTTTCATCTTTAGATGTCATAGTTTCAATCCAAGTGAATCTAGAGTAGTCATCAACTACTACAAGTGTGTACTTGTCTCCAGAAATCTTGGTTGTTGTAATAGGTCCAAAGAGATCCATATCACGAGTTGAAGAGGTGCGTTTGTTGATAAAAGCAGGACTTTCTTTTGAAGGAAGACTTGGAAAGTTTTCCTAGTTGACAAGCTTTACAACTTCGTCATGATCGGCGGACAAGTAGGTAGACCTTTGACAAGTTTTTGGAGAGCTTGGAGAGGTACTTGAAGTTGAGGTGGTGAGGCAGCTTGTGCCATAGCAATTTGTTGTCACGAGAACATTGTTGGCTACTAGACACGAGTTGAGAATCTCCAGAAGATTTAAGTCCACGACATAGGCGTTTCCTTGTCTATTCTTGGTCGGTATTGTAGAGCACGATTCACTTGTCTTTGATGAAGCAGGTTTGGAATTGAATTGGCATAGAAGTCCTTTGTCGCGAAATTGTGATATGCTCAGAAGATTGTGCTTTAAACCGCTTACTAGAGAAACTTTGTTGATGGAGAGACTTCCTCTAGTAATGAGCCATATCAATTGTCTTTCCTCTTGCATTATCTCAGAAGATAGCGTGGGTCCTTTTGCTTATTATATCGTAAGAAGACTTACGTTCCAGTCATGTGCCTTGAGCGACCAACTGTCTAGGTACCGGATGTCTTTGATTTCGATTCTATAGCCATGAAGCATTCACGTAAAAGAGTTAAAGCAAAACAAGGTACCCTTTATATGGGTCTAAGGATTAGCAACCTTTTGCAACCCATACCTTGACCTTGAGAGAACTAGGTCTCTCGGATCTTGGGATGAACCTTAGCGAGCGTGCGGTGCCGAGATAGCTAGCAATGATAGCAAATGACATAAATGGAAAGTCCATAGAGAGCTGTTAGTATCTTCAACTGAGAAGAGTGCTTATGATTATTCCTTTTCTTGACATTCATTTTCGGTTCGGCTTGCTTGTTGACGGTAGACTTAATTGGTTTCTTTCGACTCTTCCTAGGTAGGTTACCAGGACTTAGCTTTAGCTTACAGTTGAGACCTTTCGGGAGGATTCGGTAGAATACTTTTAAGTTTACCTTCAATTAAAGCATCTTTGCATTTCATAGACAAACTTGATAGTTCTGGGTAGAGGTTTACTAGGTCTACAGTCGGCGGACTTGCCTTAACATAGTGGTTCTTAGGTAGACTTCACTTCTCAGTTACCTTCTCAGATTTCTCATTTGAGTCATCATTTTGGCTTTTCCTTTGAGCTTTAGGGTAAACATAAGGAACACTTGAGTAACCAGGCCTTGCTTCCTATATTTCCAATATGCGTTTAGAAAGATATATCATTACTTGATTTAATTCTCCTTTCTCTTTGTGAAGAGATTGTCGGAAGAGACACATCTGAATATCCTATGCGGTTTATCATTGCTAGATTTTTTGGCTTGAAAGGATTTCTTGAATGCATCCTTGGAGCTATTCCGGTCAATTGTCTTTTGCAAAGGCAATTTTCTCTAGGTCTAGTCCTTTGATGTGCTCGATCAGGCAGTCAATTTTGTCATGAAGAAATTTGTTTTCTTCCTTGATTTGATACTCTCTTGTTGACAACTATTGAGAGTTTGAATCTCATTTGCCATCAAAGATTTCTCGGTATAAGAGTTCTCACAGTTCTTGGCCGGTTTAACATAGGCTACTCTAAAGGAATTAAATTCTTCAAGCATATCTGATTATCCTTGAGAAGTTCTTCCTTCTTGGCTATCCTTCTGGTTTCATTTTGTCCAAAGGACTTGGTGAAACTACAACTTCATTCGAGTCATAGGTAGGACATGAATCATGAGCTATTAAGCATATGTTAGCTTGCTCACTATCCTCTTCCTCCTCTTAGAATCGTTTCAAACCATGTAGCAACTGTTTATCTTCTATGTCTTGCCAACATACCTTTTGTTTTGAAATTTTCTAAAAAGGGTTTCGGTATGCTTCAAATTTTGGCTTAGGACATTTTGAGGCAAAATGACCGGGTTTCCTCTGAGTTATAACACACAAGCTCTTCCTTGGATGAGCTTTCACCAATCTTCTGAAAGGTTGTTGGTGAGTGTTCTTTCTTCCATATTTTGCAAATTTTTGAAATCGTTTAACAAACATAGCAAATTGTTCATCGGATAAAAAATCATTTTCACGGGGAAGAAGTAGAAGGTTTGTTTTCAACAATGATTTCTTCTTGGACCATGGTAGGCAAAGACAGGTTACAGGCTGTTTGTCTTGCTCTAGAGCTTGATTAACTTCAAGTTCATAAACCTTTAAACTTGCGTAGAGACTACGAAGAGTCATCTCGTTTAAGTTCTTAGATTCTTTCATAGCCGTGGTCTTCACATGCCATAAGCTACCTAGAGAGCCTAGAAACCTCATGTTCATTTCCTTTTTTGTCATACGTTTTACCAAGAGAAAAGCAACTATTTATTACCTCCTTGAATCGATCGTATGCTTGTCTCAAGGTTTCCTTAGGATCCTTTTTGAAAGAATCAAGCTGCTGGATGTATGTATATTTTACATTTGTCTCTTGTGTCTTGGTCTCCCTCCAAGTATTCTCACAGAGCTTCCCATCTCTTTAGCGGGTTGTACATCGAATCACTTCTTTGGGTATGTGCTTGTGTCTAGAGAAATGGTGATTATGTTGATTGCTTTCTTGTCAAGTTCACCCAGCTTTCTATCGTCCTCTGTCCATTCGATTCTTCTTTAGGAACTTCTGCGGGGTTCCCGATGGAGGCGAGAAGATTTGCCTTCATTGGTATATGTTGACTGCGGTGACACATTTCCATAACTTGTTGTCAATAGAGTTCATGAATCTCATTACTTTATCCTTCCATACATCAAAATGACCTTCGTCCAATATTGGGGCGTGGTTAGCATTAGATGTAGGCGACATATAGTGTGTTTGTGCCATTATGTCGTATCTCTCAAGAGTTTAATCTTGGAAAAACTTGTTTTGAGTAAGGCTACGATACCAATTGTGGGTCCCAATGAGCACAATAATAAGCTAGAAGGGGGGTTGAATAGCTTATTAACACTTTAAAACTTTTAAGTAAGTTCCTTGAAAGTTACTTGCAATCTATGAAAAGATTCAAGTAGCGGAAGACCTTTAAAAATTGTTCAGAATGCCAGATAAGGACTCTGGGTAGACCTTTTTGATTACTTAAGTTAAATTTGAAATGGATATATTGAACAAAGAAACTAAGCGGAGTTCAAGTAATAGACAAGCAGAAAGAAATAACACAAGTATTTTGAGATGGTTCACACGTGAATAGTGCTTCGTCCACCACCAAAGGCGATCAACCTTGGATTTAAATTGTGCCTTATGTTTTCCACTTAGATCAATTACAAAGAATATCCAAATGGATCGTGTACAAAATATTGACTTGTGTTTGGGTCTAAGAATTAAATATACGTAAATACAAGATATTTAATTAGTGCAAAAGTATAGTTAATGGAAGTTAACAACAAGAAGAATAAAACAATAAATGTTGAAGAGCGACTTCTTGTTGTTGACGAGGACTTCAGATCATTAAGGATCTATTGAATGCCTTGGTGAAAGACTTGGAGTTGTGAATTGAGCAATTCTTTAAGTGTTCGATTGATTAAATACGGTTGTTTCTTTGTTCGATCTTCAATAGCGGTATTTATAAGTGCATTTCAAAAAGATCCGTTGGAGAGGCGAAGATTTCCAGCGAGCTCTTTTAAATGCATTAAATGCATGGAAATTTGTCGATCGAGGAATTTCGTCTTCCACGGATATCTAGAGCGGATAATCATTTACGAGATCTTCAAAAGGTGGGCGATTTGGTGTCGAGATCGAGAGATGAAGCGAAAGATAGAATGCCTACGCTTTCTTGC
>CM028383.1:79934147-80005924 GCA_013146195.2 Codonopsis lanceolata
ATGTTAAATTTATATCGATCGATTACATTACATTAGTTTTATACTTGATGGCTAATCGGGTGCGCGTATCGATTAGCGTGGCAATGTGTATAGAACTTTGCCTTGTATAGTTTTTGTAGGACTTTTTCGAGGTCATCGGAAGACCACTTCTCGGCTTCACTTGGAAGACTTGCTTCAAAGCTTAAGATCGGTAGACCTCGTGTCCAACTGCGTGTCTCTCCTATCAAAGCTAGGCGGATTAATTCAAACTTATTCCATGATATTTGAATTAATCCAAGTCTTTCTCGACATGTCAGCGCCAGAAAGCAACTTTCAAGCGAGGAATACTTTTAGTCTGAGCAGTGTAAGCGATAAAAGCGATTCCTATATACTTACGCATCTCTCGGATCGACACCAAATCGCCCACCTTTTTGAAGATCTCGAGAAATGATTATCTGCTCTAGTTATGCGTGAAGCGAAATTCATATGGTGACCCCATGCATTTAATGCATTTATGAAAGAGTTGAAGTCTTCGTCTTCTCCAACGGATCTTTTGAAATGCACACCTATAAATACTCATTGGCTGGAACAAAGGACAAGCATGCGAGAATCAATCGAACACTTAAAGAATTGCTCGAATCTACACAACTCAAGTCTTTCATTTCGGTGCATTCAATAGATCCTCAACGAGATCTAGAAGTCCTCAAGTCAACAACAAGAAAGGCTCTTCAACATTTATTGTTTATTCTTCTTGTTGTTTACTTCCATTAACTATATACACTTGCGAATTAAATATCTTGTATTCTGAGATATTTAATTCCATAGACCCAAACACAAGTCAATATTTTGTACACGATCCATTAGGGATATTCTTTGTAATTGATCTAAGTGGAAAACATAGTGCACAATTTAAATCAAGGTTGATTGCCTTGGTGGTGGGCGTAGCACTCATTATAGTGTGAACCATCCCAAAATACTTGTGTTATTTCCTTACATTTGTCTATTACTTGAGCGCTTAGTTTCATTGTTTATATTATCCATTTCAAAACTTAAGTAATACGTAAAAAGGTCTACGGTAGTCCTTATCGGCGGACACGGAACAATTTTCTTGAAGGTCTTCCGCTACTTGATTCTTTTCATAGATTGCAAGTAACTTTCAAGGAACTTACTTAAAAGTTTTAAAGTGTTAATAAGCTATTCAACCCCCTTCTAGCTTATTATTGTGCTCATTGGGACCCACAATTGGTATCGAGCCTTACTCTTTGAAAACAAGTTTTTCAAGATTAAACTCTTGAGAGATACGACATAATGGCACAAACACACTATATCTTACATCTAATGCTAACCACGTCCCAATATTGGACGAAGGACATTTTGATGTATGGAAGGATAAAGTAATGAGATTCATGAACTCTATTGACAACAGTTATGGAAATGTGTCGCTGCGGTCAACATGTACCAATGAAGGCAAATCTTCTAGCCTCCATCGGGGAACCTGCGAGAAGTTCCTAAAGAAGAATCGAGAATGGACGAGAGGGCGATAGAAAGCTGGTTGAACTTGACAATAAAGCAATCAACATAATCACCGACTCTCTAGACACAAGCACATACCAGCAAGTGATTCGATGTACAAGCTGCTAAAAGAGATGTGGGAAGCTCTTGTAGAATACTTGGAGGAGACCAAGACACAGAGACAACAGAAAATATACATACATCCAGCCGGTTTGATTCTTTCAAAAGGATCTAAGGAAACCTTGAGACAAGCATACGATCGATTCGGTGAGGTAATAAATAGTTGCTTTTCTCTTGGTAAAACATATGACAAAAAGGAAATGAACATGAGGTTTCTAGGCTCTCTAGGTAGCTTATGGCATGTGAAGACCACGGCTATGAAAGAATCTAAGAACTTAAGCGAGATGACTCTTCGTAGTCTCTACGCAAGTTTAAAGGTTTATGAACTTGAAGTTAATCAAGCTCTAGAGCAAGACAAGCAGTTCGAGCGTGTCTTTGCCGACCATGGTCAAGAAGAAATCATTGTTGAAAACAAACCTTCTTACTTCTTCTGTGAAAATGATTTTTTATCGATGAACAATTTGCTATGTTTGTTAAACGATTTCAAAAATTTGCAAAATATGGAAGGAAGAACACTCACCAACAACCTTTCGGGAAAATTGGTGAAAGCTCATCAAGGAAGAGCTTGTGTGTTATAAGCGTAGGAAACACGGTCATTTGCCTCAAAATGTCCTAAGCCAAATTTGAAGCATACCGAAAACCCTCTTTTAGAAAATTTCAAAAACAAAAGGTATGTTGGTGAAGACATAGAAGATAAACGAGGTTGCTACATGGTTTGGCCCGATTCGAGAAGAGGAGGAAGAGGATTGTGAGCAAGCTAACATATGCTTAATAGCTCATGATTCATGTCCTACCTATGACTCGAAAATGAAGTTGTAGTTTCACCAAGTCCTTTGGACAAAAATGAAACCAGCGGTGATAGCTTGATGGGGAAGAACTTCTCAAGGATAATCGGGATATGCTTGAAGAATTTAATTCCTTTAGAGTAGCCTATGTTAAAGCGGCCAAAGCTGTGAAAACTTACGGTGAGAAATCTTTGATGGCGGTGAGATTCAAACTCTCAATAGTTGTCAACAAGAGAGTATCAAGCGAAGGAAGAAAACAAATTTCTTCATGACAAAATTATTGTCATTGAGCACATCAAAGGACTAGACCTAGAGAAAATTGCCTTGCAAAGACAATTGACTCTGGAATAGCTCAAGGATGCATCGAAGAAATCCTTTCAAGCCAAAAATCTAGCAATGATAAAGCGGCATAGGATATTCGGATGTGTCTCTTCAGGACAATCTCTTACGTCAAAGAGAAAGGAGAATCCTCGAAGCTGCTAATGATATATCTTTCTCTAAGCAGACATTTGGAAATATAGGGAAGCAAGGCCTTGGTTACTCAAGTGTTCCTTATGTTTACCCTAAAGTTCCTGAAAGGAAAAGCCAAAATGAATGACTCAAATGAGAAATAGAAGGTAGCGGTAGAGAAAGTGAAGTCTACAGCGACTATGCCAAGGCAAAGTCTGGCGGCGGTAGACCTGCTAAACCTCTAGGTAACTATCAAGTTTGTCTATGAAGCAGGCAAGATGCTTTACCGTTGAAGGTAAACTTAAAGGTATTCTACGAATCCTCTGAAAAGGTTCTCAACGAGAAAAGCTAAAGCTAAATGCATTGGTAACCTACCTAGGAAGATTCGAAAGAAACCAATTAAGTCTACAGTCAACAAGCAAGGTGAACCGAAAATGAATGTCAAGAAAAGGAATGATCATAAGCACTCTTCGGTTGAAGATACTAACAGTTCTCTATGGACTTTCCATTTATGTCATTCTTGCCATTGCTTAGGCCATCGGCACGGAGAATGCTGCTAAGGTTCATCCAAGATCGAGAGACCTAGTTCTCTCAAGGTCAAGCAGGTATGGGTTGCAAAGGTTGCTAATCCTTAGGACCCAAATAAAGGGTACCTTGTTTTGCTTTAACTCTTTTCTGAGGAATGCTTCATGGCTATAGAATCGAGAAATCAAAGACATCGGTACCTAGGCGTGGGTGTTCAAGGCACATGGGAGGAGCAGTCTTCTTCTGAATATAGCGAAGCAAAAGGACCCAGTTATCTTCGGAGATAATGCAAGAGGAAAGACAATTGGATATGGCTCAATTACTAGAGGAAGTCTCTCCATCAACAAAGTTTCTCTAGTAAGCGGTTTAAAGCATAATCTTACGAGCATATCACAGTGCGACAAAGGACTTCTATGCCAATTCAATTCCAACCGTGCTTCATCAAAGGCACGGTGAATCGGGCTCTACAATCTTGGCCGGCAATAGACAAGGAAGCGTCTATGTCGTGGACTTAAATCTTCTAGGGAGATTCTCAAACTTGTGTCTTGTAGCCAACAATGTTCGTGACAACGGTGGCTATGGCACAAGCGTCTCGATCACCTCAACTTCAAGTACCTCTCCAAGCTCTCCAAAAATGGGCTTGTCGAGGTCTACCTACGGTGTCGGTGTCCGATCATGACGAAGTTGTAAAGCTTGTCAACTAGGAAAACTTTCCAAGTCTTCCTTCAAAAGAAAGTCTGTTTTATCAACTAACAGACCTCTTCAACTTCTCGCATATGGATCTCTTTGGACCTATTACAACGGCCGGTATTTCGGAGACAAGTACACACTTGTAGTAGTTGATGACTACTCTAGATTCACTTGGATTGAAACTATGACATCTAAAGATGAAACGTATGATCTAGTCACCGCACTTTTAGAAGACTTCAAACTCAAAAGCTTGAAGACATTTGTGACATAAGATCGGACAACGACGAATTCAAAAACAATGGTGTAGAAAAATCTGCGATGACCATGGGATCGGCCACAACTTCTCTGCCGCCGGTACTCCTCAACAAAATGGTGTAGGCTGAGCGGAAGAAACGAGAACAACGATTGAAGCGGCTAGAACAATCTTTGGCGAAGCTAAACTTCAAGTATTTACAGGCGGCGATCAACTTGCATGCTTTACCCAAAATAGATCCACAGTAAACAAGTTTCATAATAAAACTCCATATGAAATATGGAGAGGAAGATCCCAAACATTGGATTTCTTAAAATCTTTTGTAAATGTTTTATTCTTTACAATGGAAAAGAGTATAGAGGAAAATTTGATGCAAAATCGGCGAAGGAATTTTTCTGGATATTCCAAACATTCAAAAGCATTTCGCATTTTCGATAAATCTAACTTTAAAATCTTAGAATACGTGCATGTTTCTTTTGATGAATATGACTTGTTAGAGCCTAGAAAGGCTCGAGCGTTGCTAATGATTACGATAATGATGAGGCAGTACAAATACTGACATCTACTTCCAATCCTTATCGAAGCGGCTGCAGATCCCTCAATATCGGTAACCCTTCACGGTAGAAGAAACCTCTACCGATACCGATAACAACTCATCTGTTGACCACTGAACCCATCTCTTACATTTTACCCCAAGCACCTTCAGATCTCTCATCCTTCTTGTTCACGAGAAAATGAAAGTTTTGAAGACTCTATCTCTTGAACTGATTTTGGTGAATCTCCTTCTCAACCAACTCCGAGAATTCTTAAGGGAAGAATCCACGAAGTGATCTTCCTCCAAGCGTTATTGAAGCAAGAGATCATCCCATTTCTCAAATCATTGGTGATCTCAATACGAGTTCGCGAGAAATAAGGTTCGAGAAGAAACTTTGTTTGCTTATGCATTTGTATCGGAACTCGAACCAAAGAAGATTGATGAAGCTATCGAAGATCATAAGCGGATTGAAGCTATGCAAGAAGAGTGAACCGGTTTGAAAGATGTAAGGTGTGGAGCTTAGTTCAAAGACCGCGATCATCCGGTCATCGGCACCAAGTGGGTATTCGAAATAAAAGAGATGAAGATGGAAATGTCACGAAACAAAGCTAGATTGGTTGCTCGGGGCTACCGGCGGAGGAAGAAGGAATTGACTTTGATGAAACATTTGCTCTGTTGCTAGACTAGAAGCAATCGAGAATATTTCTAGCTTATGCCTCGTTCATGGACTTCAAAGTGTATCGGATGGATGTTAAGAGTGCCTTTACGAATGGTGATCTTCAAGAAGCGTATCGTGGAACAACCTCCGAGGATTTGTCATCTCGACAAAGCTGGACCACGTCTACCGACTCAAGAAAGCTCTCTATGGCTGAAGCAAGCTCCTCGAGCTTGGTATGAAACTCTATCCAAGTTCTTAATTGAACAAGGATTCGTGAGAGGAAGAATAGACACTACCTTATTCATCCTCAAGCACAAAGGCCATTCTCTTACGGTACAAATCTATGTGGGCGACATTATCTTTGGATCAACTAACCAAAGCTGTGCAAGAGATTCGAGAAGAAGCGATGCAAAGCAAGTTCGAGATGAGCATGATGGGTGAACTTACCTATTTTCTAGGACTACAGATACAACAGACTTGGATGGAATCTTCATCGGCCAAACCAAATATGCAAAGGAACTAATCAAGAAGTTTGGTCTTGATTCACCAAAGGATTTGAAACTCCAATGTCTACCGACGCCATCTTGACAAAGATGAAAAGGGAAAGCAAGAGAACATGACCAAGTACCGAGGAATCATAGGTTCACTTCTTTACCTTCTTGCTAGTAGACGACATTATGTTTCTGTTTGTGTTTGTGCTAGATTTCGAGCAGATCAAAGGAGTCACATTTGCTTGCGCCAAGCGTATCATCGGATATGTTTCAAAAACAACAAATCTAGGCATCGGTATTCAAAATCCAACAACTTCAATCTAGTTGGATACTCGGATGCACGATTATGCGACTGCAAAGTGAGCGGAAGAAGTACCGTGGGACTTGTCAATTTCTTGGAAGCAGACTTGTCTCATGGTCTTGCAAGAAACAAGGATCGGTGGCAAACTCAACCCACGAGAATATATTCTTTAGCATTTGTTGCTCTCAAGCTGCTATGGATGAAGCAACAATTGGTGGACTACAACATCAAGGCTGCCCAATCATGTGTGACAACACATCGCCTATCTCGGTCTCCAAAAATCGATGATGCATTCAAAGACAAAGCACATTGATATTCGTTATCATTTTCTCAAAGATCATGTTGGAAAAAGGTAACATCGATGCGGAATATGTTCCAACTGAGCATCAATTGGCAGACATTCTAACAAAACCACTGGATGCCACCAGGTTTGCTTATTTAAGGAGAAATCTTGGTATGATTGATCCTACTGCTTAATTTTAAATATCTTGTGTTAATGTTTCCTTCATACCGGTAGACCCAGTATTAGACTAATCGGTAGACGTAAGTTCTCCTTTACCGGAAGACTTAAAGGTTAGTACTCTTACTTAGTCTATTTTCTGCTAAAGAGGTTTCTAAAGCAATAAAAGGGGTCAAGGACAAAAATTGGTACTTAAGAAAATATCTTAAGTTCCCGCTTTTTCAAACCAGATATTTTCTCGCCTTTAAATAGCCCTTGAACCGTCATTTCCAAACTTTACGAAACCCTCTGAACAGAAAACTTCTCTCTCTCTCTCTCTAAGCATCTACTTTCTGTAAATTTCAAGTTCTTCTTCTTGTTTCTTCTTCTCATCCTCAAACAATGGTACGTTTATCTCTACTCTACTCGTAACTCTATGGATACTGTTCTGCATTTGAAAATCATATTAAAATCTTTTGGAATTCAAACCGTCATTTTCGAGTTTGAACAGTGATTCGCCATTGTTGTTCTTACATACTTGAATTCTAACAGTCGTTTTTGTTTATTCATTGTTCATTCTTATGAAAACTTCTGTTATGCATTTCTCGAGTGTAGTTACTCTAAACATTCTAGGGTTTCAAGTTTTTGCTTAAAAACTTTAAATTATTTTAGAAAACTTTGAAATTCCTACTTGTTTAGATATCTAGATGAAAAGCCCTAAATTTAATTTTATCTTATTTTTTAGGCAAGAACCTCAAAATCCAAGAGCGACAGTGGGAAAAGTTTTGATCCTGAGAAAGTCATTCCTCCCGGTACAAATATAAATCTTCCAGGATATCCATCCTATCCTGCCGCTCACGACATCATTGTCGCCCTGGACCCCAAGCTATACATTCCTGGCATGTGTATTGACCTTCTGTCAATCAACTCCATTGCTGCCGGTGTAAAAGCTTGCGAGGATATGGACGCCTCTGGGATTCTGCCCCTCTTCTGCCTCAACGACAAAAGTTACAGTATCTTCCTGGCAGAAGAATTTTATCAACGAATGGAGCTAATGAGCCAATCTGTTCTTCGTGGGTGGATTCGAGGCCGTCCCATTTCTGTCACCGCCAAAACTATTTCCACCATCATTGGCGTGCATTACGGTGGAGCTGTTTCTGCAACAGCGGCTGAGGCTTTACATGCCTGGGAAGCCATGAGGGGAGCTGACACACCCCGGGAGCCACAAGGGAAAATGCTCCGAAATCTGTTCCCTCTTGACGTCTACTGCACAAGCCACCTTCTTGACAAGGGGCTTCTCTTCAAGAGCGGAGCACATGATATGTTTACTGGCCAACAGATAAATCGACCCAGTATTTCTGACTTAAATCGGGGCTCATCATCTTCGACGAGCTGAAGCAGTGGGTGGAGAAAGCTAAGAACAGCCCCACTTGCAAGCGCCCCTTCGTCAGACTTATCAATGCCCTGTTGAGGGATGATGCAGACATCAACTCTTCTTTGAAAGAAGATGAGTTGTTTGCAGTAGCCAAGGACAAGCAACTCACAGCCTCGTTTTTCAGTAAGTACACTGAATACGAGAACAAGCGCCGGCTACAAAAAGGTCTGCCGCCGGTCTCTCTTGACAAAGTGGCCAAACCTACACCGATCTTGGTCACCCGCTTCAACATGGAAGCACATTTAGCTGGGAGCAGGACCTTCAAAAAGGTTTCTGAAAATTTTGACGATCGGGTGGCCACGGCCCTCCATCTTAAGGCCAAAGGCCTGGCAGACGAGGCAGAGCGGGTGCTTTTGGCTAAAATAGCAGCCAGGGGCAAAGGCAAAAAGACAAGGCCGGAAGTGGCACCTCCAACTGAAGAGGAGCAGGCCAAATGGATAAGGAAGGAGATGAAGGAAGGCCAGAAGAAGAAGGCACAAGGCCAATCTAGCCATTCCTCCCATCCATCCACCCAAGCCAAGCCATCCTCTCAGCCACCTGCCCAACCCAGCCAACCACCCTCCCCATCTCCTGCCTCCACACCCAAACCAAAACGAAGGAGACTTCGTAAAACCTTTGAAGACCAGCCATCGGCAGTCCCGCCAACCTCTACCGATGAAGCGGCTGAGACTCCTATTCAGCCGCTGAGGAAGAAAAGGAGAGCTACCGAACCCCAAACCTCTACCGCCAGCCAACCTACTATACCCTCTACCGACGCCCAACCAACTACCAACGACCAACCCTTACCTGTCAACCCTTCATCTATACCAACTACCGAACCCCTACCAACTACCGACGCCCAAACCCAACCTGTCAACGCTTCATCTACAACTGTCAACCCTTCAACTACCCCTTCACCACCTCCGGAGGAGTCTATCCCTCAGGAGGAGCCTCAAAATGAGGAGGAGCCAGCCAGAACCCCAACTCCTCCTCCTCCCTCACCTTTTAACTACTCACCTGACCCATCCACACCTTCTTCACCACCCCAATCCCAACCAACTTCTTCAACCACACCACAACCCTTAGATCCTTCTGCTGCAAAGTTCCTCTTTGAACTCTCGTCAGTAGAAGATCTATTCACCACTCATCAACCTCCTCAACCTTCTCAACCTTCCCTTCGAAAACCAAAATCCCTCTTCTACCCAGCCCCTTCTTTCTGGTTCTCTACCGAACCCATTCCCCAATCCTCCCATATCAGTGACAATTCTGACACTGATATGGAAGCTGATTCCCACCAACCCCGCCTCCACCTTCCCCTATACATATCCTCTTCCACCAAAACCATCCCCACCCAAGACTCATCTTCTTCTGTCTCCAGAACTCCCCCTCCCCAAACGCCCTTCAGGCCTGCAGACTCTGCCTCTGCACCATTCACATTGGCCAAGCATCTACTTCCAACCACCAATCTTTGAAATTTTGTCCCGGCTAGACGCCATCTACCAGCGGTTAGGCGAACTCACAAGCATATCTACCGCTACCGCTGAAGTAGCCACTGCAGCGGCCAAGGCCAACGACCGAACTGCCGCCAATCTTCGACAGTTTCAAGAGGATGTCTGGACTCGTTTTGGACAGATGCGGCACGACTTCACTGATGTCAAGATCAATGTAGAAGCTCAACGAGATGAAGGCTGCCGTATCATAGGTTCCATCTTCTACGAGCTATTCCACGCCATCACTCTCCATCTCGGCCACGGTCGTCCTCCTATTATGGAACTGAACAACCTCGCTCGAAACTCTGCTCATGACATTATGAATGCCAACCGGGATCGTGATCTGGCCATCACGGAGGAGAAGCAAATGAGATCTATCAACAGAATGCTGATGGAAGAGAACAGCCGTCTTCGTGAAGAACTGGACTACCGTTCTCGTTCCACCAGACCTCCAACTGATGCAGATGACGAATACCAAAGAAGAATGGAAGAGCTAGAGCGAGAAAGGCTAGAGCGAGAAAGAACAGAAAAGGAGGCTGCAGACAAAGGCAAAGGGAAAAGACCATGGTAGCTTTTGTATCTTTTCTTCCCTTTCCTTTGTATTTATCTTTTTTTTGAAAACTCTGTCAAATGTAAACATCTTGTTTATAAATACAGATGATTAATTGCTCTTTCAAAAATAAGATTGTTTAAATTCTTGATGCATTATTTTTTATCTATCTTAGAATTTAAACATTCAGTTTAAATTGATTTAAACTGCTACTGATCTGTGTGCTGCTCTTTGACTCTCTTATTCTTGTATGCACTTAGATTAGTCCCTTGCATCTGAGGTGTTATTCTGTTAAATAGAGGCATGTCTACCGATTACGTAATATATAAACTCTCTCAGACATGCTATTATCTATTAAATAGTTTGCTTTAAAACCCTCATTTGTAGTAATGATGACCAGATATAAATAGGAGGAGATTGTTAATTCTTATGTTAAATTTATATCTGATCAGTACATTACATTAGTTTTATACTCCAGTGGCTAATCGGGCTGCGTATCGATTAGCGTGGCAACTGTGTATAGAACTTTGCCTTGTATAGTTTTTGTAGGACTTTTTCAGGAACTTCGGAAGACCACTTCTCAGCTTCACCGGAAGACCTGCTCAAAGCTTAAGATCGGTAGACCTCGTGTCCAGCTGATCTGCTTCTACGTGTCCTCTCCAGATCAAAGCTAGCTGGATTAATTCAAACTTTCTCCCACATGATATTTGAATTAATCCAAGTCTTTTTCCTGACATGTCAAGCCGCCGAAAGCAACTTTCCGAAAAGCAGGAATACTTTTCGTCCTGAACAGTGTAAAGCAGTAAAGCAGACTGTTCCCTACCTTCTGCTTCATCTCTCAGATCTGACACCAAATCGCCCACCTTTTTGAAGATCTCAGAAATGATTATCTGCTCTAGTTATCTGTGAAGACGAAATTCCTTGACTGACAGCCCCATGCATTTAATGCACTTATGAAAAGAGCTGTTGAAGTCTTCGTCTTCTCCAACGGATCTTTTGAAATGCACTGTATAAATCGCCATTGAAGACTGGAACAAAGAGACAAATGCATGAATCAATCGAACACTTAAAGAATTGCTCTGAATCTACACAACTCCAAGTCTTTCAGCTCAGTGCATTCAATAGATCCTCAACAGATCTAGAAGTCCTCGTCAACAACAAGAAGCTGCTCTTCAACATTTATTGTTTTATTCTTCTTGTTGTTAACTTCCATTAAACTATACTTCTGCACGAATTAAATATCTTGTATTTACAGATATTTAATTCCATAGACCCAAACACAAGTCAATATTTTGTACACGATCCATTAGGGATATTCTTTGTAATTGATCTAAGTGGAAAACATAGTGCACAATTTAAATCCAAGGTTGACTGCCTTGGTGGTGGACGTAGCACTATTCACAGTGTGAACCATCTCAAAATACTTGTGTTATTTCCTTCTGTTTGTCTATTACTTGAACTGCCCAGTTTCTTTGTTCAATATATCCATCTCAGCAAAACTTAAGTAATCTGTAAAAGGTCTACCGGTAGTCCTTATCGGCAGACCTGGAACAATTTTCTTGAAGGTCTTCCGCTACTTGAATCCTTTCATAGATTGCAAGTAACTTTCAAGGAAATTACTTAAAAGTTTTAAAGTGTTAATAAGCTATTCAACCCCCCTTCTAGCTTATTATTGTGCTCATTGGGACCCACACATAGGTCGGGGAGTCAGAATTGGTGGCACAACGGGTCCCAGGGTCATGGGTGGTGGTTTTCCCAGAAGCCAGTCGTCCCGAGCATATTAGCTTTGGATACCTGCGAACATTAGTATCTCTTTCTATTTTTTTTATTTTTTGTATTATTATTTCTGTAAAAGAAACCTGTACAAACATTATGATATAATGCAATATAATGTATATGATGCAGTATGTTACACATGCAAAAATAAATTCATGCAAAAAATAAAACTATGCCGAACATCTAAAATGTAATGGCACGCTGTACTTTGAGAATATGGATTTTTTAGAATACACCTTTATATTAGAGCGGGCTTTTCGGGTGTTATCAGAACGGGAAAAATGGTCGAATCCCTTATTTATTCGGTGCATTGTGGCTGTGGAGTCCGTGGTTATAGCCGTCTTTCATAGGTTTTCTTTTTCTTCCACGATCAGACGCAGGAGCAGCAGTTTGTCAGATCACCAAACCAGGATACCGGGCAGAATTTTCACAAAACAACGAACATCTCTGGTGCTGCCAATGGAGGCCATGGTGCGGCACCAAGAGGCTTCTTGGTGGCACCATGGTTTTTCTATGTAGACACTGTTTTCTTCACTGTTAGGGTCCTGTGCGCTGAATTGTCCGTCTTCTCAATTTGCGGTATAAATTCTGGCGGAAACGAGCTCAGTTCTTCGCCAATTCAGTTCATTCTCTTTTCCTAAATTCACCAGCTGTCTGCCTCGCTTACCATAGCCTTACTCAGCCACCATAAAGCTTCTCGCATCTCTTATAAATGGCCGCCCGCATTCCTACGACTCTGGAGATCGAGATTTATGAAAACGCCCTGGATTTCTGGATCCTTTCTTTGCGATCTGACGAAAGGGATTTGTTCGAACATCTTTTCGGGTTCAGGTGCCTTTTATCCTGGCGGAATGTCATAATTAATTGGGACATGTTGAGAGGAGCCGCCAGGTTTTGGTCTCCTACGGATCACTTGTTTAATTTTGGCATGAACGAGATGTGTCCCACTTTCGAGGAGTTCTGTGCTATGCTGGGAGTGGCACCTACTGCCGATCGCACGCCTACGTAAGGCGTCCGTACATGGCTATTCGGGACCTCTTCAATTCTACCCGCCGGGCTACTCCAGGATTTTATAATGGGGAATCTTTCAATTTGATGGTTCTTCCTGGAGCCTTCACAGAATATATTGAAGATGACGTGGACTATCACGGCGAGATTAACAAAGACTTTTTCTCTCGCTTAGTAGGGAGATATTTGATAGTTGGTCTACCCGATTAGTAGATGAGCGGGTCATAGACTTAGCATTATAGGCTCTGATCGCCCGAACATCGCTCCTGTGATTTTGGCAGACTCTCACTGCCCGATCGCTTTTGTCGGAATGAATTGTTCCCTACCGTAGCCCTATTCGATTCACATGTGGCCGGAAGAGCATTTTTTGGGTCCGTGCCGCTCAAGCTCCTTATGATCCTTCCTTTTATGGAATGCGCGGCATTTCCCCACTAATTATTCTCGATGTTGACCGGACCGGATCACTTCTATCATCGGGCTCAATGGATATAGTCCGGGTAGTTCGCCACGGGGATTCAAATTTTTCTTCGCCACTCGATGAGTACTGTGGTGATGTTGGCCTTTATTGACTTCTTTTTATCACCGACCGGATCTTGCGGCACTTGGAAGGGAGCAAGTGATCCTGCACACTTCCCGCCCTATATACATGGGAAGGAGCTTACCAACGATCGCCCTGGTCCCGCTATCCAAGACATGTGGCATGAGATGCCGAAGAAGGCGATACCCATATTCTGGATTATATGCTTTTATCTCGGGTATCTAGCGTGGGTTATGGTGGCGCTAGGGGCCGCCTCGCCCATCCCAAGATGATTTGAGACATCTCCCGGGCCGCCATATAACCAATGGAAGGATGTTCGCCACCGGAAGTAGGCGAGGACATTGATAGTTCAGATTGGTTGTTCCTCGGGCTGGAGGCACTTTGACGGTTCACGCCTTGATGCTCTGACACCCCCTCGACCGGATATCGCTGGTCCCAAAGAATACATCCCGCAGATTGAGTGATGTTGGTCAACAAAGATAACCCATGGGAATGTGAAATGCCCGATCCTCCCTTCAATCGGTTGGGTACTACTTGAACATTAGAACCGGGTCATGAGCTTCCGCGACTAAGCTTGGCAAAGCATGTGACAACCCCCGGGAACAAGAGATGGCTGCTCCTCCTCCCCCACTGTATGGGGTGCCTGGTCTCGTAACCGATGAACGGGTCCGAGTAACACAAATGCCAAGAAAATGGAGATGCCGATGATGAAGAGGGAGACACATCCGGGTGGCTCTCATGCCGATGAGTCTAGAGCTTCTTCTCGCGCCTCGCAGAAGGAGTATATGGCCGGCTCGATGGACGCCGCAGTAATCGATGGACCGCTTGGCTATGGATGCAAGAAAAAGATTGTTTCTGGGGAAAACAACGGGGGTATAGGCAGTATATAGATATGTACAAATGCAAATAATGTATAATATAGTTGTCTTAATAAGTATTCCTAAGTTGCACCTTAGGACATGTAAAATTTATATTTTAGTGTTTTAATATGAGCTGCTTTGTCGTGGTTTTTCTCTTTTGTCGGGCCGAGTCTCCGATGTGTCAAGATCTGGAGGTAGTACGCTGAGGGCTTCAAATAATGCCTTCCCTCTCCTTTTTTTTATATTCATTTTTTTTATTTCTTTTTTTTATGCTCTAATTTTTGCCTAGGTCGCCCTTTCGGGTTTTCAACCTAGCGAGCTCTTATTTTTTTTATTTTTTATATATGCTCTAATTTTTGCCTAGACCGCTCTTTCGGTTTTCACTAGCGGCCGGAGAGGGAAGCATTAGTCGGACAGATGGCTCGCATAGTACCTTTTGAGTTTTTCGAGGTTGAAAGGCTGGACAAGGTCTTCCCCGTCCTGGTTCGTGAGAAACACGGCACCTCCTGATCGGATCTCCTTAACGATGTATGGTCCCATCCAGGGAGACTTCCATTTTCCCCTAGTATCAATATAATTAGGGGGTTTCTCTCGAAGCACGAGGTCTCCAACTTGAATATCTCGGCCTTTGACTTTTTTATTGAAAGCTCGGGCGATACGTCTTTGATATGCCCGGGTATGCTCCAAGGCTAAGGCCGTTCATCAATTAGGCCGCTTCACCGCCCTTTGACCCACCAACTTCGCTATATCGGCTTCCATCATCACTCTCAATGATGGAATTTCCACCTCTATTGGTAGTACCGCCCATGCCATATGCCAAAGAGTAAGGGGTAGCCCCTGGGTGCGATCGACGCACGGTAGCCCTGCAGGGCTAGAGGCAATTTTTCCGCCGCCTCTTCCTCAGATTAGCCATTTTTCTCGATGATGTTCTAGAGTTTTGTTGGCGCTTCAACGGCACCATTGGCTTGTGGCCTGTAGGGAGGATTTGTCTTCTTCGATTTTGAACTCGTCAAGCATACGGTTCACGTCCCCTTCAAAATGTGAGCCGTTGTCGGAGATGATTTCGAAAGGTACCCCATAGCGGTATATGATGTTGGCCCGAATAAATTCGGACACCTTTCGGGCGTTTAGTACCTTATAGGAAGAAGCTTCTACCCACTTTGTGAAGTAATCGACGGCTACCAGGACATATTCGTGGCCATTAGATCCCTTCGGGTGAATTTGGCCTATGACGCCGATACCCCATGTTGAGAAGGGCCGTGGGGCGGAGTTGTATAGACGGGGGCACATGTTGTAGATTGGCAAAGCGCTGACATTTGTCGCAATGTCGCACCCACCGAATACGCCGCTGAGCGCATCCAATAGTACCCCTGTCTGATAACTTTCTTTGAGAGCATATGGTCATTCATGTGGGGCCCACAGGTACCACCATGTAGTTGATTCATAATTTGCTCAGCTTTAGCCTGGTTGACACATAACAAGTTGAGGCCTTTATAATGCCTCTTATACAGGCTGCCACCGCTGAGTACGAACTGGGAGGCCCATCTTCTCAGGGAGACTCTTCCCCTTTTGTCTAAGTCAGGAGGATAAAGATTCTTCCGAGCAGATTTAAGATGTCGCCGTACCAGGCTCGTGGATCCGCTCTTGAGGTCGCGTTGATTTTGAAACAAGATGCCGGAGTGACCTTCTTCCCGACTATAAATGGTTGGACTTTAGTTTCTGAATTCTGGACTAGTGATGCCAGAGTGGCCAGGGCATCAGCGAATTGATTCCTATCTCGTGGCAAGTAATGGAACGAGATAGAACCAAATTGGGCGACGACTGTTATTAACTTGGCATGATAGAGCTGCAGCCGAGGATCCTGGGTCCTCCATCTTCCTTCGACTTGGTTTATGATTAGGTTCGAGTCTCCGTAGACTTCGAGATCTTGAGCTCCCCTTTTGAGAGCTTCTTCTAGGCCAGTAATACAGGCTTCATACTCTGTTGTATTATTTGAACATTCGAACTCCAACCTTATAGCCAGCGGAGTATGAGAGTCAGCCGGATCAATTAACAAGATTCCTATGCCAAAGCCTCTTTTGTTCGCGTTCACAAAGAACATTTTCCAAATAGTATCTTGGTTAGTGATTTCCTGTGATACCTTCATCCGGGAAACCGCTCGAGCATCTTCGCCTTCGAGGTAGATCGCCTAAGTGGTCCGCAATGACGCCCCTTTGATAGATTTGAGAGTGACATAGGTTATGTCAAACTCATTAAGAAGAAAAGACCACTGGCCGACATTTATGGGATGAAGGATTGCTTCATCGAAGACGATATTTGATAGGTCCATCCCGATATGAGCTTGATGGACCTTCCCCGGAGATAAGTTTTGAGCCTTGAGTGGCCCGCACTAGGGCAGCAGTTTTTTTCAGGTCAATAGTTTAGCTCGCTTCCTTGTAGCTTCCTACTTATGAAATATATGGCATTTTCAATGTAGGAATCTTCTTTCTCCTGGGCGAGCATAGCCCCTACTAGGGGTGGCAATTTGAGGCACGACACGATTGACCGACACCTAACACTAATAAATTATAGGAGTTTGGTGGGGCTTATCGGGTTCGGGCCGTTATAGGGCCAACACGATAAGGCACGATAAAAAATGGGTCGTTAATCCGGGCTTGATAAGCACGGTAAGGCACGATAAGACACGATAACTAAAATATATATGTTTAAAAAATATATTTTTAAAAATTTACTAGGGGTTATTCACTTCTTTCGAACTATTTTCATGATTATTTCATAGTTTTATCATTTGAAAATTTATGACTTTTAAACTACTTGACTATTTATATTGATAAATTTTCAAAATATGTATTAAAAAATCAAAATTATATATTTTATAATGTTTATTGGGCTTAACGGGCTTAACGGCCCGACTAAATAAATCGTGTTTTTGGTTATCGTGCTATCGTGTCGTGCCGTGCTTTTCGTGTTTTTATCGTGTCGTGTTCGGTTTTAATATTAGGCACGATAAGCTTATTATTGCCGTGTTCGTGTTCGTGCTTATCGTGTCAGTTATTATCGTGCCGCCCGATAACGTACTCAAAGACGACCGATTTGCCACCCCTAGCCCCTACCGAGGTGTCCGTGACGCTAAGTATATGAGGAGGAGGTTTATGTGTATGGGGTGGAGCTAGCCACGTGGGGGTTGGTAAGGTAGGCTTTTATTTTCTCAAAGGCTAGCCGGAACTTCGCCCCGCACTTGGTCAAGATTCTTTCGAGGAGTTTAAAGAGGGGCTCACAGTGGTGGTCACCGTCTGATGAAACGGCCGATGTATCGCAACCCGCCTAGGAAGCCTTTGACTTCTGGGGAGTTTTTGGTCGTGGCATTTCTAGGATGGCTTTGATCTTTTGGCTCGATCTCGATGCCTTGCTCGCTACTAGAAATCCTGTGATTTTGCCTCCGTAACCCCGAATGTGCATTTGGTGGGGTTAAGCTTCATTTGGTGCTTTTCGAGTCTTTTCAAGAACTTCGAGATCTTTTAATATGAGCACCATAGGTGTCGCTGGAATGTACAATCATATCATCGACATAGACCTCCATTTCTATGTGGATCATGTCGTGGAAGAGGGTGGTGGCAGTCCTCTGGTAAGTGGCTCCGGCATTCTTTAGTCCGAATGGCATGACAGTGTAACAATAAGTACCCCTGGGAGTAGTGAATGAGGTCTTCTCTTGGTCTTCTCGTTGCCATTTTGATTTGGTTGTATCCCAAAGATGCCGTTGACGAAGATCGACTTTGTGAGTTGCGACGGCATCTACCACAATGTCAATGTTGGATGGGGAAGTCATCTTGGGCGACACTTTGTTGAGGTCGCGAAGTCTATACAGATTCTCGACTTTCCCGCTGGGCTTGGGAACGGTCACTATATTGACAAAGCCAGTCGGGTATTCAACTACCCGAATAAAGTTGACACGTAGTGCTTCATGATTTCTTCTTTGACTTGTAGTGACCATTCTCGCTTGATGCGCGGAGCTTTTGTTTGATCGGGCGAGCATCCTGCATGTGGGAATCCGGTGCTCTACTATAGCGGGATCTAGGCCGGGCATATCTTCGTAGGACCAGGCAAAGATGTCTACGAACTCTTTGAGGAGATCAATGAGTTCCTTTCTTTCTAGACCTTGGAGGTAACTGCCGATTCTGATTTCTTTGATTTCATTATCCAGCCCCAGGTTGATAGTGGACAGATCTTCAGTAGCTGTTGATGAATAGCTTTGTTCCTGGTACTCGATTGACTTTGCAAGCTCAAGTAGATAATTTTTATCTTTTGGGTCCATTTTATTAAATGACTCATTATCATAATTATTATTATTTAATGCGTCTTTTAAATTAGGTGCAACTAAGGAATAAGCAAAGACATCCATATTATTATTAAAAGCACATTGTACAGGGGTTGTTACATTATTGAGGACCTGGGGTTTGAGATCCTCAACTATAGGTAGCGGATTGGTAGATGACCAATCCGTAAAGCTAGGAAAAGGATCGGGGATAGTATATCCGAAGTAGTCCATCAAGTCTGCGGGTGTCAGGAGCGGACCGGTAGTGGTGTACCAATTCTGCAGAGGCTTATTAGAAATAGACTCGAACTCAGCAGGGAGCTTTTCATAATCAGTGCCTCTGTCTATCATACCTAGAAACCTGTCTCCTAGATTTAAAAACTTCCTAGTTTAGAACTTTAAGCAACATGGTTTTCAAATCTTCGATGTCAGCCTCCAATTTGGCGGATGGGAAAGTTGGGTTTTGGTATATGTTGGTAGGATTAGGGAAGGCTGGGTTGTTTTCTGACTGTGGTATCTGGTAAGGGCTTTGGGCAGGATAAGGACTTTGGGCAGGATAGGGATTTTGGGTTGGATATGGATATTGGACAGGATAGGGATATTGGGCTGGATATGGATATTGGGCTGGATATGGATATTGGGCTGGATATGGGTATTGGATTGGTGGGTTTTGGGTAATATATGGATTCTGTGTTGGCGGGTTTTGGGTAGTGTATAGGTTCTGAATTGGTGGGTTATTGGTAGCTTTAACCGGGCGACCAGGATCATTAGGAGGTAAATATGTGGTAACTTGGCCTGCTGAGTTAAAGCTTTTTGGGTCCATGTGTGGGCTATTTAGGAGTGGGTTAGTCATAGGAAAAGGGAGGTCATTTGGGTTCTGGTGTTTAGGGGAATATATGGTGGATAAGTCGAGTAAGGATATATATTTGGATAGTAGGGACTTGGTGGAGGATTGGGATTTGGGATAGTGGTGGTATTTGGTGGGTTGGTGTTTGGCGGAGGAGTTGGGTTAGGAGGCACCTGAGATGTGGATGCTTCTTGGGGAATAGTAGGGGAAGAGTTCACCTCACCACTGGATTTTAGACTTTGTACCAGACTAGCCATTTGACTCATCGCCGCACTCCAACCTTTGGTAAAACCATTCCTACATTGGGAGGCGGAACATACCCCGGAGCCCCCCGAACTGCACTCCATAGCCGATGCTCACTTTCTTCTCGCCATACCGCTGGATCCGTGCCCACCGAATCGATTATGCCCCCTGCTCGATCTGAAACTGATACCCTCCGATCTGATTTCTGCACTATTTTCCCGAATCAACCGGCCAGTATTATCTCTGCCTTTCCAAATTCGGCCGATTTCGAGGAAAATGGGGTTTGGTAGGTATCGAAGGTCGGCCGAGGCTATCTGGGCTTGGAGTACAGGCCTTTTATTAGTATTTTATTTTATTATTTATTTTCATGTTCCCTACAATTGACCTGATAAGCACTCGCTTTATTTTGACAGCCTCGTGACTTTTCTCGAACAAGGATTCTTTCTCCCGAGTATAGGACCAACGTATTCCACCTCGCCTTCGACTCCCCAGATCGGATCGTCCCAGGCGAAGGCCTATACTCTTTTCAGGATCCACCATCCGAAATGGTCTAGGTCGAGCATCTGAGGATTATAAATCAGCCCCTGTTTATTATTTATATTTATTCTTTTTTTTTGTGCGCACTAATTGTATATATATATTTTTTCGAACTTGCGCATTTTTTTTGACATATATATATTTTTTTGATTTTTTTTGACAAGGGCTGACCCGTAATTCAGAAATGCAAAAACCGGTCTGGTCTGTGAAGTGTCTTGAAGAACTATATGCATTCTAACGTTGGCTTATGCAGGGGTAGGCCGCCATGTGTAGGGTAACAGTTCGGAATATATTTACATGCGTGCACGTGTGTGCGGTATCTAGAAAGCAGTAAAGTCTTTATTTATTTTACAGATATAGAAACAGAAAATAAAACAAATTTGGCCCGTCTTGCTGTTATAAGTGGATTTTCTCGGCTTTTTATTTTTGAGCGCAAGCAAGCAAGCACACCATTTTAAGAAATAGAAAGAAAAGCGGGGAAACTATCTATCCCTATTAATTACAAATTTTGGTCCTATGTCCCCAAAATAAAATGACAGAATGAATGCAAATATGTACGAATATACAAAATAAAGTGAAAAAAAAAAAGAAAATGAACTGAAATAAAAATAGAGCCGGAAAAAAGTAAAGCCCCAGCTCTTTTGTTGTGCTGCCCGGAATTTATTGTAATATATAATAGATATATATTTTTTTTTTGATTTTTCAAATTTTTTTTTGTATATATATATATATATATATATTTTGATTTTTTTTAATACTCTTTAAACATGTCCGTAACAGGTATCGGAACGAGACTGCTGCCAGATGGAGGATAATATCCACAAATATAGCCACGGCCGTATGGGAACACTTTATTGAAATGCATAAAAATTAACAAGCATATATAAAAACAAAAAAAGTTTTATTTTATAAGTCTAGCCCCTTTATTTAAAATAAAAACACCTCCGCCACCGGCCTCGCGGGCGCCGCCCATGGAGGGGGCGCGGATGGGACACCAACGCTCTGCTCCACCCTCCCTTGTTTAGGGAAGACGAAATCCAAAGTGCTCTATATTGCACGTTGGAATGTGCCTCTGCCCCGAGTTGATTTTGTATCCAATATGGGAACCGATGGTTTCTCATATCAAGTTATCCCTTATTTCGTGGGGATAGAATGCATTACCCTTACATTCCCATTCTCCTGCTCTTTTAGGGGAAGAACGGAGAAGTGCAAGAAAGGATATTGCGACGCCTCACTATGGATTTATGGAAAATAGCATTATGGCCCATTCAAATCACTATGGGAGCTATGGGTTTCGCGCATCCGCTTATCCCTTGTTTAGGGGATACCAGATATGGGAATGCATCACCCTCCATTCCCCAGATCTCCCTTTTAGGGAGAACAGAAAGTGCAAAGAGAATGTTGCGAGGCCCCACCTGATCTGAAAGTTTTAGAGTCGCCATCTTTATTTTAAGGCAAAAAATAAAGAAAACCGTAAAAGAAACCGAGATTTTAAAAAGGCGGTTCTGGAGGCTAAGTTACGAGTTGGAAGGTGCTAGGCACCCAACTCGCCTTTCGTCAAAACGTTTTTGGTCAAGTATGCTTATTGTTATATTTATCTAGCAAATAAATAAGGTATTATAATGACAGTGGAAATTTAAACAAATACATTCGTGGCTACATTATTTACGGACTTCGCTGCCTCCTTCCAATAATTACAGACATATTTAAGAATATTTGGCCATTATAACGACTCTTTTACATAATATTTCCTAATCTAATCCGGGCAGGACAACGGCTTATATTGGCTACATTGCGCCGGATTTGAAGAACAACTTTTAAAAATAAATAAAAGACAGAAAATACAAATAAATAAAATAAACGACACTCTTAAAGGTATTACCTTTTAGAGCGGCGGTGTGCTCGCTTTGTCCTTCTGGGAGAGGGAGTCTTTTGTTTTGAATTGGGCAGAATGACTGCTTGATTTTTTGAGTTTTGGGCTTATCAACTCGGGCAGAGTGACAGCTTATTTGGATAGGTTTTGGCCTTTTTGATTGGGCGAAACCTAGACTTAGTTTTTTGACTTTTTAGCTCGTTACAGGGCAAGTAATCCGCTTACTTTGGGATTTTTGGACTGGGGAAGTGAGGTGGATACCTAACAACTAGGCTAGGGATCACTTATAACGTATGAGTTTTGATTTTGGCAGAGTTTGGACGGGGTTTGGAGACTATAGGGGCTTCCACTCACCTATCTCGCACCTCTCGTACTAGTGATATAGAAGGAAACGAAGCAGAGTTAGGCTGCGATCAAAAAAATCGCGGAGGAATTGTGTTCTGAAATGAGAGGCCCGGGCCATCTATTTATACTGGAAAATGAGGGCACGGCCGGCATTTGTGGATTTCTTCTCCGTGCATCAGCAGCTTGTACCTTGTGCTTTAAGACTTGTACAATTTCAATGTGAGAGAGATGAACAGCGACTTGCATGGTGCGGCCAAAGGCACCCTTGGTGCGGCACCAAGGGGCTTTGGTGCGGCACCATGTAGCTTTGTAACTTTCAATTTTTTGCACTTTCCCCTCAGCTTCACTTCAAGCGATCCTTTCGCATTTTGACTCCTGCAACTTGACATTTGTTAAGTTTTAACAGTTCTTGATATTTTATGTCAGTCACATACCAGGGGTATGAAATTGGGGTGTCTACAGATACAAGCAAGTTTGGTCTTTTAGTGGTGATTATAGAAATGTGGGAATTTTCAAAACCATGGTTTCGAAAGAAGACTAGAACCAAGTCAGGTTTATCTGGGGTTGTAAAATGTACTTTCTTGAAGGCAGAAATGACCATTTTTGGAGACAACCCACAAGAATCTATGAGGTAAGAGACTGTAAATGGTTGTTCTTGTTGATTTGCAGATGATTTATCAGTGGAGAAATACTTGGTGGGTAACAAAATAGTTCCCGATCCATTTAGGAAAAGACCCAATTGGGAGATTCCTGTATATTTTAAGTATTTTGAATATATTAATGAATATGTAATTTTGTTATTTGAAATATTATGAATTAAATGGTTTATTTGTTGAAAATTTAAATCTATCAATTATCATGATTCTTGAATTTAAATAAACTCATTTTTTTTACCTAATTGGTGTATATTGATAAATAAACCCAAAAGACCGTGGGCTTGCCCGTTTTACCTGCGGCCCTACGCGGGGTGGTTTGGGCTAAGGGTTTTCAGGACCGTTATGTTCGCGGGCTTTCCCCGCCCGCTTTCACTGGCTTTCAGCCTGGCAAACCCGCCCCACAGTCCCGTTTTGACAGCTCTAATCTTCGATTCATAATTTGTTTGATTCCTTCGAATCGATTAAGGTAATAATTTCCTTATTTTCAATTCCAGTATTTATCTATTGATTCTATATTTATGTTGAGACAGTCTCAACTTGAGAATTTTTTATGAATATTATTTGTATTTGATTGCCTATTTTGTTGTAATTTTTAAGTTTTAACCATTCAATTTGGGGATGAATCGAGATTTTATATGAATATTATCGATTTATCAATTTATCGGTTTGAATGTTTGAATGTTTGAATGCAGGCAGCAACATCTTAAACGGGTTACAACTCCTTTTTTCCATATTCCAATTTCCAGGTGCTATCGAAATTCTATTTTTTTAATATGTTGCCTAAAAAGCATCTTTCTGGAAGTGAAAAAAAAAAAAAGTGAAAACGGGAAGAACAATTTGTAGAATCCCAAAGAGGGGCTATTCATAAATTTGTTTTTAAAAAAGTAGGCCCTTCTGTTGACGGATTGGATGATGGTAATTCTGAACCATCTATTGTGAATTTAAACGATGAAAATCATATTAATCAGAATGATGCTAATTTGAATGAGCCTATTTCTGTAACAAATGCCTCAGATACTAGGAATTTAGGCGTTGATGATCAACCAATTCCCTCTTTGGATATTTATGATCCTAGAAATTGGGATAATCTTGACAGTAAAACAAATGATATTTTGGTTGAAAAAGAGCCTATAAGGGAATTGAATCTTGTGTTTCCTATAGATATTACTTGTCGACATTTTTCATATTCTTATTATTCTAGAAAGTTGAGTAATAGGGAGATTAGTGATAGAAAATGGTTGATTTACTCTAAACATGTTGATAAAGTGTATTGTTTTTGTTGTAAGTTGTTCAAGTCTGATGGCAACAAAACTTTGTTAGCTAATGATGGAATGCGGGATTGGAAGCATCTTAGTGAAAGGCTTAGACAACATGAGAATAGTGCTGACCATATGACCACCATGAACACTTGGTTTGAACTAAGAGTAAGATTAAAGAAAAATCAAACAATTGGCCAAGATTTGCAAAAAAAAATTGCAAAGGAGAAACAACGTTGGAGGCAAGTTCTAATGAGAATAGTTTCTGTTGTTAAATGTCTTTCTAAACATAGCTTGGCTTTTCGAGGATCAAATGAGAAACTCTACCAAGACAACAATGGTAATTTTTTAGGACTAATTGAGATGATTGCAGAATTTGATGTGACAATGCAAGATAATGTTAGACGCATTCAAAATCATGAGATTCGTTATCATTACCTTAGTCACAAAATTCAAAATGAGCTGATTTCTCTTTTTGGCTAATATTGTTAGAAGTTCAATCATTGGGTCGATTAAAGAAGCAAATTTTTTTTTTATAATTCTTGATTGTACCCCAGATGTGAGCCATCAAGAACAAATTACTTTACTCGTACGATGTGTGAATGTGTCGAGTAATAAAATAAAAATAGAACAGTATTTTTTAGAGTTTTTGAAGGTGGATGATACATCAGGTTTGAGACTTTTTAATGAATTATTAGAAGCATTTAAGTTTCTTGATCTTAATGTTGATGATGTAAGGGGTCAAGGTTATGACAACAGTTCTAATATGAAAGGAAAACACCAAGGAGTTCAAAAGAGATTACTAGAAATAAATCCGAGCTTTATATATGTCATGTACTTGTCATAGCCTTAATCATACACTTAGTGATATGGCTTATTCTTGTGTTAAAGCTATTTCATTTTTTGGAGTTGTGCATCGTATATATACATTATTTTCGAGTTCTCCTAAAAGATGGAAAGTTTTATTTGATAATGTTTCAAGCTTAACAGTTAAATCATTGTGTAATACTCATTGGGAGAGTCGAATCAAAAGTGTTAAAGTTATTAGATTTCATGCTCCTCAAGTAAAGGCAGCTTTGTTGGAACTGAATAAATCTTGTGATGATGCCAAGTCAAAGAGTGAAGCGGAAAGCTTGGCAAGTGCACTAGAAAGTTTTGAGTTTTTACCTGGTATGGTTATCTGGTACGATATTTTATTTGCTATTAACATGGTGAGTAAGAAGTTGCAATCTAAATCTATGTGCATCGATGCTACCTTAAAGCATTTTGAAGGTGTAATGTCATTTTTTGAAAATTATAGAAATGAAGGGTTTTCCTCGAGCATGAATACTGCTAAAAACCTTGCATTAGACATGAACATAGAACTTATATTCCCAACTAGACGTTGTGTTTTAAGGAGAAAACAATTTGATGAAAATGATCATGATGATGAAATACAATCGCCTGAGGAGTCATTTAGAGTTAGCTACTTTTTAGTTCTTGTTGATATGGCAACTACTTCTTTGCAAAAGAGATTTGAGCAACTAAAGACATTTGAAAGTATCTTTGGGTTCTCTTATTTGATTCAAATCATTTGAAAGCATTGGATGAAAATGAATTAAAGGAATGTTGCACTAATTTTCATTTAACTTTTTCTTATGATAGTTCGTCAGATGTTGATTTAGACGATCTTTTTTATGAATTAAGAGTATTGCAAATGACACTGCCAAATGCATTAATGTCAGCACTTGAAATTCTTGAGTTTGTTAAGGCTGCAGATTGTTATCCAAATGTTTCAATTGCCTATCGAATCATGTTAAGTGTGCCTGTAACAGTAACATCAGCGGAAAGAAGTTTTTCAAAGTTGAAGTTATTGAAAAACTACTTGAGATCATCGATGGCACAAGAAAAGTTAAATGGTTTGGTAATTTTATGTATTGAGAAAGATATGCTTGATATTGTTGATTATGATACTATTATTGATGATTTTGCTTCTAGAAATGCTCGACGAAAGTGCTTTCTACGATTACTTGTGTGCTTCTTTGTTTTTGTAGGTGATATGTGATGACATTGCAACAGACAAGATAATTTGAAGATGATGGAAGGCTTTGCAAGTTGATGGAATTTTTTATTTGAAATTCGATGTATTTTTGAGATTTGTAACAAAAACATACTTTTTTTTTTGTTAAATGCAATTAAAAGTGTATTTTGAAATATGAAATTTATATTATATGCATTCATATTTGAGTGTTATCAATTTATTGGGACCCTTATTTGTTTATTCGTCCCGGGCCTATAAAATGTCAGAAACGGCCCTGAATGCATGGCTCTAGAGTCTAGACTCCAGAGGAACACACGTTAAAACCATTACCAGCAGACGACATACCTGAAGGCTAAATCTGATACCAGACGTACAAAGTAAACAAAAACGTGAAGTAAATTGAGGAGACCATGCTCGCAGAAGTTTCCAACAGAAAGTCCATTCCAATAGACTATTGTTTTTAATTTTCCGTGACAAACGCGGCCTTGTCTCCATTGGAAAATGGAATCACTAATTTTAATGGTTATACTAATCCATCCGGAAATATGTAACATTTTGGGAGATGTTTTTTGATGATGTTTTGTAATCTTTAATAAAAAAAAATTCGTTTTTTCTAATTTTACTACTCATATCTATTGATTCTGTAACTCGTGTTTGATTATTTGAACAAAAATATCAAGACACGTCATTAATGTTTGAATAAAAACAATTTAACCTTTATAATATGTTTTCTTAATTTATATGAAAAACCTCAAAACTTCATATATTTTAGAACGGTGGGATTACAATTCTCATGTGTTAGTGCCACTGCTGAATAATTTTTACCAATCAAAAACATGTTAATAAGGTCTTTGAAAATTGCACGTGCCCCTGTTTTTCTTCTTATTTGGCCTTTCCTAAAAACGTCTTTATGACTTGTTAAAGGTGATAATCTACCGTCTTTAGTGCTCGTTTGTTGCAGCTTATTTGGAGTGACTTCTGGCTTTTGGTTTTTAAAAAGCCATATTTAGAGTGTTTGTTTCAGTTTATAAGCCAAAAGCCAATAAGTGAGGTACAACACCCTTTATGCATGGAAAAGCCAAAGCCAAAAAGCCAAAATTTTGAGTTTTTGGTTTTTTTTTTTTTTAAAATGAAGACAACTATTTATTAAAAAATATTTGATTATCCTCATTTCATCCTTTTATGAAATATACATAAAAATATGAATACTAATGAAAGAACGCAATACCACAGAACCTCAATATGAGACGATGTGATTGTCAATGTTGCAGTGAATGTTGCAACAATGACAATGACAATGAAAACAACAACTATTAACAAAAACAGTAGTAGCAGCGGAAGTTTATAGAAAACAGTTTCTAGCAGATCTAGAAGACAAGAATTAACTCAAAAACCAATCTACAAGTATCAAACTTGTAGATCAAGCCTCAAGGCAACAAAATATATTAAAATCAACATTACTCTTAACAAGAAATTCTCACAAGATATAGAATCTTGGAGAACCGAAAAACCCACATAAACTACTAAAACAAACGTGGGAAGAAAGAATCAAATAAAAACAGCTTCCAAACAAAACAAACAGAAGCACAAATCAGAACTTCAGGAAACACAAGGCTGTATTCCTGAAGTTTTAAACAGCAGCAGCAGCAGCAGCAAGTATGAGAATTATTGCCTGCAGAATGGTCTTCGTGTATGGGATGTTGATCTCTTCTCTCAAGGTCGGGACACAAGACTTCTGAATTTTTTCTCTCTTACACTCCTCATTGCTTTACGAATAGGATCTAATTCTAGACTCTCGGATCCAAATTTTCATTAAATAGCCAAAGGTTCCCTGCAAGTTCACGGCCAAAACAAACCAACTCCTACTAGGAAAGGGATTAACAAAAAATCATACAAGATTATCTTTCCTAATCAGCCTAAGATACATCGAATAACTAATTTATTTACATAAATCTAGTTACCAAAAATATGTTGATCAAATCTTTTGAAAGATTTGAAAGATCAAATCTTTTGAAAGATTTGAAAGATTTTCCTATATAAAAAAAATCAAAACCAATCTAATCTTTTGAATGATTTGAAAGATTTTCCTATCAAAAATCAAAACCAATCTACCAAAAGAATTCTAAACAAAATCTAACACCTAAATAAACATTGACTAATTTAAAATCCTTCTTTGACCAAGAAAGGTGAAAACAAGATAAAATAGGTCATGCCTATTTTACCCTTACAATCTCCCCTTTGTTGAACCTTTCTGGTCAAATCAAAAGACAAGTGTTTATACAACACCAAACAAAACCATCTAACCTTCATAGATTAGAAAATCTCATCTCCCCCTGAATTTGTGCAAGGTGCACAAATCAGAAATCATCACCATCACAAGAAACACTTGATCTCTCTCCCCCTATTTGACCGGAAAAGGAAGAGAGATAAGCAATTTAATAGGAATTCGCAAAAATCAAAGATTTTGAAAAACACAAAGAAGTGTTCACCAAGACTTGATCACACCCCTAGCAAAAACTGAGCACCTCATATCCAAATTCAAAAGCCCTTAGTTTCCCACAAAAATTAGACAACCACTAAATATTTTTCAACATGGAGATTTTTGAAAATTGATTTGCACAGTTAGAGTTTAGGACAAAATTTCACCAAGCTGATATCGATGTCAACAATGCATGTCCTAAAATGTTATGCCTAAAAACATGATAACTAAAAGCTAGGCAAAAGAATAATAAAAAAAATGCAATCACACACAAGTGATAAAGACCAGATCAAAGGATGTAGTTCCTAATGTAGCTGCATTGGGAGAAACATTCGCCAAAATTGTGATTTTTTTTATTTTTTTTTTAATTTTGCTCTTCTTTTTTTTTTTATTTTCTCAACCAAATTTCTCTCCCAAGATCATAAATTTTTTAACAACAAAATCCATAGGTACTTTATTTCCCTATGAATATAGCTCTACTTTATTTCAGGCTATTCAACACATGCCACTAGGAACCTTTCACACTATTTACCAAGGGAAGCAATTTTGCATTTGATCAACCCATGAAATCCGAGGATTCATAGTCCCAAAAGAAAGAAGCCACAACCTTGTTCATAGGTAGCTCTTTTCCGTTAGGTAGCTTTCACACTTTTTCAATTAAGAGGAGTCAATTTACTCAAGATCAACCCATGAGAACCTAAGTTCCATAGTACTTTGATAAATTGCAGCATCCCAAAAATTTCAAAAGGTAGCTCTTGCCTTTGTGGACTTTAAACATACTTAAGAACTGAGAGAGAGAGAGAGAGAGAATCATAACAAAAAATCACAACTGATTTTGAATGAAATTCCCAAGCAACCACAAGAGACACATACATGTGAGTCAATTGATCTAGAGTGCCCTCTAAAGACAAAATGCAATCATGCCTAAATTTTTTTTTAATAAACTAAGTGTAAAATCATATGGCACACAAAACACAAGAGATTTCCAAAGATTGAAAAATCTCTAAAAAACAAGACACTTGGCAAATATATCAGCAAGATGATTTTCGATCCCAACATATTCAATGCAAACAATTTACATAATCAACCAAGTTTCTAAAAAAATGGTGTCTTAAATTAATGTGTTTAGTTCGAGAATAATGAACTGGATTTTTGTGCTAAGCAAAATGCATAGGTGTTTTCAAAATACAAGTTTAACACATCAAAGTATAGCACATAATCTTTGATCATTTGGAACATCCATAAAAGATTTAAGGTTTCTCTCAAAAATATTTTGATAATCATGCAAATTTTTGAGATTCAACCTTACTTCTTCTCCTTGTGTATATGCCATCATGAATATCACCTATCACTTAAGAGATTGGATGGTTTTTCTGAATACGGCTAGGAATGTCATGGCTGCAACCATTCAAATTTGACTGATTTTCTGAATGTTCAGGACCTGATTCTGAAAGTTCAGGACCTGTTTCGACCCGCTCGCCAAGTTTACGTCCAATGTTGCTCCCATTGTTGCAACATTGGGTGACACATTGGGTGACACATTGTGAAACACATTGGCTGAACTTTCGAACATGCAGGCTCTGCCTCGATCATGTGCAGATTTACAGGTTTCGATATGGTTCTCAAGATTTTGGAGGAGATTCATCATGGTATTCATCAATGGTTTCATAGAACCGCTTAGCACCAGGACATATATCAAAGGGTTCACAATATTTGGACTTGCCTTTGTCATTACTACCCTTAGGAACCCACATCTGTTTAAAAAATTTGGGTTGGTGATTTTGAGAAAAAAAATTTCGATGAGACTTCCAATGTGACGCCAATGTTGCCTTTGCATTGGTCGCATTTGCTTCCATACGATCTCAGCATCGAGATTTTCCCAAGAAGGCTGTCTTATTTCATCCTCATACATAGCCTTTTCGAAAACAAAAGGGTTGTATGTGACCAGCTTATGGACAAAAGTGACAAACAAAATTTTTCTTTCTTATTCTCGGTTTTTCAAAGAAAACAGTTTCATCAATCTGTTTAGTTCCAGATGTTCCTTCTCCCTCTTTCACAAATACCTTAGGGACAAAACCAATACCTGATCTAGAAGTATTACCAGAATTCAGCAGATCATCAACCTTTTGTTTGCTAGAATTCCACTTGGTCATGGTCTCTTTTGCTTGAGTAAGCCGCTCCTTTAACTTCTCAATCTCCACATCCTTTCTACTTAGGACACTCTCCACCTCACTATGCATTCTTTTGATCAAGCATTTGCCTTTTTAATAGTTCATTTGCCTTACCAAGTAGTGTAACTTGGTGAGCTCTCTTCTCCCAATACTTGTACAGACTCCTCCTTGTACCCTTCCAAGAGGTCGCGTGTCTCCATCATCATCCGCAATCGTGGAATTAAAAGCGAAGAAATTGTTCCTGTACGCTCAATGTCTCTCCCAATGTTGCTCCCGATGTTGCAACATCGGTGACACATTGGCCGAAACTTCGCATTTTGAATCCGAATCATAAACAAAGATTCAAGTCAAACCGAGTCTTTGGGCATTCTTAGTTTAGAAGAACGAACATTTGCAGGTCCTTCACATAAAGTCTGAAGGGCCTCCCACACATCTTTTGCAGATTCATAATTTGCTATTACCCTAAAGGTGTTAGCATCTAAGGCTTTATAAATAGCAGACAAGGCTTTTGAGTTAAAAGAAGCAGTGTTCCTATCATCATTGGTCCACTCAGATTCTTTGATGATCTTAACATCACCATGCGAATCTACAGTGTTGGGAGGACTCCAACCATTTAAAACAGCAAGCCACGCTCTTTCATCAATGGATTTGATGAAGATGCGCATCTTGACTTTCCATATAGAATAATTAGCATTTGTGAGAGTAGGAGGACGAACCACGTTCTCATACTGAGAATCCATCACGTCTTTAAACAGAATCGACTCTTAGTGATATCAAGAGAAGGCTCTGATACCAATTGAAAGAACGCAATACCACAGAACCTCAATATGAGACGATGTGATTGTCAATGTTGCAGTGAATGTTGCAACAATGACAATGACAATGAAAACAGCAACTATTAACAAAAACAGTAGTAGCAGCGGAAGTTTATAGAAAACAGTTTCTAGCAGATCTAGAAGACAAGAATTAACTCAAAAACCAATCTACAAGTATCAAACTTGTAGATCAAGCCTCAAGGCAACAAAATATATTAAAATCAACACTGTTTTTAATCCTTAATAGTTAACACAAAATTCTCACAAGATATAGAATCTTGGAGAACCGAAAAACCCACATAAACTACTAAAACAAACGTGGGAAGAAAGAATCAAATAAGAACAGCTTCCAAACAAAACAAACGGAAGCACAAATCAGAACTTCAGGAAACACAAGGTTGTATTCCTGAAGTTTTAAACAGCAGCAGCAGCAGCAGCACGTATGAGAATTATTGCCTGCAGAATGGTCTTCGTGTATGGGATGTTGATCTCTCCTCTCAAGGTCGGGACACAAGACTTCTGAATTTTTTCTCTCTTACACCTACTGCTTTCTGAATAGGATCTAATTCTAGACTCTCGGCATCCAGCTTTCATTAAATAGCCAAAGGTTCCTGCAAGTTCACGGCCAAAACAAACCAACTCCTACTAGGAAAGGGATTAACAAAAAATCATACAAGATTATCTTTCCTAATCAGCCTAAGATACATCGAATAACTAATTTATTTACATAAATCTAGTTACCAAAAATATGTTGATCAAATCTTTTGAAAGATTTGAAAGATTTTCCTATATAAAAAAAATCAAAACCAATCTAATCTTTTGAAAGATTTGAAAGATTTTCCTATCAAAAATCAAAACCAATCTACCAAAAGAATTCTAAACAAAATCTAACACCTAAATAAACATTGACTAATTTAAAATCCTTCTTTGACCAAGAAAGGTGAAAACAAGATAAAATAGGTCATGCCTATTTTACCCTTACAACTAATTTTGAAGTTTTTTTTTTAACAAAATAATATAACAACTCATAAACAGCTTTTCAACATCTGTAACAAACAGTCTTTCATGCAATCAGCCAAAAGTCATTCAGCCATCCGCTTAAGCTATCAGCTATAAGTCATAAGCCATCAGCCACAACAAACGAGCCCTTAGTACTTAGTAGTCATTATTTAAGAGTTTGAGCATGTTTGTGAGAGATAGATCTTTTTTCTTTAATACTCCCTCCGTTCTGGGAAAAGAGTCTATTATTTTATTTTTGTATGTTTTACTTAAAGAGTCCACTTTAAAAAAATTAAGGCATAAAAGTGTCATTTTATTACTAATGACCTAATAAAAGTGACATTTTTTAAAAATGTTTGACTTCAAATGGAACTTTGTTTCGGGACGGAGTAGTTAGGGCTCGTTTGTCGTGGCTGATGGCTTATGACTTATGGCTGATAGCTTAAGCTGGTAGCTGAATGACTTTTGGCTGATTGCATGATAGACTATTTATTACAGCTGTTGAAAAGCTGCTTATACGAGTCGTTATAATTATTTGTTAAAAAAAAAACTTGAAAATTAGTATTCATATTTTTATGTATATTTCATAAAAGGATGAAATGAAGACAATCAAATATTTATTAATGAATAGTTGTCTTTATGTTTAAAAAAAACCAAAAAAGCTAAAAAATTTGGCTTTTTGACTTTTGGCTTTTCAATGCAAAAAGGGTGTTGTACCTTATTTATTGGCTTTTGACTTATAAGCTGAAACAAACACTTTAAATATGACTTTTCAAAAACTAAAAGCCAAAAGTCACTCTAAATAAGCTGCAACAAACGAGCACTAACTAGAATTACATCCCTCTTGTTTTTTATTATAAGATTGGGAACATTTATAATTTAAGTTATGATTATTAATGACGTGGCTAAATTGTGGAACCGCGATGTCGGTACTGAGTTTGAGGCGCTACAGAATGATATTAGAGTTTAAGCTTCAGATCCGGATGATTTTAGGATTTAGAAACCGTTAGATTTAGAAATATATGATAGTCTTAAGATCATGATTTTGTTCATTAAGAATGATGGTAGCTTTAAGTTTCTGATTATGTTAAACGGGTTGGCTATCACGTTGCTTCATTGAGATTTACGTTAGATATTGTACGATGACAAGATTGATAAAGACGACTAGAGAAATATTTAGGTCATGATCTGTTATTTCGCTTGGGTAACTCTTTGAGGTATTTGAATAGTTATGTCTAAAATAGTTCGAAAAGCCTTGGATTGATCTTTTGGAGTATTGAGGTATCTTTCTTGATAAGTATTTTAAAAAATTCGTTCTCTAGTCTCATTTGTTGGAGAGATGATGTATATTTGATTGACACTTATATAGGAGTAGGGATACATCTTGAGCCAGTGATCCTTTAGGATTATGTTTGACTATATACGCCTAACGAATTTATAGTCCTATTCTCAAACCTCTCAATAATTTAATGTCGATAATCATATGGAATGCTCGTGGTGTCGATAATAAGGCTATACGGGATTATCTTCGTTTGCTTAAAAGGCAACACAATCCTATGCTTTGTGCTATTTTAGAACCTAAGGTTCAAGGTGGTCGTCTAGCCAAGTTGTGCAGACAGTTACGTTTTGATTCTAGTTTACATGTTAACCCAATTAATAACCATATTTGGTTATTGTGGAATAATAAAGTGGATGTTACATTGTTGGAAAGTTCGAATCAATTTATCTCAGTTTCAGTTCAGATAGATTCGGGTTCTAAGGCGGTGGTGTCCCTTGTTTATGCTAAGTGTGATAGGGAGGAGAGGCGTGCTTTATGGGCGGATCTAATCTCTTTCTCTCATGAATATGACGATCCTTGGATGGTTGGAGGAGATTTTAATGTGATCTCTCAGTCTTCGGAAAAGCTTGGTGGAGCCCCTTGTGATTTCAATGAGATTGATGATTTCAACAATTTCATGTTACATGCTGGCTTTGTGGACTCTCGCTATGTAGGCAGTCGGTATACGTGGTGTAATAATCACAAAGGAAGACACAGAATATGGAAGAGGCTGGATCGGGTTCTGGTCAATGGTGCTCGTAAGCTGGTATGCCCAGGTTTATCTGTAACTCACCTTGCCACTAATGTTTCAGACCACTCCCTCTTTTAGTTGAGTTGAATAATGTGCCCAGGCCTAGGAGTGGTTTCCAGTTCCATAGAATGTGGTTGGATCACCCGAACTTTCTTACTTTTGTTTCGGAACAGTGGCAGAAGTCGTGTTATGGGTCTGCTATAGATGTCCTTTTTCATAAATTACAGTGCCTCCGGACAGCTTTGAAGAGTTGGAATTGGGAGGTTTTTGGTAATGTGCATCGGCGGATTGCAGCGGCTCAAGATGAGCTTCTGCGTTTGGACCTTGAGCTTCAGTTGGGTGGTGATTCGATAGCGGAGGATAATCTTTCTAAGGCTAAGTCTTTGTTGGGGACACTATTAAAATGGGAGGGGGAGTTTCTTGCTTCCAAATCTCGACATCTTTGGCTGAAGGATGGTGACAGGAACTCCGCTTTTTTCCACGCTAGTATACAGGATAGGGCTCGTCACTCTCGGGTTCGGCTAAGGTTAAATGATGGTACTATTAGTGAGGATTCATCGAAGATTGGTCCTATGGCAGTGGACTTCTTCTCAAATCTTTTATGTTCTCCAGCTTCGGTCATGGACGAGACTTTATTTGATAATATATCCTCTTCAGTTACTTTGACAGAGAATAATATTTTAGTTTCCTTGCCGTCAGAGGTGGAGATCTGGGAGGCTATCATGGCCCTTAATCCTAACAGTGCTCCGGGGCCAGATGGGTTTACGGGTTGGTTTTTTCAAGGTTGTTGGGAGATCATCAAAGGGGAGGTCATTGCTGCTATTTTAAATTTTTTTGCTGGGGCGCCTCTCCATAGGGGAATGACCTCTACTACCTTGATTCTTATTCCAAAAGTTAAGCACCCGGAGGATCTTAGCGACTTAAAGCCAATAAGTTTGTGTAACTTCTTTTCGAAGATCACATCTAAAATTTTGGCTACTCGGCTATCCACAATCTGCCGAGAATTATCTCCCCAGAGCAATCCGATTTTGTTAAAGGCCGAAATATCCAGGATAGTATCCTGCTAGCCCAAGAACTAGTGCAACGCATTGATCAGAAGGTTCGCGGAGGCAACATGGTTTTCAAAATTAATATGTCGAAAGCATACGACCGAATAGAATGGCGCTTCCTTTTCAGGGCTCTTGAGGCGTTTGCTTTTAGCTTGGAAGTTTGTGATCTGATTAACAGGCTTATTAGTAATAATTGGTACTCGCTTAAGATTAATGGGGATTCTTTTGGATTTTCAACTCGTCGCGTGGTGTGCGTCAAGGGGACCCGTTATCGACGCTCCTTTTTAATCTTGTTGAAGAAGTTCTTTCAAATAACATCAACAAGGCTTTACAAAAGGAAAGTTTCCTGCCGTATATGCATGGTAGGGGTGGCCCTCCAATTTCTCATCTCCTCTATGCTGATGATCTTCTACTCTTTTGTAACGCCGGTAAAAACTCAGTTATTGGAGTGCATAAGGTTTTGGCATCTTATGAGGCAAGTTCGGGGCAGCTTATTAACAATTCAAAGAGTGGTTTCTATGTCTCAAAGCATTGTTCTTTAAGACGTGCAACTCAAATCTCTCATTGGGCGGGTTGTGGCCAACGTTTTTGGCCGTTGAAATATCTTGGTATTCCTTTGTTCAAAGGTCGAATGAGACGGGTTTTCTTTGAAGAGCTGGAAAACTGGGTGGTTAATCGAATCAGTGGTTGGCGTGCTAGGCTGTTATCTCTTGGAGGTAAGCTCACGTTGCTTAAGTCAGTTTTATGTAGTATTCCCATTTACTCCATGGCCGCTACAAATGTTCCAAAGTTAGTTCTGTCTCATATTGAAAGTAAAATGGCAGATTTTTTGTGGAGCGCTAATGGGGAGCGAAGAATTCATTGGATTGTCTAGAATAAGGTTTGTAGGCCGTTAGAGGAAGGTGGTCTTAGAATCCATTCAATTACGCAAGTAATGGAGTCGTTACATGCAAAGCTTGCTTGGCGTTTAATCAATGGGAATAATTTATGGGGCGCAATTTTGTAAGGCAAAGTATGGGCCTGACTTGGATGGATAAGTTAGCCGTTTTTCTTCTAAACCGTGGCAGGCTGTTATGTGCCAACTTTGGAAGGTTAATCAATGTTGTCGATGGATTGTGGGTCAAGGTAACATTTCTTTTTGGGATGACAATTGGTGTGGTAGGCGTCTTGGTGGCCCTCTTCCCTTGGATAAACAATTGTGGATGCATGTGGCTTTAGACAGAATAAAGGAATTTCTTCCTTTGATTGATGTGGATATGCATAATTTAGTTCGTCAAGTATGCTGTGAAGATGCTCCTGATCGTTTCATTTGTATTCTTTCGGCTTCGAGGGAGTTCAAGGCTAGAGACTTTTGGAATCATTACAGAATTCGTAGTCCTACTTTCACTTGGGCGAAGCGTATTTGGCAATCTTGGATTCCACCTAAGGTAAGTTGTTTTCTTTGGAAGCTATTGCATAATGCTCTCCCTGTTGATGCCAACATTCAATTTCGACATATTTGTATGGGTTCCAAGTGTAGATGTTGTGCTTTGGTTCCTTCTCAAGAGTCATTAGTGGCCAGAGTGTTATGGGAAAGATTTGCTCACAGTTTTAATCTAGTTCACACCTACTTTTCAATTGGTCATCTTTTTTCGATTTGGGGTAGCAGATCTTTTCGTCGGCAAATTGAGGTTTGTCTTTTTGGGATTTTTGCTTTCACCTGCTGGGAGTTATGGAAGGCTAGATGTGCTGCTACTTATGATAATGGTTCTATGTTGGCTGATCAAATTGAAGCTAGAGTTCTTGATGCTGTCCGAGGAATGTTTTCGCTGTACTCTCCGAAGTCAGGCAGTGGTGTTGGGGCTTGCATGGCTATGCTTTCTTTGCAGATCCAAGTTCTTATGCCTAGTTTCCCTAAAGGTGCTTGGCTTTGTTGGTGGCCTCCTACTAAAGGTTTTGCAAAACTTAACACTGATGGTTCCTCAAAGATGGGTGTTTGTTCGGGAGTAGGAGTTGTTCGAAATGACGAGGGGGTTTTTTTGGGTGCTTTTTCCAGCTTCTATGGAGCAGGTTCTAATATGAGAGGTGAGATTTTGGCTTTTAAGGAAGGTTTGGCTCTTTGTAGGTAGATGGGCTTGGAAGATGCGGAAGTGGAGTCCGATTCCCTTGTGGTAGTGGAGGTGCTGTTGGGCAGGAGTGTGGCTCCCTGGCAGTATGTTTACGATCTTAGAGAGTGTCGTCATTTAAGTTCTTGTTTTCAGATCTCCCATATTTTTTGTGAGCAGAATAGAGTAGCGGATCGGTTAGCAGCTCATGCTTATACTCATACGAGTAGCTTGCAGTATGCGTCTTGGGCTGGCCTGCCATGCATGGTGAAGAAAGTTTTATCTCTTGATGCATATGGCTTTCACACTTATCGGAATAGATAGGTCTTTTCTTGTTTGTTTGTGCTTAAAATATAATAGATCTTAGGCCTCTTTTTATAATTCCTATTTATTCTTTTTCAAGTTAAGGCTCCTTTGTCCCCCCATCATAAGGGTAAGGCTGGTTGTCCCCCTCAAGTTGTTTTTTCTTTTTCCTATTAATAAAATCTTTCAGGGTGCCGCCCTTTAAACCTTATTTAGGCAGTTTTGAATAAAATTTGAGTTTTCTTTCGTTTTTCTTGCTTGTGCTTGAAACCCTAAAGCCGCTATAAGCTTTGTTAAGGAATTTCTCGTGGAAAGAGTTCCTTGTGATTGTTTCGCTGCGTTACTCACGCACATATGTATCTCCCTCCTTTTCTTCATGTTCGGACATAGAATTCTTACCTTTCTTTCTCACCTACGATAGCTAGACATAGATACATACTTTGGAGGATTTTGATTGTAAACACAAGACTAAAGAATTTTTTTTTCATCAAATTATCATTGGAAAGCATTATGGAAACATGTTTTTTCTCTTCCTCTCTCTAATTTTGCTATTTTGATTTCCTTGCTCCATGATGTCTGCTATGTTGTTCTTGTTGATTTCTTCAATCATGTATGAGTATTTTTCTATTTCTTGGATTAAATTCAGAGCTCGCGATGAATTCATGAATAAAGTTTCGGTCTTACCGTTTATTATACGAATGTTACCAATTTTAATTCGATTTTAGCTTTGTTAACAATTAGTAATTGTATGAAATTGTGCTAGTGAAGGACTGAAAGGTGAAACTCCTACGTTTATGCGATAATCTCAGTTACTAAAACGAAGGACCATGGCCAAAACGTGAAGTGCAGGTAATGGAACTCTAAAATGAAACCAGAAATTCATGAGAACAATGGTTAATTGAGTTTCTAGAGGCTAATTAGATCGTAGGACATAATGGGTTAGTTTAATTTATTAAGCGAGACGTCGGATTTGAATTAATCTAGGCACGGTTTAGAGTAATTCGAGGGAATACAAGCAACTATATTTATTCAATTCGTCTTCAAAACTTGACATTCGTTGTAAATGAGAAGATCGTTACAGAGCTTATAGATTTATCGTGGTGGTGAACTGAAATCCTAAATGCTTTTAATTATTGTTTTCAATAAAAAAAAATATAACTTTGTGTTTAATGTAGTTAATTTTAATTCATCACTACAAAAACTTTGAAAATGAATCGTTTACATAGTCTAAGTTGTGAGTCTCCGGTACTTGATTCAAATTCATGTGTGATCAACATCCTAAATAATATACGATAGACCGTGCACTTGCGGTAGGATTTAATGATTAATTTGAAAATCACACAACACACATGCATTGTCTGTCGACATCCTAAATAATATACGATAGATCGTGCACTTGCGGTAGGAGTTAATGATTAATTTGAAAATCACATAACACACATGCATTGTCCGTTGTGTTCGCCTAGACTACACGCACCAAGTAGTGTTGTCTGATTTTCGCTTGTAGTTTGGATGTGAGTCAAATCTATTAACCAAAGACTGTCGGCAAGTGACTAGGCGGTACCGCCTCCAGCAGCATTGGGTGGCACGTGATGGAGCGTGATAGCTTAGACGGAAACGATTTTGATGTCAATGACTTTGTCTCGCACCTACTGATAGGTTATATTTCCTACCATGTGTTCATTGTCTTGGTTCAGCTCACACCAAAGGTTAGCATAGCCTCCTTCATTGATCGATTCTATCACTCGAACAAAGCTCCACCGTGAATAACAGAGTCAATAAGGGAACAAAATGTAGTCGTTTCCCGGCAACAGAAAAATTTGATGATTCGGTGATATGGATTTGGGAGAAAGATATACTAAGTTCGTGAGATATTTAACTATAATTGTGAGGTGTCAGCCTTGTGGTGTGCTGCCCTAGTTGATTCCGCCAACTTGTGTAGGGTTTTCTAAAATATCCTTATGATCTGGGGTTCTGAAAATAGTTGTTATACATGCATGAAATTGTATAATAAACGAATCGATAGTGGCATCGTCGTCTAAGTCGGATATTTAGTTATGTATAGGTCTGGAAAATAAAATCAATGTGAGTCAGCGGGAAGGGATCCCTACAAAAATCTTCTGACGTGTTTATCAATCCAGTGTATAAAACAACGAGAGTTTGTAGTCCCGCGTGTAGAGTAAAAACGAGTATATGAGAGAGCCACCTACTTACGAGCTAATAGAGGTTATTTATACCTAAGCGATTAAATTTGGTTTGACAAGAGCTAGGCCCATAGCTTTATATAATCAAAAGTAGGGGAAAATTTTGGATCGATCCATTTTTTAAAATTTCTAATCGCTAAAGTAGTCTCTCTGGTTTTTCAAACGGAAAAAGTCACTTTTATGTGCAAAATGATTACGATATTCTTAATGAATCATATGTGTTTTACAGAGCTCATTATTTTTGTACCGTGATGAAACTAATTTTAAATTGTGATGAAACTATTTTTTAACCGTGATGCAAAATCATTATTTTTACATCGCGATAAAATTGTTTTTTTTAATTACGATGAAACTATTTTTGAATCGTGATACAAGGTTATTATTTTTGTATCGCGATAACACTAACTATTTTTGAGACGATGATATTTTTAAAATAATATTTCAAAAAATAAATTTTTGAAATGAAAAAAAGAACCGTGAATTTTTGGATTTTTGGGGGTTATAAACTTTGGACTGAGCGGTGTGGTCATCGTGTAATTGACTGAGCGGTGTGGTGGCGATACTGTCCATGTTCATATCTGTAGCAATCTTTTCATTAATTGGACTACAAAGCCCGAGGAAGAGTGAATCAATGAGTTGCCCCTAAGGGGGTGGTCCAGTGGTAGACATGAGGCTTCACAAAGTGTGAGGTCTCAGGTTCGATCCCTTCCCATGCCCCCCCTTAGGTGAAAAAAAAAAAAAAAAAAAAAAGAGTGAATCAATGAGTTATTATGGCTGTCAATGATCTACACCAAACACTTTCAATTACTATTAGAATGTATAGAAAAATGATATATTTACATCACGATCTACAAAATATCAGAATTAATTATTTATAATAGTATTAAAGTATTAAATTAATAGTACAACATATATTATGCATCAATAAATTATACCATTTGATGTTTTATTGTTTTGTGAGGTGCCTGGAAATTAATATTCCATTCGTCTTAAAATTATTGTTATATTTGATTTGTTACACAAATTAGGAAAAAACAAAAAAATTGATAGGAAATATTGATATAATATATAATTTCCTTTAAATCTTATATATAAAAACCCATAATTAAAGTACGAAGAAAAATTAGGGGTAAAATAATAAAATGTTATCTTGAAATAACTTTCAAACAAGATAATTTTTTCTGGAACATACAAGAAATATAACCAAGACAATAATTTTTGGAGGGAAGGAGTAAGTTGTTTTTCAAATACAAATTTAACGTAGATTTGTATATTTTTTAAATCATAAAAAATGTAATTTCTAATATATTATAAGGAATTACAAAATTACTTGCTTTGTAATTTTTTTTATAAAAACATTTAGGCATAATTTAGCACATCATCAATTGCGTTTTTGACAATCCATGTACTTTGTTGACGGGGAAATTTTTTTCCGAACAAATTGATATATATATATATATATATATATATATATATATATATATATATATATATATATAAAGTTAGTGAGGAGCACTATGGTTGTGTCACCTCACTACCTTTGGATAAATCTTCATTCTAAAGCATCCATTTAAAAGTTTTACATTTTTTTGGTTTTCTAGCTATTAGCTAATGATAATACATAATAATAATCAATATGATAAGAGGTATTAGTATTAGTATATATATAACTTCTTATATTTAAAAACTTTTACAACTAACATTACTTCTAACCAATGTGAGATAAAACTTTTCAAGGTGAGATATTACTTCTAATGACTCACTTTTAACACCATATTTTAAACTTTGATATCTTATTCATTCAAAACTTGATTTGGACAAATAAATAAATCATTTCGATGTTCTTGCCGAGTAGAACACATTTGCACAATTACTTTTGTCAGCAAACAAATGACATGTAAAGAAATTTGTGTCTCAAATTGTACAATTTATTTCACTAAAAACACTAATTTTTTAATAAGTATTATACTTTAAGTCTTGATATCTTATTCATTCAAAATTCAATTTGGATAAATGAATATATCATTTCGATGTTCTTACCGAGTAGAACACATTTACGCAATTACCTTCGCCAACAAACACATGACATGTAAAGAAATTCGTGTCTCAAGTTGCACAATTTCTCTCATTAAAAACAATAATTTTTTAACAAGTATTATACTTTAAGTCTTGATATCATATTATCCAAAACTCGATTTGGACAAATAAATATATCATTTTGATGCTATCACCGAGTAGAACACATTTACGCAATTACCTTCGCCAACAAACAAATGACACGTAAAGAAATTCATGCCTCAAGTTGCACAATTTCTTTCACTAAAAACATTAATTTTTCAACAATAGCAGAGATATATCCCACATTGTTTAGAAATTGATGTTGGTTTTAAAAATACTATTATTAAGTATCAATAGAAGAAATGCATCATAAATTGGTTGAAAAGTGATGTTCATTTTCAAAGTCATTTGATAAAATACTTTTATCATTATTACAAATAAAAAATGTATATCTCTCATAAGTTACAAAATAATGTTGAATTTAAATTATTTTATATTATTACCAATAAAAGAGATGTATAACACTTTGTTTAAAAAGAAAATTTTAAATTTTAAATTCTTTAAATTAAAGACTTTCACTTTTGCAAGAGATGTATCTCACATAGTTACAAAATATTTCACTATTATTACCAATAGAAGATGTATCACACATTGATTAGAAAGTGAAGTTGGTTTTCAAAGTTTTTTTTATAAAATACTTCTACCATTATTACAAATAGAAGATGCATATCTCACATTGGTTAAAAAATGATGTTGATTTTTAATTATTTTAGATTATATAAAAAACGTACTATTATTAGCAATAGAAGATATATATCACACATTTGTTATAAATTGATGTTGGTTTTAAATTACTATTATTACCAATAAAAGAGATAAATCTTACATTGGTTAAAAAGTGATCTTGATTTTAAAATTCTTTAAATAAAAAGATTTCTACTTTTATCATTAATAAAAAAGAAGAGATGAGATATATCTCATTATATAGAAAGAGATGTTGGTTTTAGATATTTTTTTAGATAAAAAAACTTCTAGTACTATTACCAAATAATGAGATGTATTACACATTTGTTAGAGAGTGATGTATGTATTAAAAGTTTTTTATAAAAGACTTAATACCAATAGAAAAAATATGTATTTCACATTAGTTAGGAAAGTGATATTGGTTTAAAATGTATTTAGATAATATACAATAGTTATATTATTATTACAAAAATCTATATATATACATACATACATACATACATATATATATATATATATATATATATATATATAGTTTTTAAGGAGCGCTATTGTTATGCCACCTCATCCAAGTTTTGATATTGTTGAATCCTCAAGCCTCCACATCACTTGACTTGACACTTTTCAATTTCTAGCAATTACGTAAAAATAATAATTAATATGATATTGTGATATTAATCATTTACTATTAATCTCTTCTATTATTTATAATAGTGGCAATCTTATATAAAAAGACTTTTATTACCAACATTATTTCTTAATCAATGTGGGATAATATTATTAGATTGGCATTGTGTGAGTACTTTACTCTAATGACTCACTTCCAACATCATATTTTAACATTTGATATCTTATTCATCCAAAACTCGATTTTGACAAATAAATATATCATTTTGATGCTCTACCGAGTAAAATACATTTGCACAATTACCTTTGCCAACAAAAAAATGACACGTAAAAAAATTCGTACATCAAGTTGCACAATTTCTTTCACTAAAAACACTGATTTTTCAATAAGTATTAGGTGTGTTCTTTAACGATTTCTAAAATCAACATTAATTTATAACCAATGTAAGATGCATCTCTACTATGATTACCAATAAAAGTGATTTAACAAAAATTAATTGAAAATTGATATTGGCATTGGGTGAGTACTTTACTATAATGATCCACTTCTAATACTATACTTTCAGCTTTGATATCTTATTCATCCAAAACTCGATTTATACAAATAAATATATATTATTTTGATACTCTAACCGAGTAGAACACATTTGTACAATTACATTTGCCAACAAACAAATGACATGTAAAGAAATTTGTACCTTATATTGCACAATTTCTTTCACTAAACACTAATTTTTCAACAAGTATTATGTGATTATTTTAATGATTTCTGAAATCAATATTAATTTATAACCAATGTAAGATAGATCTCTATTATAATTACCAATAAAAGTGATGTAACAAACATTGATTAAAAATTGATGTTGATTTAAAAAGTATTTAGATAAATGACTTTTAGTAAACTAACAAAAGAAGATATATATGTTCACATTTGTTAGAAGTTGACGTTGGCTTTAAAAGTTTTTAAGTAAAATCTTACCAATAAAAATGATTTATTCCTCATTGGTTACAAATAATTATTTTAGTTTAAAAGTTGGTAGATATAATTATTTTACTAACAATAGAAGAGATGTATCCCATATTAGATAGAAAATAATGTTGGTTTTAAGAGTTTTAAGATAAAAAAACTTTTACTATTATTATTAATAGAATAAATGTATCTCACATTCGTTAGAAAATGATGTTGGTTTCAAAAGTGTTAAGATAAAAGACTTATACTATTATTATTATTATAATTGATTTATCTTTCATAAGTGTTAAAATAAAAGACTTTTACTATTATTATTATGTATCTCACGTTGGTTAGAAGAATTCCACTATTATTACTAATATATATATATATATATATATATATATATATATATATATATATATATATATATATTACACCTTTGTTAAATAATGATGTTTATTTTATATTCCAACATTTAAATCATAATGTCTAAAAATTTAAAAATTATACTACTACTATTACCAAAAGAACCTGTGCGGAGCACGGGCTCTGTAACTAGTAATAATAAAGTGAACAGAATCATTTATTATCATAATTAACCAACCTTTTAAACTTCAATTTGTAAAATTGTATGATTTTTGCAATTCAATTTATAATTAAATGATATTAGAATACCAAGGGACATGGATGTTGGTTGCCCATTGGGGTGCTAAGTTCCACGACATTTTTGTTCCACGTTATGGGTGGCCTGCCTAGAACATTGCCAGGAAGATACATGCTATGGGGCGTGACTGGCGTCAAGTAGCACCCAAGCAAGCCCTCGTGAATCCTAAGGGTCTTAGATTGGCGGTTGAAATACGGAGCTTTGCCACACGGTCCCTTCTCAAGGGGACATGTGTGACCTGACTGAGGAGAGAAAGAACTGCAAATGGTTCCTTCAGGTGGAACACATAACATAAACACAAGCCCCCAAGTGCAAGTTCCAATTAATCCATTGCACATTTTATGGCGACGTGCTCGCACATGCAAATGATTCACTAAATATAGACCACATTACATCATTTTTGACAACAAGATTTTAGTTGGACATTGTGGTCGGTGCTTTTAGAAGCTTGCGCCTGTGTTAACATCATCCACTTTGCAGCTTCACGTGCTTGCCCCTCTCTCACCCGTCTCGGTTCGGCGTTCACGCCATAACTCCTTTTCTCTCATTGGTTTACCTAGTGTTTAATCCCAAGCTTTACCCATTACCTTCTACTTCTACACCCTCTTCTGATCCCTAAAGAACACAGCTCTTCAACAAATAAAACTTTAAGTAATAATGGTCCCAAAATGTCAACTTTCTATTTATAACAAGATCTTTTTGTTTCAGTAATACTCCTAATCATTTGATAGTAATATTATTGATAGTTTCAACAAAGATATGACAGAGACAACAAGTGAAGTAAAATGACTTCATCCCCAATTAGAGGTCACTATGCCAATTTCCAACGTTCTCGCACATATAAGATTTCTTGGTACTCTTATGCCCCTAACATTCTGATACTTTCTCTTCTCTCCTTGCACTCACAAGTCCAAGAGGCTCTTTAGAAACCTCAAAAACGAATAAAGTTGGGTATATTGGGCCAAGTGTAAACTTGGTAAGTGCAATCATTTAAAAACTATAAGGAACTTTTTCAAGTCATTTTTTCTCAAGCTATGGCAGATTCAATACATTATAAGTGAGGCCCTTGCTTTATTTCCAGTGTTGAGCTTACCATGTTTTATAAACCAAAAGAATGCTCTAAGAACCATAGTTTTCCAAAAAATCGAGAGAGGAAAATGAACTAGCAAACTAAAGCATAAGTATATCCCCCAAAACAAATATCACCTCATGCATAAATATTCCCCCTTATTGAGTTTGTTGGCAGGGCTTGTTTTTGTCCTCTTACAATTGATAATAATCTGTATGTGGTATAATTCATTGTTGATAATAGCAAGTTTTCATAAAACATACAACATTATTGTGATCAAATATTCTTATTGCAATGTGGAACTACAAGCTACGAATTTAGATAATAAAATGGAACAAATAGCTTATATCAACCACACAAAACTCATAGAGCTAATTAATTACCAAAATAATTTAATCAACACAATGCATTAAAAATCATGTCATGGATCTCAAAAATAGACAACAAATTATGTAATTTTCACTTTAACAAGTTAATAGCATATAATTGGAGGATATGAACTATGTAAAGAGAACACACCGATTCGATTGAGTCAAAGTGTCTTCCTTCGATCGAATATCAAATATTCTCAGTAAAATCGGAAAATATAATAAAAAAGATGAAGTTTTATTTCATGTATAAATCATTACAACTCCAACTTTCATGATTTCAAGATTATGAGTTCTTACAATGAGCCCTAAAATTAAAATTAGACTTTAATCACCCCGATTTGGGCAATCAAGACCCTAAGTAGGCTACAAATTCATTCCGATGGGCATGTATTTAAGAAGGTACCCAAAACCCTAACTTTTGGGTAAAAAATTATTGTTACCTTTGAGAATGGAGGAAACTAATCTTGGTATTGCAGCTGGTGCTCACATTGCTAATGATCTTCGCGAAGTACTTTTAGTTATCGGTTTGAGGCTTTGTTGTTGAAGAAAGCGGCTACCATGACTGATGCAAGAACTGAAGTTGGGCCTAGTATGAATGGAGTGGCTTTTACATCTCTTCGTGAAAAATGTAAAGAATCAATTAAAGAGAAAGAAGGAAGCTTTGACTTCCTTTCCCCTCCTTTCTACATAAGGCAGCAGACGGATTTCTCTTTCTTAAGAGAGCGATGGGTAAGAGAAGTTTTAGGGAGAAGACAAGAGGGTATTTCTTATCTCAAAAGAGTCAAGGCGCCGATAGAAATTTTTGGAAGAAAAAACCCGCCAAGTGTAGTTTTCGTGAATGACTAGGCGGCAACAATGAAAAAAATTGACTATAATGCTGAACTATTTTTCTATTGAGGCAGTTCTTGAGTGCCTAAATATTAAATTTATTAATATAGTATTTACAAAAGCCTTCATAGATGACTTTAGGTGACCTTTTCTGAATATTATGCTTTTTTATAATAGGACAATTCTAAAAGCCCCAAAAGATTATTTTATGGGGCCTTTTTAAAAAAGCCTCATTAAAAGTGTCACAATATGTTATTTTTTTTGTAGTGACGAGTTTCGCTGGAAGAAGACGCACCAGTTCTGGAGAGAAATTGAGAGCGAGGCGAGGGTGAGAGCGAGAGCGAGAGCGAGAGGTAGAGAAGAGAGTTTGAGGGGCAAAATAACCGAGTGTTTACTGGCTAGGTTAGGTTAGGTTGTGCACTAAGTAAAGGTAAAACAACGTCGTTTTAGACTAGTTTTTTCAATTTAATAAAAAAAAATTCATATAGAATTAATTGCAACTGAAATTGGATGAGGAATTTGAAACCAATGTTTTATCTGTTGCAAAATCCCTTGCAAAATTAGGCGGGTTTCTTCCCTCTAATTTTTCGTCCAAAATAGAATGTCAATTTTTTTAGTTTCAAAATATAAAAATCTTATATTAATAAATGCAACTGAACTTGAAACGGAAGCTCATCTGTTTCAAAAACCATTGCAAAATTAGACGACATTGAAACTGATTTCAATTCTGTTGCAAAATTTCGTTTCAATATTTGACATCATTTTTCCCTCCAACTTTCCCCCCAAAAAAAAGGACGCGACTAATAGGTTTCCTCGTTAAAAATTCTTTGTGCACTCATATTGTAACTGAATTCAATTCTGTTGCAATATTCTGTTGCAGTTGCCCTGTTTTCTTGTAGTGTAACATTGAAATTCTGGAATTCAGTTTTATCTTCCTGTTTCAGTTCTAGGAAGTTTTTTTTATTTCTTCTCACATTTTGTCTACCTTGTTTTATGTGGGGTTTTTGTTCTCCAAGACTTATTGTCTTGTGAGAATATTTTTGTGAGTGATTTCACAATTGTTTTTGTAAAACAATTATTAATTTTAGTGAAATCTTTGTGTCCTTGAGGCTAGATCTACAAGTATAATCTTGTAGATTGTTTTGGTAATCTTTTGCTTTCAGTTCTTAGTCTGATTAAGTCTTCCGCTGTTTTGTTCATCTTTAACCATTGTGATTCCCATTGTAGCTGCATTCACAGCTACATTGGAAATTACATTAGTTTCTCTTGAGAATCCTAGCTATTGTGTTCTTTCATTTGGTATCAGAGCCTTCTCTTGATATCACTAAGAGTTGATTCTGGTCATAGCCGTGATGGATTCTCAATATGAGAATGTCGTTCGTCCTCCTACTCTAACTAATGCAAATTATTCTATTTGGAAAGTCAAGATGCGCATCTTCATCAAATCAATTGATGAAAGAGTGTGGCTTGCTGTCCTGAATGGATGGAGTCCCCCTAAAACTACTGATTCTGATGGTGATATCAAGATCACCAAAGAATCTAAATGGTCTAATGAAGATAGGAATACTGCATCTTTTAATTCAAAAGCTTCGTCTGCTATATATAAAGCTTTAGATGCTAACACCTTTAGGGTGATTGCCAACTATGAATCTGCTAAAGATGTTTGAGAGGCCCTTCAGACCTTGTGTGAAGGACCTGCCAGTGTTCGTGCCTCTAAGTTAAGATTGCTCACCACATAATTTGAAAATACCAGAATGAATGAGTCTGAAGATATTATGTCTTATTATGGTAGACTTCTTGACATGTCAAATTCTGCTCTTGCTTTAGGAGATCCCATCACTAATGAACGTCTTGTTAGCAAGATGATGAGAACTTTGCCTGAAAGGTTTAATGTCAAAATATGTGCTATTGAGGAAGCACATGATATTGACAAGATGAGTTTTGAACGATTGGCTGGTATCCTTCAAAACTTTTAATTAAATCTAAATGATCAAATCAAACAAAAAGGCAAAGGGGCATCATCTTCTACACATATTGTGAAAAATATTGCTATGCCTGCTCCTATTGATATCTCATCTAACTTACTTGAAATTCAAAAAGATATTGATGAGTATGATTTTGGAGAAGAATCTATAGCTCTGTTGACTACCAAATTTAGAATTTTTTTTTGAAAAATAAGAGTCAAAATAGAACTCCATCATCAAACTCCAAAAACAACTTTAAACCTGATTCTGGAAAATTTGCTCCTAAGGAAAACTCTTTTCAAACTCCAGAAAAGACTTTCACAAACCCCTTTGCTTCAAAGTCTTCTTACAATGGTAAGAACATTGACTCAATTCAATGTAGAGAGTGTCAAGGGTATGGTAATTATGCTAACCAATGTGCAAATACTCTAAGAAAAAAGGGTTTGAATTTTTCAGCAACTCTGAGTGATAGTGATGGAGAAGATCCATGTGATCTTATCACTCTCACTGCTGTTTATGATTCTGAAACTGACAGTGCAGGTTCTTTGATCAATGTGACTCCCAATGTAGCTACATCCGAAGTCACATCAGAAGAAGTAGTGACGTAAACAGGATGATCTTTCTGCTTTAACTCTTCATCTTAAGATGGTGGAGATTCGAGTCCGATTTCTTTGGAAGGGTACAAGGAATTATACAAGGATTGGGGTAACGAGCTCACCAAGTTACATTGCTTGGTAAGGCAAACGAGCTGTTGAAAAAGGCCAATGAAGATCATAAAGATTGCATTATAAGGCTGGAAAGCTTGCAGAGCAAAAAGGTTGTTGAGATCGAAGGGTTAAAAGAGCAGCTCATTCAAGCAAATGAAACCATCACTAAATGGAATTCAAGTCAACATAAAATGGATGAGATGCTTCATTCAGGTAACTCATCCAAGGCAGGTATTGGTTTTGTTCCAAAAATATTTGTGAGAGAAGGTGAAGGTACATCTGAACCTAAACAACCTTCACAGAATTTCTAGAATCCAGAATTCTTTGAAAAGCCAAAACCAAGAAAGAAAAACTTTGTTTGTCATTTTTTCCATAAGCCTGGTCATATGCAACCTTTTTGTTTTCTGAAAAAGGCTATATATGAGGATGAAGTTAGGTAGGCTTTCTTGGTAAAAAATCAGATGCAACATCGAATGAAACAACCAATGCAACATCCAATATAGCAACATTGGAAGTCACATTCGAAGTCACATCAGAAATTCCATCCCCAGAAAAATCAACCTAAAATTTTTAAGCAGATGTGGGTTCCCAAGGGTAGTAATGACAAAGGTAAGTCCAAGTACTGTGAACCATTTGACATATGTCCTTGTGCTAAATTGTCTGATAATGAGATGTGCAATATAATCTTCACTTCTTTGAAATCTCATATAGCTGGAACATGGTATTTTGACAGTGGTTGCTCTAGACATATGATAGGTTCTATTGAGAATTTGAAGGAATATGTGAGCATCAATGGTGGTTCAGTGACCTATGGAGGTGGTGCCAAAGGCAAGATAATTGGCAAAGGAACATTGAATGTTGATGGCCTTCCAAATCTCTCTAATGTTTATCATGTGGAAGGGCTTAAAACCAACTTGATCAATATAAGCCAATTATGTGATGATGACCTTCAGGTAAGGTTTGATAAAAATTCTTGTGAAGTTTTTGATCAAACTAACAAGTGTCTTCTGACAGGTACAAGGTCATCTGACAATTGTTATATGTTCAACAATAGCCAAACATGCCACAAAGCTAGTCTTAACATTACAAATCTTTGGCATAAGAAACTAAGACATATGAGTTTTCGTAAGCTCCATGAGCTTGTGAAACATGATGCAGTGAAAGGGTTGCCAAACTTGGATAAGAATTATACAAAGGTATGTGGTCTCTGTCAAAAAGGTAAGAAAACCAAGGCCTCTCATCTACCTATATCTCAGTGTTCCACATCTAGGTGTCTTGAGATGATTCATACAGATCTCATGGGTCCCATTGAGGTAGAAAGTTTAGGAAAGAAAAAAATACACTTTTGTATGTGTGGATGATTTTTCTAGATACACTTGGGTGATTTTCTTGAGAGAAAAATCTGAAACCTTTGAGGCTTTTAAAATCTGGTACACCCGTGTGATGAACTTGTATGATCTAAAGCTTATTAGAATTAGATCAGATCATGGTACGGAATATGAAAATTCATCCTTTTTTAACTATTGTGCCTCTAATGACATCTCTAATGAATTTTCTGCACCCAAAACTCCACAACAAAATGGAGTGGCGGAAAGAAAGAATAGGACACTTCAAGAGATGACAAGGGTTATGTTGGCCTCAAAAAAATTGGTAAAAAGGTTTTGGGCCGAAGCCTTAAATACAGCTTGTCATATTGGGAATAGGGTTTTCTTGAGACCAAGTAGCACAATGACACCTTATGAAATCTTTCTAGGAAAGAAACCAACCTTAAAATATTTTCATGTTTTTGGTTATGTGTGCTACCTTCTCAATAATAGAGATCAACTTTCTAAGTTTGATTCTAAAAGTGACAAGTGTATTTTCATAGGTTACTCTACTAATAGTCGTGCTTACAGAGTCTTTAATCTTAGGACTAAGACTATTATGGAATCTATGAACATTGTCTTTGATGATCTAACGGATCTTGGCCACAAAAATGTTGAAGAAGATGTTTCAGGTGTTCTTGATTTTGGAGATAATAAAGATTCAATCGTGAACCAAGAGTCGATCAAGCGAACCCGCAGATTCGAAGTTCGACGATGTGATTCAGAATGTGACACCCAATGTGATTCCGAATGTAGCTACATCGGAAGTCACATTAGACAAACTTGACGTGAAACAGACGTAACAAGTGTGTAATCGCCCGCTTTGACTGATCAGGGATACGACATACCAAGTAAAATTCAGAAAATACATCCCACTTCACAGATCATAGGTAATGTTCAGGATGGTGTATCAACTAGATGAAAAGGTAAGGTGGATTATAGAAAGCTTGTTTGCTTGTCTACTCTAGAATTTGAAGAAATCCATGCATCATGTTTTGTTTCCACCATTGAACCCAAAAATGTTCATGAGGCTCTTAAAGATGAATGTTGGATAAATGTCATGCAAGAAGAACTTGACCAATTTACTAAAAACGATGTTTGGTATCTTGTTCCTAGACCCACTTCTGTAAATGTTATTGGAACAAAATGGATTTTCAAAAACAAAACAAATGAAGTGGGAGAAATAATAAGAAACAAAGCAAGACTTGTGGCTCAAGGGTATACACAGGTTGAGGGGGTGGATTTTGATGAAACCTTTGCTCCTGTAGCCCGTATTGAGTCCATTCGTCTGCTTCTTGCCATTGTATGCTTTCTTGATATAACTCTTCAACAAATGGATGTGAAGAGTGCTTTCTTAAATGGCATCCTTGAAGAAGAAGTTTTTGTTGAGCAACCAAAAGGTTTTGAGGACCCCCATAAACCCAGTCATGTGTTTAAGCTAAAAAAGACCTTGTATGGTCTCAAACAAGCTCCTAGAGCTTGGTATGGGAGACTTACAGACCATCTTTTGAAAAGTGGGTTTAGAAGGGGAGAGGTGGACAAAACTATTTTTATTCAAAATCAAGATAAACACATTTTGATAGCTCAAATTTATGTTGATGACATTGTGTTTGGATCCACCTCCAAGTCCTTGGAAAAAGAATTTGTTAATTGCATGACTTCCACTTTTGAGATGAGTATGGTCGGGGAGTTAACTTATTTTTTAGGAATTCAGATAAAACAACTACATGAAGGGATGTTCATATCTCAAGCCAAGTATGCTCTTAACTTGGTGAAGATATTCAATCTTGAGAATGGAAAACAAAAGAAAACCCCTATGGGTGCATCTAATAAACTTAATAAAGATGAAAAATATGAAATTGTTGACCATACATTACATAGGAGCATGATTGGAAGTCTGTTGTATTTGACTGCCACCCGTCCAGACATCATGTATAATGTGTGCTTGTGTGCTAGGTATCAAGAAAACCCAAAAGTCTCCCACTTGAAAGCTGTGAAAATAATAATTAGGTATGTTGGTGAGACTTGTGCCATGGGTTTGTGGTACACAAAACACACTAACACCAATCTTGTTGGATTTAGTGATGCTGATTGGGCTGGAAGTGTTGATGATATAAGAAGTACCTTAGGTGGATGTTTTTATTTGGGAAACAACTTGATTTCATGGTTTAGTAAAAAACAAAATTGTGTTGCCCTATCAACAGCTGAATCTGAGTATATAGCTGCTGGTAGTGGATGTACACAACTCTTATGGATGAATCAAGTGATTAAGGATTATGGTTTACACAGCAATGTACTAACCATGTATTGTGACAACACCAGTGCCATAAGTATAGTAAAAAATCATGTTCAACACTCTAGAACTAAGCACATTGATATAAGAGACCACTTTATTAGAGATTTGGTTGAACAAGGTATTGTTTGCATTGAACATGTGGGTACTGAAAATCAATTGGCTGATATTTTCACTAAAAGTCTAGATTTTGAGAGATTTATAAATCTTAGGAAATCTCTCGGTATGTGTGCCATGTTACCCCTCACTTCTTTATATATATAAATATAGGCATCTTGCATTGTGTTTTTAGGGGGGCACACTAGTTTCATTCCTTATGTTTCAGTACCTTTGTTTGTTGATCTGGATATGCATTCAAAATCTGTTGTGATTTTCTTGTTCTGATTCTCCTCACCATCTCCCTAAAAAGTCTATTGAAATTGATAAATCTTAAGTCCATAAAGGAAAGAGATACCTTTTGAAATTTTTGGAATCCAGCAATTTGTCAAAGTAGTGGAGCTTAGGCTTTCATGGGTTGATCTTAAGAAAATTGAGTCCCTTGAATTGAGAAAGTGTGAAAGCTACCTAACAGAAAAAAGCTACCTATGAACAAGGTTGTGGTATCTTTCTTTTGGGACTATGAATCCTCGGATTACATGGGTTGATTAATAAGTAAAGTTGCTACCCTTGGTAAATAGTGTGAAAGGTTCCTAGTGGCATGTGTTGAATACGCTTGAAATAAAGTAAAGCTATTCTCATAGGGAAATAAAGTACCTATGGTTTTTATGGGAGTTATGTGTTGTTTTGGTGAACAAAAGATGAGAAATTGTACATAAAATCACAACTTTGGCGAATGTATCTTCCAATGCAGCTACATTGGGAACTACATTCAGATGATCTAGGCATATCACATGTGTGTGACTGCATTGTTTCTCTTATTTTTCAGCATGTGTTAGGCATATTTTCTAGGTTATATTTTGTGTTGATCATATCAGCCTCTTGATACTTTTGTTTCTATATCAGATCAGTGCAATCTCGATCCTAATGTTCACCTTGTTGAAATTTATGTGGTTGTCTAATCTGTGTGTTGATCATGAGGTCACTGAACTGGATTATGATTACTGTTTGGCAGGTTTGTGTCGTATCAATTTTGGTTAGTTAAGTGTTGAGTATCCTAAAAATACTTGATTAATTTTTGAAAAATTCAAAATTTTGAAATCTGAAATTTGTTGTTACTCCCTCATCTTTAATTCTCCACCTATTTCTCATGATAATAAAAACAGATTTTTATCTCTCCAATGTGATTGGTTAATATTTGATTTTTTATCTAAATTTGAATTTTGGTTAGTTGTTTAGCCTTCTCCCATTCCATGTAATTAAGAGATTAACGGCTAATTCCCATTGGTGGTCTATTAGTGTTAATTTTTCAGGAAAGAGAATTTCATCTCACTCACAGCAGCTTGCTTATCCGAAAATTGTGTGCCTAGGAGATTACCTTCTTCGAAATCACCTCTCAATCTTCATCTATTCCTGATTTTCTCCTCGATTATCCATGGCTTCTACATCATCTTCTGCATCCGAGAACCCCAAACAAAATCCATCAGTAGATGTAGCTTCCAATGAAGCTACATCGACCCCTATTTCATCTCCAGAAAATCCCAATACAGCCCTGGTGATTGCTCAACATTTGCCTGAACCTTTAACCGTCATTCTTCCTGGAGAGAAAGGTAACGCCATTGATGTAGACAACCCCATTGATTTGTCAGGGTTACCCCAAATTGGGAACCCTAGTTCTCGAAGATCAAAGAGGCTTAGAGGAATTCCTTCCAATTATGAAAATCCAAGTATGGAGGAAGTTATTTCTGCCAAGAAACACAAAGTTGTTCCTGGAATCTTTGAAGAATCTATGGCCATTGACAGCGACTCCGATGACGACGACTTTGTTCTTAAAACAGGGTCAATCCCAGTTGGTCAAGAATCGGTTTCCAAATCTGCTTCTCCAGTTGTTGTTCCAGTCGAAGAAGAAAGGGGAGATGATGATTATCCAATCCCATCACCTCGAGTCGTATTTTAGACGGATTCTTCGACTCAAGCCAAAGAATCCTCTAACATTGAAGCTGGTTCTCCTTTAGCATCCAAGGCTGACATTAATTTCTCAGATGAAGAAAGAACTTTGGCAGACTACCTGGTTCAATTGAAGTCTGTGGCTCCTCCCAAGTCTCATCCGTCTTCACAACCACCTGCAGAAGATTTGCCCCAGCAAACCAGTTCATCTAAATTTGATGATAGTTCAAATAAGAATTTTGAGAGTAAAGAAGCTACTCCTGCTGCTAGCAAAGATAGTGAGGAAGTTCCAGTGCGATTCACCAGGAGCCGCGCATCTTAAGTGAATGTAGCTACCAATGTAGCTACATCCAGAGTTCCTAAGACTCCTGCTCCTGTTTCTGCCTTAGTTGGTAAAGCTTTCTCTTCCAAATTTCTTTCTAAAGCTGCATCTGTGAGATATAATACCTCTAGAAAAATCGTGGATGAAAAGGTTATACCCTCTGTTGAATTATCTAAACAGAATTTGTCACAATTCTTCTCTGATAGAGGTCTTTTAGGGTCGCTTTCTTCTGCCTCCCCTTATTTCAGAGATCTTATATATGAGTTCTATGCAAATCTCGAAAAATGTATTTCCTCATCTTCCGATCCTAGGTTTGAAAGGGTTTTTGTGTGAGGTAAATGGTATTTGTTCTCATCTTCCATCATCAATGATATGTTCAAAACTCCTGAGTGTGGTCCTTTTGCTATGACTTCTGATTTGAATTTGTGTGCCCTTGAATTAACTGGTGGAACTTTGATCAAGTGGCCTGGGAAAGGCTCTTCTATTAGCACTTCACAGTTATCTTCACTTTATGCACTCATGCACAAAATCTGTTGTGCTAACTGGTCACCCACCACCAACACTAATACCTTAACTGAGGAACATGCTAGAGTTTTGTATCAGATAGGCACAAATAAGCCTTTTGACTTTGGCGATTTTGCATTCAAGAAGATCACCTCTCTAGCTGAGTCTGAGGGTGATAAATGATCCTTGATTTTTCCTTCACTGATATACAAAATCTTAGTATCTCAAGGTTACTCACCTGTTGCTAGAACTAGGCTTACTCCTATTCTTGAACCTCTACACATTTCTGCAAAACTTCTGAGAGGAGATAGGATTGTAAATCTGCCCCTTGTTTATCCCTATGTTCCAGTTTCTTCAGTTCCTCCTGCCTCTGCTCCTAGTCCATCTCACTCACAACCATTTGCTCATCCTTTTGTCAATGTTACTTCTAATGTAGCTTCATCAGATATCTCTTCTTCATGCATCTCAGATCATCCATCTGCTCCCATTTCCATTGCTTTTATTTCTGATCAGTTGAAAATGGTAAACTCTCAACTGTCTATTCTGGCATCTCAAACATCCCTACTTCAATCTTTGGCTGCACAATATACTGCTTGGTTGGCCAGTGTTCCAGTTGTTCCTGATACAAGTGCTGCTGTCCCTGATGTTCCTGATTCTTCTACTCCTGCTGTTGCTGAAACTGTTGAAGAATGATACTGAAGTTTGTTTGTGGTTGGTTGTATCTCCTAAACACTGTTTCATGTTTGGTCTGTAATAACTTCTTATACTGATTGGATCTGTAACTCTTTAAACTGTTTTGAGATTGGTTGGTTATGATCCCTACAGCTTGGCCTTTCTTTATTCTTGTCTAGTGCATGTGTTTACAGCTTGGCCTTTCTTTATTCTTGTCTGGTGCATATGTTTAGAGGGTGAGTTTTTGGATATGTTCTCTCTAACATTTGCAGGACTTGATAATGGAACACTTATCATTGGATTTGACCAGAAATGCTCAACAAAGGGGGTGATTGTAAGAGTAAAATAGGCCATGCCTATTTTTACTTGTTTCCCCTTTCATGGTCAAAGTTTTTTATTTGTCAAGATTGTTGTATTTTAGGATTTAACATCTTTAATTAGATTTAGTTGTGGTATTTTCGGAACCAAAATCTTTTATTAGATTATGGTACATCATTTTTGGAAACAAAATCTAATTATAAATCCTAGTCAAATCCGTGAATCTTGTCTCCTTTAATATTTGGTAATCACTTCCATGGATTTGGTAAGTTGTTGGTATTTCCTTGTTGCTAATCCTTTTCCTTGTAGAAGATGGACTTTTGCATGTGTGTAGGTCTTCGCTATGCTATAAATAAAGGAGCTGGGATACGGGTTTTTTACAGAGCTTGAGAGAGTCTAAAAGGCCATAAGCTGTGAGCATATCCAAAAAGTTGAGAACACGATTCCGATCTGATGCGCGTAAGATTGTCCAAGTCATTGATGTTATAACATTAAGCAAGAACATTGAAATTTTGGAATTCAGTTTTATCTTCATGTTTCAGTTCTAGGAAGTTGTTTTTATTTCTTCCCACGTTTTGTCTACCTTGTTTTATGTGGGGTTTTTGTTCTCCAAGACTTATTGTCTTGTGAGAATATTTTTGTGAGTGATTTCACAATTGTTTTTGTAAAACAATTATTATTTTTAGTGTAATCTTTGTGGCCTTGAGGCTAGATCTACAAGTATAATCTTGTAGATTGTTTTAGTAATCTTTTGCTTTCAGTTCTTAGTCTAATTAAGTCTTTCGCTGTTTTGTTCATCTTTGACCATTGTGATTCTCATTGTAGCTACATTGGAAATTGCATTAGTTTCTCTTGAGAATCTTAGCTATTGTGTTCTTTCAAACACTCTTAATACTAAAAAGTGATACATTTAATACTAAAAAGTTACATTTTAAAACTAACAGTGACTGCCAAAAGTGACACATTTAATATTAAAATGTAATACTTTCAATGCTATATAGTGACACTTTCACCGTTTCACGCCAAAAAGTTACTGTTTTCATTTATAGTGCAAAGTAGCACTTTTTTTAAAAAAAGTGACACATTTAAAATCAAAAGTAACACATTTATGACTAAAAAGTTACATGTTTTAAAGGAAAAAATTTGATATTTTTTATTAAAAACGCAAAGTGACATATTTTATACTGAAAAGTGAAACAATTTATAGTGAAATATGATACTTTTAATACGACAGTGACATTTTTCATTTATACACGTGAGGGGTGACGCTTTAATTTTCAAAAGTCGAATGGTTGCACTGAGATTACTGTATCTTGGCCCATTTAACATGGATAGGTCCGTCATACCGATTAAGATCCGTAAGACCATCTTACAGGAGACCTACTCTATAAAAAATAACGCCAAACTTTGGTCGGCAAAGTGGGATTTTATAAATATTTTGAGGGAATTTGTTAGATTCTTTTAGTGTAAATATATACTTTGAAGTTGCGAGTTTGATTTCTCTAAGACAATATAGTATTATTTTCTAGAGAAAGTCACAAATTTTAGAAACGACATAAACAAAGTCTCCAACAACAATGTGCTTATCTGATATCGCTTATTTTGAATTGTATTCAATTCACACAATAATAAAAGGGAATTAATTCATGTTTGGTATTAAAAAAAATAAATAAATAAACAACAAAAAATACAAAGGTGTAGGATCATTATTCATATAGTTGCGTATTTTTTTTTAAAAAGTACAATAACAAAAAAACATTGAATGAACCCAACTTAACATTGAATGAAACACTAAACTGAAGCAAAGAAAGAAAGAAAGAAAAAAAAAAAAAACATGAATTCATAGGAATCATTGCTTGGGAAGAGATGTGGTAGTGACGGTCTCTGACTGTAAAGTTGAATTTAAGGCTTTAATGTCGGGATGACCTTCGAATTTAAGCATATCTGTTACAGTCAAGCCTACATTTGCTTCAATTCCGTTGCCACATTTAGTGTCCTTCAAAACAACTACTTTTATTGGTAAATAACTACCAAACATAGTCGGCGTCACCCAACCAAAGTCAATATCATAAAACGGTAACTTACACCAGCTTGTCAACGCGTACATGTCTTCTTCTTTATTGTTCCATGCCGAAAGTGATTCAGTTATAAGTTTAACAAACAGTGAAGTAATTTCTTCTTGTGTTGAAGCTTTTGAAAAATCCAAAATTATTGTTTGTATTGTGTCCCCTACCAGTCCCACTAGATCATGCAACTTAACATCAGCAGTCTTGTTTGCCGGAAACCTGATCGTAATGGGAACATAGCAGTTTCCAAAAGAATTCTTAGGTATTTGAACGGGAGACGATGTCCTACCTCGTAAGTTGAATGAGAGTATTAATACGGAAGGCCTCAAGTACCCGTGTTTGGCTTGAGAAATCGATATAAGAGCTTTCCAAATAGAAGCGGTAACAACCGCCACTCGCGAAGGGTGGTAGTACTTCTTGACACCCCAATCACTACTTGCGACAACTTTGGCTTTTATAACTGAAATTGCGTCGCCATTGAAGACAAACACCTTGCCGACTATATTCTCTGCATCAATCAGGGGTGATGCCTTTCGAGGCATCAACCTGGATGTATTCGTTGGAAAGAGTTGAGGCAAGTGAAAATCTTGGAGGGTTAGATTACCTGCATAGTTCCCAGGTAATCGAGTAATCGTTGCCCAGTGACTTATGAAGGTGTCCCCAGTCCCGTGTTAAACGTGGGAAAGATATATGGAAGCTAGCCCACCGCATGAACCTGGTGGCTTGTAGTAAAACCGGGCCTCGACGGAGTAGTCCGCAATTCTTGGAAAAGACCTGTGGGAGAAAAGCATCAAGAAGGCTCAGATCCTTGTGTACATTGGTGAGAGACTCAACAAGGTTGCCATTCGCTTGAGCTTCGACAAATAGAACCCCTTGATCTTGACAACTAACAGATAGACCATCTTCTTTGAGCCTTCCAGCCATTGGAGAATATAGACTTAAGGTCTCGGATAACGATTTCTTCAAGACTTCTTGGATACAAGTACTAGAACTACTGGAATTGAACGGGTAGAAATAAATGTATGGCACATAAATGTGAGGTGCAAGCATATCAAAGATGCTTAAGTTATAGGTTTGATGTTCTTGTGGAGTTTGAACCGATGGTTTTACAAACATCTTGGACAAGATTTGAACCTCGGCCATGGCTCTGCTGCTTAACTCCAAGAATTTTTGGTTGTTTAATTTGATTGTTAGGGAAGATATAATTGATCGAATTGGTTCGGTTAGATCCGTGCATGGTTCTCTTGTGGGCTTATAATATTATGATTTTTACATTAAGTTATTAACGTGGCAAGTGGCAGCCATTTAAATATTGAATGAATCTCACCTATTACAAGAAGCTCATTTTTTAAAGGATTAATATATGACCTCTGGGAATATTGGCCCCGGATAAAACTATAGAATTTGGTCATTGATATTTTGACCAATTGGCCCCCTCCCACCGTTACAATTTGGGCCCTGGAAGGGGGCAAATTGGTCCAAAAATACATGTCCAAGGACCAAATTATATTATTTTTTTGTCCGATGACCAAAACATTGATTTTCGACATGTCCAGGGACCAAATTATTATTTAATTCTTTTTTAAATAGACTGGTGCGTAACTGGTGTCGTGGCCCGTGGGTAGTATTTTTTTTTTTTTTTGCTCACTAAATTTATTAAATATGGTGCATACCCATTTTATGCCCCACCCTCTGTTAAAGATAAAGAGCCTATTATACAATTTTATAACGTTCCACTTTAAAATTTTACTTTCAAAAATATTTGTTTATCATCTCTATAGCATTTTAATTTTACTCTATACATATGATATTAACATATTGTTTATTTTAAATTTTTTTTTGTACTCCCTCCGTTTTCAAATTATCATCCTCATTTCTTTTTTTGTTCGTTCTTAAATGATTGTCCTCTTTCAAAACTTTCCATTTTAGGAAACATGTTTACCACTTTACCCTTACCTTTTCTACATACTTTAATTATGAGAACATAATCAATGATATTAAAGGAAACCACACATTTCCTCAATATTTACAAGACAGTCAATTACTTGTTCTTAAACGTTATGCAGGGTCAAAGATAACAATATTTTGAAAACCTAGGAAGTAATTATTATCAGCTATAATGATAGATATATACTCCCTCCATCCCAAAATTATCGTCTGGGTTGACTTGGCACACGGTTTAAGAAAACACATTTGTCTGGATTATTAATATTAGTTTGATGTGTAGTTTATTTTAACGTTCATTTGTATGTGGCTCATAATTAAAGTAGGATGAAAAAGTAAGGATAGAACGGTAAAAGTGTTGATCTAAAAAGAAAAGTTTCTAATAAGAAAATTATTTTGGGACTGACGAAAAAGGAAAACAAGACAATAATTTTATAACGGATGGAGTATCTTTTAATAATTCCCGCCATCATCGTCATCATAACTCCATACGATTCCCTCAATATATTTTCTGATGTTAAAATCACCCTAGACTTATATAGTCAATCGATTTCTCCTTGGTCCCCTACCATCAGGTCATGTCCTGCATTGGATGACAGCTCTGTGTTTGATCTCTCCCAGGATCGGGAGTAGAGCCGTCAAAACGGACCAGCGGGGCAGACTAACCCGCAAAATGGCGGGGTGGGGCGAACCAACCCGCGAAAGTGGCAGACTGGGAAGACATTGGCCCAACCCAACCCACCTTGGGTTGCAAGGCGGAGCGGACCAACCCATCCAAATAATATTTTTTTTGTCCAAGTGCTGGAGTCAGCGACGAAGATGGTGAACCGTTTCGTTCGGCTTAAAAAAACACAGAATTGAGTGGTTTCTAAATGCTTAAGAATGACCACAAGGGAAGATTTATTTATAGAACAAGAGGACTGATTTACAAGACCAATTTACAGAACTAATTTATAGCCCTTAATTACAGCAGAGAGAATCAGGGAGATATAGTGAAAATAAAATTAATTAAGAGCAGAGATCTCGTTTATCCTTATCATGCCCCCTCAATGCGAGTGGGTGATCTTGAATTGTAAGCTTGCAGCGGACAAAATGGAAACGGTCTTTGCTGAAACTTTTAGTGAACAAATCAGCCACACAGTCTTTGGAAGAAACAAAACAGACATCGAGCAATTTCTGTTGAACATGTTCCCGAACAAAATGATAGTCAATTTCAATGTGTTTTGTTCATTCATAGAACACGGTGTTCATGGTGAGATATGTGGCACCGAGGTTGTCACACCATAGAACATGATGATACGGCGTAACGGCGCCAAAACTCTGGACCAACAACCTGATTCTACTCCCTTAATTCAGCCCCAAACCCGACTCAAACCTACCCAAAACCCCTTCCGAATAGACCTGAATATATCCTTGCAACACCAATTTTTTTAAGGGCCGAAAGCCCTGCTCGATTTACACGCAGTGTGCCGTTCCGAACACAAGCCTAAAATGCCCTGCAATGTACCCAAAACACGCACAATACAAGCACCAAATGAGCAGATCTATCTCGCAATTTGCACCGCCCTTAGCCGAACAAAACTCCACCAAACAGTACCAAAATCTGTCCAAAATACGCGAAGTGCTGTCCCAATCTTGAGTTCAAAACAGCCCCGAATATAAACACAATAACAACACAAAGAAAGGAACGGATAGGCGGACTCACCGGTCGAACTTCACTCGCTCGACGTAAAGAAATCCGACGAATAAACCAACCTCGGCTTCACTCACCTAGGTATGATTAATCCGGTTTTTAGAAAGAAAAGAAAAAGAACAAACTTGTTCTTTGAGGTTTTCTTATTTCACCAATCTCCGAAACAAAAGAGGGACTTCCTAATTTATACTACCTAAACAACTCCTAAAAAACTAGGAAAAGAAAATCCTATCCTACTGGAAATCAACCACAACTAGAGTCCTTTAAGGACTTTAATTACATAAAGCAAGTAAAATAAAATAAAGAAAACTAACTACTAATAAAACTCCTTAAGCAAGTCGGCTTTTCCCCTATTTCCGCCCTGCCGAATCATGCAACTCAAGCCGTGCTTCAAGCCCAAGTAATTTTGCCTAATCTCGAACCCAACCCATGTAGGAAGCTTCCCGCAACACGCCCTTGTCCCGCCTCCCTTAACCCGTTAATCATCCAAATTGCTCAAGCTCAAATCTGCCTCATATGCGTGGCATAACGAGCCTCCCAACAACTCTTAGAACATCTTGACCCAACGATCCCTTTGCATGTATGTTTTTAGTTTGGATCGACCCGTTGTTAGGCCAATCTCAAATATTCCGCATCAAACCCCTTCAGTGAAGAAGGGTTGTCCTCAACCCTAGACTATCCCCATGTCCTCGTATGGATCAAATCCGATCGAAAACCTCGAATCTCCTTCAAATTCTATTTTAACCAATTCAAACCCAACATGTGAGCCTTCGATCTTGCTTTTCCCAAAGAACTTTTCAAGCACCCCAACCTGCTTTCTCGATGACGACCCTTAGATCGTTGCCCACGCCGTGGCTTCTTCATCGGATAATAATTTTAGCTGCCTAAGAATCAACCCAAACTCTTCATACGAAAATTTCCCGCACCGGAGTCTTCTCCGCTCATTACAGCCCCATCCTCTTGGACCTTCTTCCAAGTCCCTATTTTTATATACGATTCCTTCCTCGCAAAATGGAGCTGCCCAACCCTTTTTTTTCCCGATGCCGCCGGGCTTGATTCTAAACTTCTTTCCATTCTTCGTTAAAGTATATGTGTTCTCCTACCTTCATGGATCACGTAATGGTCAATTGCCAAGGGCAACCTAATAGAATATGACACATCCATAGGTACTACGCCACATAAAATTTCATCCTCGTATTTTCCCATGGAGAACGTGATTAACGCTTGTCTATCAACCTTGACTCTCTTGTTGTTGAGCCAATGTAACTTATACTGACGAGGATGAATTATCGTAGGAACCTTGAGTTTGTCGATGAGAATAGTAGAGACGGTATTGGTGCAACTTCCCATCCACGACTAGGTCGCAAACTTTCCTGAACCAAACACTTGGAGTGAAAGATTTGTTCCTTTGTTTCTTCCCTGCTGATGACTTCCACATGCAAAGATCGGCTTAGTATCAACGACTCCGTGGACCTCTTCACATTCTTCAACATCTTCGCCTTCACCTTTCGATTTCTTAAGGTCTTCTTCTATTTTCTCAATTTCTGCATCGTCATTACCCGCCTTGTTGAGCACTCAAACCGGTAGTGGCCATACTCCTTGGCATTTGAAACACTTGATGGAATCCTTGTTTCTCATGACTTTCTTACCTTCACTTTTCTCTTCCACGCCGCTCTTCTCAACTTTGGTAGTTGGTTCTTCCATCTTTGCATTTGGAGTACTTGGAGAGCCCTTGGAATTACCGAACCCTTGGTGGTCGAGGTTTGAACCCCTTTCCTTTCTTGAGTTGTCTTTCACACTTTGTTGCCAACTTGCATATTTCTTCAAAAGTAAAACATGGTTGGAGTTCTACCATGTTAGCTACTTCGAATCGAGTCCACTCAAGAACCTCGGCGCTGCTCAACCTTCTCTTGCATATCACATACAATTGAGATCCTTTCAAACTCTTCGATATACTGCCACCGCCGATTCTCCTTGCTTAAGATGGTGGAGTATAACAAAGTTATCTTGGAGGTAGGTACTTGGTAAGAACCTACGATCAAGATACTTCTTAAGCTTGTCCCACGACTCGATCTTTTTCCTTCCTTCACGCTTCTGAGTCTTTAAGTTCTCAAACCAAATCGACGATATTTAGTAAGTTTGAGAATGGCGATCTTAAACTTCTTGCACATGTCATCCTTGTACTCAAAGATCCTTTCCACTCTTCGCACCTGGCCGAGATATTTTTCTCAGATCCATGGATCCTTCAAACTCGGGATGTCGAAGTTTTAGGCCACGATCATCATCGCCATTGCTCTCCTTGGTTGAATTAGTGCTCTAGCCACCTCTTCTTCGTCCTCAATCGCCATCTCCTCGATCGCTAGTGGTCGAGGCCGAATAGCTAGTCGAAGATCTTCAACCACCGCCTTAATTCTTGTAGCTCGCGGTCCCTCCTTATATTGTGGGCTTCATCCAACGTATGCGTCCAGCCGACATCCGCCTGCTCGCTATGATCGATATTTACGAATAAGTATTCGTAAGAACCGTGCTCTGATACCACTTGATACGGCGTAACGACGCCAAAACTCTGGACCAACAACCTGATTCTACTCCCTTAATTTAGCCCCAAACCCGACTCAAACCTGCCCAAAACCCCTTCCGAACAGACCTGAATATATCCTTGCAACACCAATTTTTTAACGGCCGAAAAACCTGCTCTCGATTCATACACGAGCAGCTTCTGCTCCGAACACAAGCCTAAAACAGCCCCCCGTATAGCCTCGAAAACACGCACAATACAAGCACTACAAATGAGCATATCTATTTCGCAATTTTGCACCGCCCCTTAGGCCGAACAAAACTCCACCAAACAAGCACCAAAAATCTGTCCTAAATATGCGAACAGGCTGTCCCAATCTCGAGTTCAAAACAGCCCCGAATATAAACACAATAACAACACAAAGAAAGGAACGAATAGGCGGACTCACCGGTCGAACTTCACTCACTCGACGTAAAGAAATCCGACGAATAAACCAACCTCGGCTTCACTCACCTAGGTATGATTAATCCGGTTTTTAGAAGAAAAAAAAAACGAACTTGTTCTTTGAGGTTTTCTTATTTCACCAATCTCCGAAACAAAAGAGAGACTTCCTAATTTATACTACCTAAACAACTCCTAAAAAACTAGGAAAAGAAAATCCTATCCTACTGGAAAGCAATCACAACTAGAGTCCTTTAAGGACTTTAATTACATAAAGCAAGTAAAATAAAATAAAGAAAACTAACTACTAATAAAACTCCTTAAGCAAGTCGGCTTCTTCCCTATTTCGTCTTTCTTAGAATCATGCAACTCCAAGCCGTGCTTCAAGCCCAAGTAACGCAATCCCAGCTTGCCTAATCTGAACCCAACCCATGTAGGAAGCTTCCCCGTAACACAGCCCTTGTCTCGCTCCCTTAACCCGTTAATCATCCAGCCCCTTGCTCGTTCAAAGTGTCTCTCCCTCGGTATACCGTGGCATAACGAGCCACCCAACAACTCTTAGCACGTCTTGACCCAACGATCCCTTTGCATGTATGTTTTTAGTTTGGATCGACCTCGTTGTTAGGCCAATCTCGAAATATTCCGCATCACATGAGGAAGCCGAATTGGAGCACGAAGTTCACACAGGATGTTTTCAATCCACATAAGTTCAGTTGTGGCAATGGCAAGGCCCCTATATTCTACTTCGGTGCTTGAGCGAGAGACAGTTCGTTGTTTACGAGAGCTCCATGAGATTATATTTGGACCTAAGAAAACACAATATCCACTTGTGGAGCGATGATCAGTAGAGTCTTCGGCCCAATCGACATCGGTATAAGCTGTGAAATTGATGTTCATAGAGGGTGCTGGTCGAAGGAAAATACCATATGAAGTGGTGTTTTGAAGATAACGCAGAATCCGTTTAACAAGGAGAAGATGACTAGTAGATGGACGATGCATAAATTGACATACTTTGTTAACGGAGAAGGATATTTCTGGTCTGGTGAGAAGAAGATATTGTAGGCCATCGACAATGCTGCGGTACTATGTGGGGACTGGTAACAGAGAGTCATGTTTAGGATTTAAATCATTGGATGTGCTTAGCAGAGTAGAACACGGCTTTGCACCATACATGTTGGCATGACGAAGTAAATCTTCAATATATCGATGTTGTGAGAGAAAGAGGCCAGTAGGTAAGCGAGTTGCCTCAACACCCAAAAAGAAGGATAGTGGACCAAGATCTTTTAGGGCAAACTCCTTTTGTAATGTGTCAATAAGATCCTGTAGGCATGCCATGCTAGATCCCGTAATAATGATGTCATCCACATAGACTAAAAGATAGATAACACCATCAGGAGTGCGGCGAATAAATAGAGAGGAGTCACAACATGAAGTAATAAATCCCAATTTTTGCAGAAAGAGACTCAACCGATGGTACCAATCTCGTGGAGCTTGTTTTAAGTCATAAAGTGAGCGATGAAGTTTGCATACATGGTTGGGAAAATTGGAGTCAATGTAGCCTGGTGGTTGTTTCATATAAATATCCTCCATGAGATAGCCATTTAAAAAGGCATTGTGAATGTCCAGTTGATGAATAGGCCAGGAATAAGATAGAGCAGGTGTAAGAACCACTCGAATAGTGCAAGGTTTAATGATTGGATTCGATGTTGCGTCGTAGTCGATACCTTCTTGCTGATTAAATCCCTTAGCAACTAGTCGAGCCTTATAATTATATCGTTTTACATTGCCATCAACCTTTCTTTTGATTTAAAAAACCCATTTACAGCCAATGAGATTCATTCGAGGGGAGGAAGAACCTAAAGACCATATGCCATTCTTTAAAAGAGTGTGATATTTAGCATCCAGAGCCTCAAGCCAGTTCGGATCAGCTTTAGCCTGCGAGTGACAACTCTGTTCAAACAGATCATCAGTAATTTTAGCATGTTTTAAATCAAGTAACACTTTGGGTTTGTAAATGCCATCTTTGGCACAAGTAGCCATAGGGTGAGCATTGGAAGTGAGTGGTGTAGGTGGTGTAAAAATAATTGCGTTGGGGTTCGGTCAACTAGGAAGGGTTGACTAGTGGGCCCGAGGGATTTTTGTGGGAATGAGAAGAGAAGAGGTGGGTAATTGTGAGTGACTAGATATAAGGGATTGTGGAATGGGTTCCTCGGAGTGACGGGCCAATTTGCTAGGAGGAGCTGTAGGAACGAATGGGAGAGGGTGAGAGTTTGCGCATACAGTGGAAGTAGGATTTGGGAGAGGTGGTGTAGGTGGGATACTAAAAGAGGAGAAGAGATAGTAGGGAGGGGGGAGGGGGCAGAATATAATGAAAAGAAGTTGTTACCTGTGATTATGGCGAATTGAAGAAGAGGGAAGCACACCGGGAGCAATAGCAAAAGGGAAGGACTCTTCTACACAAGCGACATGTCGAGACCAGTATACACGTTTCGTGGGTATATGATAACATTTATAACCTTTCCGAGAGGAGTCATAACCTTGGAAGAAACAAGCAGATGAGCGAGGTTGAAGTTTGGTGGAATTATATGCCCTTAGATGAGGAAAACATAGACACCCAAAAGTTCAAAGGGACAGATAATATGGAGTTTTATGAAACATGAGTTCATATGACAACTTGACACCAATTGGAGAGGAAGGAATTTGGTTCATAAGGAAGCATGCAGTTGAAAAGGCGTCATACCAAAAGGATGATGGAATGTTATAGCCATAGACAATAATGTAAGACCAGTTTCAACAATATTTCTATGTCTACGTTCTATCAAACCATTTTGGGAAGGTGTGTAGGGATATGTAAAATGGTGATGGGTGCCATGATGTTGAAGAACTTTGGTGAACGAACGATATTACCCTCCATTGTCACTTTGAAAGATTTTGATTTTGGTGTGAAAAGATTTTCAACATGTTTAGAGAAAATCATAAAGATGGGAAGTGCCTCATCTTTATTAGACATAGGATATATCCATGTAAATCGATTGGAAGCATTAATAAAGATAATATAGTAACGAAAGCCTACATTAGATAAGACAGGGGAAGGGCCCCAAACATCAGACACAATTAAGTCCAAAGGATGTTCATAAACTGTGGTACTTGGAAGAAAAGGAAATTTATGACTTTTATTTTCTAGACATGCTAAACAGAAAGTAAATTTAGAATTTGAAATTGGAAGTTGATTGCGGGACACAACGGTCTTGAAAATCCACATCATAGGATGGCCTAATCTATGGTGCCAAGATTGTAAACTTGTTCTTTCCTCCTACTAGAGCAGTGATAGGAGGGGAAGAAGAGGGATGAAGTGTATAGAGTCCATCCTTAAGTGTGCCCCGAAGTACCGCTCGCTTCGTTTGCTGATCATTCACAACACAACCAGTATCAAAAAATTCAAAAGATACATTATTATCGACTTTGGAAGCGGATAAAAGATTTTGATCAAGATGTGGAACATATAGAACATTAGAGAGAAGGAACTTACGGCTAGGGGTGGGTAAAAAAGGCGGTAACTCGCATTGGGAGATGGGCATGGAGGAACCACTAGTAACTTTGACTTGATCAGGACCTATGTACATAGTTTGGTTATACAGATTGGTAATGGAATGAGTTATGTGGTTGGTTGCACCACTGTCAAGGAGCCAATCATAGGCATAAAAAGAATCGATCAAGGCGGCATAAGTAATGGGTGGTGTTGATGGTTCTTGTGATCGAGACCCCTTCCGTGGTGGCCGGCAGGAGGTTTCGAATGTTCTATCAAACCATTTATAGCAATCTTGAGATGAGTAATATGGTTTGTCACAAAGCTAGCATGTGGTGACTGGATTATCATTGGTGGTGGCGGAGTGCTCACGACCATGAGAAGTAAAAATTTTAGTAGATGTGCTTGAGGCCGAGATAAAATAGACTTATTAATCGCATCAAGGTGACGCCATAAGTGAGTAACTAGAGTCAAAATCAAGAATAGACCAAGAATATATAGTAGTGAGCTTAATGTAGCATGTTGTATTCATAAGAGAATTCAATCCATCTAAAATGCAATGACGAAATTCCATGTCGAAATCGGATGTCCAAGAGCAAAGAAGAGAATCAAAGAAGTTGTTTATAAGTTATCAAGAAATTCACTAATAGCTTGGTTACCTTCTTTGATATGCCGGAGTTCACGCTTTATATGGAGGATATTAGATTCGCTTGGAAGCAAAGGTTTGCTCAAAACACACCAAAAGCATTTAAGAATGAAATTCGCAACCTTGGCAAGAATAGGTATGGTGAGGAAGATAGAATCCATCCCACTAAAAGTTTATCGAAAAGGATCCGGTGTACTGGCAACCATTGGGTGAGCCGTCGGAAGTTGTCCTTTGGACAAAGGACAAGATCACAGTAACAACGTTCAAGGTTGTATCCTTGCAAATATGTGATTATGCCTTCCAAAGAAGAAAATTGGATCGATCCAGTTTAACTGTGATTGTATTATGCAATTGATCAAAAGGGATGGAGGTAGGAGATGAGATATCAACGGTTTTCATGGTGGTGGAAGATGAGGAATAGTGGTGGGTGTGAGGTTTCGTGCCATGAGAGAGGGAAGATAGGAAAAAATTATGGATACAAAATGGTACGATGCTCTAATACCATAAAAAAATACAAATTGAGTGGTTTCTCAATTGCTTAAGAATGACCACAAGTGAAGATTTATTTATAGAACAAGAGGACTGATTTACAGGACCAATTTATAAAACAATTTACAGCCCTTAATTACAACAAAAAGAATCAAGGAGATATAGTGAAAATAAAATTAATTAAGAACAGAGATCTCGTTTATCCTTATCACGGTTCAACAAGAAAATAATGGCCATATATCAGTTATCTCTTCGATGGTTGGATCGAAAGTAAATTCAAATTCCTCAATCTCATAATCATCCAATAACGCCATGTTT
>CM028383.1:80006024-80038963 GCA_013146195.2 Codonopsis lanceolata
GTAGTACTAACCAATCTTTGTACACAAACCCCAAAGTTTAAAAAGATAACAAGTTTAAGCATACCATAAACATTCGAAACTATTTGTCCCTGGGCACATCATCAACCGAAGGAACACAAACTTTACTCTTGAAAGTCGAAAATCCATCCTTTAACTCTGCACTTCTTATCCCCACTCGAACCACAAACCTAGACTCGCCTCCGAGTCTACTATCTTACAAATCAACCAAGGAGGTAAAACCCAAACTACCAAAAATCCCACATTCACAAGTTCCAAAAATTTTCAATAACCATAATACCAAGCACTTTAGGTTGAAAATATCTTGACTCATACTTGAGTCGCATAGCACTCATAAATTCCATGACTAATTAATTAAGCATGTGAATTCCAAATATATCCTGAGCGTATTCAAAGACTTTATAAACATAAGTCTCCGAACTATTTGCTTCGAGCTACAACATGAAATATAAATACAAGAATTCAAAGTCATGAGAGGTAAAAATGGCCGATAGAGCAATTCACAATTTAAGGAAGAGTGTTCCAAAACACACTTCTAAACAAGTAAGTTAACATTCAGGATCATGCCTCGCAACTTCCAAATCATAGACAATGCATATAAGAGCATCATGTGAAATTTATTCCATTTATTTTCCTTTTCTTCTCGTAAGAGGTTTAGTCAATTTCTAACCCGCTACTACAATCCTAGTCCACCAACGAACCTCTTTTGATCACCAATTTAGGGTACCTACTAAATTGGATTTCAAAGCTTTCTCTGCAAGGATGCGAAGGGTTATGAGAAAATCTTAAGCATCCTTACTACGCCTCACATAATCATGCAACAAAGTGTAATCATGGCATATCCATAAGGCATGAGAATCAAGATTTTATCATATACTTTAAACAAATTACATTGCTTACTAATGCATATAAGCATGTTCATACTCAAATACAACTATTTCCGTTAGACATATTTATTACTCTTATAAACCATGTCTTTTCTTTTTAACAAAATGCATTTACCATGCATACTCACATAAAAGCCATATATTAATTCCCATCACAAACACAATACATGTGTTAATACTAGTCATGTTTATATTCTACATACAACATTTACATTTCACCCATAAATTAATCCTCAACGAATGCTAAGATTCCCATATTTAGCAATGCTACATGTATACACATATATCATGTAAACGGGATATGCAATACCAAGTATCCTCATACTTTAACGCATTTTATGTAATTCATGCAATTTATGCAACTCATATAATCCATATATTTCATGTAACTCAATAACCATGCATATTGGTTAACCAAACAACCATTACACACAAGTGATTGCCAATTCAATCGTGCATAATCATAACACAAAACCAACAAAACATACTAAATTTCCATCGTGGTAATTCACTAAGCAATGGAAGTTCTAACAATTACCAAGGTCCGTATATCGGTATACTCGCCTAATAATATTTTCATAGTAAACTCAAGGAAAAGAGTTAATATTTACTCTTGTACACACAACCATCAAAACTCCAGAAAGTTTATCATTACCTTAACCAAAATCTTGTCTTCGACAAAACACACACGAAATACCTCGCGTGGTAACGGCACCCTATTAGTCGCGATTTAACGGTATACTTACTCGTAATAACCGTAATCCATCTCAAAACCACTAAGTATCGATCGTGCAATTCAAGCGGCCCTACTCGCATAAAATCACACAACAAAGTACAATTATTTTATCTGTACACATATCTCTATAGGGCATACAAATTTAACGCACCACTAGTATTTACCACTAGTAGCATTATCACATATTCAATATTCACATATGTATAACATCGCCATCCATATAGGCTTACATAACCGTATTACCTTACTGCAATCGACTGTCTACCGACGAGTCAAAATTTCAACCAAAATCAGAACCAATCCCATACGACATCCTCCTCAATAATAACCATAAATCGAGGAAACAAAAATAATTAATTCTCAACACACAATGCAATGTATGTATCAATGCGTATGAGATACCGATACAGCGTGCACTCATAACGGCGATAATAGCAACCATAATATCCGTATACTGAATTACCTCCTATCCAAGGTAGGTCTCAAACTCCGCAATGGCCAACCGCCACGCACGCATACAACCTCAAACCCTAGCTCGTCTATACCCATTTCACTAAGGGTCACTAGACTGCTTATTAGCGCTCTTAGAGTCATTAATCCTCAATTTAAGGCAATCCATTCTAATGTGATCACCACCATCAACTAAACACTTGTCTATATTGTTCCAACACCTACACTCGGTGTCCTATTTCTCAAACGAAATTTATATAACAAATTATCACCTTTTCATCTATGATTTTAGGTAAAAGTATCACTCCGCTTATTAGTCTACGGATTTGCCTATACGCCAGGAGGTATCTACCATCCTCTAACCACATCATCAACCTTAATATTCCCTGAGGTCCTCTCTCAGGTGCGTTCCTTAACATTTAACTTTTTCTCGTAAGTATAAACCACAGCCTCTCGAAAATCCGTAAGCCGTAACAAAATAAATTGCCTGCAACATCTCATCCTTAATCCTTAACCCTTTCACAATTTATGGAGTCTTCCTAGTCTCATTCGGTACTAAGTGTGCTACTCCAATGCATTAACTCTGTGATCTTCACTTAAATATTAATTCGCAATATCATCATATTTGCCACCAATTCTCCGGTGGACTCTCATTCATGGATATTACTAGTACCACCTTATACATATCAACATTGGCACCTCTACTAGTGCTAACCTCTATTCTAGTTCAAACATCTTAACATGCTATAACTCTCGACGTTAAGATATAATAAATCACACAAAACCAACCCCCAAAGCCAAGGAACCTATCCCGGCTGAAAGCTAAATTTATAATCATAGCTCGATACCGTGACGACCGACCGATCCCAAGACGAAATCCCAAGGTCGTGCCGCCAAGAAAACAAATAACAACAAACAAGTAACAAATAATGGGTAGGGCCATAACGGCGATACACCGACAACTCAAAACACATGCGGAAGCGAAATAAAATAAAACAGTGGCGCCCGAGCTAACAAGCTCAAACTAAACAACCAAAGAGATAGTTAATCTCTCGGTCCAAAAATTCGACTCGCGTGCCGCAACATTGGGCACGTAGAACAAACTCCCTGTTATGCAATTCAATATAGAGCATAAAATAAACCAAGTCATCGGCGAAACTACGGCCGGAACCCAACATTAAACTAAGTCTAAGACTCTAGTCTAACAACTCGACGGCTAAAAACATGCCGGAGAACAAACATCATATTAAACTAGCAATTTAACATGCTAAACATAACACCAATTAACCAAGCACGACTAAAACCCGGCTGCCAACAAAATAAGTACTAACAGTTATATGTACTAACAACCGAAAATATATGAAAGTTTAACTACTAACATATAACAAGCACAACCACCACCGGTTGGCTACCAAAAGAATAGGCTAACCACATAATTACAACATTACAAATACATCAAGGTTTGCTACCCAATCATGAAGTTTACATAACTTCATCTTCCCAACGACCTCACCAAAAACAAAACCAACAACTAAGTAGCAACCTTTCCAAGAGAATTCCTTGCCAACGTAACCTTCTGGATTTACTTGGATCCGCTCGAGCGACTCGGATCTAGGGAATCACAACCAACAAATAAAAGTAAGTCACAATGACTTAGTAAGTTACTAACCGTAACTTCCTATCATGGCATAATACTCAATCATAATTCACATCATGCTATCGTCATGAAATAACCTTATATAAAAATCATGTTATGGCATCCATGCTCAACATAAATAAAACATGTTATCATTGTAGTATAACATTTCATTAAAACCCATGTCAAGACAATTATATGCTTAACGATCATAATTCTTGTTATTGATATAACATAGCCTTCCGATGATTTACATGTCAAGGCATATAAACTTAACAACAATAATTCCTGCTTTTAACATAATGCCATATCCGAATAATAATCATGATAAAGCATATTAACATAACAACAAGAATTCATGCTATTGTTATAACATAGCCTTCCCATAATATTCATGTCAAGGCATATAACTTAACCATAATGATCTATACCTTTGGCATAAAACCACATTCCAATAATACTCATGTGATAGCATACATGCTTAACAACATTAATCCATATGTTATCTATTAAGTATAACATGTAAGAAACCAAAACAAACATCATATCATATCCAATTCACCAAGCACGTTATTCACTTAAGCACTTGTGAAACAATTCATGTATAAGGGATATGATACCATTACCCAAATTCCTCCGCGTGTCGCCTCCCGCAAAAACACGTGCAAAACCTTTATGTGCCCTCGATATCCCTCTCGTAGATATCGACGCCCCGAGACGCCTCCGCCGAGTTCCATAGTTATCAAAGTCATGTGTATTACTACAACTAAGATAAACTACTTCCCCACCGTGGCCATCGATGGAGGGTGTGTGCAAACCCGACGGCGATCCATCGCGATCACGAATCTCACAATTCGTGAAGACGATGTATCGTCCCCACCAAAACTCAACCAAACCGACTCATGGACTCAAAACCCAAGCACAAGTAATATATACTCATATGCTCAAAACAAGTAGGTAAACACTCTACTATCAAACTAGTCATGCAATTCATCCACAACTAGCATAAACATCACAACCGAGAATCATATAAGCTCTCATAATCAAGTGTGCTTCACACACTTCAAAACTTCTTGGAGGCTCGACCTCCATGAATTCTACCCAAAATTCCGTAGGACTTAAAATTATAGTTCCTAGGATTCATACTAACCCAAAGGTTAACTCCGTTGAGTTCAATCTAAGTTTTCCGAAAATTCAAGGAATAGAAGCTTAGGCTTCATCATTCCCATAAGTTCATAACTATCGCCCAAAACCACAATCCCAATGTTCAATATACTCATATAAACCCAACAAACTAATTAACAATGCAACTTAGAATAATTTAGCCATCTTGTGCATAATATCATCCAAGTCATCATACCAATCATAACGTTCAATTCATGATTTAAAATTCACATCATGGTTTAATATGTTCTATTAAGCTTGTAAAACATATTAATCAAGCTAACATCATTAGATTGCAAGCTAAAACCAAATTAGGGCAAATCACCCTCCAAGCATCTCAACCAAACCAATTTCAATACTCATGGCTAATCAACACAACTAAGTTCAATAAACTCCATTAAACATGTATAACATGCTAATTAGGCTTACCATCATCTTTAACAAGCCAAATACAATTTGGGGAAAATCCCCTTCCAAGCATCTTTGTCATCCAAGCTCAATACTCATAATCAATTCATATAGCAAAGTTTAATATACTCTATTAAGCATATAGAACACATTAATCAAGCTTACATCATTAATTTGCAAGCTAAAACAAAATTAGGGCAAGACACCCTCCAAGAATCTCAACCAAACCAACATCAATACCCATGGAAAATCAACACAACCAACTTCAATAAACTAGTTAGAACATGAATTTCACATATATCATGGTCTCACATAGGTCAATCAAGTTCTATCATCAATTTGAAAATCCTAGGGTTCATGCTTTTCTATAACCCTAACAATGGCTTCCATTGACCCACATAGCACACATGGTTGATTCCCTAGGGTCAATGGAGCCTAAAAAGAAGAGGAAGGAAGGTTGAAACTTACCAAAGCTTAGCCCCAACAATGGTGAAAATTCGTGCCCTAACAATGGAGTTTTCTCCTCAACACTTTCTTCAAACTTGTTGGTAGATTGGGGAAGAAGAAGACCCTAGCTATGGCTTCCAAGCTTGGCCCCTTCAATCTCCCTAGAAATCACCTTCTCAAGCTCCCTCTTTGGGTTGAAGTGCTTGTAGAAGAACAAATGGGGAACCCGTTTTTGTCTTGGCCGAACACAAGGAAGATGCGGCAGATTGGGGTTTTATTTGGGGGGTTTAATTCACTAATTAAGTCACTAATTACCCTCCAATCTCTTAATAGGTGTTAGGACTAGATTAGGTTAAGTAATTGGGTCAAATTGTGGTTTAAAAATAGGTTAAATGGTCAAACAATTCGGACAAATCAGAAAAGGGGCAAAAATCCGACATTCGAACAGGACCCTTGCGGTCGCATTGAGCATGGGTGATGCGACCGCATCACCCCTATTTCAGCAAATTAGGGTTTTGTCCAATCTTGCTCGATCCCGGCCTCTCCCGCGTGCGTTCTCGAGTCTAAATGCTTCGAAATGGCTCACAATTGAACCCTTGAAGTCCTCAAACATTAAACTAGTCCATCCAAGTCTCAAACCAATTTTAAAGTAGGTCTAGACTCCCATAAACAACACCCGAAACAATCCGGGGCAAAACCGACGCAAGACGTAACTACTTGCTATCTAAGCGTCGAATGAAACCACAAACCGACGGGTAATAACCCATGATTGTAAACACTTATTAGGGCTACAAAATAGGCCTGAATGCCTCTCAGATGATGCTCAACAGATAGGGGAAATAGGCTCCCGAAAGACGAGACGTTCGCCCGGCTCCATCTCAAACTACGCGATAAGGAGAATTGCTATTCTCGAGGCGTCAAAACTTCACGAGACTTATGGAATACATCCAATTAGAAGTCTAACACATCTAAACATGTTATTTAATCATCATGTAAAGATCTGGGACCAAATCGAGGTCAGAAACACAAAACCCGCATAAACTCTCAATCGCGTCGCATTTCGACTATCGTCGGGTTACGACTTTTGACTTTAACAAGTCAACCACTAAATGACATCTCCTAAAAGTGTTTTAGTCTTAATGTGGTCTCTCATACACATTTAGACTCTCTCACAACCAAACAAGCGATCAACCGAAGAAGAGATGCGAGCATTGCACGCAATTCAAGCTAACCGGGAATCGGGATCTTACACCAAGGGTCTGTATCGTTAATGGCTAAAAGTTGCTCATCAAGAAAATCATCATTTATGGGAACATGATCATCAAAAAATTGATGTTCAAGCAAGGGTGAAAATTCCAATCTGGAAATGGTCGGCTACGACATTCTCGGTTCCCTTTTTATCTTTGATAGTAATGTCAAATTCTTGTAACAATAACATCCATCTAATTAACTTGGTTTAGCATCTTTCTTACTTAACAGATATTTTAAAGCAGAATGATCAGAAAATATTATCACCTTTGATCCTAAAAGATATGATCTAAATTTTTCTAAAGCATATACTACTGCTAAAAATTCTTTTTCAGTAGTTGTATAATTCAATTGTGCATCATTTAGAGTTCTACTAGCATAGTGGATCACATGAGGCTTTCTATCTACCCTTTGTCCTAACACGGCTCCAATCGCAAAATCTGATGCATCACACATGATTTCAAAAGGAAGTGACCAATCAGGGCCGGATAAAATAGGGGCAGTAGTTAATTATTCTTTTAATAAATTAAAAGCTTCTAAACATTCTTTATAAAAAATAAATTATGTGTCCTTTGCTAACAAGTTACATATCGGTTTACAGATTTTGGAAAAATCTTTTATGAATCTTCGATAAAAACCAGCATGCCCTAGAAAACTTCTAACACCTTTAACTGAAGTAGGAGGGGGTAGTTGTGAAATAACTTTGATTTTTGCTTTATCAACTTCAATGCCTTTATTTGAAACAACATGCCCTAAGACAATTTCATGTTTGACCATGAAGTGACTTTTCTCCCAACTTAAAGTTAAATTTGTTTCACAGCATCTTTTCAGGACTGATGTAAGGTTTTCTAAACAGTGATCAAAAGAATTTTCAAAAACTGAAAAATCATCCATGAAAACTTCAACGCATCTTTCAACTAAATCTGAAAATATAGAAATCATGCATCTTTGAAAAGTAGCTGGTGCATTACATAATCCAAATGGCATTCTCCTAAAAGCAAAAGTACCAAAGGGGCATGTAAAAGTTGTTTTCTCTGGTCTTCTGCAACAGGGGATCCGATTGTAACCAGAAAAACCATCAAGAAAGCAATAATATTCATGACCGGCTAGTCTTTCAAGGATTTGGTCAATAAATGGCAAAGGAAAGTGATCTTTCCTGGTTGCCGCATTAAGTTTCCGCAAATCAATGCACATTCTATAGCCAGTTATAGTTCTTGTAGGGACTAATTCATCTTTCTCATTTTTAACAACCGTAATTCCTGACTTTTTAGGAACTACTTGGACAGGACTAACCCATTTACTATCTGATATAGGGTAAATTATACCCGCATCTAAGAGCTTAAGAACTTCTTTTCTTACGGCTTCTTCCATGTGTGGGTTAAGTCTCCTTTGCCTTTCTCTTGAAGGTTTACTACCTTCTTCTAGATGTATTTTATGCATGCACATAGATGGACTAATTCCTTTTAAATCAGCTAGGGACCATCCTAAAGCTTCTCTATGTGTCCATAAAACTTTTAATAAACTAGCTTCTTGCTCTTCCGTTAAGTCGGCTGCTATAATAACAGGAAAAGTGTTACCTTCCCCTAAAAATGCATACTTTAAATGGGGTGGTAATGGCTTTAATTCTTCAACCTTAGGAGAATTAATAGATGGAATATATTCAGAATTTTCTGCTTTAACAGTTTCTTTTATTTTAGCCTTTTCATTCTCTACTTTATTATCTTCTTTATTTTCTTCCTCAATATTCTCTATCTCAATTTCTTCAAAGAGAGATTTCAGAATCTCTACTTCATCTTCCTTAATTTCATTACTTTCTTGCTTTACTTTTTCAGATTTATCAGAACTATTTTCTGATTCTTTCTCTATATCTTCTTTATCTTTCTTTTTACTAGCTTCTAACTTTTCTCTCTCTTGTCTTTCTTCCTCTTCTATTTCTCTTTCAATCTCATCAATGTCAATTTTTATGGGAGGGATAGAGCTATCATCATAAACTATAAATCTATCTCTCTCATAATCTTCATCTTTATTATCCTCTTCAAACATTTCTCTTGATAACTTTTCAATCTCATCTATTGAAAAACATGCATTTATGTCACTAGGTCTATTCATAGCATCAAAAACAGAGATTTCAACAGTTTCAGCTAGGACTGACATTGTGAGTTTACCATTCTTCACATTAATCATTGTATTGGCAGTAGCCATAAATGGTCTGCCTAACAATATTGGGACTTCATTATTAGTGCAAATCTTCCTTTCCATCTCTAGAACCACAAAGTCAACTGGAATGATTAATTTATCAACCTGAACTAGGATGTCTTCCACTATACCCAAAGGATATTTAACTGAACGATCAGCTAATTGTAATTGCCTAGTAATGGGTTTTAGTTCTCCTAACCCTAACCGTTTATAGACCGCAAAAGGCATCAAGTTAATACTTGCTCCTAAATCTAGCATTGCTTTCATTTTTTTAGAGTTTCCCAAGGAAACTTGGATATTAAAGCTACCAGGATCTTTTAACTTAGGGGGTAATTCGGGTTGTAAAACAGAGCTTACGTTTTCAGAAACAATAATCTTTTCATTGTTTTCAAACTTGTGTTTCTTAGAGTGAAGATCTTTTTAAAACTTTGCATAAGCTGGAATATTTTTAATAACATTAAGCAAAGGGTGATTAACATTCACTTTGGATAACATATTATAAATTTCAGAAAATTGTTTGTCCATTCGGTTTTTCATAAGTCTTCTTGGAAACGGAATTGGAGGAACATAAGGTGGTGGGGCCACATAAGGTTCCTCTTCTTCTTGATCTAACTCTTTTTCAACTTCTATTGAATTATCTTTATTTTGAACCTCTTTTTCTTGTTTCTTATTTGGAACTTCTACTTCTACTTCTACTTTTACTTCTACTTCTTGATTACTTGATTTATCATTCTCTTTATTACTATCACTATCTTTTTCGATTTCCTTTTCAATTTCCTTTTCAGAATTTTCGACTGTAACAGGCACTTTAGAAGAAGGATCGGGGTCACTTACCTCTTTACCTATTACCTTACTGCTTCGCAAGACGGTGATTGACTTGGCTTGCTCGGTTTGATTAGGGAACTTCCCTTCTTCTCTTTTTTCTACTTCAGAATTTGCAATGTGCTTCTTTAGATTTTCAATCTCTTCAAGCATGTATTTCATCAATGCTGCTTGACCTTTACTTGCTACATCTTGTTTGGGATCTTCTTCAATTCTCAACTGGTTTTGATTTGGAAATTGTGGAGGTTTTGGTGGTTGAGGTTGCAAAGGCTTATTTCCTCCCCAAGAAAAGTTAGGATGATTTCTCCAACCAGGATTATATGTGTTTGAATAAGGATCATTCCTTGGCCTTTGAGGGTACATAGTCATTGCATTAGCCTGTTCGGAATACATAGCACTTGACGGACAAAAATTAGTAGCATGAGAATATAATCCACATAAAGCACATGCTTCTTGAATTTGCCAGTTTTCAAATTGAGCTTGTGTATTTGAATTATCTTGTAATTGATATATGCTTCTATTTTTATTTCTAGCACTTTTTTGTTGGGAATTAATACTTAACATCTCAAATAATTCTTCTAGTGCTTCTGGTGTCATTCTATTAATAGAACCACCGCCTGCACTAACACATGTTGAGCCAAATTATGATGAGGATACATAATGAGCAGATTTTTAAATATATCCCATGACTCATGGAATGTTTCACCTGGTTCATTTTGGAATGACATGATTTGTTTTCTATACTCAGTAAGATATGCATGCTTGTAAAATTTACTGATAAACAAATCATATAATTGAGCCCAAGTATAAACACTATTAGGTGTTAGGTTCATAAACCATCGCTTTGCCAACTCTTTTAATGCACTGGGAAAATATTTCATTTTAATTTGATCTTCAGTTAACCCTCCTAAAGGAAAAGTACTCATCATGTATTCATATTCTCTTAAGAAACTGACAGGATCTTTATGAGGCATTCCATGAAAAGATGGTATGACATTAAAATAATGACCTTTTAATTCAAAATTCCTTACAACATCTGGCAAGACTAAACATGATGTCACAACATTTAATGAAGGTCTACTAAAGTCATTAATAGTTCTTTTATTTACCACTACTTCCATATTTCTTCTTGCAAGTTCTTCTTCTCTTTGATTCCTGCTAACTGGGTTAACTGGATTTTCAGAATTACGATTATTATTATTTTCTTCCATTGGAGGATCAACCAGAGGATCCTCTTGATTCAATTGGTCTTGATTATCAAACTCGGAAGCTATATTTTCAAGGACTTCTTGATTTTTTCTAACAATATTTATATCTTGATTTAATTCTACCAATTTAGGATTCAAAGATCGATGACCGTGCATAAAAATAATTTAAAGAAATTTAAAAACAACTAACTATTAAAAACAAAATAAAATCTTTTTGTATTTTTATTTTTATAATTAAATTTTCAAAGTGAATGAACACCGACTCAAGCCATATCTAGAGCCGATGTCAGTGGAACGAACAATTGAGTTAATTCGTTTGGCTGACAGTGAACCACCCCGGGATTAGGCTTGCAGTTTGGTCGAGCCAAAGATGTTAAACAAAGGCGCTAAGTGGGAGGCAACCCACTATTTTGAATGTTATTCCTTATATAGTTAGTTTAAATATGTTTTTCTCCGTTAAATGTAAGACCCCGATTCCCGGTTAGCTTGAATTACGTACAATGCTTGCACTTCTTCCCTTGTTGATCGCTTATTTGATTTCTGAGAGAGTCTAGATGTGTATGAGAGATCACATTAAGATCAAAATACTATTAAGAGATGCCATTTAGTGGCTGACTTGCTAAAGTCACAAGTCGTAACCCGACGATAGTCGAAATACGACGCGATTGAGAGTTTACTCGGGTTTTATGTTCCTGACCTCGATTTGGTCCTAGATCTTTACATGATGATTGATTAAAATGTTTAGATGTATTAAGACTTCTATTTGGATGTATTTATTAAGTATTGCGATGTTTTGACGCTTCGAGAATAACAATTCTCCTTATTGCGTAGTTTGAGATTGAGTCGTGGGAGCGTCTCGTCTTTCGGGAGTTCTTTTCTCCTATCTGTTGTTCATCATCTGAGTGACATTCAATCCTATTTTATAGCCCTTTGAAGTGTTTATAATCATTTTTATAAAGTTTACATGTGGTCACGACGTTCAAAGTATAGTCGTCGTCATATGTTTGATTTCGCGATTCGCGTTTTGTTAACGTATCACTTTTCGTATTTTCCATACACTTAGTTTTGGTGTAACATTGGGTATGTGTTTGGGACCTTTCATTAGTCTTTTAACATGCTTTAAAACAAGTAATTATGCTTGTTCATTCGTTGTTTCGATCGTTAGTTTGTTCTGTGTAATTTCATCCGTTATACAACAGTTACGGACTGATTTTTGGTACGCGGCTGATTTGTTTGATCGAGAAACCTTCGAGAAAATTTTTGTTTGGTTTGGGGTTTTGAGGCTTCTACTTAGGACATTTACAGAGTGGCAGGAGAAAAATCGCGTCGTTCGTCGAACGGTGTTCAAACTGGAGCCATCGCAAGTTGGACGAGCGCAGCGCGAGTACTGTAGCTACAGCACTGTAGCTTCGAGCAGCAAGGTCCCTGTTTGGGTTTTTGATGTGTAATTCCTAGCCTACCCTCATTAAACCCCCTCTAAACCCTTCCTAACCCTCAAACTAAGTCCTAATCATGTCCTAACATGTTTGGGTAGTTAATTAGAGTTTGATTAGTGGCTAATTACATCTAACACTCCCTAATTGTACCAAGGAAATCTCATTTGTGCCCTTATTAAATGGGAGGTATAAATAGCCTATCTCTTCACAAATTCAGCCACTACTCTCATTTCTCCTCCTTCATCTAAACCGTATAGTGAGAGAGAGTTGGGAGACCATGGAGTTTCAAGCCCTAGCCTCCTTCCTCCTCCAATCCCCGAAGATCCGACCGTTAGATCGCCTTCAAACTTCAGATTCTTGACATATTCGACGAGAGGAACAACTTCACCGATCGGATTTCCATTCCTTCGAGTTTCTATTCGAATCAAGTAAGCTACTAGATTCTTTATTCTCTTGATTTTGTGCTCATTGACCCTAAGGAAAACAAAGATGATTGCTATTTGAGGTCAATGAGTACACAAGCATGATGGGTGTGATTTTATTTTGATTTTTTGGATTTTTTGATGGGTGAACTTGCTAGAAGCATGATTAGGTTGATTTCTATGTTCAATGGAGTATGTTGTTAAGTTGCAATTGATAATTTAGACTTGGATATGATGAGTATTTGATTCCCTAAAAATCTAGGGTTGATTATATGTTGATGAAGTAAATGGGTTAATGGTTATATGTATGATTTTTGGAGTTTATTTGGATATTATGAATTGTTAGAATCATACATAGTTATATGTTTGGGAGTTTGGAATTAAACTTGAAGAATCTTGAATTTTGATTGTAAGTATGAAAGGTGAATCTTGACATACATGTTATAATGCTTCGTTTGACTTTTGAAAATAAAGTTGACCTTCATGTATATAGGAGTATGAAGGATGAATTTTTACAATGGGTTATATGTTGAAATGCTTCGTTTGACTTTTGGGAATAAAGTTGACCTTCATGTTTATGAGAGTATAATGCTATCCAATTCATGAATTTTGGTTGTGAGCATGAGTAATGATTTTACATTTTGGTTCACATGAATAAAATGTAAGGTTTGACTTCATTGGGTTGAGTTGACTTTTATGCAATAAGAGTATGTTGGTCAACTATAATTCATGAATTTAAAGTTATGAACATGTTAGATAAATTTACATGTTGGTTATGAACATACTAGATGAAATTGCATCTTGTTTAGATTAATGGTTATTTTGGATGAAAGCATGCTTGAATAAATGCTATATTGTGTTGCATGCTAGAAATGTAATGGTTGACTTTAAATATTAAGTGTTGACCGATGAATTATGTTTTGGGGTTTTGTTGGGAAAGAATGGATTGTTGGGTTGCACAATGTTGCTAACCTTGAGAACATAGCCATGAATATTAGCTAATGAATAATAGGAGGGCTATGATGCAAATAGCTTCTATGCCTTCAAATTTGAAAATAGTAGAAATGACTCAACGGAGTCGATTATGGATTTATATGAACATAGAGAACTACATATTGAAATCCTACGGAATTTGGGGTAGTTTTGATGGAGGTCAAGCCTCCGAGCGTTTTCAAGTGTATGAAGAACACTTGAGTATTAGAGACTTGATAATATCGCTCTAAGATGATTATGTGTTAGTTAGCATAGAAATGCATAACTATGTGATTTATAAGTAAATATCTACTTGATTGGATTAGTACGGTGTGTTGTACTTTTCCTTTATTTGAGCATGTGAGTATATATTACCTGTGCTTGAGTTTGAGTCCAGCTGGCGGTTTTGGTTTGAGTTTTTGGCGGGACGATGCATTGTCTTCACGAATTGTGAGATTCGTGATCGCAATGGATCGTCCGTACACACCCCTCCACCGATGGCCACGGTGGGGAAGTAGCTCATCTTAGTTAGAGTAATACACATGACTTTGATAGCTATGGAACCCGAGCGGAGACTGTTTCGGGGACGTCGATACCACGAAAGGGATATCGAGGGCACGTTTGTTTCCGCAGGAGTTGCACGCTGGAAACAGGAAAAAGAAAATCATCTTCTCTCGGTTATGTGGTTTATTTTATGAGCATGTATGAATTGATGTGATACATGGTTAATGGGATTATTTTCATGAGATGATGATTTCTTGTTAAGATGTTATAGTAAAAATATAACATACTAATGAAATGATGATTTTTATGATTTATGTTATACTAAAAATATAACATGCTATTTATGATTAAAATGGGAACAATAGTCTCTCATTCATGAATTTTTATATGAGTTGTGATAAATGAAGAATTATGAAACTCATGGTGCAATTGGTTTATATGGTTTGATGGGAGTTTAAATGTAGAAATAAAATACTACATATTACGGAATTTAGAATCATAATCTATTGATATGATTTATTTCATGATAATTTATGAAGAATTATATTCCATGTGACTATGGTTGGATTTGGTTTGTGTGGGAAATTATACCATGAAATGTTACATCATGAGTATGACATAAGATGTACATGTTTTATTTGAGCATTATGTCATGCCATGACATTGCATCTTTAGTAGCTTACTAAGTCATTATGACTTACTCGTTTGCTTTGTTTTCCTTAGATTCGAGCCGAGCTAGTACTCGAAGGAACCGCCGAGCCTACGATAGAAGTGTAATTTTTATAAAGGTTGCTACTTTAATTTATTTTTGTAGCCTTAGTTATTTGGAAAGGACGTTTGGGAAGTGAAGTTATATAGACTTCACTTTGGGTAGTAAGATTGTGTTATTGATTTGGTTCATGTAATTGTAAATTATTAATAATTGGTTTTTGTGAGCCGACAAATGTTAGTCGAGCCAAGTTGTTTAAATACATATTTATCCCATCTCAAGTTATTTACATTGTTGGTTATGTTGTACTCCGGCATGTTTAGCCGTTGAGTGTGTAGACTAGAGTCTTAGACTTAGTGTAATGTTGGGTTCCGGCTGTAACGTCGCCGATGACTTGGTTTATTTGTGCTATACATTTGTATTGCATGACGTGGAGTTTTGTTCTACGTGCCCAATGTTGCGGCACGTGCGTCAATTTTTGGACCAAGAGATTTATGATCTCTTTGGTTATATTTGGTTTGAGCTTGTTAGCTCGGGCGCCACTAGGATATTTTGTTTAGCTTCCGCATGTGTTTTAAGTTATTGGCGTATCACCGTTATGGCCTTACCCATTATTTGTTATTTGCTTGTTGTTTGCGTGTTTTGGCGGCACGACCTTTGGGTCCCGTATTGGGATCCGGGTCGGGTCGTCACATTAAATGTATTTTTGGACATTTAATTTTTAAATTAAATATGCCAAAATTCAAGTTTGGGGGAGAAAAGCATCTTAGTGTTGTATTTATATGTTACTAATATTTTTAGTCTAGAGTTTTTGTTAAAATTTTGCAATACAGGAAAGTTACAAAACATAACGGAAGTTAACGGAAAAGGGCTGAATTGCAAAACTGTTAAAAAGCAGAAAAAGAAAATCAAGTTGGAAAGTTCTGGACACTTTGCGGACGCAAGGTGTGAGGGACCTTGCGACCGCAAGGTCCTCAGTAAATGCCAGCCTCGTGAATATGTACAGTCAGATATGGGGAATGATCAGAATATTAACCGCTTTGACTGCCCACCTTGCGGTCGCAAGGTGTGGCAGACCTTGCGACCGCAAGGTCCCCCTATATAAACAGTGCCAGGTTTTCAATTGCAGATTCACCAGAAACTTTCTCCCTCTTCAGCAAGCAGCGAAGCATCAGCCTTTTCTCATCCAAATTCCGGCGAAACTCTTGCAAATCGGTCCAGATTCCGGCTCTACTCCCAAGAATCTTCTCCCTCCTTCATCATTCTTCATCTTCTACCTCCCCCACATCCACCATTGCACTCCATTGAAGTTGAAGAGATTTTTGAAGAAAGAGGAAGAAACTCCATTGTTGCCGACACCGATCAAGCTCAACACTTCGTCTACTCTCTCCATCTAAGCTGCAAACAAGTAATCCTAACCCTTCTTTTAAATTTTTACGTAAAATATTTGCATGGTAGGGTGTTAGATAATTTTAACGTAGATAAAATTTTGCATGCTTTAGAATTAATTTTAAAATTCTAAAAACTTATTTTTAACTGTTAAAAATTTAGTTTTTAATTTTTATTCAAACAAAATGTTTCGTAAGCGTAGAAATACCGGTTCCGGTGCTTCGTCCTCCCGCCCTGTTCAGGAAGACGAGCCGCATTTTGACCACACCCGATTTATATCCCACAAGGCCTCAGAAAAATATGTGGCCAAACTCTCCAAGTCCTTGGTTCCCGAGAGGGGATTCAAGGCTGAAGAATTTGGCCTCCGCCCAAATTTTACGGCCCGTAGGTGGGGGCGTTTGATCGACTCTCCGGAAAAGGCAGCTGTAGTGCCTATTATCCGAGAGTTCTATGCCAATGGCAGCATTAGCATAGATGGGGGTGTATTAGACACCGTTAGCGTTAGGGGCGCGTTAGTAGACTTTTCGCCCCAAAGCATTAACGAAAATTTCGGCACCTCCAACTTTGTGGTTGGTGCCGATAATTTTAGTACACACCTCCAACATCCCCCCATCCCTGTCGAGGTGGTCAATGCGACCATCGCCCTCCCTGGTGTGGTATGGACCTATAACCGTAATCCACCCTTTGGTCCACGCACCATGGAGGAGTCCTTCCTTTAGAACACGGCCAAGCCCGTATTCAAATTTGTTTGTGGGCATCTCATGCCCTCCAGTCACCAACATACGGTGACTTGGGAGAGGACTGTCTTGACCTACACCATTATGTCCGGGGGGTCTGTTGATGTTGGCCGTTTGATCAACGGCCAAATCAAGACCCTTATTAGAGGTGCCACAAATGCGGGGTTCACGTTCCCGCATTTGATCACCGAGTTGTGTAGGAGGCAAAGTGAGATGGCCCGTACACGGAGAGGCTGAAGGTTGGTCCGGCCATTACTAGGGCCATTTTTTTTTAGCACCACCAGCAGCCAAGAGTGAAGGTTCCTCAAGGGGAGGAACCCGAAGAGGAGGAGGAGGACCCGCTCGTTGGGATCTCCAATAGGCTAGAAGAGGTTGCCCTAGAAGGCCAGATGGCAACTCAACAGTTGGCACAAATTCGTGCCGACCAAAAGCAGCTATTTGGTTGGTTTAACACGGTGGGACAAAATGTCTCCGCCTATTATGGGCTGCCTCCTGGCACGATCCCCGAGTTACATCCTCATTCGTTATTTCCGGCCGACTCACCGTGAGTCGAGGCCCAAGTTCCATCCTCTTTCGTTAGGTGGACCTGCTATCTCCTTTTGATATTTGTCCTGCCCCATCAATCCTTTAATATGTTCCTCTATTTTGAGGACAAAATAGAAATTAAGTTTAGGGGGGGGGATTCTAAGCTTAAAGTCCTAGCAGGTCCTAGCCTAAGAAGGAATTGAGTTGGGCTATGTTTCTAGAGTACTGAAGAAAAATTTCTTTTCTTGATGACCATTTAACTCTTCACCCTATTTTCCTGTTTTTAATTTTTTCTTATTTTCGGAGGTGTTGCCTTGACCAGAATACACTCACATTGGATGCTCGTGGGTTCCTCTTGTGGGGACCCAACATCAATTGAGTCATCGTCATCGTCATCATCTCCAATTTTCTTTTTTAAAAAAATCAAAATTTTCATCCTCAAGTTTTTGGTGTGGTAATGCTAGTCGTAGTCAATGAGGAGTTAATGCAATGAACCGCATAGCTAGTCCGTAGACCCCTCTGGAATTTACTTAATTTTGCGAAACTTTTACTTTTCTCCAAATTCTTCATGCACCCACACCAGTCATAATTATGGATTGATTAGAATAGTTTTATAAAGTTTATAACACCTACTTCATTACAACAAGATATGCACAAGAATATGATGCATAGCCATTTGAACATAATTGTTGCATTAAATTGTGACTTAGGGTCAATTGCACGTTAGTTAGATCCCTTGGATTTTTCTCATTTATATATCACAAGCACACTTTCGAACCGTGTCGGCATGTTAGTCTCAATTGTCCCTACCATCTGTCTTAGCGAATGCTTATGTGAAATCCAGTGATGCTAAACATTCAACCCCCAATTCCCATAGTTGATATGATATTTTGTGTTGTCTTACTTGCTTTAAAAACTACATGAGCATTTGGCATTAAGAAATGACTTAGGCCATCTTTGGATCGTTAGAGCCTAAGTATTCCCTGACCTATATTAAAAATATCCCTAGTGTCCCCGTTGAGCCTAATGAAAAAGAATGGAGTGTGCTAAGCACACTATTTAAACCCCCATTCGCCATCGTTTCTATTACCCACATTAACTTAACCCTAAAAGCCTATACACTTTTAGCCTACCCTTTGAGAGAGTAGGATGTGGGTGGGAAATTGATTTTTGGAGGACCACTTCTTTTCAGTTAGACTATTTTTCGGAAGACTTCTTCTTTCCGTCGTCGAAAAAAAAAACAAAAAAAAAAAAAAGAAAAGAAAATTATGTATCGACGGAAAATGAAACGAAAGAAGAAGAGTGTAACAAGTATTCAAATGGAAGCATAGCTTTCAAGAGAAAAATATGTTAGAAAAATCATGCTAATAAGAATGATGTGATATTTTTAGAAGTATATATTGCCCAAAACAAGTTTGGGGGGGGGGGGAAAGAAGAAAACTGAAAAGTAACGAAAAGCACCCCTCCACTTGTGGTCTTTGCAGGTCCTAGCCTAAATAGGGAAAACTTCCTTTTGCTTGGAAGTATGAGGGATAAAAGGGTAGTCTTACTCTCTCGCTTTGAATTCCAATTCCTTTCCATCAAATCCCCCATCACCTTGGCCTTACATTACAAACTAAATAAAGACCTAATGATCTTCTTGCCAATGCTTATGTTGTTTTAACTGTCAAGTGAGTCATATGAAATTGATCACACACTTCATGTTCATTATTATTCACCCTAAAGCTCACTGTATTAGCATAATCTTAGCTATTGCAAGTAATTGGTATAGGAGAGCATTGTATGTCATACATAGAAGTGTATGGGATGGATGTATAAGTCTTTGAAATCCTTGGGACCTTTCTGTCTGTAACTGACCGGGTTTGGATGGTTGATCTCATAATTCTTAATGCATGATTTTCTATTAAACTTTGATTTTCATATGAATGTGGTGTTTAGCTTAATAAAAATGTTTTAGTTAAGATATTCTCTAAAACTGGTGAGCACACACACAAGGAGAAAGTAAAAGTGGTAGCAGTTTTAAGAAAAGATCAGTTGGTGTTATATGACTAAGCCTGCATATATGTGGTGAGCATCGAACTGAGATTGCTTTGCATGCCATACTTTTATAACTTGAGGTTGAAGCCAAAAAGATTTTTGTGATTATTCTTAGTTAATTTTTATCTGTTTTTGTTTTTATCTGTTTTTGTATTTATCTGCTTAGTCGAGTCACTCGAAAGAGTCTCCTTGAGTTTGTGGGTTTATAGAGGAGTGTAAATAGTGTCACCCTCCAAAAAGATTTTCATTTTTGTTATTTATATGCTTTTGTATTTATAAGTGTTTATTATTTACTTGTGGACGAGCAAAGTTTAAGTTTGGGGGTATTTGATCGATGTATTTTATACGTCGATTTTATATGCTTCTATGACTTAAATAATGCTATTTCATGAGGCTTTTGGCTACTAATATATGTTTTCGGTGAGTTTTGGAAGTTTCAGGGTTATTAGTGAAAATATGCCAAACTCCAAGGTTTTAAGTGCAAATTCCAAGAAGGGCCAAAAAGGAAAAATGAAGAAAAAATGAAGAGTGGTTAGCTTTTTTCAGGAATTGGTGATATCCATTTCGTTGTGCATCCGCTAATCAGGTAAGGGATTATACCTCATTTAGGTCTTTTGAATTATTCGTTTCATACTGTTAGGCTTCCGTTATTTCTTTGATAAATGTCGTTCCTTGAAAATGTGTGCCGATTTTGTATCTGTATTTGATTTTGAACTCCGTCGATTTCGTTCATTTGATTACTCATAATTATGTTCCTTCGTTTAATCTCACATACCTATCATGTTTTATGTGAGATATCTATTTGATACATAAATGTGTTTGTAATTCATTTTGTAAAATGTATTTGATTATTTAAAAGTTTCTATCTTGATCGCTAAGTCAAACAACCTAGTCACGGGTAAATGTGACCTTTCGATTTACCTAGTCACGGGTTAATGTGACCTTTTGATTTACCTAGTCACGGGTAAATGTGACTTTTCGATTTACCTAGTCACGGGTTAATGTGACCTTTCGATTTACCTAGTCACGGGTTAATGTGACCTTTTGAAACCCTTTAACCACTAGATTTGTGGTTAGTTATCCGGATATACCCTTTAGAAACCTTTACCCTTATGGGTCTTTAGAATTTTTGAAACATTGTTCAAACAGTTCTTTGATCGCTTATGTGATCTTGATATCTGTGAGTCGTCCGTTGTCTCCAGCTGGTATGGGACGGTTGGTGACAATTGGACTACTCGAGTCGTCCTTTGAATTATTATCTTTCGTTTGGAATCCTAAATATTTATCTGTGAGTCGTCCGTTGTCTCCAGCTGGTATGGGACGGTTGGTGACAATTGGATTATTTGAGTTGTGGGTCCCAAAGAGCACAATAATAAGCTAGAAGGGGGGGGGGGTTGAATAGCTTATTAACACTTTAAAACTTTTAAGTAAGTTCCTTGAAAGTTACTTGCAATCTATGTAAAGATTCAAGTAGCGGAAGACCTTCAAGAAAGATGTTCCAGGTCTGCCGATAAGGACTACCGGTAGACCTTTTACAGATTACTTAAGTTTTGCTGAGATGGATATATTGAACAAGGAAACTAGGCAGATCAAGTAATAGACAAACAGAAGGAAATAACACAAGTATTTTGAGATGGTTCACACTGTAAATAGTGCTACGTCCACCACCAAGGCAGTCAACCTTGGATTTAAATTGTGCACTATGTTTTCCACTTAGATCAATTACAAAGAATATCCCTAATGGATCGTGTACAAAATATTGACTTGTGTTTGGGTCTATGGAATTAAATATCTGTAAATACGAGATATTTAATTCGTGCAGAAGTATAGTTTAATGGAAGTTAACAACAAGAAGAATAAAACAATAAATGTTGAAGAAGCGACTTCTTGTTGTTGACGAGGACTTCTAGATCTGTTGAGGATCTATTGAATGCACTGAGCTGAAAGACTTGGAGTTGTGTAGATTCAGAGCAATTCTTTAAGTGTTCGATTGATTCTGTGCGATTGTCTCTGTGTTCCAGTCTTCAATGGCAGTATTTAAAGCAGGTGCATCTTAAAAGATCCGTTGGAGAAGACGAAGACTTCAACAGCTCTTTTCATAAGTGCATTAAATGCATGGGGCTGTCAGTCAAGGAATTTCGTCTTCACAGATAACTAGAGCAGATAATCATTTCTGAGATATTCAAAAGGTGGGCGATTTGGTGTCGATCGAGAGATGAAGCGAGAAGGTAGGGAAACGATGCCTTTCTTGCTTTACATTCGGGGCGAAAAGTATTCACTTTTCGGAAAGTTGCTTTCGGCGGCTTGACATGTCAGGAAAAAGACTTGGATTAATTCAAATATCATGTGGGAGAAAGTTTGAATTAATCCAGCTAGCTTTGATATGGAGAGGACACGTAGAAGCAGATCAGCTGGACACGAGGTCTACCGATCTTAAGCTTTGAGCGGTCTTAGGTGAAGGCGAGAAGTGGTCTTCCGATGTTCTGAAAAAGTCCTTACAAAAACTATACAAGGCAAAGTTCTATACACGGTTGCCACGCTAATCGATCACGCAGCCCGATTAGCCAGAGTATAAAACTAATGTAATGTACTGATCAGATATAAATTTAACATAAGAATTAACAATCTCCTCCTATTTATATCTGGTCATCATTACTACAAATGAGGGTTTTAAAGTAAACTATTTAATAGATAATAGCATGTCTGAGAGAGTTTATATATTACGTAATCGGTAGACATGCCTCTAATAAACAGAATAACACCTCAGATGCAAGGGACTAATCTAAGTGCATACAAGAATAAGAGAGTCAAAGAGCAGATCGTGCGGTTTAAATCAATTTAAACTGAATGTTTAAATTCAAAATAGATAAAAATAATGCATCAAAAATTTAAACAATCTAATTTTTTTTGAAAAAGCAATTAATCATCTGTATTTATAAACAAGATGTTTACATTTGACAGAGTTTTCAAAAAATAAGATATATACAAAGGAAAGGGAGGAAAAGATACAAAAGCTACCATGGTCTTTTCCCTTTGCCTTTGTCTGCAGCCTCCTTTTCTGTTCTTTCTCGCTCTAGCCTTTCTCGCTCTAGCTCTTCCATTCTTCTTTGGTATTCGTCATGCGCATCGGTTGGAGTGCGGTGGAGCGAGCGGTAGTCGATTCTTCACGAAGGCGGTTTGTTCTCTTCCATCGGCATTCGTTGATAGATCTCATTTGCTTCTCCTCAGTGATGGCGGATCACGATCGGTTGGCATTCATAATGTCATGAGCGAGTTTCGGCGAGGTTGTTCGAGTTCCATAATAGGAGGGCGACCGTGGCCGAGATGGAGAGTGATGGCGTGGAATAGCTCGTAGAAGATTGAACCTATGATACGGCAGCCTTCATCTCGTTGAGCTTCTACATTGATCTTGACATCAGTGAAGTCGTGCCGCATCTGTCCCAAAAGCAGTCAGACATCCTCTTGAAGCTGTCGAAGATTGGCGGCGATTCGTCGTTGGCCTTGGCAGCGTGCTACTTCAGCGATAGCGGTAGATGCTGCTTGTGAGTTCGCTAACCGTGGTAGATGGCTCTAAGCGGGACAAAATTTCGGCATTGGTGGTGGCTGGTTGGAAGTAGATGCATGGCCAATGTGAATGGTGCGGCGAGGCTGCCGAGCTTTGAAGGGGCGTTTGGGGAGGAGTGCAGGCAGGAAGAAGATGAGTCTTGGGTGGGGATGGTTTTGGTGGAAGAGGATATCGGTATAGGGAAGGTGGAGGCGGGGTTGGTGGGGAATCCGGTTCCATATCGGTGTCGAATTGTCAGCGATATGGGAGGATGAGGAATGGGTTCGGTAGAGAACCGAGAAAGAAGGAAATTTGGGTAGAAGAGGGATTTTGGTTTTCGAAGGGAAGGTTGAGAAGGTTGATGAGATTGAGAAGGTTGAGGAGGTTGATGAGATTGAGAAGGTTGAGGAGGTTGATGTGTGGTGAATAGATGCTCTTGTGAGAGTTCAAAGAAGGAACTTAGCGGAGCAGGGTCTAAAGGTTGTGGTGTGGTTGAAGAAGTTGGTTGGGATTGGGGTGGTGAGGAGGGTGTGGATGGGTCGGGTGAGTAGTTAAAGGGTGAAGGAGGAGGAGGAGTTGGGGTTGGCTCCTCCTCATTTTGAGGCTCCTCCTGAGGGATAGACTCCTCCGGAGGTGGTGAAGGGGTAGTTGAAGGGTTGACAGGTAAGGGTTGGTCGTCGGTAGTAGGTTGGGAGTCGGTAGAGGGTTTAGTAGGTTGGCTTGCGGTAGAGGGTTGGGGTTCGGTAGCTCTCCTTTTCTTCCTCAGCGGCTGAATAGGAGTCTCAGCCGCTTCATCGGTAGAGGTTGGCGGGACTGCCGATGGCTGGTCTTCAAAGGTTTTACGAAGTCTCCTTCGTTTTGGTTTGGGTGTGGAGGCAGGAGATGGGGAGGTTGGTTTGCTGGGTTGGGCAGGTGGCTGAGAGGATGGCTTGGCTTGGGTGGATGGATGGGAGGAATGGCTAGATTGGCCTTGTGCCTTCTTCTTCTGGCCTTCCTTCATCTCCTTCCTTATCCATTTGGCCTGCTCCTCTTCAGTTGGAGGTGCCACTTCCGGCCTTGTTTTCTTGCCTTTGCCCCTGGCTGCTATTTTGGTCAATAGCACCCGCTCTGCCTCGTCTGCCAGGCCTTTGGCCTTAAGATGGAGGTCTGTGGCCACCCGATCGTCAAAATTTTCAGAAACCTTTTTGAAGGTCCTGCTCCCAGCTAAATGTGCTTCCATGTTGAAGCGGGTGACCAAGATCGGTGTAGGTTTGGCCACTTTGTCAAGAGAGACCGGCGGCAGACCTTTTTGTAGCCGGCGCTTGTTCTCGTATTCGGTGTACTTCTTGAAAAACGAGGTGTGAGTTGCTTGTCCTTGGCTCACGCAAACAACTCATCTTCTTTCAAAGAAGAGTTGATGTGCATCATCCCTCAACGGGGCATTGATAAGTCGGCGAAGGCGCTTGCAAGTGGGGTTGTTCTTAGCTTTCTCCACCCATTGCTTGCTCGTCGAAGATGATGACCCCAGTTCGAGACGAAGGCTGTAGAAATCTGACAAGTCGGTTATCTGTTGGCCAGTAAACATATCATGTGCTCCACTCTTGAAAAGGAGCCCCTTGTCAAGAAGGTGGCTTGTGCAGTAGACGTCAAGAGGGAACAGATTTCGGAGCATTTTCCCTTGTGGCTCCCAGGGTGTGTCAGCTCCCCTCATGGCTTCCCAGGGCATGTAAAGCCTCGGCATTGTTGAAACAGCTCCATGTAATGCACGCCAATGATGGTGGAAATAGTTTTGGCGGTGACAGAAATGGGACGGCCTCGAATCCACCCACGAAGAACAGATTGGCTCATTAGCTCCATTCGTTGATAAAATTCTTACGCGGGGAAGATCTTGTAACTTTGTCGTTGAGGCGGAAGAGGGCAAAATCCCGAGGCGTCCATATCCTCGCAAGCTTTTACCGGCGGCAATGGAGTTGATTGACGAAGGTCAATACACATGCCGGAATGTATAGCTTGGGGTCAGGCGACAATGATGTCGTGGCGGCGGGATAGGATGGATATCCTGGAAGATTTATATTTGTACCGGGAGGAATGACTTTCTCAGGGTCAAAGCTTTTCCCACTGTCGCTCTTGGATTTTGAGGTTCTTGCCTAAAAAATAAAATAAAATAAAATTTAGGGCTTTTCATCTAGATATCTAAACAAGTAGGAATTTCAAAGTTTTCTAAAATAATTTAAAGTTTTTAAGCAAAAACTTGAAACCCTAGAATGTTTAGAGTAACTACACTCGAGAAATGCATAACAGAAGTTTTCATAAGAATGAACAATGAATAAACAAAAACGACTGTTAGAATTCAAGTATGTAAGAACAACAATGGCGAATCCTTGTTCAAACTTCGAAAATGACGGTTTGAATTCCAAAAGATTTTAATATGATTTTGAAATGCAGAACAGTATCCATAGAGTTACGAGTAGAGTAGAGATAAACGTACCATTGTTTGAGGATGAGAAGAAGAAACAAGAAGAAGAACTTGAAATTCTGAGAAAGTAGATGCTTAGAGAGAGAGAGTTTTTACATTCGAGAGGGTTTCGTAAAGTTTGGAAATGACGGTTCAAGGGCTATTTAAAGGCGAGAAAATATCTGGTTTGAAAAAGCGGGAACTTAAGATATTTTCTTAAGTACCAATTTTTGTCCTTGACCCCTTTTATTGCTTTAGAAACCTCTTTAGCAGAAAATAGACTAAGTAAGAGTACTAACCTTTAAGTCTTCAGGTAAAGGAGAACTTACGTCTACCGATTAGTCTAATACTGGGTCTACCGGTATGAAGGAAACATTAACACAAGATATTTAAAATTAAGCAGTAGGATCAATCATACCAAGATTTCTCCTTAAATAAGCAAACCTGGTGGCATCCAGTGGTTTTGTTAGAATGTCTGCCAATTGATGCTCAGTTGGAACATATTCCAGACTGATGTTACCTTTTTCCACATGATCTTTGAGAAAATGATAACGAATATCAATGTGCTTTGTCTTTGAATGCATCATTGGATTTTTGGAGGCGAGATAGGCGATGTGTTGTCACACATGATTGGGCGGTTTTCATCTTGATGTTGTAGTCCACCAATTGTTGCTTCATCCATAGCGGTTGAGAGCAACTGCTGCGACAATATATTCATACGTGGTTGAGTTTGCCACGATCCTTGTTTCTTGCAAGACCATGAGACAAGTCTGTTTCCAAGAAATTGACAAGTCCCAGGTGCTTCTTACGCTCACTTTGCGGTGCATAATCTGCATCGAGTATCCAACTAGATTGAAGTTGTTGGATTTTGAATACCGAGATGCCTAGATTTGTTGTTTTTGAAACATATCGATGATACGTTTGGCGACAAGCAAATGTGACTCCTTTGGATCTGCACTGAAATCTAGCACAAACACAAGCGGCAAACATAATGTCGGTCTACTAGCGGTAAGGTAAAGAAGTGAACCTATGATTCCTCGGTACTTGGTCATGTTCTCTTGCTTTCCCTTTTCATCTTTGTCAAGATGGCAGTCGGTAGACATTGGAGTTTCAAATCCTTTGGCTGAATCAAGACCAAACTTCTTGATTAGTTCCTTTGCATATTTGGTTTGGTGATGAAGATTCCGTCGAAGTCTGTTGTATCTGTAGTCCTAGAAAATAGGTAAGTTCACCCATCATGCTCATCTCGAACTTGCTTTGCATCAGCTTCTCGAATCTTTTGCACAGGCTTTGGTTAGTTGATCCAAAGATAATGTCGTCCACATAGATTTGTACCGAGAAGAGAATGGCCTTTGTGCTTGAGGATGAATAAAGGTAGTGTCTATTCTTCCTCTCACGAATCCTTGTTCAATTAAGAACTTGGATAGAGTTTCATACCAAGCTCGAGGAGCTTGCTTCGAGCCATAGAGAGCTTTCTTGAGTCGGTAGACGTGGTCCAGTTGTCGAGATGACAAATCACGGAGGTTGTTCCACGTATCACAGTTTCTTGAAGATCACCATTCGAAAGGCACTCTTAACATCCATCGATACACTTTGAAGTCCATGAGCGAGGCATAAGCTAGAAAGATTCTGATTGCTTCTAGTCTAGCAACAGGAGCAAATGTTTCATCAAAGTCAATTCCTTCTTCTGTCGGTAGCCACTGAGCAACCAATCTAGCTTTGTTTACGGTGACATTTCCATCTTCATCTCTTTTATTTACGAATACCCACTTGGTGCCGATGACTGGATGATCGGTTGGTCTTTGAACTAAGCTCCACACTTACATCTTTCAAAGCTGGTTCAGCTCTTCTTGCATAGCTTCAATCCAGTTATGATCTTCGATAGCTTCATCAATCTTCTTTGGTTCGAGTTCGATACAAATGCATAAGCAAACAAAGTTTCTTCTCGAACCTTATTTCTCGTCGAACTCTGTATTGAGATCACCAATGATTTGAGAAATGGGATGATCTCTTGCTTCAATAACAGTTGGAGGAAGATCACTTCGGTGGATTCTTCCCTTAAGAATTCTGGAGTTGGTTGAGAAGGAGATTCACCAAAATGCAGTTCGAGAAGAAATAGAGTCTTCAAAACTTTCATTTTACGGTGAACAAGAAGGATGAGAGATGCGTAAAGGTGCTTGGGGTAAAAGCAGAAGAGATGGGTTCGGGGTCAACAGATGAGTTGTTATCGGTATCGGTAGAGGTCTCTTCTACCGGTGAAGGGTTATCCATATTGGAGGGTTGCTGCAGTTTTGCCGTTTTCTGATAAGAGAAGTAGATCTTTGTATTTGTACTGTCTCATCATTATCGAGAATCATTAGCAACGTTCGAGAGCCATTCTAGGCTCTAACAAGTCATATTCATCAAAAGAAACATGCACTGATTCTAAGATTTTAAAGTTAGATTTACTTGAAAATGCGAAATGCTTTTGAATGTTTGGAATACCCAGAAAAATTCCTTCGTCTGATTTTGCATCAAATTTTCCTCTATACTCTTTTCCATTGTAAAGAATAAAACATTTACAGTAGAAGATTTTAAGAAATCCAATGTTTGGGGATCTTCCTCTCCATATTTCATATGGAGTTTTATTATGAAACTTGTTTACTAGGGATCTATTTTGGGTAAAGCAAGCGGTGTTATGCTTACGCCTGAAAATACTTGGAAGTTTAGCTTCTGCCGGCATTGTTCTAGCCGCTTCAATCGGTGTTACTGTTCTTCCGGTTCAGGCTACACCATTTTGTTGAGGAGTACCGGCGGCAGAGAAGTTGTGGCCGATCCCATGGTCATCGCAACTTTCTACACCATTGTTTTTGAATTCGGTGCCGTTGTCGATCTTATGTCACAAATGTCTTCAAGCTTTTGAGTTTGAAGTCTTCTAAAAGTGCGGTGACTAGATCATACGTTTCATCTTTAGATGTCATAGTTTCAATCCAAGTGAATCTAGAGTAGTCATCAACTACTACAAGTGTGTACTTGTCTCCCGAAATCTTGTTGTAATAGGTCCAAAGAGATCCATATGCGAGAAGTTGAAGAGGTGTTTGTTGATAAAAGCAGACTTTCTTTTGAAGGAAGACTTGGAAAGTTTTCCTAGTTGACAAGCTTTACAACTTGTCATGATCGGCACACCGTAGGTAGACCTTTGACAAGCCCATTTTTGGAGAGCTTGGAGAGGTACTTGAAGTTGAGGTGACGAGGCACGCTTGTGCCATAGCCACTTGTTGTCACGAACATTGTTGGCTACTAGACACAAGTTTGAGAATCTCCTAGAAGATTTAAGTCCACGACATAGGCGTTTCCTTGTCTATTGCCGGTCGAGTATTGTAGAGCATGATTCACTGTCTTTGATGAAGCAGGTTGGAATTGAATTGGCATAGAAGTCCTTTGTCGCAGAATTGAAATTGTGATATGCTCGAGAAGATTGTGCTTTAAACCGCTTACTAGAGAAACTTTGTTGATGGAGAGACTTCCTCTAGTAATTGAGCCATATCCAATTGTCTTTCCTCTTGCATTGTCTCCGAAAATAACGTGGGTCCTTTTGCTTCGGCTATATCGTAAGAAGACTTGTTCCCAGATCATGTGCCTTGAGCGACCCTGTCTAGGTACCAGATGTCTTTGATTTCTGATTCTATAGCCATGAAGCATTCCTGTAAAAGAGTTAAAGCAAAACAAGGTACCCTTTATTTGGGTCCTAAGGATTAGCAACCTTTTGCAACCCATACCTGCTTGACCTTGAGAGAACAAGGTCTCTCAGATCTAGGGATGAACCTTAGCAGGCATTCTGGTGCCAGATGGCCTAAGCAATGGCAAGAATGACATAAATGGAAAGTCCATAGAGAACTGTTAGTATCTTCAACTGAAGAGTGCTTATGATCATTCCTTTTCTTGACATTCATTTTCGGTTCAGCTTGCTTGTTGACGGTAGACTTAATTGGTTTCTTTCGACTCTTCCTAGGTAGGTTACCAACAGACTTAGCTTTAGCTTTTCTGTTGAGAACCTTTTCAGGAGGATTCGGTAGAATACCTTTAAGTTTACCTTCAACGGGTAAAGCATCTTTGCCTGTTTCATAGACAAATTTGATGGTTACCGGTAGAGGTTTAGCAGGTCTACCGTCAGCAGACTTTGCCTTGGCATAGTCGTTGCCGGTAGACTTCACTTTCTCTACCGTTACCTTCTCAGATTTCTCATTTGAGTCAGTCATTTTGGCTTTTCCTTTGTGAACTTTAGGGTAAACATAAGGAACACTTGAGTAACCAAGGCCTTGCTTCCCTATATTTCCAAATGTCTGTTTAGAGAAAGATATATCATTAGCAGTTTCGGAGGATTCTCCTTTCTCTTTGACAGAAGAGATTGTCGGAAGAGACACATCTGAATATCCTATGCCAGTTTTATCATTGCTAGATTTTTGGCTTGAAAGGATTTCTTCGAATGCATCCTTGGAGCTATTCCAGGAGTCAATTGTCTTTTGCAAGGCAATTTTCTCTAGGTCTAGTCCTTTGATGTGCTCAGTCAGACAGTCAATTTTGTCATGAAGAAATTTGTTTTCTTCCTTCAGTTTGATACTCTCTTGTTGACAACTATTGAGAGTTTGAATCTCAGCTGCCATCAAAGATTTCTCAGCTGTAAGTTTCTCACAGTTCTTGGCCAGTTTAACATAGGCTACTCTAAAGGAATTAAATTCTTCAAGCATATCCTGATTATCCTTGAGAAGTTCTTCCTTACTGAAGCTATCACTGCTGGTTTCATTTTTGTCCAAAGGACTTGGTGAAACTACAACTTCATTTTCAGAGTCATAGGTAGGACATGAATCATGAGCTATTAAGCATATGTTAGCTTGCTCACAATCCTCTTCCTCCTCTTCTGAATCAGTTTCAAACCATGTAGCAACCTGTTTATCTTCTATGTCTTCAGCCAACATACCTTTCTGTTTTTGAAATTTTCTAAAAGAGGGTTTTCGGTATGCTTCAAATTTTGGCTTAGGACATTTTGAGGCAAAATGACCAGGTTTCCTACAGTTATAACACACAAGCTCTTCCTTGGATGAGCTTTCACCAATCTTCCTGAAAGGTTGTTGGTGAGTGTTCTTTCTTCCATATTTTGCAAATTTTTGAAATCTTTTAACAAACATAGCAAATTGTTCATCAGATAAAAAATCATTTTCACAGGAAGAAGTAGAAGGTTTGTTTTCAACAATGATTTCTTCTTGGACCATGGCTGGCAAAGACACAGTTCTGAACTGTTTGTCTTGCTCTAGAGCTTGATTAACTTCAAGTTCATAAACCTTTAAACTTGCGTAGAGACTACGAAGAGTCATCTCGTTTAAGTTCTTAGATTCTTTCATAGCCGTGGTCTTCACATGCCATAAGCTACCAAGAGAGCCTAGAAACCTCATGTTCATTTCCTTTTTGTCATACGTTTTACCAAGAGAAAAGCAACTATTTATTACCTCACTGAATCGATCGTATGCTTGTCTCAAGGTTTCCTTAGGATCCTTTTTGAAAGAATCAAACTGCTGGATGTATGTATATTTTCTGTTGTCTCTTGTGTCTTGGTCTCCCTCCAAGTATTCTACAAGAGCTTCCCACATCTCTTTAGCAGTTGTACATCGAATCACTTGCTGGTATGTGCTTGTGTCTAGAGAGCTGGTGATTATGTTGATTGCTTTACTGTCAAGTTCTTGACCAAATTTCTATCGTCCTCTGTCCATTCGATTCTTCTTTAGGAACCTGCGGGGTTCCAGCGATGGAAGCGAGAAGATTTGCCTTCATTGGTATATGTTGACTGCTAAAGACACATTTCCATAACGTTGTCAATAGAGTTCATGAATCTCATTACTTTATCCTTCCATACATCAAAATGACCTTCGTCCAATATTGGGGCGTGGTTAGCATTAGATGTAGGCAAAGGCATATAGTGTGTTTGTGCCATTATGTCGTATCTCTCAAGAGTTTAATCTTGGAAAAACTTGTTTTCAGAAGAGTAAGGCTCTGATACCAATTGTGGGTCCCAATGAGCACAATAATAAGCTAGAAGGGGGGTTGAATAGCTTATTAACACTTTAATACTTTTAAGTAAGTTCCTTGAAAGTTACTTGCAATCTATAAAAGAATCAAGTAGCGGAAGACCTTCAAGAAAATTGTTCCAGGTCTGCCGATAAGGACTACCTGGTAGACCTTTTCTGATTACTTAAGTTTTCTTTGAAATGGATATATTGAACAAAAACTAGGCGATCAAGTAATAGACAAAGGAAGGAAATAACACAAGTATTTTGAGATGGTTCACACATAATAGTGCTACGTCCACCACCAAGCGATCAACCTTGGATTTAAATTGTGCACTATGTTTTCCACTTAGATCAATTACAAAGAATATCCCTAATGGATCGTGTACAAAATATTGACTTGTGTTTGGGTCTATGGAATTAAATATACGTAAATACAAGATATTTAATTAGTGCTGAAAATATAGTTTAATGGAAGTTAACAACAAGAAGAATAAAACAATAAATGTTGAAGAGCAGCTTCTTGTTGTTGGCGAGGACTTCTAGATCTGTTGAGGATCTATTGAATGCTTATTTGAAAGACTTGGAGTTGTATAGATTGAGCAATTCTTTAAGTGTTCGATTGATTACATGCGTTGTTATACGTGTTCAGGTCTTGATGGCGGTATTTAAAAGCAGTGCATCTTCAAAGAATCCGTTGGAGAAGGCGAGGCTTCAACGACTCTATTCATAAATGCATTAAATGCATGGGTTTGTCGGTCAAAGAATTTCGTCTTCACAGATAACTAGAAGCGAATAATCATTTACGAGATCTTCAAAAAGGTGGGCGATTTGGTGTCGAATCGAGATGAAGAGAAAGTAAGGAACGATGCGCTTTCTTGCTTTTCTGTTGTTCGGGCGAAAAGTATTCTGCTTTTCGGAAAGTTGCTGGCTTGGGCATGTCGGGGAAAAAGACTTGGATTAATTCAAATT
>CM028383.1:80039063-80067345 GCA_013146195.2 Codonopsis lanceolata
TGACCGGCAATACAAGGAAAACGTCTATGTCGTGGACTTAAATCTTCTAGGGAGATTCTCAAACCTGTCTAGTAGCCAACAATGTCTGTGACAACAACGGGACTATGGCACAAGCGTCTCACCACCTCAACTTCAAGCACCTCTCCAAGCTCTCCAAAATGGGCTTGTCAAAGGTTCTATCACAACATGACACAGAAGTTGTAAAGTTACAACTAGGAAACTTTCCAAGTCTTCCTTCAAAAAAGTATGTATTGTCTACAAACAGACCTCTTCAACTTCTTCATATGGATCTCTTTGGACCTATCACAACAGCCTATTTCGGAGACAAGTATACACTTGTAGTAGTTGACGACTACTCTAGATTCACTTGGATTGAAACCATGACATCTAAAGATGAAAACGCATGATCTAGTCACTGCTGCAAGACTTCAAACTCAAAAGCTTGAAGACATAAGCATAAGATCAGATAACGGCATCGAATTCAAGAAACAATGGTGTAAAAGTATCAATGATGACCACGATCGACCACAACTTTCTCTGCCGCCGATCTCCTCAACAAAATGGTGTAGCCGAACGGAAGAACAGTATATCACCGATTGAAGTAGAAGAACAATGTCAGTAAGCCAAACTTCCAGTATTTTTGGGTAGAGCACATCACTGCATGTTTACCAAAATAGATCCTCGTAAACAAGTTTCATAACAAAACCCATATGAAATATGGAGAGGAAGATCCCCAAACATAGATTTCTTAAAATCTTTCGTCAAATGTTTAATTCTTTATAATGGAAAAAGAATATAGAGGAAAATTTGATGCAAAATCGATAAGGAATTTTTCTCTGGGTATTCCAAACATTCAAAAGCATTTCCATTTTCAAGAAACTTATTTAAAAATTTTTAGAATCAGGCATGTTTCTTTTGATGAATATGACTTGTTGAGCCTGAAAAGTCCCAACGTTGCTAATGATTCTCGATAATGATGAGACAGTACAAATACATCATCCACTTCCACTCATCAACGAAACCGTGCAACCCACAAGTACGCTTAACCCTTCACCAGATTAAAACTCGTTCTGCACGATCACAACTCTTCTCGCTGACCCCGAACCCATCTCTTCCGTTTTTACCCCAAGCACCACATGCATCACTCATCCTTCTTGTTCACCGAAAAATGAAGGTTTTGAAGATTCTATCTCTCTTCTCAACTGATTTTGGTGAATCTCCTTCTCAACCTACTCCGAATTCTAAGTGGAAGAACCCACCGTAGTGATCTCCTCCAACCTGTTATTGAAGCAAGAGATCATCCCATTTCTCAAATTACAGATCTCAACTCAGAGTTCGCATTTAGAAATAAAGTTTGAGAAGAAACTATGTTTACTTATGCATTTGAATCGAACTCGAACCAAAGAAGATTGATGAAGCTATCGAAGATCATAATCGGATTGAAGCTATGCAAGAAGAGCTGAACCAATTTGAAAGATGTAAGGTGTGGAGCTTAGTTCAAAGACCGACCGATCATCCAGTCATCGGTACCAAGTGGGTTTAAACAAAAAAAGAGATGAAGAAGGAAATGTCACTTAAACAAAGCTAGACCGTCGCAAGGCTACCGACAGAAGAAGGAATTGACTTTCGATGAAACTTTTGCTCCCCTGCTAGATTAGAAGCACCGACTTTTCTAGCCTTACGCATCGCTCATGGACTTCAAAGTGTATCGATGGATGTAAAGAGTGCCTTCGAATGGTGATCTTCAAGAAACTATATACGTGAACGCCTCCGTGATTTGTCATTGCATTAAATCGATCACGCCTACCGACTCAAGAAAGCTCTCTACGGCTAAAGCAAGCTCCTAGAGCTTGGTATGAAACTCTATCCAAGTTCTTGAGAACAAGGACTGCGAGAGGAAGAATAGACACTACTTTATTCATCCTCAAGCACAAAGGCCATTCTCTTCTCGGTACAAATCTACGTGGACTTACATCATCTGGATCAACTAACCAAAACCTATGTAAAAGATTCGAGAAGCCGATGCAAAGCAAGTTCGAGATGAGCATCATGGGTGAACTTACCTACTTTCTAGGACCTACAGATACAACGTGATGGATCTTCATCACCAAACCAAATATGCAAAGGAACAAATCAAGAAGTTCTGCCTTGATTCAGCCTAAAGGATTCGAAACTCCAATGTCTACCGACCGCCATCTTGACAAAGATGAGAAGGGAAAGCAAGAGAACATGACCAAGTACCGAGGAATCATAGGTTCACTTCTTTACCTTAATCGCTAGTAGACCTCGACATTATGTTTGCCGCTTGTGTTTGTACTAGATTTCCTCAGTGCATCCAAAGGAGTCACATTTGCTTGCCGCCAAACGATCATTAGATATGTCTCAAAAACAACTAATCTAGGCATCTCGGTATTCCAAACCAACAATTTCAATCTAGTTGGATACTCGATGCATTATGCAACTCGCAAAGTAAGCGTAAGAAGCACCGCTGGACTTTACCTTCGAAATAGACTTGTCTCACGGTCGCAAGAAACAAGGATCGCTTGCAAACTCAACTACGTTTTAATACATACGCAAGCGTACTGTTGTTCTCAACTTCTACGGATGAAGCAACAACTAGTGGACTACAACATCAAGACCGAAATCGCCCAATCATGTGTGACAACACACGCCAATTTCGCCTCTAAAAATCCAAATGATGCACTCCAAGACAAGCACATTGATATCCGTTATCACTTCCTCAAAGATCATGTGGAAAGGTAACATCGGGCTTGAATATGTTCCAACTCGAGCATCAATTGGCAGACATTCTCACAAAACCACTGGATGCCACCAGGTTTGCTTATTTAAGGAGAAATCTTGGTATGATTGATCCTACTGCTTAAATTTTCAAAGTTATTTGTTAAGTTTCTTTCATACCGGTAGACCTAGTTTTAGATCGATCGAAGACGAAGTTCTCCTTTACCTAGGAAGACTTAAAGGTCAATATTCTTACTTAGTCTATTTTTTGCTAAAGAGGTTTCTAAAGCAATAAAGGGGGTCAAGGATAAAATTTGGTACTTAAGAAAATATCTTAAGTTCCCGCTTTCTCAACTAAAATTTTCTCGCCTTTAAATAGTCCTTGAACCGTCATTTGCCAAACTTTACGAAACCCTTTGACAAAATATTTCTCTCTATTCATACTCTCTCTCTCCTCTCTCAGAACTTCTTTCCGCAAATCCAAATCCTTCTTGTTTCTTCTTCTCATCGACGACAATGGTACGCTCCTCTCATCTCTACTTGAAAAATGATACTACGATCGTTTCCTCGCATTTCATTTCATAACCTAAAATTGTTTTGGAATTCAAACGGTCATTTTCAAGTTTATACAGTATTCGCCATTGTTGTTCTTACAAACCTTGAATACTAATAGTCATTTATGTATATTCATCGTTTATTCTTATGGAAAACTTCTGTTTTACATTTCTTGGGTGTGGTTACTCTAAACATTCTAGGGTTTCAAGTTTTCACTTCAAAAATTCCAATTATTTCAGGAAACCTTGAAATTCCTACTTGTTTAGTTGTTATGATGAAAAGCCCTAATTTTTATTTTGCATTTCTTTCAGGCTAGAACTTCAAAATCGAAGCGAGACAGCGGAAAGAGATTGAACCCAGAAACTGATATTCCTCCCAGTTCGAATATCAACCTTCCGGGATACCCAACCTTTCGCGCCTCTCATGACATCATTGTCGCTCTAGACCCGAAGCTATATATTCCAGAATGTGCATTGACCTTCTACCAATCAACACTATACCGCCATTTGGCGGCCAAAGCTGCGAGGACATGAACGCCTCTGGGATTCTACCCCTCTTCTGCCTCAACGACAAAAATTACAGTATCTTCCTGGCAGAAGAATTTTATCAGAGGATGGAGTTCATGAGCCTGAGTGCTCTTCGAGGATGGATTAGGGGCCGACCTATCTCCATCACCGCCAAGAAAATTTCCACCATCATGTACACTTTGGTGGACCTCTTGAAGCAACCATTGCTGAGGCTGTACATGCCTGGGAAGTAATGAGAGGTGTAGAAACCTACAGGGAACCCCAAGGGAAAATGCTCAGGAATCTTTTCCATCTGGACGTATACTGCTCAAGCCACCTCCTTGACAAAGGGCTCCTATTCAAGAGTGGAGCACATGACATGTTTACCGCCCAGCAAATCAACTTGACCAGTGCTGTATTTCTTCAGCTCAAACTCAACTGGGGGGGTCATCATCTTCAATGAGTTAAAGCAGTGGGTGGAGAAAGCCAAGAACAATCCCACTTGCAAATGCCCCTTTGTGAGGCTGATTAATGCCCTTCTAAGGGATGATGCTAATGTCAACTCTTCTTTGAAAGAAGATGAGTTGTTTACATTGGCCAAGGAGAAGCAACTCACGCCTCGTTCTTGATAAATATACTAAATACGAGAACAAGCTGCCGGAAGGGTCTACCGGTACTCTCGACAAAGTGGCCAAGCACACCTATCTGGTCACCCGCTTCAACATGGAAGCACATGGCGGCTAGCGGGACCCTCAAAAAGGCCTGCAAAATTTGGCGATCAAGTGGCTGCGTCCCTCCATCAAAGGCCAAAGACTTGGGCGATGAGGCGAGCATTTGCTAAGGACCAAGATGGCGACCAATGGCAAGGCAAAGAAGACTAGGCGGAAGAGGCCACTCCAAGCTGAGGAGGCCAAATGGGTTAGGAAGGAGATGAAGGAAGGCCAAAAGAACAAGGCACTAGGCCAATCGGCGGAATTCCAAACCAAAGCCAACCTCTCAAATCAACGGCCGGCCCAGCCGACCATCCTCACGACCTCTACCCAAACCACTCAATCAACATCACCCTCTCCTACACCAACTTCTAAACCCAAACGAAGGAGACTTCGTAAAACCTTTGAAGACCAGCCTTGGCGATCCACTCCAACCTCTACCGATGAAGCGGTAGGAGTCTCATATTTGGCCGCTAAGAAAGAAAGGAGAGCTGCTGTCCCCAACCCTCTACCGCTGACCATCTACCCTTACTGACGCCCCACCAACTACCTCTCTGACGCCCAACCATCTACCGACTCACAACCCTCAGCTGTCAACCCTTCATTTAAACTTTCGTCAACCCTTCATCTAAACACATTCGACCCCATCTATTCCTATCAACCCTTCACCACCTCGGAGAATCTATCCCTAGGAGGAGCCTCAAATTCGAGGAAGAGACAACGAGAACCCCCACTCCTCCTCCACCTTCCCCTTCAACTATTCACGACCCATCTACCCTTCCTCACCACCCCAATCCCAACCAACTTCATCCACCACACCTCGGCCAACTCAATCCCTCCCACCCCCATTAGACTCTGGCTGTCGCCAAGTTCCTTTTCGAACTCTCGTCGAGACCTATTACCTTTACCCATCAACCTCCTCAACCTTCTCAACCTTCTCAACCTTCCCTTAGAAAACCAAAATCCTCTTCTACCCTTCTTTACGGTTTTCTATACCGAACGAATCATCTCATATCGGTGACAACTCGGACACGACATTGAGATTGATTCCCCCAACACCACCTCCCCTCCACCTATTACCATATCTTCTTCCACCAACACCATACCAACCCAAGACTCGTCCTCTTGACTCCATCACTCCTCCACTCCAACAGACCATACGGCTGCAGACTCTACCTCTGGCACCATTCATATTGGCCCGCAACTACTTCTCATCCCGCCAATGATGAAATTTTGTCTGGCTGGGCGCCATCTATGAGCGACGCTACATCACTACCGCTACTGCCGAAATAGCCACTACTGTGTCCAAAGCCAACGACCGCACTTCCGCCCTTCTACGACAATTCCAAGAGGATGTGCGGACTCAATTTGGGACGAATGACGACACGACTTTACTGAGATGTTAAGATCAATGTTGAAGCTCAGCGAGATGAGTGTAAATAGTGTGTCTCGCTCCCGCTTTCTATGAGTTGTTCCATGCCATCACTCTTCATCTCGGCCACGGTCGTCCTCCTGTTCTCGAACTCAACCGTATTGCTCGAGACTCTGCTCACAATGTCATGAATGACAACCGTGATCGTGATCTGACCATCACGGAGGAGAAGCAAATGAGGTCAATCAACAGAATGCTGATGGAAGAGAACAGCCGTCTTCGTGAAGAACTGGACTATCCTTCTCGTTCCACGGACCTCCGGCCGATGCGGATGCGAATACTGAGCGAAGAATGGAAGAGCTTGAGCGAGAACGTAGAGAAAAGAAAGCTGCAGACAAAGGAAAAGGGAAAAGACCTTGGTAGTTTATGTATCTTTTCTTCCATTACCTTTGTATTTATCTTTATTTTTGAAAACTCTGTGATATGTAAACTTCTTGTTTATAAATACAAAAGATTACTTGTTTTTCAAAAAGGTTATCTTGTTTAAATTCTTGTTGCTTTATATTCATATCTGTTTAGAATTTAAACAATCAGTTTAAATTTATTTGAACTGCTGCTAATATGTGTGCTGTTCTATGACTTTTTACCTTTGTATGCACTTAGATTAGTCCCTTACATTTGAGTTGTTATTCTATTTGATAGAGGCATGTCTTCCGTTACTTTATATATATATTTCTCAGACATGTTATTATCTATCAAATAGTCTGTTTTAAGCCCTCATTTGTAGTAATGATGACCAGATATAAATAGGAGGAGATTGTTGATTCTTATGCTAGATTTATATTTGTTCAATTCATTACATTAGTTTTATACTTCAGTGGCTAATCGGGCTGCGTATCGATTAGCGTGGCAACTGTGTATAGAACTTTGCCTAGTATAGCTTTTATAGGACTTCACAGGTTCAGCGGAAGACCTCTTCACAGCTTCACCGGAAGACCTGCTTATAACTTAAAAGAACGGCAGACCTTGTGTCCACCTGGTCTCTTATGACGTGTCCAATCCAGTAATGACTCAGTGGATTAATTCAAACTTATTCTACATCTTTATTTGAATTAATCCAAGACATTCCCTGACATGTCAAGCCGCCGAAAGCAACTTTCCGAAATGCAGGAAGACTTTTCGTCCTGAACAGTGGCTGAGGAAAGCGTGAAAAGCGTCCAGTCTAGTCGCAACAACTCTCAGATCTGACACCTAAATCGCCCACCTTTTTTTGAGGATCTCAGAAATCATTCCCTGCTCTAGATATCTGTGAAGACGAAAATCCTTGACTGACAGCCCCATGCATTTAATGCATTGATGAAAAGAGCTGTTGAAGTATTCGTCTTCTCCAACGGATCTTTTGAAGTGCACCTGCTATAAATACTGTCATTGAAGACTGGATCAAAATAACACTGTACAGAATCAATCGAACACTTAAAGGATTGCTCTGAAACTTCATAAACTCCAAGTCTTACAGCTCAGTGCAATCAAGAGATCCTCTACAGATCTAGAAGTCCTCCTCAACAACAAGAAACTGCTCATCAACACTTATTGTTTTATCTTCTTGTTGTTTACTTCCATTAGCTATACTTCTACACGAATTAAATATCCTGTATTTACAGATATTTAATTCCCTAGACCCCAAACACAAGTCAATGTTTTGTAAACGATCCATTAGGGATATTCTTTGTAATGATCTAGTGGAAAATATAGTGCACAATTTAAATCCAAGGTTGACTGCCTTGGTGGTGGACGTAGCACTCATTATAGTGTGAACCATCCCAAAGTACTTGTGTTAATCCTTACTGTTTGTCTGATATTTGAACTGCATAATTACTTTGATTATCTTTATCCATTTACAACAGAACTTAAGTAACTTGTAAAGGTCTACCGGTAGTCCTTATCGGCAGACCTAGAACAACTACTTTGAAGGTCTTCCGCTACTTGAATCTTTTCGATAGATTGGAAGTATCTTTCAAAGTATTTACCAAAACGTTTTAAGTGTTTAATAAGCTATTCACACCCCCCCCTTCTAGCTTATTATTGTGCCCATTGGGACCCACAAAGCAGCTCTTGGACTCATTAATAAGCTGACCAGAACATCTCTCGAATGAAGAAAGAAGCTGTCGATAGAATGATACTGATTATGAATTGAACATAAAAGAGATACAAGTGAAACCCGAATCCTATATTGCCACCCACCATATGATCTTCATAACTATAACTACTGCTAATTAGTTAAACTCCTAAATATAAATAGTAGTTTAAATAAAATCATTATAAAAACCCCCTTTTAGATTAATAATTTGCTATCAATAAATTGTAATGTTCGTGATCTATTGTCTATGTGGGTTTGACCATTGCTTCCAATTCTATTCTATAATAGTCTTGTAAGATCCCGATTCCCGGTTAACTTGAATTGCGTGCAATGCTCGCATTTCTTCTTTGGTTGATTGCTCGTTTGGTTTGTGAGAGAGTCTAAATTTGTATGAGAGATCACATTAAGACTAAAACACTTCTAAGAGATGTCATATAGTTGTTGACTTGCTAAAGTAAAAAGTCGTAACCCGACGATAGTCGAAATGCGACTCGATTGAGAGCTTATTCGAGTTTGGTGTTCTGGAACTCGATTTGGTCCCAAATCTTTACATGATGATTAAATAACATGTTTAGATGTGTTAGACTTCTAATTGGATGCATTCCATAAGTCTCGTGAAGTTTTGACGCCTCGAGAATAGTAATTCTCCTTATCGCGTAGTTTAAGATTGAGCCGGGCAAACGTCTCGTCTTTCGGGAGCTTATTTCTCCTATCTGTTGTTTATCATTCGAGAGGCATTCAGGCCTATTTTGTATCCCTAATAAGTGTTCACAATCATGGGTTATTACCCGTCGGTTTGCGGTCTCATTCGACGTTTAGATAGTAAGTTGTTACGTCTTGCGCCGGTTTTGCCCCGGGTTGTTTATCGGAGTCTAGACCTAATTTAAAATTGGTTTGAGACTTGGATTGATTAGTTTAATGTTTGAGGACATTAAGGGTTCAATTGTGAGCCATTTCGAAGCTTTAAGGCTCGAGGATGCATGCGGGAGAGGCCGGGACCGAACAAGGATCAACAAAGGAGTGTATAGTGTAAAATTGATTGATGCGCTCGCATCACTTGGAAGGGATGCGACCGCAAGGGTCCCTGGCAGCCTTGTTACGGGATTTTGTTCTTGTTTTGTGCGTTGTCCGAATTTTGACCAACTAAACCCATTCTAAACCTAACTTAAACCCATTTACTTAGCCTAATACTAGTCCTAAACATTATTAGAGGATTTAGGGGTTAATTAGTGGGTGATTAAGGGGAACTAATCCCCCATATAAAAAGAAAAACAGCCGCACTCTACCTCTTAGTCGGCCAAACAGATCGACTTCTCCCTTCCGTCTTCTGCGAACAGAACACAAGGGCATGAGAGAGCTGAGAAGAGGCGATTTCTAGGGCTTGAAGAGCTCGTCCTTGGTGGCCATAGCTAGAGGGCTTCTTCCCCCATTTTACACCTTGAGTTTGAAGAGAGAATGGAGGAGAGCAACCTCATCTCTTGAATTTCAGGAATGGCAGCTTGTTTGGGGCTGAACTAAGGTAAGTTTCTACCCTATTTCTCTTCCTTTTGGGCTCCATTGACCCTAGGGAAACAATCATTTGTGCTATGTGAGGTCAATGGAAGCCATTGTTAGGGTTTGTAGAGAAGCATGAACCCTAGGTTTACAAATTGATGATAGAACTTGATTGACCTATGTGAGACCATGATATATGTGAAATTCATGTTCTAACTAGTCTATTGAACTTGATTATGTTGATTATCCATGAGTTTTGATGTTGGTTTGGTTGAGATACTTGGAGGGTGTTTTGCCCAAATTTGGTTTAGCTTGCAAAATTATTAATGTGAGCTTGATTACTATGTTTTATATGCTTAATAGAGTATATTAAACCAGGTTGTATGATTTAATCATGAATTGGGAATTATGATTGGTAAGGTGAGCTAAATGAAATTGTGCTCAAAATGATGAATTTATTCTATGTTGAATTAGTGAAGGTTTTGTTGGGTTTATGTGAGTTAAACGAACCCGGGATGATGGCTATTGTTGATAGTTATGAATATTGGGGCAATTGAGACCCATGGCCTCTATGCCCTAAAATTTTAGAAAGGGTAGATTGGACTCGGCGGAGTCATTATAAGTTCGATCATGTGCTAATTGAACTTGGGTTGAAATCCTACGATAATTGGATTTCGTTTGGTTAATGGAGTGAAGAACATAACTTCCAAACTTTAAATGGTTGGTGATTGAGATGTGTTTTGTGGATTTTTAGTCTTGGGAATTAGGCCCGAATGACTATTGAGATTTGGTTGTAAACTTTAAGAAATTATTACGGTGTGAATTTATAAAACACATAAAGAATGAAATGTGTTAGTAAGACTCAACGGAGTCGTTATAAGGCTAATAAAATGATGAAAAGCCTTGGGTTGAAACCCTACAATGTTTGGGTTTGTTTGGGTTATGTTTGTGCACACCGGGTTTTTGGTTGTGTCCTATGGCGACACTTATGTTATGGAGACTAACTAGAAATATATTTTAAGCATGCTTGTTAGAGCATGGGACAATGGAGACCCACATAAGGTCACGAGAATATTTAAGAGAAGATTAAGAGAGAATCCTCTTCTCAAGGATTTTTGTTGCGTGTATATGAAAACATCTGTGAGAAGTGACTACGGAGTAGTCATGTTGTTTGAAGTATGGTGTTGGTAATGTCGATCATGTATGACGATTAGGACTATGATTGAGTCCGGTATACTTAAAATAAAGACTAAATAATAAGTCTTGAATTGTGGATATTTTGAGACTAGCGTAGTAGTCTTGTTTTGGTTTGAGTTGAGGATTATGGAAGACCTCACATTATATTTTATTAAGCTTGTAAGCTATACTTGACTGGGTTGATGACTTGAGGAATAATGAATACCTCAATATGTTGTTTTTAAACTAAACTTGTAAGTTAGTTGAACACAATGGTTATATGCAAATATATGCATTGTTCATGATGTTTGGTAGAGCATTATGTCCTACTTGTTTATATGCAATTATATGCATGGTTTATGAGATTTCGTAGAGCATTATGTCCTACGTGGTTATATGCAAATATGTGCATGGATTATGGGATTTTGTGGAGCATTATGCCCTATTTGTTTATGTGCAATTATGTGCATGGTTTATGAGTTGTTGTAGAGCATTATGTCCTACATGATTTAATGAGCCCGATAATAATGAATTTGGTCTCATTGGTTTAGACAAGTAAATATCTACTTGAACGTTTGGTTTAAAGTCCAGCTGGCGGGTTTGGTTGTTGTGTCGGCAATGGGACGATTCATAGTCGTTGGGAACAATCGCTATGAATCATTGCATTGATTCCTTTTCTCCTCACTATTTGGCCAATAGTGGGATGTGATCTCGAGTTATGCCATCTAGCCTGACATCGAGCTCTCATTTCTCATTCTAGGTTGGATGAATGTAACGAGTACTCATTAAGGGAAAGCGATGAGTTGAGATTATTTGGGGAGAAACCCGGGGTATTATTGATTGGGAATTGAGCCCGAATCATGGTTTGAGATTTGATATCATGGTAAGTTGGTTGGGTTTTGAACCCGGATTTGATAGTAACGGTTCGATTACGTTTACTGTTACACATGTTTATTTATGAGCATTTATATGAAAGATAAAATGCTACTTGATTTATGTGAGTTTATGTGCTTTAAAAAGTAAGTACATGTTTCATGATGGTATACTAGCATGATACCATGATTTTATATGATTGTGCATTTATGCCATGCCATGTCATAATATGCCACATGTTGCATTTAGAAACTTACTGGGTCATTATGACTCACTCCGTGTGATTGTTTTCCCTAGTGTGTGCAGTGATCCCGTTAGTACGCGCAGCGGCTTCGGATAACGACTTTTAGCAGGTGGTCTTCCAAGTCAAAAGCTTGGAGTTATTTATTATTATGTTGTATTTATTGTGAGGCTCGAATGTAAAGTTATGTAGACTTTACTTGGGTAGATTGTAGTGTTATATTATGGTTGTGTATTTGGGAGCCGGTTGTATTGCCGAGCATTTGTACCCTTAGTATTTATTTCCTTTGTCGTTTCGAGCATGTGTGGCTCGTTTATTCTAGTTGTGGTATATTGTTGTTCCTACCTCCGATAGTTTTAGTCGTGAGGTTTGGTTGGTGGTTTAGCATTGATTATATGGTTATAGTGAATTGTTCCTCCGGCATGTTATAGCCGTTGAGTGTTGTTTATCAGGTTGGGATTTTGTCTGTTGCCGGCCTTGGTTGCCGATGGTTTGTTGTGCGTGTCTAATGTTGCGTCACGCGGCGTCGAATTTTGGCCGAGAGATTTACTATCTCTTTGGTTGTTTTCATTCGGGAGCTTGATAGCTCGGGTCCCATTATGGTTTTGCTTCCGCAGTTTTAGGTTTTGATTTTCTGTATTGCCGTTATGGCTTTACCTTCCTGTTTTGAGCTTGTTGGCTCGTCTTTTGACTCGCACCATTATGCTTAGCAGGTGCTTGTCTGTCTCTTAGTTTGTCCTGATGGCACGACCTTGGGATCTCGTATTGAGATCCAGGTCGGGTCGTCACAAGTCTTGTCCACTTGCAAGGAAAAAGATTAAAATAAAACATCGATCAAGTTTTTGGCGCCGTTGCCGGGGACAAGCTAGTTCACGTAATTAGTTTGTTGGTAGCGTAGTTTTTAATTTAATTTTCAGTTTTGATAAAAATAAAAATACAAAAAGATTTTAGTTTAAATAGTTAGTTGTTTTTAAATTGCTTTAATGTATGCACGGTCGTAGATCTTTGAATCCTAAATTGGTAGAACTGAATCAAGACATAAATAGTATTAGAAGGAATCAAAAAGATCTTGAAAATCTTGCTCCCGAGCCTGATAATCAAGAACAATTGAATCAAGAGGATCCTCTTGTTGATCCTAAAATGGAAGATAATATTAATTGAAATTCTGAAAATCCAGTTAACCCAGTTAACAGGAATCAAAGAGAAGAAGAACCTGCAAGAAGAAATATGGAAGTAGTTGTAAATCAAAGAACTATTAATGACTTTAGTAGACATTCATTAAATGTAGTGACATCATGTTTAGTCTTGCCAGATGCTGTAAGGAATTTCGAACTAAAAGGTCATTATTTTAACATGATACCATCTTTTCATGGAATGACTCACGAAGATCCTGTTCGTTTTCTTAAGAGAGTATAAATACATGATGAGTACTTTTCCTTTAGGAGGGTTAACTGAAGATCAAATTAAAATGAAATACTTTCCCAGTGCATTAAAAGAGTTGGCAAAGCGATGGTTTATGAACTTAACACCTAATAGTGTTTATACTTGGGCTCAATTATATGATTTGTTTATGAGTAAGTCTTACAAGCATGCATCTCTCACTGAATACAGAAAACAAATCATGTCATTCCAAAATGAACCAGGTGAAACATTCCATGAGTCTTGGGATAGATTTAAAAATCTGCTCATTATGTGTCCTCATCATAATTTGGCTCAACATGTGTTAGTGCTTCAATTTTATCATGGTCTTTCGCCAGGCTTACAAACTATGGTTGATAGTGCAGCTGGTGGTTCTATTAATAGAATGACACCAGAAGCACTAGAGGAATTATTTGAGATGCTAAGTATTAATTCTCAACAGAAAAGTGCTAGAGGAAAAAATAGAGGTCTATATCAAATTCAAGAAAAATCAGATACACAAGCTCAATTTGAAAATTGGCAAATTCAAGAAGCATGTGCTTTATGTGGATTATATTCTCATGCTACTAATTTTTGTCCATCAAGTGCTATGTATTCTCAACAGGCTAATGCTATGAATATGTACCCTCAAAGACCTAGGAATGATCCCTACTCAAACACATATAATCTTGGTTGGAGGAATCATCCTAACTTTTCTTGGGGAGGAAATAAGCCTTTACAACCTCAACAATTCCAGCCTCAACCACCTCAACCACAACAATTTCCAAATCAAAATCAATTAAGGATTGAAGAAGTTCCCAAACAAGATGGAGCAAACAAAAGTCAAGCAGTGTTGATGAAATATATGCTTGAAGAGATTGAAAATTTAAAGAAGCACATTATGACTTCCGAAGCTGATAAAAGAGAAGAAGGGAAGTTCCCTAGTCAAACCGAGCAAGCAAAGTCAATCACCGTCTTGCGAAGTGGTAAGGTAATAGGTGAAGAGGTAAGTGATCCTGCTCATTCTTCTAATATGCCTGTTACAGTAGAAAATTCTGAAATAGAAGTTGAAAAGGATAATGATAATAGTAAAGAGAATAATGAATCGAGTAATCAAGAAGTAGAAGTAGAAGTAGTAGTTCCAAATAAGGAACAAGAAAAAGAGGTTCAAAATAAAGAGGTAGAAGTAGAAGTTGAAAAAGAAAAAGAACAAGAAGAAGAGGAACCATATGTGGCTCCACCACCATATGTTCCTCCAATTCCATTCCCAAGAAGACTTATGAAAAACCGAATGGACAAACAATTTACGGAAATTTATAATATGTTATCCAAAGTGAATGTTAATCTTCCTTTGCTTAATGTTATTAAAAATATTCCAGCTTATGCAAAGTTTTTCAAAGATCTTCACTCTAAGAAACACAAGTTTGAAAACAATGAAAAAATTATTGTTTCTGAAAACGTAAGTTATGTTTTACAACCCGAATTACCCCCTAAGTTGAAAGATCCTGGTAGCTTTAATATCCAAGTTTCCTTGGGAAGCTCTAAAAAGATGAAAGCAATGCTAGATCTAGGAGCAAGTATTAATTTGATGCCTTTTGCGGTCTATAAACAATTAGGGTTAGGAGAACTAAAACCCACTAATATGCAATTACAATTAGCTGATCGTTCAGTTAAATATCCTTTGGGTATAGTGGAAGACATCCTAGTTCAGGTTGATAAACTAATCATTCCAGTCGACTTTGTGGTTCTAGAGATGGAAAGGAAGATATGCACTAATAATGAAGTTCATATATTGTTAGGCAGACCATTTATGGCCACTGCCAATACAATGATAAATGTGAAAAATGGTAAACTCACAATGTCAGTCCTAGGTGAAACTGTTGAAATTTCTGTTTTTGATGCTATGAATAGACCTAGTGACATAAATGCATGTTTTTCCATAGATGAAATCGAAAAATTATCAACTGAAACTTTTGAAAAAGATAATAAAGATGAAGACTATGAGAGAGATACATTTATAGTTTATGATGATAGTCCTATCCCTCCCATAAAAATTGACATTGATGAGATAGAAAGAGAAATTGAAGAGGAAGAAAGACAAGAAAGAGAGAAGCTAGAAGCTCTTAAAAAGAAAGAATCAGAAAATAGTTCTGATAAATCTGAAAAAGTAGAAGAAGTAGAGATTTAAAAATCCCTTTTTGAAGAAATTGAGATAGAGAATGTCGAAGTAGAAAATAAAGAAGATGATAAAGAAAGAAATACCGAGGAAGTTAAATAGAAGAAACTATTAAAGAAGAAAATTCTGAATTCATGCCATCTATTAAATCTCCTCCAGTTGAAGAATTAAAACCATTACCACCCCATCTAAAATATGCATTTTTAGGGGAAGGTAAAACTTTGCCTGTTATTATAGCAACCGATTTAACTAAAGAGCAAGAAGCTAGTTTATTAAAAGTTTTATGGACAACTAGAGAAGTTATAGGATGGTCCCTAGCTGACTTAAAAGGTATTAGTCCATCTATGTGCATGCATAAAATACATCTAGAAGAAGGTAGTAAACCTTCAAGAGAAAGGCAAAGAAGACTTAACCCACATATGGAAGAAGCTGTAAGAAAAAAGTGCTTAAGCTCCTTGATGCAGGTATAATTTATCCTATATCAGATAGTAAATGGGTTAGTCCAGTTCAGGTAGTTCCTAAAAAGTCAGGAATTACAGTTGTTAAAAATGAAAAAGATGAATTAGTCCCTACAAGAACAATAACTGGTTATAGAATGTGCATTGATTTGCGAAAACTAAATGCGGCAACTAGGAAAGACCACTTTCCTTTGCCATTTATTGAGCAAATCCTTGAAAGACAAGGCGGTCATGAGTACTATTACTTTCTTGATGGTTTTTCTGGTTACAATCAAATCCCTGTTGCACTGAAGACCAAGAGAAATCAAATTTTACATGTCCTTTTGGTACTTTTGCTTTTAGGAGAATGCCCTTTGGACTATGTAATGCACCAGCTACTTTTCAAAGATGCATGATTTCTATATTCTCAGATTTAGTTTAAAGATGTGTTGAAGTTTTCATGGACGATTTTTCAGTTTTTGGAAATTCTTTTGATCATTGCTTAGAAAATCTTACACCAGTCCTGAAAAGATGTTGTGAAACAAATTTAACTTTGAGCTGGGAGAAAAGTCACTTCATGGTTAAACATGGAATTGTCCTAGGGCATGTCGTGTCTAATAAAGACATTGAAGTTGATAAAGCTAAAATTGAAGTTATTTCACAACTACCCCCTCCAACTTCTGTTAAAGGTGTTAGAAGTTTTCTAGGGCAAGTTGGTTTTTATAGAAGATTCATAAAAGATTGTTCCAAAATCTGTAAGCCTCTATGTAACTGATTAGCAAAAGATACATAATTTTTTTTTATAAAGAATGTTTAGATGCATTTAATTTATTAAAAGAAAAATTAACTACTGCCCCTATTTTATCCGGCCCTGATTGGTCACTTCCTTTTGAAATCATGTGTGATGCATCAGATTATGCAATTGGAGCCGTGTTAGGACAAAGGGTAGATAGAAAACCTCATGTGATCCATTATGCTAGTAGAACTCTAAATGATGCACAATTAAATTACACAACAACATAAAAAGAGTTTTTGGCAGTTGTGTATGCTTTAGAAAAATTTAGATCATATCTGTTAGGATCAAAAGTGATAATATTTTCTGATCATTCTGCATTAAAATATTTATTAAGTAAAAAAGATGCTAAGCCAAGATTAATTAGATGGATGCTATTGTTACAATAATTTGACATCACAATCAAAGATAAAAAAGGAACTGAGAATGTCGTAGCCGACCATTTGTCTAGATTGGAATTTTCACCCTTGCTTGAACGTCAATTTCTTGATGATCCAATTCCCATAAATGAAGATTTTCCTGATGAACAAATGTTAGCCATTAAAGATTCAAACCCTTGGTATGCTGATTTTGTTAATTATTATGTGTCTGACATCATAAATCCTGATTTTGACCATTATGAAAAGAAGAAATTTTTGGCTGAAACGAACAATTATTTTTGGGAAGCACCTCATTTATATAAAATTTGTTCAGACTCTTTAATATGGAGATGTATTCTAGAAAAAGACCAACAAGGCATTATGAAATTCTGCCATGGATACTCTTGTGGAGGTCATTTTAGTGGAAACAAAACTGCTAGAAAAATATTACAATCTGGTTTATATTGGCCTACTGTTTTTAGGGATTGTGAACTATTTTATAGAACACGTGATAAGTGTCAAAGAACAGGTGGAATAGGAAAAAGAAACGAAATTCCCTTGCATATTAATTTGGTTATTGAAATCTTTGATGTTTGGGGTATTGATTTCATGGGTCCTTTTCCAGTATCAAATAATTGTGAGTATATTTTGGTAGCAGTTGATTATGTATCTAAATGGATTGAAGTAGTAGCAACCAAGACAAACAATGGTAAAACAGTGGTTAAATTTGTAGAAGATTTGTTTGCTAGATATGGAGTACCCAAGGCCATAATAAGTTACCAAGGGACTCACTTCACTAATAAGTTATTGAATAATGTCCTTAAGAAACATGGTGTAACTCATAAGTTAGGTACACCTTATCATCCTCAGACATCCGGCCAAGTAGAGGTTAGCAATAGACAAATTAAAGCAGTATTAGAAATGACTGTTAAGCCTAATCGTAAAGATTGGGAATCTAAACTTAAAGATGCTTTATGGGCATACTGAACTGCTTTTAAAACCCCAATAGGAATGAGTCCATATAGAATGGTATATGGCAAAGCATGCCATTTACCAGTTGAAATTGAGCATAAAGCCTATTGGGCTGTTAAAGAATTAAATTTAGATTTAACTTTTGCTGGAGAGGAAAGATTGTTTCAATTAAATGAATTAGAAGAACATAGGTTGAACTCGTATGACAACGCCAAAACGTATAGAGAAAAGACCAAGAAATATCATGACATGGGGTTAGCCAACAAAATGTTTCGACCAGGGCTGAAAGTGTTACTTTTCAATTCTAGACTTAGGCTATTCCCTGGAAAGTTAAAATCTAAATGGTCTGGTCCCTTTATAATTGTATGAATTTATCCTCATGGAACTGTTGATATTCAAAACCTTAAAAATAATGAAAATTTTAAAGTTAATGGACACCGACTCAAGTCATACCTTGAACCGATGTCAGTTGAACGAACAATTGAGTTGATTTGTTTGGCTGACAATGAACCACCCAAGGATTAGGTTTGCAGTTTGGTCGAGCCAAAGACGTTAAACAAATGCGCTAAGTGGGAGGCAACCCACTATTATGATTTTTATTGCTTTTGTAATTAGTTTAAATATGATATTCTTCATTAAATGTAATTTTTGGACATTTAATTTTTAATTAAATATGCCAACATTCAAGTTTGGGGAAGAAAAGTATCTTAGTGTTGTATTTATATGTTGGTAATAATTTTAGTTTAGAGTTTTTGTTAAGTTTTTGCAATACAGGAAAGTCAAGAAACATAACGGAATTTAACGGATGGGCTAATCTGTTAAACTGTTAAAAAGGATGAAACAGAATCGAAAAGGAGCAATTCTGCTCACCTTGCGGACGCAAGGTGCGGGAGACCTTGCGACCGCAAGGTCTTCAGTAAATGCAGATCTCGTGAAAAGGTACAATCAGACGTGGGGAATCAGCAGAATTTGAACCGCTTTGAACTGCCTACCTTGCGGTCGCAAGGTGTGGCAGACCTTGCGACCGCAAGGTCCCTTTATATAAGTCAGTGCCGGGATCATTTGCAGAATCACCAGAATTCTCCCTCTCCTTTAAGCAGTGTACAGCAGCCTTGTCTCCCTCCTCCAAAAATCCGGCAAACTCTTCAAATTTCCGGCTAAAATCTCAACGATCTTCTCCCTTCTTCAAACCCTTCATCTTCCACCTCTCCACCAAGCCCATTGCACTCCATTGAAGGCTTGAAGAAGCTTGAAGAAAAGAAGGAACTCCTTTGATGCCGGCGTAAAGAAGCTCCCACTCCGGCTACTCTCCATCTCTAAAGCTGCAATTAACAAGTAATTCTAACCCCTCTCTTTAATTTTGTACGTCAAATTTTTGCATGTTAGGGTGTTAGATAGTTTCAACGTAGATATATTTTTGCATGCTTTAGGAAATAATTTTTAATTTTAAAAAAAAGTTTGAAAATACATTTTTAAATTGTTAAATATTTAGTTTTTAATTTTTGCTCAAAAACAAAATGTTCCGTAAGCGTAGAAATACCGGTGCTTCCACCTCCCGCCCTGTTCAGGAGGAGGAACCAAATTATGACCACACTCGATTTGTTTCCTACGAGGCCTCTGAAAAATATGCGGCCAAACTCTCCAAGTCCTTGGTTACCGAGAGGGGATTTAAGGCTGAAGAATTTGGCCTACGTCCCAACTTTACAGCCCGTAGGTGGGGGTTATTGATCGACTCTCCGGACAAGGCAGTCGTGCCTATTGTCCGTGAGTTCTACGCCAATGGCCGCATTGGCATAGATGGGGGTGTTTTAGACACCGTTAATGCTAGGGACGTTATTGTAGACTTTTTGTCCCAAAGCATTAACGAATATTACGGCACATCCAACTTTGCGGATGGTGCCGATCATTTTAGCACACACCTCCATACCCATGTCCCTCTCGAGGTGGTCAATGCGACCATCGCCCTCCCTAGTGTTGAGTGGACCCAAAACCGTAATCCACCCTACGGTCCACGTACCATGGAGGAGTCCTTCCTTCTGAACACGGCCAAGCCCGTGTTCAAATTTAGTTGTGGCCGTCTCATGCCCTCCAGTCAACAACATACGGTGACTTGGGATAGGGCTGTCCTGACTTGCACCATCATGACTGGTGGGTCTGTTGATGTTGGCCGTCTGATCAATGGCCAAATCAAGACCCTTATTAGAGGGGCCACAAATGCGGGGTTCGCGTTCCCGCATTTGATCACTGAGTTGTGTATGAGGGCAGGCGTGAGATGGCCCTAACACCCGGAGATACTTAAGGATGGTCCGGCCATTACTAGGGCCATTTTTTTTGAGCACCAGCTGTAGCCGAGAGTGGGGGTTCCTCACGGAGAGGAACCCGTAGAGGAGGAGGAGGACCCACTTGTGGTGTAAGATCCCGATTCCCGGTTAGCTTGAATTACGTGCAATGCTCGCATTTCTCCTTTGGTTGATTGCTTGTTTGGTTTGTGAGAGAGTCTAAATGTGTATGAGGGATCACATTAAGACCAAAACACTTTTAAGAGATGTCATATAGCTGTTGACTTGCTAAAGTCAAAAGTCGTAACCCGACGATAGTCGAAATGCGACGTGATTGAGAGTTTATTCGGAGTTTGTGTTCCTGACCTCGATTTGGTCCTAGATCTTTACATGATGATTAAATAACATGTTTAGATGTATTATACTTCTAGTTGGATGCATTCCTTAAGTCTCGTGAAGTTTTGACGCTTCGAGGATAGTAATTCTCCTTATCGCGTAGTTTGAGATTGAGCCGGGCGATCGTCTCGTCTTTCGGGAACTTATTCCCCCTATCTGTTGTTCATCATCTAAGAGGCATTCAGGCCTATTTTGTAGCCCTTTTAGGTGTTTACAATCATGGGTTGTTTCCCGTCGGTTTGTGGTTTCATTCGACGTTTCATTAGCGAGATGTCGCGCCTTCCGTCGGTTTTGCTCCGGGTTGTCTCGGGTGTTGTTTATGGGGGTTTAGACCCACTTTGAGGGTGGTTTGAGACTTTTTGTGATTATTTAAGAGTATGAGAACATTAAGGGTTGAATTATGGGTCGTTTCGAGGCTTTAAGGCTTGCAGTTGCATGTGGGAGAGTTCAGGACCGAGCGAGGAAGCAACAAAACCCGGGAATGATGGATGCCAGAGTGATGCACTTGCATCACTCTATACCCATGCGACCGCATCAGACTTCAGTCCCTGTTACGGGATTTTGTGAGTTATTTGCAATGTTGTCCAAACTATACCCACCCAAACCCAACCTAAACTAATCCTAAACCCTCCTAACTAACCTAAGACATGTCCTAACCATCTATTGGTGTTTTAGATGGGGATTAGTGTGGCTAATTAGAGAGAAACATCCCCATTAATCTAACCTACACCCACTTTCTTTCTATCATATATAAGCCACAAAACACCACTTAAACCCCCCATTTTCTGCCTACACTCCACAAAAACGTGAGAGAGCTTGAAAGAGGAGATTTCTAGGGTTCTTAAGGGTTCAATCTTTGAGGCCATTGCTTGGGACCTTCTTCCCCCAATCTACACCATAGATTTGAAGAGAAGGTTGAGGAGAACAACACCATCACCAAGAATTTCGGGATTTTGACTTGAGAGGACTGAACCAAGGTAAGTTTCTACCTCTCTTTCTCCTTCTTTTGGCCCCATTGACCCCAGGGAAAACAATCATCTTGCTAAGTGAGGTCAATGGGTGCAATTTCTAGGGTTGTTAGAAATGCCATGAACCCTAGGTTTTCAAATGTTGATATAGTTTGGATGAACCTATGTGAGACCTTGATTAGTATGAAATTCATATGCTAAATGGTCTATTAAACCTTGTTATGTGAATTGTTTATGTGTGTTGAGCTTAATTGGTCAAGATACTTGGAATGGGATTTTGCCCAAATCATGAATTGGCTTAATAAACATAGTTGTAAGCTTGATTAAAATGTTATACATGTATAGTGTAGTATATTAATCCGAGTTGTGTGATTTAATGATGTTTTGGAGAGTATGATTGGTAAGGTGACTTAAATGAAATTTTGCACAAATTGGCAAAATTGTTCTATGATGCATTGATAAGTGTTTTGTTGGGCTTATGTGAGTTCAATGAACTTGGGAAGATGGCTAATGAAGATAGTTATGAATATAGGGGGTATTGAGACCCATGGCTTCTATGCCCTAAATTTTGGAAAGGGGAGATTGGACTCAACGGAGTCATTATAAGTTCGATAATGTGCTAAACGAACTTGGGTTGAAATCCTACGACGATTGGATTTTGTTTGTTTGATGAAGTGAAACAAATAACTTCCAAACTTTAAATGGATTATGATTGTGATGTGTTATGTGGATTTTTAGGCTTGGGAATCAAACCCGAATGAACATTGGGATTTTGTTGTAAACTTTAATGAATTATTACAGTGTGAATTTATAAACACATGAATAATGAAATGTGGTAGTAAGACTCAACGGAGTCGTTATGAGGCCAATAAAATGATAATGAGCCCTGGGTTGAAACCCTACAATGTTTGGGTTTGTTTGAGTTATGTTTGTGCACATCGGGTTTTTTTTGGGTTTGTGTCCAATTGGGACACTCATGTTATGGAGACTTAGTAGAAATATAATTTTGAGCATGCTTGCTAGAGCATGGGACAATAGAGGCCGATGTATGGTCACGAGAATATTTCGGAGAAGATTAAGAAAGAATTCTCTCCTTAAGGATTTTGGGTTGCGTGTATATGATAACACTTGTGAGAAAGTGACTACGGAGTAGTCATGATGTTCTTGAGTATGGAATTAGTGAAGTCGATCATGTATGACGATTAGGACTATGATTGAGTCCGGTGTACTTAAAATAAAGACTAAAATATTAAGTCTTGAATTGTGGATATTCTTAGACTAGCGTAGCAGTCTTTGGTTTGATTTTGAGTTGAGGATTATGGTAGACCTCACATTATGATTTATTAGGCTTGTATGCTATACTTGATTTGGGTGATGACTTGAGGAACAATGAGTACCTCAATATGTAGTTCTTGAACTAAACTTGTAAGTTAGTTGAACACATTGGTTATATGCAAATATATGCATTGTTCATGATACTTGGTAGAGCATTATGTCCTACTTGATTATATGCAAATATGTGCATGGATTATGGGATTTCGTGGAGCATTATGCCCTACTTGTTTATATGCAATTATGTGCATGGTTTATGAGATTGTTGTAGAGCATTATGTCTTACATGATTTAATGAGCCCGATAATAATGAACTTGGTCTCATTGGTTTATGCAAGTAAATATCTACTTAATCGTTTTGGTTTAAGTCCAGCTGGCGGGTTTGGTTGTTGTGTCGGCAATGGGACGATTCATAGTCTTTGGAAACAATCGCTATGAATCGTTGCATTGGTTCCCTTTCTCCTCACTATTTGGCCAATAGTGGGATGTGGTCTCGAGATAGAGCCATCTCAGCCTACTTTCGAGCTCCCATTTCTCATCCGGAGACTGGATGAATGTAACGAGTACTCATTAAGGGAAACTGATGAGTTGTGATTATTTGGGGACGAAACCCCAGGGTATGATTGATTGGGTATTGAGCCCGGATCTTGGTTTGAGATTGGGTGTTGGACTCGGATTTGGTTGTAACGGTTCGATTTACGTTTCCTGTTACACATGTTTATTTATGAGCATTTATATGAAAGATATTATGCTACCTGATTTATGTGAGTTATGTGCTTTAAAAATTAAGTACATGTTTCTTGTTGGTATACTAGCATGATACCATGAATTTTATATGATTATGCATTATGCCATGCCATGACATAATATGCCATACAGTTGCATTTAGAAACTTACTGGGTCATTATGACTCACTCCGTGTGATTGTTTTCCCTAGTGTGTGCAGTGATCCCGTTAGTACGCGTGGCGACTTCGGATAGCGACTCTAGCAGGTGGTCTTCCAAGCCATAAGCTTGGAGTTATTTAATATTAATGTTGTTATTTATTTGTGAGACTCGGATGTAAAGTTATCTAGACTTTACTGGGGTAGATTATAGTAATATGTTATTGTTATGTATTTGGGAGCCGGTGGTATAGCCGAGCTTTTGTATCTTTAGAAAATTATTTCCGTTGTCATTTCGAGCATGTGTGGCTCGTTTATTCTAGTACGGTATTATTGTTGTTCCCTCCTCCGACAGTTCTAGTCGTGAGATCTCAGTTGGTGGTTTAGTGTTTGATATTATATTGTTGTAGTTGAATTGTCCCTCCGGCATGTTGTAGCCGTTGAGTGGTGTTTATCAGGTTGGGATTTTGTTAGTTGCCGGCCATGGTTGCCGATGGTTTGTTGCGCGTGTCTAATTGTTGCGTCACGTGCGTCGAATTTTTGGGCCGAGAGATTTACTATCTCTTTGGTTTTTTATATTTCGGAGCTTGTTAGCTCGGGTCCCATTTTGTTTTTGCTTCCGCAGGTTTTAGTTTTTATTATCCTGTATCGCCGTTATGGCTTTGTCTTCTTGTCTTGAGCTTGTTGGCTAGTCTTTTGACTTGCACCATTATGCTTAGCAGGTGCTTGTCTGTCTCTTAGCATGTCCTGATGGCACGACCTTGGGATCTCGTCTTGGGATCCGGGTCGGGTCGTCACAGTTGGTATCAGAGCTATAGGTTCCTTGGCCTAGTTGGGTTGGGTTTATTGTTGACATTTTTAATGTCGAGTGTTCCTTGTAGGTATATTATGTCAGGAGCTTGGCGTGGAGCTAGTTCCAGCAGACCTCGTTCGAGTACCGTTCGTGGTAATGAGAGAGGGAAAACGTTAATGATCTGCGTGTGACTCCTCAACAAATTTTTAGAGGGGAAGACGATTCCACTATACTTGGGAGATTCTTGAAGTTAGAACCTGAGGGCTTCGATGGAGAGCCCGATGCTTCTAAAGTCGAACATTGGTTAGAAAGCATGGAGAAGATCTTTGAAGTTATGCGTTGTACGTCAAAGAAGATGGTGACCCTAGCAGTGTTTAAGTTGAATGGTGCAGCTGACCATTGGTGGCATGTGTTACGGGATAGTTGGAGACACCATGGAGTGCCCCAAGTGTGGGAAAATTTCATAATTGAGTTTAGGGCACAGTTCATTCCGGTAGTGGTTCGGGAAAGAAGAGAAATGGAATTCAATACGCTAGAACAAGGAGATATGACTGTGGCTCATTATTCAGCGAAGTTCACAGAGTTGGCTCGTTAATGTGGTTACTTAGTACTAGATGAGGCTAAGAAGACCCATCGGTTTGTAAAAGCCCTAAAGATGAAGTATCGTAGGCTGCTTATCCCATTACAGCTCACGGAGTACCGAGATGTTGTGGATCGTGCTTATGCGATGGAGTTGGACGTCGAGGAGTATGCTCAAAAGAGAATCTCGAGGGCTATTAAGAGTAATGATAATATTGGAGGGCAAGTAGTACCTCAGAAAGTTAATCAAGGAATCACACGTACTGGTAGACAGAGTGATGTTCCTACCTCTAGTCGGAGGCGACGAGGCGGCGAGTTGATATGTAATTTTTGTATGAGGACAGGTGTGACACCCCGCTCCTTTGTTAGCTCGGTTTGCGTGCTATACTTGCACTTCTTCCTTTGTTGACTGTATGTTTGGCTTGCGAGAGGGTCTAGATATGTTTGAGAGACCATATTAAGACCAAAACATTGTTTAGAGACTCCATATAGTTGTTGACTTGCTAAAGTCACAAGTCGTGACTCGACGATAGTCGGAATGCGACGCGATTGAGGGTTTGCTTGCGTTTTGGGTTCGTGACCTCGGTTTGGGTCCTAGACCTCTATAAGATGGTTTATTAACAGGTTTAGATGCATTAGACTTCAAGTTGGAGGTGTTCCTTAAGTCTATCGATGATTTTGGAAGCTTTGGAGATAGCGTTCGTCTCTATCGCGTAGTTTGGGAATCGAGTCGCGTAATCGTCTCTCCTTTGGGATTCTTATTTCCCTAGTTGTTATTCAACTTTCTAGAAGTATTTAAGCTTCTTTATTAGCCCTTAGACTTGCCTTAAAGGTCTCCCTTCATTGCTCGCTCGATTGAAGTTCGTTCGTCGTCGTTGCACGTTGTTGCACCCCCTTCCGTTTCGCTCCGAGTTGTCTCGGGAGTTCTTCGGTGTGTTTCTGACTTGTTTTGAGTTGGGTTAGACCAGAATGGTTTCCTATAAGTTTGGGACCATTTAGGACATGTTTAGACCAAGTTTTGAAGGTTCGAGGCCTGTGCGCCCGCTGACATAGTGAGCGCGCCTCAAGTACCGAGAGCTTTGCAAAATGAAAATGTGTTGAAGAGCCCAGGCCCGCTTGAGAGATGTGAGGCACCCGCCTCAACATCGACAGCTACAGGTGATTTTTCCCCTGTTTTGTGTTTGGACGAAAAATACCTATCCTACCCTCATTAAACCCCCTCTGAACCCTTCCTAACCACCCATACTTAACCCAAATCATGTCCTAACATTAGTTGGAAGTTAATTAAGGTTAGATTAGTGATTGATTAGTCCTAATCTCTACTAATTGTACTTGGGAAATGTCAAATGTGCCCTCCTCAATTTGGGGTATAAATACCCAAACCCTTTGTATAAATACCCAAATTTCGAATTCTCTTCATTTCTTTCTCCTCCACAATACGTATTAGAGAGAGAGAGTCTCCATGGGAGATTTCAAGCCCTAGCTTCCTTCTCTCTTCGATCCAAGACGATCCATCCACCCGATTGCCTTCAAACTTCGGAATCTTGAAGCCCTCGACGAGTAGAACAACTTCACCGATCGGATTTGCGTTCTCTTGAGTTTTCACTCAAGCTAGGTAAGTTACCTTCTTTTATTTTGGTTCATTGGCCCTAAGGAAACCAATATATGTGCTATTTGTGGGCAATGAACACCTTGTATGCCTTGTATCCCTATTTTGTGGATTTTTGGAAGTATAAACTTGTTGAGATCATTTGTAGAGTGGTTTCTATGATTGTTGAATATGTGATTTCTCTCCATTTTGTGTTCCTAGGCCTATGAGCATGCTAGAAACCTTGATTATATGTTATTTGGGTTTATTATGAAAGTATTCATAAGTTTGGGAATTTTGGATGTGTGATCTCACTAGGTAATATGAGTATGACCATTTAATGGAGATTATGTGATTTATAAAATGGGTATATGATTTATGTTGAGTTGTTATGAATTTTAGGCTTGAGAAACAAGCCCGAACTATTGGAGAATTATTGTTAATTGAAGTGGGTGTAATTGTTGAGATTGATGAATTATGTAAATAACGAAACTTAGTATTTAGACTCAACGGAGTCGAAATAAGTCCAATAAAGTGTTAATGAACCGGGTTGAAATCCTACGATATTTGGGATTGTTTGATTTTGATTATGTGAATTTGATTTTTAGGCTTGGGAAACAAGCCCGATTATTTTGAGAGAATTATTATAAACTTGAATGATGTGTTAGTTTTGGGATTTATGAAATGTGTATTTTATGAAATGTGATATTAAGACTCAATGGAGTCATTTTAGGTTCAATAAGATGTTAGTGAGCCTTACGTGAAATCCTACGATGTTGGGTTTGGTTGGTTTTGATTGTGAGTACCGAAAGCATCTCGAATTGTGTCCCATTTGTGACACCCGTGATATAGAGGCTTATTGGGATTTATTTAGAGCTTGCTCTTAGAGCACTGAGCATTAGAGACCAATCAATGATCTCGTATCCATAAGAAATGATTATTGAATGAGATTTCTTTTAGGGAATTCGATGAATGCACATGGAAACTTCAGGGTCTTGGACTACTGTAGTCTTGTCATTCATGAAAATGGTTTTGAGGATGTCGATTATGTTCGACGTTAGGACTATGGTTGAGTCCGTATGCCTTTATGTATAAGCTTAAATGCTAAGTCTTGTTTGTGTTTGTTCTTAGACTAAAATAATAGTCTTTGATTTAATCTCGAGTAGGGGACTATAGTAGACCTCACGTTGTGAATTATTGAGCTATAAGCTATTCTTGAATTGGTGATGACTTGAGGATTATGAATACTCCATATGTGGTTTTTAAACTAAACTTACAAGTTTATTGAACATGTTAAGTGTGTGTACAATTATGTGCATTGTTATTGGGTTTTGTAGAGCATTATGACCTACTTGAATTGATAAGTTCTTTATGATGGACTTGGTCCTTATTGGTTTATCCAAGTAAATATCTACTTGAGCATCTTGATTTGAGTCCATTTGGCGTCTTGATCTTGTCGGCAATGGGGCGATTCATAGCCTTTGAAACATTCACTATGAATCGCCGCATTGGTACCCTTTTCACCT
>CM028383.1:80067445-80097563 GCA_013146195.2 Codonopsis lanceolata
CCACCACGTCATGATGTTGACGGAGAGTATAATCTGGTGCTAAGGTCAGGCCGATACTGGTAGAAATGCATGTGATAGCGGCGAAATCACATGGGGTCATAGTAGCCTCTCCCCAGCTAAAGTGAAAGGTGTGGGTCGTGTCCCACCAGTAGTTCCGCAACACATCAAATATAGCCATATAACTGCGGAAGGGACGAAATGCCCGCATAAACACCCCGAGGCCTGTGTTCTCCACTAAAACCCGGGCCGGCTCGGGCATCGACTGAAAAATGTCCAACACCATATCACAGCTTGCTCGAACCCTGGTCAAGGTGTTGCGCTCCTGAAGAAAAAAAAGAAGAAGGATAGGTAAGTCTACTATCTCTATTTTCCTCATTAAAAAAAAAAAAAAATGAATGAATAAGAATAAATAATAATGATGAATAAATGAGGAACATGTTGCATGTATTGTATTTCATAAATCATAAAATTGCAGCATGTTAATTTCTTGTGATACATTTAAATCATAAACAGACAGAAAAAAAAAATATAAATATAAATAGAAAAAAAAATAAAAAAATTAAAAAAAAATGTATTTTGAAAGTATATGTTGTATTCTTTTACATCCTTTTGATAAATAAAAATGCATTTTTGTGCATTTAAATATGTATTCTAGCCATAAAAAAATCATTAAAAATTAAAAAAAAAATTAAAAATTAAAAATAAAAAGGAATTTTTTTATGTATTGTCTTGCATCTAAATGTGTGTTTTTGCATCCTAGACATCATAAAAGTGTATTTTGTATTTAAAAATATGTACTGCATTTTTGCATTATCGTATGCATGATAGAATAAAAAGAATGCCCATGCATCATGTTAGTAGGCATCCTATAATTTTCTACATCACATTTGCATCAAATAAAGTAGTACATGCATTCATCATTTGCATTTATTGTCCAATAAGCTGCATTGTGGTATCAATAAAAAGAGAATAAAATGCCACCAATCATGAAAATAAATATTCCCATGGCATTTATTATATCCCTGCAGCATTAGCATGCATGAAAAATAAATTTTAGGGCATAAAATATATCTGTTTTGTCCTGTATTTATCCGAAAAATGTGCCCGAAGATGTGTTCAGAAAATTTTGAATTGTGTTCCAAAAAGTCCGTTTCGTGAACATATCGCATAAAAAAAATACATTTTTAGTCTAAAACATGCATCATATAGCCCCATTTGCATTAATAGTATAAATCATGCATAGTAGGGTCAAATAGTGACCGCTAGTTCAATTATGCATCGCAAAAATAAATTGCGTGAATTTCATGCATCATTACTAAGATTGCATCATTTTAGCTCATAAATTGCATGCATAGGCATTATAAGAAACATATATATACTCCATAAATCCAAAACAATAAAGGAATTGAACAGATCTGAAAAAATAGCCGAATGGGTTGATAGAAAATATACTTACATCGGGATTTTGAAGATTTGAGACATGTTTATGCCAATCTCGCACCAAATTACCCCAGTCATCCTTTGAATAAAAATAATCAATATGATTTCGGGTCAAAGGAGGAAGTTCCTTCCTCTCTTCACCCGAATCCGGGTGCATTGGCGCTTTTCCTTTCCTAGATCTCGAGGAGGAAGCCATCTTTACAGAAATATAAACAATTTGGCGGAAGAAAATTGAGAAAAGGAGAAGAAATGAAGAAAATATAAAAATTTTCGTTCCTCCGTCGGCTATGGAGGCTGAACAACAGAAGGAGAGGAAATGAAGGCTTCTGCCTTCATCCCGTAATGAAGAAAGGAGGAAAAGTGAACTTTTCACTTTTCCCCCTCCAAACAACCCAAGTTCAGCACTTAAGTCCTCGAAATTCCAAAGTTGCAAAGTGGCTCCCAAGACTTAACGGAAAGTTAACAAAAGTAATTTTGTTAACCATATTCGGCGGCCATCTATCCAGAAGTAAGGAAAAGTCATATCCTCAGCAGATCCGCCGCCAGAAAAGCATAAAAGCCAAAAAATCTAAGAAGGTAAGAATTTTGAATTTTTCAAAAAAAAAAAAGAAAAAAAAGAAGAAAAAAAGAGAGAAAAAAAGAAAAGAAAAAAAGAGAATGAGAAAAAGATGAAAGGAAAAGAGGTCCCCAGCTCGAAGAAATAAAGATTGCGTAAATATCAAATCACCGAATCGAAGAAATCGCCAGTAAATGCGAAAATGTAAGAAAGCTAAAGCATTCCTATCCTACCTTCAAAAAAAAAATAGAAGAAAAGTCTTTTTCAAAAGAGTTTTATTTTTCAAAAAAATAATAATAAAAGAAAAGTCTTTTTCAAAAGAGTTTTGTTTTTCAAAATAAATAAATAAAAGAAAAGTCTTTCTCAAAAAGTTTTGTTATTAAAAAAAAAAAACAAAAAAGAGGAATATCGAAAAAAACAAAAAAAGAGGAATATTGAAAAAAAAAAAAAAAAAAGAAGAATATTGAAAAGACAAAAAAGAGAAAGGAAGGGGAAAAAGAACAATCTTTTTTGCCGATCTCGCGACGCATTTTTATCGGTCTTATACGCTTTCAAAAACTTGAAGAAAAATCTTTTTTGCCGCTTGGCGGCAAAGATTTTGATCGGTCGACGAGTTGCAATTTTCGGAAAATTTGAAAATTTTCTTATTTGTGTTTGGCGACAAGGTATTGACCGGTCGGGGACAATTTTTGAAAATTTCTCTTAACGTATTTCGATAACAGGTTTTGCCCAGTTGAAATATGGTTTCCGAAAAACTTTAAAATCATCATAACGTATTTGACGGCCGTTTTCGACCGTTTGAATACGGCTTTTCGAAAAACATAAAAATCTTTTTCCCATTATGTTCTTGGTCGGGTTTTGACCCGAAGGACATGACATCCTCATTGGTTCAATTTGTTTTGGGCCGAACTACGCTTTTGGTCTCGATTTTTTATTAAGGAATACGTAGGCAAGCCTACATTAGTAGGTCCGACCATCAAAACACTTAATTTGCATATCCGCTTAAAATTGCGATAACTTGCTACAACCGACTAAAAAATCTAGGATATGGAGGGTTTGCATTATAAACTGCATTATAAATGCTACATTTGTCTCTCCCTCGTATTGATTGCGCAAAATTGAGAGTCTATTTTCTTATCAACGATGTTCGCTTACTCAGAGTCGCGGGTTACCCGTAGATCCATCGCTGAGGGCTTTCAGACACCCCAATTTCACTCGTATGTAACATGACATAAAATATCAAGACCTCTTAAAACATTAACAAATGTCAAGTTACTGTGGTTAAAAAATGCAAAAGCGATGCGCAAAAAGCTGGAAATGCATGGGTTAAAATGTCAAAATGAAAGAACCAAGGCAAAGCCGCGCCTACCCACCTCAGTGGGAGTGGCGCCTGACTTCATATGGGTCGCCTGACCGCCTACGATCTCCAGAGTTGCCTGCAGCTGCTGGCTAGCTTGTCGTAAAGTCCCACATTTCCTCGGCAGTCTGCACAATGAACCAAAGCGTGAAGGAAGAAATTTCAATCCCTCGATGAGTCCTCATCATCCCAGTTATAAGAGCCTTCTGGTCGACCTTCAAAGACATTCCACAAAGCTTTTCCGATTCTCGCTACCGAAAGATTAAAGAGCGGCGAGATAGTGAGTGATCTACCCAAAGCCTCAAACCCCCCGCCAAACTCCTCCAAACTTAAAACCCACCGATTAGAGTGAGCCTTAGCCCCCGCTTAGGTTTCCACCCTACTTCCAAAATCGTGGAAAGAGTTGCTGTCGCACCCGATTTAAAAGGCCAAAACCACCACATATAAGCCGCATTCCGCCCGAGTGAGCGAGCCAAAATGCCACAAATAAGTCGCCATTCCGCCTCGAGTGAGCGAGCTAAACCACCACAAATAAGCACCATTTTCGCCTAAATCACAACAACAACAACAACAAAAGACTCCTCTCTCCCGGCGACGTAGCGAGCACACCCGCTCTAAAAGGTAATAGCCTTTAAGGGCGCTTTTATTTATAAAGTTGTTATTAAATCGGCCCAATGTACGAATATAAGCCGTGTGCCCCTGATTTAGTTAGAAAATATTATGTAAAAGAGGCATTATAATGGCCAAATATTTTTAAATATATTTGTAATTATTGTAAGGAAATGGCTGCGAAGTCCAATAATGTAGCGCCATGGATATTTGTTTTTATTTTCCTCGTTTTTTAATGCTTTGTTTATTTACTAAATAAATATAACAATAAGCATACTTTAGCCAAAAACCACTTTTTGAGATCGAAAGGCGAGTTGGTGCCTAGCACCTTCCCAACTCGAACTTAGCCTCCGAACCCGCTTTATAATCTCTGGTTTTTCTTTTTGGTTTTGCTTTATTTTGCCTTAAAATAAAGATGGCGACTCTAAACATTTTGGATCCAGTGGGGCCTCGCAACACTCCTTTCTTGCACTTTCCCATTTTTCCCTAAAAAAGGGAGAATGGGAATGAAAGGGTGATGTATTCTCATATCCTGATATCCCCTAAACAAGGGATAACTTGATGCGGGAAACCCAAAGCTCCCATAGTGATCCAGATCCGAAATAGGCCATAAGGCTATTTTTATAAAATCCATAGGGGGGCGTCGCAACATCCTTTGCACTTTTCCGCTTTCCCTAAAAAGGGAAAATGGAATGAAAGGGTGATGCATTCCCATATCGGTATCCCTAAACAAGGGATAACTTGATGTGGGAAACCCAAAAGTTCCCATATTGGATCAAAAATACTAAAGGCAACCGAGGCGCATTCCAACGCTTATTTTAGACAAAGACTCCTCTCGCACTTTTAATTTCGCTCTCCCCAAAAAGGGAGGATGGAATGGAGCCCGGTGGTCTCCGCACGCACGCCACCCCCTATCCAAAGCTGGCCGGGCGCCAAAGCATTGACTCGGGAACCCACATAAGGTCAGGAAATATTTAGGCTCAAACAATCCAAAGATGGGCTAAATCATATCCTAATGCTAGAATTACTCATGCTAGTTTTTAAGAAAGTAAACACACATAAAATATCATATCCATTATGAAAATTGTGGAATTGAAGATTTAACATCATTGGTGTTGGAATATGCTTCTTGATAGTCAACTTATCACCTTGCATATTCTGAATATTTTGATTTGCTTATTCCCATTACTGTGTGTCATAACAAGTGGCTAAGAGGGCTGTGTACCGATTAGTGTGGCAACTTGTTTGACAACACATAGGTTTTAGGTTAGGTTGTCCTAATCTAGGCCTACCTACTATATGATGATTAAATAGACAAGTACTTCATATGCACTAGCACCAGCAGACTTGCTGTAGCAACAAGGTTTTCGAAAGACTCGTCACCAGCAGACCTGTCATATGCACTAAAGGACACTTTGAAGACTCTCCACCAGCAGACGTGCTATAGTGTCAAAGCATTTCAAAGGACTCGTCACGAGCAGACTCATCAAGTGCATCACGAAAGTACCTTGAAGACTAGTTACAAGCAGACTTGCTACGGTTTGAATGTTCACAACAGAAACCAGTAGTCTTTCCTTACAAGAAGACTCACTATTGAACTTCTTACCAGTAGACTTAATTAGTTCTACACGTGCTACAAAGAGATGGAACCGCAGTAGATCAAGACAAGACAAATGTGTTCAAGCTTCAAGAGTAATTCAAATCTTTATGAAGCCTGACACAAGTGATGCTTCAGGACCTTCTCTCACTCACGTGGTCTGGAAAAGTCAAAAGAATCTACTATATTGGACAGACCACCTGATAGTGCATCAGATGTCAGACTTAATTTTCAGAGACTTATCAATACAGTCTGACGGGTAACCAGTTCAGGATCTACAAGACAAAGCTTTTATCCAATAATCAAAGATCCAGTGAGCAACATCTCTATCCGACGGTTTTCAACAACGACATCTCTAACAGATAGAAAATCATCTTCATCTCTCAATGATTAATTAACCCTAGTCTATAAAAGAGATCTCACATCCTCTTCTTCAAGCGAGAACATACGAATACATCAGTGAAAACTGATCTACAATAAGAACTTCAATGAAGCTGTAAGATCTACACGAGATCGTCTTCACCAACGCATCTCAGATCTTCACAAAGAGTTGTAGTGAACTTACCCAGACCTTAGCAAAACACTCTCTGTGGATTGCTAGGAAGAAATGTTTTGAAGAAGAAAAGAGAGGGATGAGAAACTTCAATAGACAGAGATCGGCGTCTTGGTCAAGAACCCAGTTCTTGATTTGAGTTCTTCACCCTTCTTCGAAGAACTCAGCCTTTAGCTGAAGCTTCAGGACCATATTCCTAAAGCTAAAGGTCAAGCCCTTGGATCGATTTGAAGATTGATTTCAGATGGTGCCCAAGGAAGATGAAGAGCTTTCTGTAAATATTGCATTCATATCTTCATATTTGTATTCATATACAAATGTTGTTGATTGTGCAAAAATCAATCATCATAGAAAGACGAGTGTTATGCACTCAATCGTTCAGATATTTTATATCTGAACGACCTTCAATAGTGTCTTCTCATATCAGTCTCTCATTCTCGTCTCCTATAGCCCTCTTTGCTTAAGAGTTTGTCTATGAACAATAAAGTAAAGATTAAGGCTTGAAAGGACGAGGACAGAAACTGTACATATAGTGTCTAGGCTGGTGTAATCTATAATTTATCTTTGAATAAATTCATATGTTCTTTCAAATAATCTATCTTTCAGTCTTTACCTCTCTATGAGCTTTCATAAATTAATTTATCCTTTGAAAAGCTATTCTTAAATGATTTCCTAAATTTGCATTTGGAAGAAGGATTAAGTGTGCTGTTGTTCTGATTATATATTCGTGTACAACCATTTAAGACTTATCTAAATCTAAGCCTAATTATTTCCGTTGCTTAAACTCTTTCAAACATGCTTTTGATTTAAACGACAGTTCACCAGCAGAGTTCATAATTCTTCTGAGAGCAAGTCTGCTGTCCCTTGATACCAGCAGACAAGCTCACAGTGCAAACTGTCTACGCCTTTAAAACCTATGTTTCAATTATATAAAAAGAAAGAAAAGTTTTAAACGATAACATAAACTATTCACCCCCTATAGCCTATTTGAGCAATCATGTGGACCAACAAATGGAATCAGAGCCTAGCTCTTCAAGCTACATGCCAGGTCTAACCACTTGAGAGTTTGATCCTCGATTGCTCACCCCAAATGCATGTCAAAAGAAAAATTCGTTTTATCTTCAAAGTTTTTGACAAGGATTTCATTTGAGATAAATTTTTGAAAAACTTATTTTTTTTTTGAAAGATTATTTTGTTTTCAAAAATTTCTTGAAATTGACCACTACAATGATGATTATTTTTCCTCAGATGAATGTCACTCCGATGGATGCTTCAATTAGAAGGATTTTAGATTCAAATTCTCTTGACATAAGGCTAACGATTGTTATCAATCCAACACCCTCTCAAGAAAAAAAATTCTTAGTTAAAAAAAAAATTTGCAACTTTACAGTGAAAGAATTTTAATTGATTCCTACCTATTCTCATGAAAAAGGTTAAGATTCAAAAACTTTATATCATGAAACATTGACTGATCCCTCTATTATATGATATTTAGTTTTTGGGAACTTGGCCTATATTTCAAAGAATTACTTGAAATCAATTTCTATGAAATATGGATCAGAGATCTCATAAGTTGTTGCAAAGGAAATTTAATTTTTTTGGAAAACATCTACTACAGACTCATTAGCTCAGATTCCAAAAGGCACATTCTGAAGAACATCTGCTTCGATCTAAATACAACTGTCACTTAAGGTGCATCCCATGTCTAGTGCTCAATCTTTCACTCTGCTACTTTTCTTTTTATGAGCATATAAGACTAAGGGAGAATAAGATATTCAAGATCCAGATTCCCTTTCTTCATCTCATGGATTTTCTTGAAAAACTTATTTCTGTACTTAAATTTTTTTGGAGCTTTTTAAAGCTCATAAAATGTTGCTAATGATCCTCTTGATTTTCATTCAGGAATACAGATTCTTTCCAAGATCAACAAGCACATTTTATTCTCTCTCTTGCAGCATAAAAATTATACTTGACTGACTTGCAAGATTCTATTTTACTTGCTTCAGTCTAATCTTCTTCTTTTTGGTTTATGATATATGATTGATATCTACTCTATCTTTATGATTCTCTTATAATCATGATCATGAATATATCATCACTGCATAAGTTTATATTTGCATGCTCTGCTCTTCTCTGTTTATCTTTGCAAATATAAATCCTAAGTAACAGCTTATCATACTTCGCTCTTTGACTTCTATTCACTCTATGAAGTATGATGTACTTTACTCAATAGGTTTGATGTCTTCTTGTCAAAGTAATTTTAGATTATCTTTGATCTACTTAGACCATGATACCTTCAAACCTTCTTCTTTGTCGAACATTCTTGTGTTGCAGTACTTCATAAGCTCAGTTCTGTGTACTAACTTATAGAAGTTTCCACCTTAGTAGACAATGTGCAACATACATGGGTATCTTTGCAATTTCTATAAAAGTTGAGGTTAAACTTTTTGAAATTGACTATTTCTTAAAGTAAAAGACGGATTTCTTAGATTCCCGGTAAAGGTAAAATAACTTTTAAAAGGAAACATATTCTTCACTCAAAACATCTTTCTCTGAAAAGTCACTTTTGTCAAAATCAAACCTTTTTCTGAAAAAGTTGTTTTGTAAAAATTGCTGAAAAATTGTTTTGTCTTTTTAATAACCTTTTTATCTTCTCAAGAAAGTTGTTTTGTCTTTTCAAGAATCTTTTAAGCTTTCCAAGGAGAATACTTTACCGATATCTAGAAATTACAGCCATCTCTCACATTGCCCCATACGACTTTAATGAGAGAGGTTGAAAGGACTCTTCGTACATAATGAATCCATCTCATTAACCGGTCCTTCGTCTTGCCTTAGCGAGTATTTATAGAGACATTCCTTCACTCATCTCTATCACTCGCAAACTACCCCCAAACACTATGATAGACGCTGATACAAAATTCCTTCCTTCCAAAATGTTACATAGGAGTATTCTTAGTACTAGATCAAGTTTCTCTCTCAACAACTTGGTATTACCCTTCCTATCCACTGAAAGTTGTTTGGTTAGTTTTAAGGATTCCTCTTGTATGAAGATTTACCTCAACAACCATTTAACGTGCCTCTCCCAGACTCATGTGACTGTGCTCATGTCAACTTCTCCTTCTTGGCATTGTAGACTTTCTACATGTTCTTTTGCTGACATGATTCTCCATCGAGATCAGCACAATTCACAGCAGCGGACTTTTTAAAGGTAGTCGTGCTTGCTTGTGAAGGTCACCTGGGTTTAAGAGGTAACTGAAGGGAGAAGGAAGAGCAGGCGACATGATCACATATCTGTATTGCTTACAGTGCAGAGATTATGTTTGGCTGCTTGTAGACACCACAATTTCGTACCACTGGTATGTGACATGACATGCGATATCAAGACCTGTTAAAACTTAACGAATGTCAAGTTACATTGTTTAAAAATGCAAAAGGGAAAGCAGGATGCATAAAATAGTGAATTGCAGGGGCCAAAGTGTCAAAAGGAGGCCTAAAAAAGGAACTAGGCACCACCACCACACTAACCAGGCACGGCGCCCAGAGTCAATGGGGTTGGCACTAGCATAGTGCTCGAGGCTAGCCTGTACTTTACCTCAGGTACTCTCCCTCCAAGCACGCTGTGATGCGATGCGAGGAGCCTATGAAGTACAGAAAGAAAACTCAAAATGACAGCGGAGTCCCCTCTCCCAACTATAAATAGAGGTCTTGGGGCTTGGCTGGGACTTCGAGATGGCGAATTCACATGCGCCGCCGGCGTTAAGTTTGCTGAGAAAAGAGCGATCGTGAGAAAGAGAGAGCCCCCTCTTCCTAAAAGCCTCAAAGCTCTGCCATATCTCCTCCAAACTCAAATCCAACCGGTAAAAGTGAACTTTAGCCCTCTAGCTAAGATTCCACCCTATTCCCCCGGTCCAAAAATCCCAAAAAGAGCAGTTGCTCTGCCCGAATCCATAGACCAAATCTGCGAGGAAGCAGGAAGCAGCGGTTGCTACTGCCCGATTTCGCCCGAAGCAAGCAACAAACAACAAAAAGCATGGCGGCTATTACGCTTTCGTTTTACGATTACTGAAAGGAACTTTGGAAGCGATTATTACGCAGAATCGCAACAAAAGACTCCCTCTCAGAAAGGACGGGCGAGAAGTAGTACACCTAAGGCGTTAAAGGTAAGCCTTTAAGAGTTTGTATATAAAAATGTTATTTCCATCCGATCCAATGTAAAAAAATATAAGCAGTTGTGCTACCCGGATTTATATAGAAAATAACATTAAAAAGAGCAATTATTATGGTCAATTTTTTTTTTAAAATGTATTTGAATTACTGGAAGGAGGTGGCTGCAAGTCTGTAAATAATGTAGATACAGATATATCCGCTTTTAATGATTTATTTCATTCACTAGATAAATATAATAAAATCATATTTTAGCCAAAAACCATTTTTGAGACCGAAAGGGTGAGTTGGGTGCCTAACTCCTTCCCACCTCGTAACTTAGCCCCCGAGCCCTTTTTTTACAACTCTGGTTATTTTTGGTTTTTCTTTATTTCTCCTTAAAATAAAGATGGAGGCTCTGTTACAATGTTTTGGATCACAGTGAGGCCCACAACATCCTTTCTTGCACTTTTCCGTTTTCCCATAAACAAGGGAAAATGGGAATGAAAGGGTGATGCACTTTATGTATCTCGTTTTCCCCTAAACAAGGGAGGATGAAACACGGGAAACCCAAAGCATTCATAGTGACCAAGAATGTACAACGGTCCATAGTGAGGCAGGGTGTGTTCCCACGCTCCTTTGCAACATCCTTTTTTTACACTTTTCTGTTTTCCCCTAAACAAGGGACGATGAGAATGAAAAGGGTGATGCGTTTTCTGTATCCTGTTTTCCCCTAAACAAGGGATGATAAGATATGGAAAAATCCAAAGCACTCATAATGGACTAAAGCACACTCGGCAACCGAGGCATATTCAACGCGCTTTTTGACAACGCTCTTTCCGCATTTTTAATTTCGTCTTCCCCTAAACAAGGGAAGCTGGAATGAAAAGTGTGATGTCCTTTCGCACGTCGCGCTCCCCTAAAAAAGGCCGCGTGGGGTTCGGGGGCGATCCTGGGCACCCACAATGGCGACTCTTTGGGGACGTCGTTTTTATTTTAAAGAAAATAAAAATGGATGGCTAGACTCAGTTTTCACAAAAAGAAAATTCAGTTTTCTTAGTTTCTGGCTAAAATATGTTTGTTATATTTCTTTGGCATTTTAAAGATTGCATTCTTATATATCTGTGTATATATTTGTGGATATGATCCTCTATCTTGCAGCAGTTTCGTTCCAGTTACCATTATAGGTACATTTATAAAAAAACTCAAAACAAAAACAACAAAAAAAAGGGAATAAAATATATATTTCCGGGCAGCATAACAAAAGGACTGGGGCTTTATTTTATTATTGCTTTATTCTGCTTTTTTTATTATTATTCTGCTTGCTTTATTTTTATCGCAAGAATATGTACATATTATTTCATTCTGTCATTTTATTTTGAGGACTAGGACCAATATGTAATTAATAGGAATAAATAGATTCCCCACTTTTCTTTCTATTTCTTGATGTCATTGGTTGCTTGCTCGTGCTCAAACTAAAAAGTCGAGAAAATCCACAAAGAACAGCAAGACATGCCATATCTGTTTTATTTCCTGCTTTATATCTGAAAAAAAGAAGAAGATTTTCTTGCTTTCTAGATGTTGCACACACGCGCACGCACGTAGGAATATTCCGAATTGCTACCCTACACCATGACCAGCCTACCCCCTGCATCAGTCAACGTTAAATTGCATATAGAATCTCAGGTCACTTCTTGGACCGATCGGTTTTTACATCTCTGAATCATTGGTCAGCCCCTGTGCAAAAACAAAAAAACAAAAAAACAAAAAAGAAAGAAAGACGTGAATAAAAATATACACAAGGGATGACTGATTATCTTCTGATGTTCGACCTAGACCGTTTTGAATGGTGGATCTCGAAAAGAGTATTGGCCCTTCTTTGAGATCGATCCAATCTTGGGGTCGAAGCGAGGTGGAATGCGAAGGTCCTATACTCTGGAGAAAGAATCCACTATTCCAGGAATAGTCCTGAGACTGTCAAAACAAAGCAGGTGCTTGTCCAGTCAACTTTAGGGAAAATAAAAAAAATACTAATAAAGGCACGCTGTACTCTAAGCCCAGAAAGTCTCCAGCCAACCCTTTCTGATACCTCCAAACTCCCTTTTCCTCAGAAATCTGGCCCGAGTTTGGAAAGGCAGAGATAGTACTAGTCGATTGATCGAGATCTGACACATAAATCCAGATCGAGAAAAGGCGAGGCTCGGTCATAGGGTGCAGATTTTAGCAGAATGTCGGTAGAAAATGAAAGCATGCATGCCAATGGAGTACGGATCTGGTTTCGCTGCACGCCTCCAACTCCGGCTATGCAACAATGGCTAGATCAAAATTTGGGTGCACATGCTGATCGTATAATGAGCCAGATGGTTAATCTGGTACAAAGCTTAAAACCCAGTGGTGAGGGAACCTCTTTCCCTGCAGTCCCTCAAGAGGCATCAACTTTCCATGTTCCTCCAAATCCAAACCCCCAGCCAAACACCAACCCATCAAATACCACCATTACCCCAAATCCAAATCCTCCACCTAATCCTTATTACCCAAATATTAATCCTTTCTCGCCCTATCCCCCATATCTTTCCCCGAGCCAAAATCCAAATGACGTTCCTTTCCCCATTACCAATCCACTCCAAAATAACCCACATACGGACCCAAGAAGCTATAACCAGCCAGGCCAAGTAACAACCTATTTACCTTTTAGTGATCCTGGCCGCCAAACCGAAATCGCTAATAACCCACCTACCCAAAATCCTTATCCTACCCAAAACCCTTATCCTACCCAAAACCCTTATCCTACCCAAAATCCTTATTCTACCCAAAATCATTATCCTACCCAAAATCCTTATCCAACCCAAAATCCTACCCAAAATCCTCACCAAATACCATAACCAGAAAATAACCCAGCCTTTCCTAATCCTACCAGCATATACCAAAACCTAACTCCCCCTCCACCAAAATGGAGGCTGACATGGAAAACTTGAAAAATATGATGCTCAAAGTTCTGAACAAAGGAGAATTTTCTACGCGGGCATTAGCATTGCAGCCTTTGGCAATACTACCTTCGAAATTTAAAATGCCCGACATAGAAAAATTCGATGGGACTGGATGCCCTATATCTCCCTTAAAATCATATTCCACCGGCATGCAGTCAAGAGGGGCTAGCTTTGAGGTCATGACTTCCAATTTCCATCTTACCTTAACAAGGGCTGCCAAGCAATGGCTAATGTTGTCAGACAATAGCACCATGTGAACTTGGGACCAAATAGCCGAAGGGTTCCTAGAAAGGTACAAGGACAATACTACCCCTGAAAAAAAGAGACCTTGAATCGTGCACCCAAAGAGAAAAAGAAACATGTGCTGAGTTTGCAGTCAGGTGGAAAAGAAAGTTGGCTCAAACATTTGACATACCTGATCCGGCTTAGTCATCCAGGATGTTCATAAAAAATCTCCAACCTATTTACGTGGAACATATGCGGTATCTCCTTTATAGAAATTTTGAAAGAAATAGTGGAGATAGGAGTCCGTATTGATGAAGATATACGAACTGGGCACTTAAAACTCAATACGCCCTCCAACTCTTTCCGATACGCTAAAGGAAAGGCAACTGCATCAGGACCAGCCGTTAATATGGTAGGAAATACATCAGCCAACTTTCCTACCCAAAACTATAACACTGTTCCATGGTCCTACGGATCAGATAGGCCTCTCAACGCAGTGGGAGGAAACACTGGTCCAAACATAAATTTCAGAAATCAAAACAGAGGAAACATGTACTATGATGAATTGCAAGCTCCTCAGTCTGTGATACTGCAAGGGCTAATGGCACTGGGAGTGTTAAAGACTTTAGAAAATTATAGGCCGCCGAATCCCCTGCCCAACACATGGAGTCATGCGCAATATTGTGAATACCATCGTTGCAATGGTCACCTCACCGACAAGTGCTACATGCTCAAAAACGTTATCCAGGACCTGATAGATGATAAGGTTATTGAAAAACCTCCTCCTAGACCAAATATAGTCAATAACCCTCTGCCTCAAATCAATATGATTGAGGCCAGTAAAGATAATTGTATACCCAAGTTTGAAATAAATAAACACCCCTTACCATATATCATTGTTCCTTTCTCTCCATCTTCATCCATAAAAGAGCCTAGTTGCAATATGCTCTCTTGGGCACTATCCTGGGTAGCCAAAATACATGTAACATTGAAAAAGCCACTTGGATCGGTAGGGATGTCAGCCACCTTACTAGATCTGGTCGAGCCTACCAACCAAACCTGGAAAGAGGTGACCACTCCGACAAAAATCAAGAAACAGATACTGGGCTAAAACTATGGAAGATACTCTGCTAGCACAGATGAAGAAAAATCAAGCCAATAAATCCATCTGGGGCATGTTTTGTTCTTCCAAAACCCACCGTGATACACTGGCTAAATCTCTGAGTCAAGCAGTCATCCCTATTGAAACCTCCCCGAATGAGCTCACTCAAATGATTGGAAACATACACTTTGGAAATGTGATTATGTTTACTGATCTGGATCTGCCAATAGAAGGAACCAACCACATTGATGCTCTCCACATCACTGTGGTGATCATGGAAAAAAGGGTTCCCCGAGTTCTGATAGATAATGGTTCTTCTTTGAATGTATGTCCCACAAGCACGTTAGCCAAACTGGGAACAAAAATATCAGAGCTTGCTCCTTCATCGCAAATAATAAAGGTATACGAAAACACTAGTCGATGTGTCCTAGGGGTGGTCACCTTAATGATGACTATTGGGCCGCTAACCATGCCAGTAGAATTCCAAGTTTTGGACATACCAGCCACTTTCAACCTGTTGCTGGGACGCCCTTGGATCCATGGGGTAAAAGGGGTAGCCTCCTCACTGCATCAACGTGTCAAATTTATCCACGATGATCATATAGTAATCATTTTGGCTGATAAGATCATGGAAAACAAGGAAAACAAGGAAAACGAGGACATCCCAATCCTCGAAATAGAGCATGATGACACAGGAATCTTCCTCAGTGGCTTTGAGGTTATCCCCCAAGCTAGAGTCAACACCATTGAATGTGGGCGAGAAACTAACATCACCAAGAAGAAAACTACATCTCTAGGAAACATGGTCCCTTTAAACATGTTTTGGAAAATGAATTATATGTCTGGTCTGAGTCTCGGCAGAAATCAGCAGGGACTTGTTATTCTAGTCCAAGATGAACTCAAGGAATGTATCCCTCCTTTTGGTCTAGGATACAAACCCACTCCAACTGAAATAGCCGCATTCATGAAACAGAAACGTGAAAAAAGCAAGGCAGAAAGAGAAAAGCATCCTTACAAGTATCCTCCTCTCCAAGCATATAGAAAAACCCTAAATGGTTATTTTGTAAGGAAAGGGGAAATAGAAGCCTATCTCATGTTTCCTGAGCCCTGGTTAGACCAGAATGGAAAAAAAAAAGACCCTGGTTGGTGTGGGTTCCCGGGACTTGCACCCGCGCCCCGTGCGCCCTTGGTTAGGCATGCGCGTACGTGCGGATGCAGGACATCCACTGCTCTCGTTCCACCCTCCCTTTTTTAGGGGAAGACGAAATAAAAAGTGCGAGAGAAGTGCTGTCTATGATAACGCGTTGGAATGCGCCTCGGTTGCCTTTAGTAGATTTTTAAATCCAATATGGGAACTTTGGGTTTCCGGCATCAAGTTATCCCTTTTTTAGGGGATACCAGGGTATGGGAATGCATCGCCCTTTTATTCCCATTTACCCTTTTTTAGGGGAAAACGGAAAAGTGCAAAAAAGGATGTTGCGGCGCCCCCACTATGGATTTTATTAAAAATAGCCTTATGGCCCGTTTTGGATCACTATGGGAGCTTTGGGTTTCCAATATCAAGTTATCCCTTTTTTAGGGGATATCAGGATATGGGAATACATCACCCTTCCATTCCCATTTTCCCTTTTTTAGGGGAAGACGGAAAGTGCAAAGAAGGAGTGTTGCGAGGCCCCACTGGATCCAAAAAGTTTAGAGTCACCATCTTTATTTTAAGGAAAAAATAAAGCAAAACCAAAAGAAAGAAAAGAAAACCAGAGATAGAAAACGGGTTCGGAGGCTAAGTTACGAGTTGGGAAGGTGCTAAGCACCCAGCTCGCCCTTTCGGTCTCAAAATAGTTTTTAGCTAAAGTATGCTTATTGTTATATTTATTTAGCAAATAAATAAGGCATTAAAAGACATGAAAATAAAACAAATTCATCCGTGGCTACATTATTTACGGACTTGCAGCCATTTCCTTACAATAATTACAAATGTATTTAAAAATATTTGGCCATTATAACGGCTCTTTTACATAATATTTCATATTCTAATCCGGGCAGCACAACGGCTTATATTGACAACATTGGGCCGGATTTAAATAATAAATAAATAAACGAATAAATAAATAAATAAAATGCCCTTAAAGGCTATTACCTTTTAGAGCGGTAGTGTGCTCGCTCTGTCCTTCAAGGAGAAGGAGTCTTTTTTTTTTGTGGTTGTTGTTTTGATTTGGGCAGAGTAACTGCTTATTTCAAATGACTTTGGCTCGTTCACTCGGGCAGAGTGACAGCTTATTTCGGATGGTTTTGGCCTTTTTGTTTGGGCGGAATAACGGCTTATTTTTTGTGTATTTCAACTCATTACTCGGGCAGAGTAACGACTTACTTTGGGGATTTTGGGCCGGGGAAGTAAGGTGGATACCTAACTAAAAGGCTAGGGATCACTTATAACCGGTGGATTTTAGTTTTGGTGGAGTTTGGACGGGGTTTTGAGACTTTGGTGGGCTACACACACCTATCTCACACCTCTTGCTAAAACTCGGCATTCTTACAACGCGGAGAGAAACTTTCAGAGCTTCATTGTGGGTGATTTTGGACACTGAAGAGGGAACCCAGTACCTTAATTTATAGGTGGGATGAGGGAGTCATCGGGAATTATGAGAATTCCTCAGCCGGCTTCATCTGATCGTACACCAGGCTTCGCGAGTTGCACAATGCGTTAAGTCTGAGTGCAACAATGACACCCTTGGCGCCGACTCCAACATTGCACAGCGCGGCGCCCTCCTTGCTTTATGGCCGCACCATGCTCCTATTCATCTTTCATTTTCAACACTTTCACCCCTCGCAATTCACTGTTTTGTGCATCCTGTTTTGCCTTTCACATTTTTCGACTCCTGTAACTTGACATTTGTTAAGTTTGAACAATTCTTGATATCACATGTCAGAGTCACCTATCAGGGGTACGAAATTGGGGTGTCTACAGAGCCCCTCAACAATGGAGTCTACGGGTAACCCAAGGCTTACTGAGTAGACGAACATCATTGATAAACAATAGACTCTCCAATTTCATTCAATTAAAATGGGAGAGAAATGCAACAGGTAACTGTTATAATGCACAGTATATCATGCTATCCAAACTCCATAACCTAGACATATTTAGTCGGTTATAACAGGTTATCGTAGTTTTTAAGCAGGTATGTAAATGAAGTGATCTGATGGTCGGACCTACTAGTGTAGGCTGCCTACGTATTCCTTAATAAACGAAATCATACCAAACGTAGTTCAGGCCAAAACCTAAATTATCATTCGTGCAACGGTCATGCCTACCGAAATAGGCTGCCTACGTATCCTTAAACAAGGAATCAGACCGAGACGTAGTTCACTCAGCCGGGGACCAAATGCTGAGGTGCAAGTGTGGCAATACTAAATGAGCAAGTGTGACAAAGCTCTATCAAATGAGTGCTGCAAGGGTAAATATAACGTGCTGTGATGGTCGCGTCTACCGAGATAGACTGCCTACGTATCCCTAAACAAGGAATCAGACCAATCGTAGTTCGCCTACGACTGTGCGGCATGAATTGTCTCCGCAGGAACTCAGCCTTCGTCGGAGGACAAGACCTTTCCCTCTGAATCCGGGGTTGCGTGCCCCTTAAAGGAAAGTTTTCCAAACATCATACAAATGCACTGCAAAAAAGGAAAATACATTCCTTTTCTTACCCTTGCCGTGCCCATGCGTAAATTCTTTGTTGTTGTTGCTTCCTTTCGCTTCTTTGCTTTACTGCCGTTTTTGTTCGCACTTGCGCGACTTTGAGATTCTTCTTTTGTCACAGTTCCAACCTCTGCTGGAAAATCCTTTCCCCTGTTCCGCTACATTTTCGGCTTTAGCTGGAAAATCTTTCTTGATGCTGCTACATTTTTCTTTACTGCTCCTTCTAACCTTGGTTAAAAACTTCCTTTTTCTTGCTGCCGCATCTTTTGGTTACAGCTTATAAATCATCTTTTCTTTTTGCTCGCTGCTGTTTTTTTTTTCTTCTGCTCCATTTTCTAGCTTCAGCCGAAAGTTTCATCTGCTACCGCCGCATTTTCTTTTGTTGCATGCACTTATAAAATTTTCCTTTTCTTTTCATGTACATGCATTTTCCCCTCTCTCGATTTTTTTTTTGTTGCTTTTTTCTCTCTTTTTTTCTTTTCGTTTTTTTCTTCTTTATTCTGCATGCTTGCCATTTCTCTTTATTTGCATGCTTATTATCTGTTTATTCTCTCTCTCTCTCTCTCTCTTTTTTATTATTCCTCTTTTTATTTTTTCAATATTCCTCTTTTTTTGCTTTTTTTTTTGGATCTGCCTCGATATACTTCAGATCTGCTAGATTTTGGCACTGTTTGGCAGTTTTGAAGCATTCCTGACTTTATTAATAATGCTTATGCATGTCGTATCCATTCCTAAATGATGCAATTAAGTAATGATGCATGAAATTTATGCAATTTATTCTTATGATGCATGATTAAACTAGTGGTCACTATTTGACCCTACCATGCATGATTTATATTATAAATGCAAATGAGGCTATATGATGCGTGTTCTAGGCTAAAGCATATTTTGCATGCTATGTGTTCACGAAACAGACTTTTCGGAATACAATTCAATTTTTTTCTGAACACATTTTTGAGCATATTCTCGAATAAATATGAGACAAAACAGGTATATTTTATACCCTAAAATTTATTTTTCATGCATGCTTATGCTGCAGGGACATAGTAAATGCCATAAGAATATTTATTTTCCTGATTGGTGGCATTTTATTTTCTTTTTAGCGCACCCCTAATGCAGCGTATTGGATAATAAATGCAAATGTTGGATGCATGTACTACTTTATTTGATGAAAATGCAATGTATAAAAATTATAGGATGCTTATTAACATGATACATGGGAATTCTTTATCCTATCATGCATGCGATAATGCAGTACATATTTTTTTTAAATGCAGAATACACTTTTATGATGCCTAGGATGCAAAAATACCTATTTAGATGCAAAACAATTCATAAATTATTTTTTTTTTGAAAACTTGTACAAACATTTACAATGCAATATAATTTTATATGATGCAAAATAAATAAAAAACATGCAGACTCAAGACGCATGCACAAAGCAAAGTTATACCGATATCTAATAGGTAATGGCACGCTGTATCTCCAAAACGGATTTCAAAGGAATATACCTTTGGGCTGGTCGAACGGGCTTTTTTTTTTAATGATATGCGGGGAGAGGAAAAGGCAGTCACCCCCTCTTGTTTTCGGCCATATAATTGTTGCAGGGCTACAATTGGCATAAGGCTATTCTCATAACCCCTGCATTTTTCTTCGCAATCAGACAAGACAGTAGTGAATGGTCAGAACCCAAGTCGTCCGGCTGTTTTAGGACAACGGCAGTGCGGATAATGAATAAGACGGGAACACTTCTGGTGCTTCTCATTCTGATGAGACTGAGCCTTTTCAGTGCCTTGTAGAAGAAGTATATGGGCCCGGTTGGGCGGACGCCACAGACATTGATGGACCACCTTGGGGCTTAGGCTGCAAAAGAAGGGATAGTTTCTGGGGAAACAAGGGGGGATATAGGCAATAGATAGGTACAGACAATTAATGTATAACCTAAATTTCTTTAGCAATTATTCCTAAGTTGCACCTTAGGACCTGAAAATTTTATATTTTAGTGTTTTATTGTGAGCTGCCTGTCGTGGTTTTTCTTCTTTTTCTTTTGTCAGTCGAGCCCCTTGCAGGCTGAAGACTGGAGGTAGGATGTTGATCGATGTATTTTATACGTCGATTTCATATTCTTCTATGACTTAAATTATGCTATTTCACGAAGCTTTTGGCTACTGATATGTGTTTTCGGTAAGTTTTGTAAGTTTCAGGGTTTTTAGTGAAAATATGCAAAACTCCAGGGTTTTATATGCAAATTCCAAGAAGGGCCCAAGATGTAAAATGAAGAAGGAAAGAAGATACAACATTCTGGAGACCTTGCGGTCGCAAGGTACTCAGACCTTGCCCCCGCAAGGTGGGCAGTACATTGAAGAAGTCAGAAATCAAGGTCCATAGAAACTGGAGACCTTGCGGACGCAAGGTACCCAACACCTTGCGACCGCAAGGTGGTCAGAATGCGCAAATTTCGTATTTTCACAAGTGATTCGATGGGATTACAACTCCCTGATATAAATAAAGATCGGATGCCAAAGCCTAGGAGAGAGAAAAACGGCTGGAAACAGTTTTGTATAGATTTTAGATAGTTTTTAGGTTGTATAACATAGTTAGATTGTGTAATTACAAGTATTGAAGATCAAATCATGTTTCTATTCATCTCCATCTGTTGTTCATTGTCTATGATGAACTAAATCATCAATAATCTAGGAGATGGGAGGTAACTTGTATCGAACTTATGTTTTAATTAATATATGTGTTCATTCAATTCTTGTTGATTGTGGTGTTTATCAATCCCTATATTATTTCGCTTTGAACAAATGAATGTAATCGCAAATAATAAAGGCTTAGAGGTGCGGATAACTGCATGACCAATGTGCATATGTCGTACACTGGCTCACCACCACAATAAATTGGACCTATCGGTGAACGAGAGTGATAAGTTAGGGCCAGGTTCATACATGATCTAGGTGACAGATAGATCATAATCTAGGTGACAGATAGATTACATGTTCTTGTGCTTAGGATATAGAATGGATGAATGTTGCGGGGATGGAGGCTGAACCAATAGTTCAACAGACTATATCTATCTTTAGTGAACGAACCCTTTTTTTTAAGAGAAACAGGGGTGGTACCCTGCTAGATATTATTGATTAGGAAAAAAACATACAAACTTGAGGGGGACAACCAGCCTTGCCCTTATAACGGGAGGACGGAGGAGCCTGACCTCGAAAAAGAAAAGATACATCGCAAAAAAGAAATTAAGAAACTCGAACATAAGGGGTTTCCGATTTGTCCATAATAAGGAGACCCTTGATTCTATCAGGAAGAAGCTCAACAGAATAGTAAACATGATCAAGTTTGTTATCAATAACAATATTGGCCAAAGCATCAGCAACAAAATTAGCCTCTCTAAAAATATGGCTGAACTCGAGAGACATAGAGCAAGATAAATCAGATATGACACGCATCACATATCTACTAAACCAGGGAGCACAGGTCGAACCACTGATACAGTCAAGAAAATACTTGGAATCAATCTCCACCAAAGCTGAGTTGAAACCATAAAGCTGCAGCCATTGAAGACCTTGAAGAAGAGCAAGACAATCAGCCATAAAGCTGGAAGAATGCCCAAAATAGGAGTAAAAAGCAACAATTAAGTTTCCCCCATAATCCCTCACAATACCTCCACCCGAACTTATACCAGGGTTACCCTGACATGCACCATCGGTGTTCAATTTAACCTTTCCAAAAGTTGGATGGATCCAAGAAACAGATCTAATAGTGCGGTGTCTCATATGCCCTATTCTTGAAGAGAACAAAACCTCCCAGTCGGCGGAATTCTGAATTCAAAAATTTACGGCCTGAACGATGGAAAGAATGAGAGCTTTAATTCTAGCAATAATGATACGAACCGGGCTTCTCATCCCCTCATGGAGGGCATTGTTTCTAAATTTACACAGCTCCCAAAGAATGACCGAGGGAGTGATAGTATGAAGGATATAATGGTCCTTCCTGTACCACCATTCAAAACAGTGCGGATTAATTGAATCCGTAAAACTAGTCACATCTCCAAGAATGTTGAACTCAGCCCAGACCAAATGGGCAGTCGGACTGGTGAGGAAAACATGAGAAAAGGTTTCCACCTGACTAGAAGAATAGCAAGAGCAGCGCGAAGCAATATGGATACCTTTCTGCATGATGCTTTCATCAATCGGAATTCTTTTGAGCCATAGACGCCACATAAAGAAGCTGATGAAACGGGGCATCGCTGAATGCCAAATAAAGTTTGCAGAATCCAATGAAGGCCACTTGGGTCTGATTAAATCCCAGGCTGAATCCATAGAGAAATTACCTTTAGAGTTAAGAGTCCAGAAAGCTTTATCAGACCCATCCGCAATACTAATCTTGTGATTATTGATGAGATCTGTTGCAACAACCCCAAGCTCGAGGCTCAGCAACTGAACGAACTTTACACATGCGACGCCATATATAAGATCCCCGAGGTAAAGTACATGAGGAATGAAGCAAAGAACAATAGCTATTCTTCATAAATCGAGCCCACAGGGTATTGGTCGACCGAAACCGCCACCAAAGTTTCAGCGAGAACGCTTGGATCACATCAAACAGAGAGCGGATACCCATACCTCCTTCATTCGTCGGCCTGCAACACTTATCCCAGGCTATCCAATGAGCTTTAGATTTCCTTTCAATAGATCCCCCAAAAAAATTGGCAGAAAGTCTATTGATTTGCTTGATGACTGAAACAAGAGGGTCAAGAATGGCGATCTGGTACGTGACAACTGATTGAAGAACGGAATTAATAAGGGTGACTTTGCCCGCTGGATTGAGGAAAGCACCAACCCATGAGGAGATTTTAGAACGCAACTTACCAAGCAAGTTGTCAAATAAATCCTTCTTTTTACGGCCTTCAAAAAGGGGCCAACCCAAATAATTAACTGGGAGGGGTTTACAGTTGAAACCCAAATGACTTCGAATAGAAGCAATTCTGGAATGGGCAGTATGTTTGGACACCATAAAGCATGTTGATTCTTATGTTAGATTTATATATGTTCAATTCATTACATTAGTTTTATACTTCAGTGGCTAATCGGGCTGCGTATCGATTAGCGTGGCAACTGTGTATAGAACTTTTCCTAGTATAGCTTTTATAGGACTTCACAGGTTCAGCGGAAGACCTCTTTACAGCTTCACCGGAGGACCTGCTTATAACTTAAAAGAACGGCAGACCTTGTGTCCACCTGGTCTCTTATGACGTGTCCAATCCAGCAATGACTCAGTGGATTAATTCAAACTTATTCTACATCATTATTTGAATTAATCCAAGACATTCCCTGACATGTCAAGCCGCCGAAAGCAACTTTCCGAAAAGCAGGAAGACATTTCGTCCTGAACAGTGAAAGCAGGAAAAGTAGACTGTCCCCTAGTCTCTGCAACAACTCTCAGATATGACACCTAAATCGCCCACCTTTTTTTGAGGATCTCAGAAATCATTCCCTGCTCTAGATATCTGTGAAGACGAAATCCTTGACTGACAGCCTCATGCATTTAATGCATTGATGAAAAGAGTTGTTGAAGTATTCGTCTTCTCCAACGGATCTTTTGAAGTGCACCTGCTATAAATACTGACATTGAAGACTGGATCAAAACAACACTGTACAGAATCAATCGAACACTTAAAGGATTGCTCTGAAACTTCATAAACTCCAAGTCTTACAGCTCAGTGCAATCAAGAGATCCTCTACAGATCTAGAAGTCCTCGTCAACAACAAGAAGCTGCTCATCAACACTTATTGTTTTATCTTCTTGTTGTTTACTTCCATTAACTATACTTCTGCACGAATTAAATATCCTGTATTTAAAGATATTTAATTCCCTAGACCCCAAACACAAGTCAATATTTTGTACACAATCCATTAGGGATATTCTTTGTAATTGATCTAGTGGAAAACATAGTGCACAATTTAAATCCAAGGTTATTGCCTTGGTGGTGGGCGTAGCACTCATTATAGTGTGAACCATCCCAAAATACTTGTGTTAATCCTTCTTGTTTGTCGATATTTGAGCTGCATAATTACTTTGATTATCTTTATCCATTTGTGAGAACTTAAGTAACTTGTAAAGGTCTACCGGTAGTCCTTATCGGCAGACCTGGAACAACTACTTTGAAGGTCTTCCGCTACTTGAATCTTTTCGATAGATTGCAAGTATCTTTCAAAGTATTTACCAAAAAGTTTTAAGTGTTTAATAAGCTATTCAACCCCCTTCTAGCTTATTATTGTGCCCATTGGGACCCACAATTGGTATCAGAGCCTTACTCTTTGAAAACAAGTTTTTCCAAGATTAAACTCTTGAGAGATACGATATAATGGCACAAACACACTACATCCGCCTACATCTAATGCTAACCACGTCCCAATATTGGACGAAGGACATTTTGATGTATGGAAGGATAAAGTAATGAGATTTATGAACTCTATTGACAACAGATTATGGAAATGTGTTACTGCAGGTCAACATGTACCAATGAAGGCAAATCTTCTAGCCTCCATTGCTGGGAATCCTGCAGAAGTACCTAAAGAAGAATCTGAATGGACAGAGGATGATAGAAAGCTGGTAGAACTTGACAGTAAAGCAATCAACATAATCACCAGCTCTCTAGACACAAGCACATACCAGCAAGTGATTCTATGTACAACTGCAAAAGAGATGTGGGAAGCTCTTGTGGAATACTTGGAAGGAGACCAAGACACAAGAGATAACAGAAAATATACATACATCCAGCAGTTTGATTCTTTCAAAAAGGATCCTAAGGAAACCTTGAGACAAGCATACGATCGCTTTAGTGAGGTAATTAATAGTTGCTTTTCTCTAGGTAAAACGTATGACAAAAAGGAAATGAACATGAGGTTTTTAGGCTCTCTAGGTAGCTTATGGCATGTTAAGACCACGACTATGAAAGAATCCAAGAACTTAAACGAGATGACTCTTCGTAGTCTCTACGCAAGTTTGAAGGTTTATGAACTTGAAGTTAATCAAGCTCTAGAGCAAGACAAACAGCCGTGTCTTTGCCGACCATGGTCCAAGAAGAAATCATTGTTGAAACCAAACCTTCTACTTCTTCTGTGAAAATGATTTTTATCGATGAACAATTTGCCATGTTTGTAAAACGTTTTCAAAAATTTGCAAAATATGGAAGGAAGAACACACACCAACAACCTTTTAGGAAGAATGGTGAAAGCTCATCTAAGGAAGAGCTTGTGTGTTATAATTGTAGGAAACCGGGTCATTTTGCCTCAAAATGTCCTAAGCCAAAATTTGAAGCATACCGAAAACCCTCTTTTAGAAAATTTCAAAAACAAAAGGGTATGTTGGCTGAAGACATAGAAGACAAACAGGTTGCTACATGGTTTGAGACTGATTCAGAAGAGGAGGAAGAGGATTGTGAGCAAGCTAACATATGCTTAATAGCTCATGATTCGAGTCCTACCTATGACTCGAAAATGAAGTTGTAGTTTCACCTAGTCCTTTGGACAAAAATGAAACCAACGGATAGCTTCAAGATGGGAAGAACTTCTCAAGGATAATCGGGATATGCTTGAAGAATTTAATTCCTTTAGAGTAGCCTATGTTAAGATGGCCAAGAACGTGAGAAACTTACGGTGAGAAATCTATGATGGCGGTGAGATTCAAACTCTCAATAGTGTCAACAAGAGAATATCAAGTCGAAGGAAGAAAACAAATTCCTTTATGACAAAATTGATTGTCTATCTGAGCACATCAAAGGACTTGACCTAGAGAAAATTGCCTTGCAAAAGACAATTGACTCTGGAGCGACTCAAGGATGCATTCGAAGAAATCCTTTCAAGCCAAAAATCTAGTAATGATAAAGCGGCATAGGATATTCAGATGTGCCTCTTCCGACAATCTCTTCAGTCATAGAGAAAGGTGAATTCTCCGAGACTGCAAATGATATTTCCTTCTCTAAACAGACATTTGGAAATATAGGGAAACAAGGCCTTGGTTATTCAAGTGTCCCTTACGTTTACCCCAAAGTTCAGAAAGGAAAAGCCAAAATGAGTGACTCAAATGAGAAACTCGATAAGGTAACGGAGAAAGTGAAGTCTAGGCAACAACTATGCCAAGGCAAAGTCTGTGGCGGTAGACCTCTTGAACCTCTACTGGGTAACTATCAAGTTTGTCCATGAAAGCAGCAGGCTCCTTTACTGTTGAAGGTAAACTTAAAGGTATTCTACCGAATCCTTCTGAAAAAGTAATCAACAGAAAAGCTAAAGCTAAGTTTGTTGGTAACCTACCTAGAAAGATTCGAAAGAAACCAATTAAGTCTACCATCAACAAACAAGCTGAACCAAGAATGGATGTCAAGAAAAGGAATAATCATAAGTACTCTTCAGTTGAAGTCACTAACAGTTCTCTATGGACTTTCCATTTATGTCACTCTTGCAATTGCCTAGGCCATCTGGCACCAGAATGCTTGCTAAGGTTCACTCCAAGATCTGAGAGACCTAGTTCTCTCAAGGTCAAGCAGGTATGGGTTCCAAGGTTGCTAATCCTTAGGACCCAAAAGAAAATAAAGGGTACCTTGTTTGCTTTAATTTCTTTTCGAGGAATGCTTCATGGCTATAGAATCGAGAAAACAAAGACATCGGTACCAGACGTGGTGCTCAAGACACATGATTAGGGAGCAATCTTCTTACAGATATAGCTGAAGCAAAAGGACCCACTGTTATTTTCGGAGATAATGCAAGAGGAAAAACAATTGGATATGGCTCAATTACTAGAGGAAGTCTCTCCATCAACAAAGTTTCTCTAGTAAGTGGTTTAAAGCACAATCTTCTGAGCATATCTCAATTCTGCGACAAAGGACTTCTATGCCAATTCAACTCCAACCAGTGCCTCATCAAAGGCAGTGAATCCTGCTCTACAATCTTGACCAGGCAATAGACAAGGAAACGCCTATGTCGTGGACTTAAATCTTCTAGGGAGATTCTCAAACACATGTCTAGTAGCCAACAATGTTCGTGACAACAGTGGCTATGGCACAAGCGTCTCGATCACCTCAACTTCAAGCACCTCTCCAAGCTCTCAAAAATGGGCTTGTCAAAGGTCTACCTATGGTGTGCCGAGACATGACAGTTGTAAAGCTTGCCAACTAGGAAAACTTTCCAAGTCTTCCTTCAAAAGAAAAGTATGTATTGTCTACAAACAGCAGACCTCTTCAACCTTCATATGGATCTCTTTGGACCTATCACAACAGCCAGTATTTCAGGAGACAAGTACACACTTGTAGTAGTTGACGACTACTCTAGATTCACTTGGATTGAAACTATGACATCTAAAGATGAAACGTATGATCTAGTCTTTAACTCTTTTAGAAGACTTCAAACTCAAAAGCTTGAAGACATAAGCGACATAAGATCGGACAATGGCGAATTCAAGAACAATGGTGTAGAAAATCTGCGATGACCACGGGATCGGCCACACTTCTGCTCCTCGACAAAAATGGTGTAGGCTGAGCGGAAGAGGAGAACAACGATTGAGCGGCAAGAACAATCTTTGGCGAGAAGCCAAACTTCCAAGTATTTTTAGGCGAGAGCGGTCAACACTGCATGTTTTACAAAATAGATCACACGTAAACAAGTTTCATAACAAAACTCCATATGAAATATGGAGAGGAAGATCCCAAACATAGGATTTCTTAAAATCTTGGTTTGTAAATGTTTAATTCTTTATAATGGAAAAGAATATAGAGGAAAATTTGATGCAAAATCAGACGAAGGAATTTTTAAGGGGTATTCCAAACATTCAAAAGCATTTCGGTAAAACTAATTTAAAAATTTTAGAATCGTGCATGTTTCTTTTGATGAATATGACTTGTTAGAGCCTAGAAGGCTCGAGCGTTGCTAATGATTACGATAATGATGAGGCAGTACAAATACTCATCCACTTCCACTCCTCATCGAGCGGCAAGCTGGAACCACTTGAGTACCGCTAACCCTTCACTTGGGTAGGCGAGAACTTCTGTAGGTGCCGATCCAACTCTTACATTGACCACGAACCCATCTCTTACTTTTTACCCCAAGCACCTTTCTGAATCACTCATCCTTCTTGTTCACGAGAGAAATGAAGGTTTTGAAGATCTATCTCTTCTAACAGATTTTGGTGAATCTCCTTCTCAACCTACTCGAATTCTTAAGGGAAGAACCCACAGTGATCTTCCTCAATTATTGAAGCAAGAGATCATCCATTTCTCAAATCATTGGTGATCTCAACACGAGGAGTTAAATGCAATAAAGTTCGAGAAGAAACTATGTTTGCTTATGCATTTGTATCGAAACTGAACCAAAGAAGATTGATGAAGCTATCGAAGATCATAAGCTGGATTGAAGCTATGCAAGAAGAGGCTGAACCAATTTGAAAGATGTAAGGTGTGGGCTTAGTTCAGTGATCATCGATCTCTCGGCACCAAGTGGGTTTTGAAACAAAAAGAGATGAAAATGTCACCGGAAACAAAGCTAGGCTGGTTTGCTTGAGGCTACCGCGGGGAAGAAGGAATTGACTTTGATGAAACTTTGCTCTGTTGCTAGATTAGAAGCAATCGAAATCTTTCTACCCTATGCATCGTTCATGGACTTCAAAGTGTATCGGATGGATGTAAAGAGTGCCTTTACGAATGGTGATCTTCAAGCTATATACGTGGAGCGACCCGAGGATTTGTCATTCAGACAAGCGGATCACGTCTGGGCTCAAGAAAGCTCTGCGACCAAGCTCTAGAGCTTGGTATGAAACTTCTATCCAAGTTCTTAATAGAACAAGGATTCGTGAGAGGAAGAATAGACACTTTATTCATCCTCAAGCACAAAGGCCATTCTCTTAGTACAAATCTATGTGGACGACATCATCTTTGGATCAACTAACCAAACTATGTGTAAAAGATTCGAGAAGCGTCTGCAAAGCAAGTTCGAGATGAGCATGATGGGTGAACTTACCTACTTTCTAGGACTGCAGATACAACAGACTTCAGCGGATCTTCATCAGCCAAACCAAATATGAAAAGGAACAAATCGAAGTTCGGTCTTGATTCAACTAAAGGATTCGAAACTCCAATGTCTGCGCCATCTTGACAAAGATGAAGGAAAAGCAAAGAGAACATGACCAATGCAGAGGAATCATAGGTTCACTTCTTTACCTTCTTGCTAGTAGACGACATTATGTTTTTGTTTGTGTTTGTCTTAGATTTGAGAGATCAGAAAGGAGTCACTTTGCTTAGCTGCCAAGCGTATCATTAGATATGTCTCAAAACAACTAATCTAGGTATACGGTATCCCAAAACCAACAATTTCAATATAGTTGGATAGATCACTCGAGATTATGCGGCTTTGCAAAGTAGCGAAAGCACCCGTGGGACTTGTCAATTCCTTGAAATAGACTTGTCTCGTGGTCGGTGCAAGAAAGGAGTTAGGTTGCAAAATCAAGCTACGGAAGGTGAATACATTGCGGCCCTTGACTTCTATGGATGAAGCAACTGAGTGGACTACAACATCAAGAGTGAAAGCGCTTGATCATGTGTGACAAACACATCGGCAATTCGGTCTCAAAATCCGATTGATCTGCACTCCAAGACAATAGCATTGATATCGTTATCACTTCCTCAAAAGATCGTGTGAAGAAATTGTATCAGTTTGGAATATGTTCAAGCGAGCATCAATTAGCGAGACATTCTTACCAACCACCGGATGCCACCAAGTTTGCTTATTTAAGGAGAAATCTTGGTATGATTGATCCTACCGCTAAATTTTCAAAGTTATTTGTTAAGTTTCTTTCATACC
>CM028383.1:80097663-80130398 GCA_013146195.2 Codonopsis lanceolata
AAAAAGTGAAGTAGTAATTTAAATTGTGTTTGTCATTACTACTATGAACCAGATCATATCAGACCATTTTGTCACAAAACAAGGGTTGATCTTGCTAAGAATTCGATTGGAACCCAAAAAATGTTTGCTACCCAGAACAGGATGACGTACCCAATGATGCATCATCAGGGACGTCATCAGCAACCTTATCGGATAGCACATCAGGAACATCATCCGCCGAAACAAACAAAACCTCATGTGCAGAATTTTTCCAAAACCACGTGGGTTCCAAAAATTGATTTGAACTGTCAAGTTTCTTTTACATCTTTCAAATCTCATATCTCATGTACTTGGTACTTCGATAGTGGCTATTCTCGCCACATGACAGGTATACGAGAGAACTTGACAAACTACAAATTGTGTAATGGAGGTATGGTCACCTATGGTGGATATACAAAAGGTAGGATAGTAGGAAAAGGAACATTGGATGTTGATGGCTTACCTAAGCTCAATAACATATATCACGTTGAAGGGCTTAAAGCTAATTTGATTAGCATTAGCCAATTGTGTGATAACAATCTTTAAGTAAAGTTTGACAAGAAGTCTTGTGAGGTTTATGATTTGTCTAACAAGTGTGTTTTTGCAGGTACAAGATCATTAAATAATTGTTACATGGTTAATATTGTCCATTTTTGTCATAATACTAATATTGATGAAACTGAATTATGGCATCAAAAGTTAGGACTTGTTAGTGATCGTAAACTTGATGAACTTGTGAGATATGAGGCTGTAAAGGGTTTGTCTCGTTTGAACACTAAGAATGTTAATGTATGTGGACTATGCCAAAAGGGAAAACAAGCCAGAGTTTCACACTCTAGAATTCAATATTATCCCTCCATTAGATGTCTTGAGATGGTACATACTGACCTCATGGGTCCCATTGAAGTGGAGAGTCTAGGTAGAATTAAGTACTCTTTTGTGTGTGTGGATGATTTTTCTAGATATACATGGGTAATATTTTTTAGAGAAAAATCTGATACTTTTAAAAGTGCTCAGCTCCCCGAAACTCCACAACAAAATGGAGTGGTGGAGAGAAAAAATATATCACACATTGCAAAAGAAGGCAAGAGTCTTGTTGTGTTCTAAAAATTTGTCAAAACGTTTTTGGGCCGACGCTTTAAACACTGCTTGTCACGTTGGTAACTGTGTCTACTTGAGACCGGGTTGCACCATGACCCCATACGAGATATTGAATGATAAAAAACCAAATGTGAAGCATTTCCATGTGTTTGGGTGTGTGTGCTATTTGTTGAATGATAGGGATCATTTTTTCCATGTTTGATTCCAAAGGTGGCAAATGTGTGTTCATGGGTTATTCTCTTAATAGTCGTACATATAAAGTTTTTAATCTTAGAACGAAAACTATTATGAAATCTATGAATGTTATTTTTTATTACCTCATTGATCTTGGCCACAGAATTGTTAAAGATGATTTTATAGGTTTACTTGAAGAAAGTTTCTCTACACCATTTGCTAAAGTTTCAGAATTTGAATTTCCAGAACCTACTGCCTCTGGACCTATTCCTGAATCAGAACTGAAAAATCCAGGTTTTGCAGAGAACCCGAGTACAGATGATACACCCGATGATGCATCATTGGGTACATCATCAGCCCCAACAGTTCATGAAATTTACCATGAAAATTTTGAAACCGGTACTGATCATAGCAGAGACATTCCCAACAAAATTTAGAATGTTCATCCCACATCTCAGGTTATTGGTAGTATTCATAATGAGAAATCAACAAGGAAGATTGATGTGCTCCAGATGTTGGAACATCAGATAAAACATCCGAAGATGTTGTTCTTGAAACAATTTCATCCCTAGAGCAAACTAAATTGAATGAGAGGGAGGTGGTTAATGACCAAGTCAGATATATCCCTAGTAGGATTCAAAAGAATCATCCACTCTCCCAAGTCATTGATGATGTAAATGATGGAATACAAACAAGGAGAAAAGAGGGAGTAGACTACTGTGAAATGGTGGGATTAACATGCTTGTCTTGTAACGCCCCAAACTCGGGTCCGACCTTTTTGGACCCACATATGGCCACGTCACTACAAATTTAAACTTAAGTAAATATTGAATTGGAACTCCATCCAACTAAATTTACAAAAGTCTCAAATTAAAATACAATTATCCAAAATAAATTGCGAAACAAAAGTCTACTAATTTAACTATGTCTCTATTAAATTCCAAATCATAAAGGTACGTCCTAAAAGCCTTGATTCCTTCACTGGTATCCTCTCCCTCAAGCTTAGTCCTTAATTCCGGCCTGGAAGAGGAGTGATGTGAAGGGTGAGCGAACAAAGCGAAGTAAGATCATGTGTCGTCCCTCTGGTTTCTAAGGAGGGGTGACTCAAAGAATAATTGTGTTGTATGTAGAACATAGTTTAGGCATTTGATAACTTGCAAAATCAAAAGATAGGTATCGAACGATTAAAAACTCTTTTTAAATGGAGTTCAAGCAAAACAAAATGTGAATCAAATGAGTTTGCCGTTACTGACTGTCCCATACCAACTAATAACGATCGAAGATCAAATACATTTATTAAGATCACGTAAGGATCTATTGACCAAGAACCAAATCCCCCAAAGGGTACACAAATCTCCCGTAGGATACAAAAATCCCCCGAAGGGTACACAAATCTCCCGTAGGGTACACAAATCCCCCGAATGGTACATTATTATAGTATATCCAGATTACCGAACTCACGGGACAAGTGGTGCAATTTAATTTATTTCATTGTTTGTCACGTAATTTCCATGACGGGTTGTTCATACTTAGTGATCATAATTATTTTCAAAACATAGATATTACTATAAATGTACCACTATCAAACAATGCTTGTATTGCAAATCAATATTTTCAATACAAAGGAGTATGCCGATAAGTTGACAAACACGAAACAGATTTTTCGATAGCAAAAAGTATTTCATGTAGACAAGTTTAAGCACGAAAATTGCGATAACAAAAATATTCAACAAAGGCTAACGACAGAGTCAAAGCAACTACCGACAAGAGGTCGGACATGGCAATTGAAAGAACAAATTTTCAAAAATCAGCGGAAGCCTAACATTAAAAAGTATTTATATACTTTTACAAAATAACCTAAAAGAAACGTTATCCCTTACAGATAGTGTTGCTGCGCAAAAATCGCTTGTACTTAAAGGTATGTTGTTACGCACGTCGGTCCGAATCTACGATTTAAGGCATAAGTAGATTACGTAAGCACAATGTTGGTACCAATGTCTAACAATTAACCCCATATACAATATAGAATGATTATACTTGTTAAATTGGTCCACTAAAAGTTATTCAATAATTTATTTTATTTTTATACACAGTACATCCATTCACTCTCAAAACCAACAATGTGCGTCACTTTTAATTCTTCCTTGAGAAACTAAAACATGTACATCAGACCCTTCGTTACTTCCCATTTAAATCTCAATTTTTTTTTAAAACAAACCACATCACATATATAGGAGACACTTGTCTTCTTCTTTGACTTTCTGTACACTCACCCATACACCTTCCAAACACATACACACACACTTTTAATTTCTCTCTCACACCTATTCCCTATCTATCTCTCTTCTCCTTTCCACTTCGCACATTCTTTACTTCTTCTTTCCTTTTTTTTATTTGTGCCATCCCCCCCCCCCAAACATTCAGTAATCACCCACAGTCAAATAATCCCTCACAACTCACTAACCTTACTGTATTCATTCTTTGTCTCTTTCTCTTGTTTCCAGCGTACACACATAGCCCATCGGTACATTATTATTTTATTTACTTAAGAACGAAATTTATTGACAATTGAAATCAGAGGAAGAATAAAGGGAATACCTCAATTTGTTCAAAGGTGCGCAAACAAAAATCGTAGCAGTCAATCTCTTCGATCTCCCGTTATGTCATCGCCTCTCACCTCTTCTCTTGGCTGCCGCACTGTATTCTTTTTTTTAAATTGTTGGTAAGGGTTTTCTCCCTCCTTAATACCCTATTTATATAAGTAAAACCCTACTAGGTTTTCAACCCTAACCAAATCATAACGTAATTTAACTGAATGAATTAAGTAACATTAATAGGGAATTATTATTAAAGTCTTAGTCAAAAGTGGGCCAAGCCCGACCCAATTCAATTAATTACTAAATAGGTCCAAAACAAAATTTAATTTTTTTTATCAACACAAATTAATATTTTTATGTAAAATCATCGTGGTATTACACTCTCACCCCCTTAAAAGAAGTTCAGTCCCTAAACTTACTTCCCAAGTTCAGGGTGCTTCTCCCTCATTTCCTCTTCAAGTTCCCTAGTAGCTTCCCTCTCGGTGTGATTGCTCCATTGAACCTTGACATATGGAATGGTTCGCTTCCGAAGAACTTGATCCTTTTGATCTACAATTCTAACAGGTCGCTCAGCGTAACTAAGATCCTCCTTTAAGCGGAGCTGCTTATACTTGATCACATGGCTCGGATCTGGAGCATACTTCCTCAACATTGAAACATGTAATACATTGTGCACCCCTGAAAGTACTAGTGGTAAAGCTAGTCGGTATGCAACTTCCTCGACTTGTTCGAGCACTTCAAATGGTCCCACAAATCTTGGGCTAAGCTTACCCTTAATACCAAACCTCATAACTCCTCGCGTAGGGGAAACCTTGAGGAAAACATGCTCCCCTACTTCAAATCCGAGTTCACGTCGGCGTTTATCGACGTAGGACTTCTGTCTACTCTGAGCCGTTAACATTCTCTTCTTAATCTGTTGTAGTTTCTCCAAGGTAATCTATACCAATTCTGGTCCCAACAACTTTCGTTCTCCTGCTTCATCCCAACATGTAGACGTACGACACCTTCTTCCATACAACACCTCATACGGTGCCATATCAATGCTTACATGGTAACTATTGTTGTAGGTGAACTCTACTAGGGGTAAATGATCATCCCAACTACCCAAAAAGTCCAAAGCACAAGAACGAAGCATATCTTCCAAAGTCTGGATAGTCTGCTTAGATTGGTCGTCTGTCTGTGGATGGAAGGTCGTACTCATGCTCAACGTGGTGCCCAAAGCCTTCTGTAAACTACCCCAAAACTTCGAGGTAAACCTGGTGTCATGATCAGACACAATCCAGACTGGCACTCCATGTAACCTGACAATCTCATCTACGTACATCTTGGCCAAATTTTCCAACAGGTCATTAATCCTGAAGGCTAAAAAGTGTGCTGACTTCGTTAAACGATTTACGATAGCCCAAACGGAGTTCTTTCCTTTTAATGTTTTTGGCAACCCCACAACGAAGTCCATAGTTATATGTTCCCATTTCCACTTTGGTACGGGCATTGACTGCAACAATCCTCCCGGTCTCTGATGTTCGCACTTCACTTGTTGACAAACCAGACATTTGGACACAAATTCTGAAATTTCTCGCTTCATATTACTCCACCAGAAAGTGTCCCGCATATCCCGATACATCTTTGTGCTCCTAGGATGTATCGCAAATCTTGAATTGTGAGCTTCTTCTAACACTTCCCTCTTTATCTCTGGATCCGATGGAATGCATACCCTTTTTCCAAAGCGTAAAATACGATCCCCTCCAAGTCGAAAGTCAACCTGAGCTCCAATCTCTACCCCTTCACAAATTTTTACTAGCTCCGGGTCAACTATCTGGGCAGTTTTGATCCTCTTTAGCAAGGACGGTTGAAAATTCAATCGCGCTAGATAACCTTTTCCTCCCCTTACCCAAACTTCCAAACCCAAATTCTTAATATTCTCGAGAATGCTCTTCTCCTTTGTTAACATCACTGCCAAAGTTCCTTTGCTCTTACGACTCAAAGCATCAACAACTACATTGGCTTTACTTGGATGGTAGAGAATGGTGCAGTCATAATCCTTCAATAGCTCCAACCATCTCTGTTGTCTCATATTCACAATTCTTTCTGAGTGAAAATGTACTTAAGACTCTTGTGGTCAATATATATCTCATAAGTCACTCCATACAAATAATGTCTCCAAATCTTTAAAGCAAATACTATCGCGGCTAACTCCAAGTCCTTGGGTAGTTTTTCTCAAAGTTCTTTAACTGCCTCGAAGCATAGGCAATCACCTTCTCATCCTGCATCAATACACACCCCAGACCTTTCAACGAAGCATCACTGTAGATCACAAACCTCTCTGATCCTGACGGTAAAGCAAGAATTGGAGCTAACATCAATCTTTTCTTCAACTCCTCGAAACTTGCCTCACACTCCTCTATCCAAACAAACTTCTTGTTTTTCTAAGTCAACTGGGTTAGAGGTCCTGCTATTTTAGAAAACCCTTCTACAAAACGACGATAATATCCTACTGGCCCCAAGAAACTTCGAACATCCGTAGCGGTCGTTGGTCTCTCTTAGTTTACTACTGCCTCTATCTTGGTCGGCTCTACCGAGATTCCATTTTTTGACACTACATGACCCAAGAAACTCACCGTTTCCAAAAAAAACTCACATTTCTTAAACTTCCCATATAATTTCTCCTTTAAAATCTACAGTACCACTCTCAAGTGTTGTTCGTGCTCCTTTCGAGTTTTTGAGTAGATCAGTATATCATCAATGAAGACAATTACGCACCGACTTTCGAAACACTCGGTTCATTAAGTCCATAAATGCTTTCGGAGCGTTTGTCAACCCAAACGGCATCACGAAAAACTCGTAATGTCCGTATCGTGTTCTAAATTCAGTTTTAGCAATATCCTCCTTTCTGACTCTCAGTTGGTGGTACCTCGAACGAAGATCGATCTTAGAGAAGTAACATGCACCTTGTAGCTGGTCAAAAAGGTCATCGATCCTTGGTAACGGGTATTTGTTCCTCACCGTGACCCGATTCAACTCACGGTAATCAATGCATAGTCTCATCGTCCCGTCTTTCTTCTTCACAAACAAAACTGGAGCACCCCATGGTGATACGCTAGGCCTAATGAGCTCTTTCTCCAACAACTCCTGTAATTGCTCCTTCAATTCTTTAAGTCCCGCTGGAGCCATTCTATAAGGTGCTTTAGAGATTGGGGCTGTCCCAGGTGCTAAATCAATTAAGAATTCCACCTCCCTCTCTGGTGGATGTCCTGGTAATTCTTCAGGAAACACCTCTGTAAACTCCCTAACCCCAGGAAGTGACTCTAGACTAATCCCTTCCATACGCGTATCAGTAAAGTGCGCCAAATAACCTTGGCAACCCTTCCTTAACAGTCTACGAGCTTACATTGACGAGATACAACCTGTTAGGGCCGTCGGCTTAGAACCCTTAAATCGAAACTCCGGTTCTCCTGGAATACAAAATATTACCTCCTTCCCAAAATAATCCACCTTAGGATGGAAGGCGGCTAACCAGTCCATTCCCAAAATTATATCAAAATCTTGAATATCTAAGGAAATCAGATCTATAGGCATTTCCCTACCCTCCAAATTCAACGAACAAGACCTATATACTGAAGTCACTGGAATAGACTCCCCCGTTGGTGTATCTTTGACTAACTCAATATCTAGGTTTTATGGCGGCAGTTTCATGCGTTGTGCAAGGGATGTAGATATTACAGAATGTGTTGCACTCGGATCAATCAATGCATACAAACTATGAGAAGAGAGTTGGACGGTACCTGCAACCACGTCATTAGTAGCGCGAGCATCTCTTGCGGTCATTGCATACACTCCACCTTGCTCCTTTCGTTTAGGTTTGTCCCCGCCACTAGTGTTCTGAACAACCCAATTCCTCAGTGGCTCAGTGCAATCTTTGACTTTGTGTCCCATCTTGCTGTAGTTAAAACAAGCTCATGTTTCCCTGTGGCAAGCCAATGTCGGATGCTTTCCCCCATAGGTCTTACAATTCTCAATCTGTCCCCGATTCGCATTCCATTTGTCTTGACCTTGGTCTTGTCTCTGATCTTATTCTTAATTCTGATTCTGACTCCACTGATTTGACCCCTTGGATCTATTATCAATTTATCATCTGTGTTCTCCTCTTATTTCCACTGTAACTACCTCCTCGATAACCCGACTGATCCTGAGAATTATTTCCTCGATAACCCGACTGATCCTGTGAACTACTTCCAAGACTATCAAAATCTCTCTTTTTCTCCTCCTTTTTCTTCTGGTAGTTTGCTGATGCCCGTTCAAGTATTCTAGCCCGGTCGACAACTTCAGCATAAGTCTTTAACTTTAAGGTTACTAATCGATGACTAATTTTTCCATCGAGGCCTCTTTCAAACATCTTGGCCTTCTATTTCTCATTCTCAAAGAGACCAGGAGCGTATTTTGATAGCTCCATGAATTTGATAGCATACTCATCCACCGTCTTTCCTTGTTCTAGATTTAGGAATTCAACCAGCTTACCGTCATGCACACTTTCAGGAAAATATTTCTTGTAGAAGACCGCGAGGAAAGTCTCCTATGTGTATTCTCCTTCCCTAGTTGCTTCAACAATTCTCATCTCGGACTGCCACCACTGATCAGCCTCTCCTTCGAACTTGAAAGTGGCGAGGTTGACCTTTTGTTCACTCATGAGGGTCATCATTCTAAAAATATTTTTCATACTTTCAACCCATTCTTCTGGTTTAATGGTGCCTGGCGCACCTGAGAAGGGCTTAGGGCTTCTCTTCTGAAATATGTCAAGGTGGTTGAGGAGCTGTAGGCGGAGGTTACGGTGCAGTAGGCTGAGGCTGAGGTTGTAGTGCAGTCGGCTGAGGTTGCAGTTAGACAATTTGACCAATCCTGTTTACAGCTTGGGTCAAATTCTGTAGAAGGTTCATCATAAGTACAGGGTCCACTAAAACGGTATTTGCCGCGTTTGGCTTAGGCACTTCAGGGACAGGGTTTTCGTTACTCATGTTAAATTGGGTTCCAAATTGTTTCCCCACACTTTCGGAAACGGAGTCCTCTACTGCTCTTCCTCCCCTGTTTCCCCAGCCGAGACCACGGCCTCGGTTAGTGGTATGTCCTCCTCTACGTGCCATATGATAATAATACAAAAACGAGGAAGTGTCAAATGATATCTAAAATTTTCATCATACTAAGATGTGATCGCTAACTGACATGACGTAATTGGAAACAATCTACACACTTGTTATGTAACATCAGATTTCTTCCCAAAGTTGGTCTCATAATCTTATGCTCTCGAAACCAATATCAAATACAAAAATATAGTTGAAAGTGAACATCAATGTATGCAAAAAAAAAAATCTCCCAAAATTTATTAAGTATCAAAAAAAATTCAACCAACATCTCAAAATTTGGACACACTTAGTGCATTCCACGCATGTCTTATGACTAAAATAAAAATCATCTGAACAAACCTAACAACTATGATGGCCATAAACGAAATTAAATACTAATTCAGGATTATTGTCCTATCTAGTTTCCTAACTCGGACATGTCTTCCTCTTCGATTGGATCAGAATCATCATTATTCTGACCGACATTAGCGCTAGCCTCCACACCCACGTGAGCCACATAGTTGGCATCAACTTCTATGTTGACGCCTTCTTCATCTTTAGCCCCTTCCTTGGAGTCTGGATCCTCTTCTATGTTTGGACCATTATCAATGGCCATTTGGAGTGTGTCCCAAGCTTCCTCAATACTCTGTTGTGTCTCACAGAGTCTGATGCGCATCTCCCAATTTTGTGCCTTAACCTCCGTGATATCATCATGAGGCTCGTGCAAAGTGTACTGGACATCCTTTAACACATGTGTTTGCCCTCGCAGTTGTGCCTCTAATTCTCTTTTCTCTTCTTTCAACTTTTCTATGATCCCCTTTGCTTCAATTAGTTTATGGTGTGTCCTAGCCAGCATTCGCTCGGTAACTTCCAGAGGCGAAGCAATAGACTTCCGAGCTATTGTTCTACGCGCCATTCCTACAAGTGAACAGAAGTATATCAGTTTTTAACAAAATAATCATTTGTTGGATCATAACTTATCGATTATCAAAACTTATTTCTACTAAGTAGCCAATGGTATACAAAATTATAATCCTATTCTCTCGTCATCTCCAACTTCCACCATTCTAATGCAAATACTAATCGGATCTGAAGCCTAAGCTTTGATACCAATCTGTAACGTCCCAAACTCGGGTATGACCTTTTTGGACCCACATCTGGCCACGTCACTACAAATTTAAACTTAAGTAAAGATTGAATTGGAACGCCATCCAACTAAAATTACAAAAGTCTCCAATAAAAATACAATCATCCAAAATAAATTGCGAAACAAAAGTCTACTAATCTAACTACGTCTCTATTAAATTCCAAATCATAAAGGTACGTCCTAAAACCCTTGATTCCTTCGCTGGTATCTTCTACCTCGAGCTTAGTCCTTAATTCTGACTTGGAAGAAGAGTGATGTGAAAGGTGAGGGAACAAAGCTCAGTAAGATCATAGTTGCCCCTCTGGTTTCTAAGGAGGGGTGACTTAAAGAATAATCGTGTTGTATGTAGAACAGAGTTTAGACATTTGATAACTTGCAAAATAAAAAGATAGGTATCGAACAATTAAAAACTCTTTTTAAATGGAGAGTTCAAGCAAAACAAAATGTGAATCAAATAAGTTTGCCGTTACTCACTATCCCATACCGGCTAATAACGATCGAAGATCAAATACATTTATTAAGATCACGTAAGGGCCTATTGACCAAGAATCAAATCCTCCGAAGGGTACGCAAATCCCCCAAAGGGTACACAAATCTCCCGTAGGGTACACAAATCCCCCAAAGGGTACACAAATCCCCCGATGGATACATAATTATTATGATATATCCGGATTACCGGACTCATGGGCCAAGTGGTGCAATTTATTTTATTTCATTGTTTGTCACTTAATCCATGTGACGGGTTGTTCATACTTAGTGATCATAATTATTTTCAAAATATTGATAGTACTATAAATGTACCACTATCAAACAATGCTTATATTGCAAATCAATATTTTCACTACAAAGGAGTATGCAGATAAGTTGACAAACACGAAATAGATTTTTCGATAGCAAAAAGTATTTCATGTAGACAAGTTTAAGCATGAAAATTGCGATAACGAAAATATTCAACAAAGGCTAACGACGGAGTCAAAGCAACTATCGACACGAGGTCAGGAATGGCAATTGAAAGAACGAATTTTCAAAAATCAGCGGAAGCCTAACATTAAAAAATATTTATATACTTTTACAAAATAACCTAAAAGAAACGTAATCCCTTACAGATAGTGTTGCTGCGCAAAAAGCGCTTGTACTTAAAGGTATGTTGTTACGCACGTCGATCCGAACCTACGATTTAAGATATAAGTAGATCATGTAAGCACAGCGTTGGTACTAATGTCTAATAATTAAACCCCATATACAGTATGTGACAGCCCGACCCGGACTCCAATGCGGAATCCCAAGGTCGTGCCACCAAGACAAGCTAAAGACGGACAAGCACCTGCTAAGCATAATGGTACGAGTCCAAAAGATGAGCCATCAAGCTCGAACAGGAATGTAAGCCATAACGGCGATACGGAATAATAAAAACAACAACACCTGCGGAAGCGAATCATAAGTGGGACCAAAGCCTATAATCCTAAACAAAGGAACGCAAGGCTGAGAGATAACTATCTCTCGACAAATCCACGACTCGCGTGACGCAACATTGCGCACGGACAACAAACCATCGGCAACCTAAGGCCGGCGAAGCAACAAGAACCCAACCTAATAAACAACAACTCAACGGCTATAACATGCCGGAGGAATAAATCAACTAAAAGAATAAGAGATTAAACACTAACAACTAAACCAATGTCTCTCGACTAAAGTTGTCGGAGACAGAAATAACAATAACATAATACTTAGAACATGCGAGCTAAAACCTTGCTCGGAAAGACAACAGAATAACTTCTAATTAGATACAATAGCTCGACCCAACAAGTCGGCTTCCAAAATAAACGACAATAAAATACTAACATAACTACCCAAGTAAAGTTTACATAACTTTACATCCGTGTCTCACAAGATAATAAATACAATAATAATAATAATAATAATAACTCCAAGCTATTGCCCGGAAGACTACCTGATCACCGACAAGCACCCGAAGCTGCAACGCGCACTAACGAGCTTACTGCAAAAACTAAGGAAAACAAACACACGGAGTGAGTCATAATGACCCAGTAAGTTACTAAATGCAAATGTATGGCATAGCATGACGTGGCATGGCATAATGCACAAGCGTGTATAAAATCATGGTATCTTAATAGCATACCAATAATAAACTTGTATTAAGTCATCATGTAACATAAAACTTCATAAACCACATAGCATGTTATCTTTCATATAAGTGCTTATACATAAACACGTAAAACCAAGACCTGGGCCTAGCCCTCAAATGATCATAAACTGGGTTTCAATCCTCAAATGATCATAACTCATCAGTTTTCTTAATGAGTACCTCGTTACATTCATCCAACCATGGGATGAGAAATGGGAGCTCGATATCAGGCTAGGGGGCGCTAATACGAGACCACAACCCACTATTGGCCATATAGTGAGGAGAAAGGGTACCAATGCGGCGATTCATAGCGAATGTTTCCAAAGGCTATGAATCGTCCCATTGCCGACAAAACGACCAAGACGCCAGCTGGACTCAAATCAAGATGCTCAAGTAGATATTTACTTGGATAAACCAATAAGGACCAAGTCCATCACAAAAGAACTTATCAATTCAAGTAGGTCATAATGCTCTACAAAACCCAATAAACAATGCACATAGATGTACACACTTAACATGTTCAACTAACTTGTAAGTTTAGTTCAAAAACCACATATTGAGGTATTCATAATCCTCAAGTCATCACCAATTCAAGAATAGCTTATAGCTCAATAAATCACAACGTGAGGTCTACTATAGTCCTCTACTCAAGATTAAATCAAAGACTATTATTTAGTCTAAGAATGACCACAAACAAGGCTTAGCATTTGGTTTCACTTAAAGGCACACCGGACTCAACCATAGTCCCAATTGCCATAAATAATCGACTTCTCAAACCAATCTCGAGGGTACTAAAACTAACCCGTAGTCAAAACCCCGTAAGTGCTTTCATGTGCACGCGACCGAATTCCTTAAAAGAGAACTCATTCAAATAATCATTTCTTAAGGGCATACGAGATCATAAGTTGGTCTCTAATGCTCCGTGCTCTATCGAGCACGCTCTAAACACACTCCCAATAGGTCTCTATAACATGAGTGTCTCAATTGGGCATCGAATGAGATACTCGGGTTCACACAAACATAACTAATCAAGACCCGAACATCGTAGGGTTTCAACCCAAAACTCATTATTATATTATTGACCTTACAACGACTCTGTTGAGTCTTAGAACTACATCTCATTATTATATATATCATAAATCCCCAAATTACCACTCCATTCAATTATATATCAAAACACTAAAATTCATTCGGGCTTGATTCCCAAGCCCCAAAATTCATAAAAACCTTAACAAAGGGATAACCCATTTCTCCCAACACACAACATCATTCAAATCATCCTACACATTAATACCCACTTTAATTAACAACAATTCCTCCAATAATTCGGGCTTGATTCTCAAGCCCTAAAATTCACAACAAACCCAACATAAATCATATACCCATTTTATAAATCACATAATCTCAATTAAATGGTCATACTCATATTACCTAGTGAGATCACACATCCAAATTCCCAAACTTATGTATACTTTCATAATAAACCCAAATGAGATGTAAACATGATTTCTAGCATGCTCACAATCCTACAAATACAAGATGAAGAGTAACAATATACTTCAACAATCATGGAAGTCATCCTACCTATGCTTTTAACAAGTTCACATGCTCAAATCACAAGTTAAAATCACACAAAGCAAGTATGTGTACTTATTGACCTCAAATAGCATAGAGTTTGTTTTCCTTAGGATCAATGAGTACAAAATCAAAGAGAGAAGAAGTAACTTACTTGTATACTACACCCAAGAAAGCAAATGGAAAGATTGATCGGTTGAAAATGTTCTACTCTTCAAGCTCTACTCTTCTATGGCTTGGCTTCAACAATGGAGGAAGGGAGCTATGGAAACCAAGAAGAAACCTTCAAGAACTCAAGGAGGAACCATGGAGGAAGCTAATCCCGTTTTTGGAGAAGGGAGGAGAGAAATGAGGGTCAAACAATCAGATTGTGGCTTATATTTGGCTGAAATCTGAGTGGGACAAGTGTCACCACATTGTGGTCACTTAAAATCTAATTTTTGGCTTAATTAATCCACTCAATCACTCACTAATCCACCCATAAAACTTGTTAGAGATGTTAGGGTATAAGTAAGGAGGGTTAGGGAGGTTTAGGTGGGGTTTAGAAAAGGTTTGGATAGGGGTTTGGGGATATAAATCGTTCAACAGCAAAACAGGGGAAAAATCCCGTATGAGCAACCTGATGTTGAGGCGGGCGCCTCACCAAAGTCCAGGCGGGCACCTGGGATTCTGAGCCTTGGGCTGATTTTGAAATGCTCTCGGCTTTTGAGGCGGGCTAGTGCTCAAAATTCGATGCGGCCGCCTCGTCTAGCCCTAGAACTTGGTCTAAACATGTCCTAAATTGTCCCAAACTTATGGGCAACCATTCTAAGGTCTAACCCAATTCAAAACAAGTCGGAAACACACCCGAACAACTCCCGAAACAACTCGGAGCGAAACCGGGAAGAGGTGCAACAACGTGCAACCGAAACGACGAATGAACTAGCAATTGAACGAGCAATGAAAGGAGACTTTTAAGGCAAGTCTAAGGGCTAATGAAGAAGCTTAAATACTTCAAGAAAGTTGAATAACAACTAGGGAAATAAGAATCCCAAAGGAGAGATGATTACACGGCTCGATCCCCGAACTACGCGATAGAGACGAACACTATCTCCAAAGCTTCCAAATCATCGATAGACTTAAGGAACACCTCCAACTTGAAGTCTAACACATCTAAACATGTTAATAAATCATCATATAAAGGTCTAGGACCAAACCGAGGTCACGAACGCAAAACGCAAGCAAACCCTCAATCGCGTCGCATTCCGACTATCGACGAGTCACGACTTGTGACTTTAGCAAGTCAACAACTATATGGAGTCTCTTAATAATGTTTTGGTCTTAACGTGGTCTCTCATACATATCTAGACCCTCTCGCAAACCAAACATACAATCAACAAAGGAAGAAGTGCAAGTATAGCACGCAAACCGAGCTAACGAAGGAGCGGGGTGTCACACAGTATATAATGATTATACTTGATAAATTGGTCCACTAAAAGTTATTCAATAATTTATTTTATTTTTATACACAATACATTCATTTTTATTTGAGTCGTCCCCCCCCAAACATTCTGCAATCACCCACAGTCAAATAATCACTCACAACTCACTAACCTTAGTGTATTCTTCGTCTCTTTCTCTTGTTTCCAGCGCACACACATAGCCCATCGGTACACTATTATTTTATTTACTTAAGAACGAAACTTATTGACAATTGAAATCAGAGGAAGAATAAAGGGAATACCTCAATTTGTTCAAAGGTGCGCAAACAAAAATTGTAGCAGTCGATCTCTTCGATCCCCCGTTATGTCGTCGCCTCTCACCTCTTTTCTTGGCTGTCGCACTGTTTTTTTTTTTACTTGTTGATAATGGTTTTCTCCCTCCTTAATACCCTATTTATATAAGTAAAACCCTACTAGGTTTTCAACCCTAACCAAATCCTAACGTAATTTAACTGAAATTAATTAAGTAACATTAATAGGGAATTATTATTAAAGTCTTAGTCAAAAGGGGGTCTAGCCCGACCCAATTCAATTCATTACTAAATAGGTCCAAAACAAAATTTTAATTTTTTTTTATCAACACAAATTAATATTTTTACTTAAAATCATTAGGGTATTACATGTCTGTTCAATACACAAAGGTAAATAAATGTTGCTTTGTCTCCAATGTTGAACATAAAATTGTGGTTTAGACTTTAAAAGATGAACTGTTGATAAATATCATGTTAAAGGAACATAATCAAATTTTGCTTATGGAAACATTATTGAAAAATTATGTGTGGTATTTGGTTCCTAGACCCAATTTCGGTAATGTTTTTGGAACATATATTTCCGAAAATAAGTCCTATGAGTTGGGAAATTTAACATGTGACTGGATGTTCATCTCTCAAGTCAAGTATGCTCATTACTTGGTGAAAAAATTCAATCTTGAGAGTATTTTACATTTGAAAAGCCAAATCGGGTCATCCCACATTTTGTGTAGGAGTATGATAGGAAGTTTGTTGTACTTAATTGCTAGTCACCCAATTATTATATATAGTGTGTGCTTGTACGCTAGATACAATGCCAAGGAAGCTAATACCTACTTGGTTATTTTTAGTGTATTTAGTTGGGTTGAAAACATTGATGATAGAAAAAGTACACCTAATAGTTGTTTTTATTTGGAGAATTTACTGTTTTCATGGTACAATTGTAAAAATTATTGTGTCTCACTATCAACTGTTGAATCTAAATATGTAGCAGTGGGTAGTTGTTGTACACAACTTTTGTAGATAAACCAGATGATTGAGGATTTTAGGTTACATAGTGATGTGTTGATTGTGTACTGTGATAACTCTAGTGCGATAAATATTTCGAAAAATCCGATTCAACATTCTCGAACCAAGCATGCTAACATTAGACATCATTTTATTCGAGACTTGGTTGAGCAATGCATAATTTGCATAGAGTTTGTTAGGTCTAAAAATCTGTTGGTTGATATTTGCACCAGAACATATTATTTTGAAAGATTTTCAATCTTGAGAAAATCTCTACTTTTGTGTGCCATTTGATTTTTACACTTTTTTTTTTTTTCTGCACATCGCAAAACATTTAAACTATATATATATTTTTTTTAAAACAACGAGGGGGACAACCTGCCTCACTAGAACAAGCGAGAACAAAAGGAGCCTTACCTCTATAAGAAAATGAAAAACAAAATCATTTTCGATAATTGTATAAACCCAAACAATCCTGTCTAAAAGCATGTCGAACCGCTTTAAGTTGGGAAATGACATCATACGTAGAATGAGATACCATGTGCGCGTTATTCCGCAAGCCTATCCGCCACACCATTCACCTCTCTCAAACATGCCTGGATGGAGTAATCACCAATAATCTCCTTACAAATTCAAAAGCTCATACGCAAACCGCCAAGGAAAGTTTTGAGAACCAACCAAACCCCGAGCTGCCACCTGAGAATCAGTCTCTACATAAACCTTGGCTAAACCCAGTCTCCGACATAAAAGCAGACCATCTCTAAGAGCAGCTATCTCCGCAAAAGTATTCGTACCTGGGCCATAGAAGACCGAAAAAGCACAAACCATTCTGCCTTGGTAATTTCTAATAATACCACCCCCTGTACAAGAACCATGTCTAGCCGACCCATCTGTGTTAAGCTTATACGCACCCATCTCTGGAGGCTCCCACCGAACCCAGCACCCTCGCCGTAACCGAACTTGATTAATGGGTATCCGAAAAGATTGAAGACCTATAATCCCCACCACATTTGAAACCACTTTCGGTCTATACAAGCTCATCATATTCTGTAAACCCTTTCGGACCCCTCGAAGGATCTCCTGAGTGCTCATGGGAATATTATCAAACACAGCTCGACAACGAGCCTTCCATAATTCCCAGCATCCTAACACCACCGTACCAATTTTGCAAGCCCCAATCTGGTTCTGAACGGACACTCTATTCATCCATATAGATAACAAATGCTGAACAGACGCATAAACCTCTATTAGATGAAAACTGCGAGCTAAAGACTTCCATATCTCGATAGCCACATCAGAAAATAAAAAGAGGTGTTCAATCGACTCTCTTTCATGAGAATGAAAGCAACATACACATTTGGAGGCCAAAACGATTTTTTTATCCTGAAGACGAGTATCTACCGGCAAAGCTCCTTGGCAAAGCTTCCACATAAATCCACTAACCTTCCATGGGATCCAGTACTGCCAGATTTTGCATGCCCAGAACAGCTTCGACCATTTAGTACGATTATAATTCCAGTGAGCTGAAACTTGAAAATCCCCCGTGGTAGTCCGAGAGTATACTAACTTATCTTCTCTCATAGAATTCAATCTAACCCTTTTAACCAACTCAAGATTAGCTTCAGAAATAAATGGAGAAAGCTGATCCAGAATTTGAAGACCATCTCGAACAGAAAGACGATAATCCATCGGCAACGGACCCTCTAAAATAACTCCAGTCCAGTTAGATCCCCAGAAAGAAATATCACCACGACCCACCAACCATCTGCTACTATCTTGAAGATCTAATATATGCTTATAAATTGATTTACAGATTGGGGACATCAACTGAGAATTACGAGTACCATCAGCCCCATATTTACAAGCTGCAAATCGGGCCCAAAGACTTTTCCCTTGGAGAATCGACCAAGCAAGCTTAGCTTGAAGCGAAGTCATCACAGCTTCCAAAGATCGCACTCCCAGCCCACCTTCATCAAGAGGTCTACACACCGACTCCCAAGCTATCCAATGCATACGCCTTTCTCCATTATTACTCCATAAGAAGGAAGCAAAAGCGGATTGGAGACGCCGAAGCACTGATTTCGGAACGCGAATAACAGCGATGGTATATAAGGGGATGCTGCAAAGAATGGATCGCAATAAGACAAGTTTGCCTCCAAAAGATAACAAATTTGACTTCCACCCATTAATTCTGCAAATAATTTTATCCACCAAAGCCCCAAAATAAACTGATTTTATTCTGCCTTTAAACAACGGAATGCCCAAATAAGTTATCGGAAGAGCTCTATGCGTATAGCCTGACCAAGAAGCTATCTGCCTGATTCGATGAGGAGAACAAAACTTGGATATAAAAAACCCACTTTTTTCCAAATTTATAAGTTGACCAGATCCTTTCTCATACATACTGAGCACCGTCCGAAGAGCCAGAACGGAATCCTTACCAGCATTACAGAAAAGGAGCATGTCGTCCGCGTAAAACAGGTGCGATATCACCAAACCACCTCGACCATGCATGTAAGGTTTGATAAAGCCATTCTCAACCCAAACCGAAATATTACGCGATAGAACATCCTGAGCCAAGATAAAAAGTAAAGGAGAGAGAGGGTCGCCTTGCCTAACTCCCCTTGACGATTTGAAGAAACCAAAGCTATCTCCGTTAAGCCGAATGGTATACCATATATTTGACAAAAGTCTCAACACCAAATGCCGCGACTGAATATTAAACCCATATCCCTGTAAAGCTCGGATCAAAAACTCCCACTCTAATCTGTCGTACGCTTTCGACATATCCAGTTTAAACAAAACATTACCCCCCCTAGCTCGCGTATCAATGCGATGGACTAATTCATGGGCCAAAACGACATTCTCTTGTATGCTGCGACCTTTAAGAAAACCAGTCTGTTCCATAGAGATTACACGAGGGAGAATTGAAGCCAGTCTAGTCGCCACAATTTTTGAGATAATCTTTCCGGCAAAAGGACATAAACTTATAGGCCTGAAATCTCCAATACCTTCTGGACTGCTAATTTTCGGAATCATAACAATAGCCGTAGTGGTCAAACCTTTGTGTAAATCTGCCCCATTAAAGAACGCTTGTAAAGCTGGGACAAGATCCCCTTTTATGATTTCCCAACAAGCTCGGAAAAACCAGCCCGTAAATCCATCTACCTGTGAGCACTATCAGGATTAAGGCTGAAGATCGCATCCCAAATCTCCCGTTCAGAAGGCACCGCTGTTAAATCAACATTATCTTGATCATTTACTAATTGCGGAGACAACGAAAAAAGTCCTCATCAACCACTGGCTCTGAGCTGGCAAACAGATTCGTAAAGAAATGCTCAGCCATTCCGCCTATAACTTTAGTATCCGTGCACCAAGAACCATCTGTATTCCGAATTTTGATGGTATTCTGACGATTTCTTTCTTTTAAGCAAGCATGAAAATAACTAGTGTTACGATCTCCATCCTTCACCCACAATTGACGGGATTTTTGTTGCAAAAGCTCCGTCTTCCATTTAACAAGCCGGGCCAAAATGCACTTAGCCTCTGTAGAGATTGGAAATCTGAATCAGAACGATTGATAATACAAGCGTCTTCCAGAAATTGCACTTTATCCTGCTGCTGTTCCACTAATCTATTAACATTGCCAAACACTTCCCAATTCCATCTCCTCAATTCCCTCCTAAGAAAGTATAATTTTCTATGCAAGACTGCCATAGCATCTCCCATAACCGGCTTTGCCCACTGATCCTGAACGAATTTTAAAAAACCAGGATGTTCCGTCCACATACGGAGGAAACGAAATTGACTTTTGGGTTTTTTAATAAAAGGAAAACTAACTAAGAGAGGAGAATGATCAGACATAGCCCGTCCCAAATGCTCCACCGAAATTCCAGAATACTTTGCTGCATAAATACCATTTATTAAGACCCTATCGATCCGCTGCCAAATTCTAGAACCAACACTGTGGTTGTTACACCAAGTAAATTTGCTCCCACAGTAACCCGCATCACCGAGACCAGTGTTAATCATGAAGTCATTAAAATCAGTCATACCAACTGTATCATAACCAACTCCGCCTAATTTCTCATCTACTGAAGCAATAATATTAAAATCGCCCCCGACAAGCCAAGGTTGAGACAAACCATTCGCTATATTAACAAGATCCTGCCATAATTCCTTCCTTTCACCACTAGTACACGCTGCATATACAAACGAAGCACATAGAGTATGACCATTATTCAACTGTAAGTTAATCAGAACTTGTCCGCTGAGACACCAACAATATCTACAGTAACCCTATCATCCCACAACAACCAAATATGCTTATTGATAGGCCAATTGTGTTGAAAATGTTTATACTTCAACTTCCGAGCTAAAAAAGAAATTCGATCACCAGGAATCTTGGGTTCCAATAAAACGCATAAAGCCGGATTATGTTGCTTATTAAACAAAATCGAAAAAAAAAATTCAGGCATCCTGCATTTTAGGTTTGCACGATTGTTTCATCTGATTTCTTGCCCTATGTATATGGTTGCTTATGGTTTCTCTTGTTAAATCAGTTGTGAGTCATTTTTCAAATGGTTACTTCTTCTCCCAGTTTTTGGCAAGTTTGAAGGTGCTCTTGTGAAAAGTTCAAAAATGAAGCCCATAAAGGAAAGAGCTACATGTGTACAAGATTTGTAGCTTTTCACTTGGTACTATGGTGTGGTGCGTGCACGAGCTTCATGTTCACATGGGTTAATCTTGTGAAAGATGGCTATTCTTGGAAAAGTGTGAAAGCTACCTAGTGGCCAAAAGAAACTTGAAATAAAGTAAAGCTCAAATCCCATAGGGAAATTTGTGTGAAATTCTGCTTTTGGGAGAAAAGATTTTTGACTTATTGACTCTGATTTTACGATGAGACTCCAGATGAAGAATCATTGGGTAACTCATCAGTTATTCCAATCCATCACGTGTGTGCGCATTTGTCTTTAATTCTTCCTATATCATTCTACGAATATACACTAGAGCATGCATATTTGGTGATTATATCATACTTCTGATTCTTATACCCTAGATAATTATATGCAAACAAATGCTTCTCTCTCTCTTGTTCAAGAATGATTGATGTCGAAGGTTGATTGTTTGGAAAGAGCTTATTGGATACTCAAAAATATGGTGGAAGCACGTCTAGGATTTGTCATGGTATTTTAGTTAGCATTTAATTATGTTTCCTATTTTATCTTGATTAAATTTGGAATTCCTAATTCCTTTGGTTTTTGACCAAGAATTCTATTTTCCAATTTTGTTTTGGCTTCCATCATCATGTTTCCATGTCAAAAAAAGGTTTCTGTTGCACGCCTATAATACATTGGATGGTAAGTAGTTGAGTTTCACTTAAACTCTCCTTAATTGCTTATAGTCATTGCATGCTTCAACCCTTTATATTCTATTTACGTTTGGATTATATTGGGTTTGTATTAACAATTTGGCTAAGATTATGGTTTAAGAATCCAACTCTTTTACCATGGAATCAAGGTCGCCTAGTCCACTCAATGACGCACCCAATGTTGCGCATCCACGGCCTCATCAACAATTGTTGATTTGTTTTCCAATTTCAGACTCCACCATTAATGTCACTAATCTCTGAAGGAATAGTTGGATGTTCATGCTGTTGCCTCTTCTGCTCAAAGAGGGGGAGTAGATGAAAAGGGGATATTGGATGAAGGGGGAGTTTGTGCTTTGGTTGGATTTTTGTTTGCTCAAACTATTTTTGATAATTTATTTTATCTTGGTTTTTTCTTGGATATTATGAATTGTTATATTCAGTGGGAGTTTATTCACAAGTGCTCGTGGTTTTTGCTTTAACCAGAAAGGCAACAACAAAGGGGGAGATTTGGAGTAAAATAATCGTGCGTTATTTTCTTCCTCCTTCTTGCCGTGTCCTAGCTTTTAGGAGATGTGTTGTTATTGCCTTTTTAGGTAATTGCTAGGAAGCTTGGTCATTGCCTTCTTTAAGGACTCTAATATGGCAATCCCTCACTGTGGGTGCCCCGGGATGCTCCCGCGCCCCGCGCTCCCTTTTCTAGGGGAATGCGACGTGCGGACGGACACCACGCTTTCCATTCCACCCTCCCTTTTCTAGGGAAAGACAAAATTAAAAATACGGAAAGGGTGCTGTCGAGAAGCGCGTGGAATACGCCTCGGTGACTTTAGTGATTTTTGGTCCAATGTGAGAGCTTTGGGTTTTCTGTATCAGGTTATCTCTTTTTTATGGGATAACATGATACATGAAGGCATCACCCTTTCATTTACATCTTCCCTTGTTTAGGGGAAAATGGAAAGTGCAAGAAAGGATGTTGCGGGCCCCACTATGAACTTTATGAAAATTGTCTTAAGGCCTATTTCGGATCACTATGAGTGCTTTGGGTTTTCTGTATCAAGTTATCCCTTGTTTAGGGGATATCAGGATGCAGGAATACATCACCCTTTCATTCCCATTCTCCCTTGTGTAGGGGAAAACAGAAAAGTGAAAGAAAGGATGTTACGATGCCTCACTGTGATCCAAAATGTTTTGACAGAGTCGCCATCTTTATTTTAAGAAGAAAACAAAGAAAAAACCAAAAATAAAACCAGAGATTAAAAAAAAACGGGTTTGGAGGCTAAGTTACGAGTTGGGAAGGTGCTAGGCACCCAACTCGCCCTTTCGGTCTCAAAAACAGTTTTTGGCTAAAGTATGCTTTTTGTTATATTTTTCTAGCAAATAAATAAAGCATTAAAACAAATATATCCATGTCTACGTTATTTACGGACTTGCAGCTGCTTCCTTCAAGTAATTACAAATACACTTACAAATATTTGGCCATAATAATGGCTCTTTTTAATGCTATTTTCTAAATAAATCCGGGCAGCATAACAACTTATATTTTTACATTGGGCCGGATGGAAAATAGTTTTTTTATAAAATAAACTTTTAAAGGCTCACCTTTAAGAGCGTTGGTGTGCTTGATGTGTGCTTGATCTACTCTGGTTCGTGCGAGAGTCTTTTGCTTCAGCACCGTCAAACGGGCGGAGCAATTGCTTGCGTTTTTGCTGCTGGTGGAAATCGGGCAGAGCAACTGCTTTCTTCTAGCGGATTGGGCCTTTTTACTCGGGCAGAGCAACTGCTCTTTTTGAGATTTTTGGACCGGGGAAAAAGGGTGGAAACTTAGCTGGGGGGCTAAGGCTCACTTTAACCGGTTGGTTTTGAGTTTGGAGGAGATTTGGCAAAGCCTCGAGGCTTTATAGGAGGGGGCACTCATTATCTCACGATCGCTCTTCTATCTTCGTAAAATAAACACACAGAGTTTGTGAGAAGAATTCTCATCCCTGAAAGCGAAGCCGGGCACCATTATTTATAGGTGCGAGGAGGGACACCGCTCGCAATTGTGGATTTCATCTTGTGCTTCACCAGCGTGTACCGCGTGCTTTAGAATTTATGCAATGCGTTAAGTCGGGGACACTGTTCAAGCTCCTGACGTCGACACCATGCATGTTGGGCGCCGCGCCAGGGAGTCCTTGTATCAACGCCTGGCCTTCAAATTTTAGCCTCCTTTTGACACTCTGGCCCCTGCATTTTAATGTTTTGCGCATCCTGCTTTGTCTTTTGTATTTTTAAATCCTGTAACTTGACATTTGTTAAGTTTTAACAGGTCTTGATATCGCATGTCAATGTTACGTACCGAGTGCGAAGGGTGTCTGAGCCCCTCAGCGATGGAGTCTACGGGTAACCCGACTTCGAGTAGACAAACATTGTTGATAAGAAATAGACTCCCAATTTCGTGCAATTATAATGGGGGAGAAATGCAACAGATAGCAGTTATAATGCAACAGTTTATAATGCAAACCAAGCCTCACATATCCTAGACATATTTAGTCGATAATAGCAGGTTATCGTAGTATTTAAGCAAATATGCAAATTATGTGCTCTAATGGTCGGACCTACCGAGGTAGGCTTCCTACGTATCCCTTAATAAAAGGAATCAGACCAAACGTAGTTCGGCCCGATGCAAACAAACAATGCTAGGTGGGATGCCAAGATCAAACATCGTGTCCTCAGGACAGGGTCCTTCGTCGGAACACGATAGCATCTCTATGTGGCCTGGGGTCTCAACCCCTTCGTGAGAAAGGCAAAACACACATCATATCAAATGTCGTATCCTCAAAGGGTCGAAACCCTTTGCCGAACACAACGGTGGGACACATCGTCTCCTCAAGACAGGGTCCTTCGTCAGAGAATGATAGCCTCTCTCTCTGGCCCGGGGTCACAGCCCATTCATGAGAAAGGCAAAACACACATCATATCAAATGTCGTATCCTCAAAGGGTCGGAACCCTTTTTCGAACACGACGGTGGGACACATAGTCTCCTCAGGACAAGGTCCTTCGTCAGAGAACGATAGCCTCTCTCTCTGGCTCGGGGTCTCAGTCCCTTCGTGAGAAAGGCAAAACACATATGATATCAAATGTTGATAATTCATCTCGGCGTTACGCCCCGCGAGGAGATGATCATATGCTACTCCTATAAAGCAGGAAAGTATCGCATCCTCAGGAACGAGGTCCTTTGTCGAATGCGATGGTGGAACATATCATGCATGCAAAAGGTAAAATACTTTACCTTTTCTTACCATTGTTTTGCTTTTGCTGATTCTGCTGCATTTGCCGCTTGTGCTATTTTTGCCGCTTATGCGGACTCATGCTGGGATTTTTTTTTCTTTACGAACTCATGCTGGGGATTTTTCTTTGCATTCCTGACTTTTGCCGAAAATTTCCTTTTGCTTTTGCAGACTCATGCTGGGGATTTCTTTGCTGCTTTTCCAATGCTGGAAATTTTTTCTTTGCTGCATATTTCCAACTTTTGCTGGAAATTTCTTCTTTTGTTGCTTTTCTTTCATGCTTGCATTTTTTCTTTTCTTTTGCATGCTTTGCATTTTTTATTCTTTTCTTTTGCATGCTTTGCGTTTTTCTTTCTTGCAAGCTAGATTTCTTTTCTGCAGAATCTCACCTTTGCTGCTGATTTTTCTTACTTTTCTGCTTACTTTTCGGCTGATCTGCTGGAGGTATGAGCTTTCCTCTGCTTTTGAATGAGTGACCATCAACTTTTATGTTAACAAATCTAACTTTGTTAACTTTCCGTTAAGCTTCAGGGGCCATTTTCCAGCTTTGGAAACTTGAGGACTTAAGTGCTGAACCTTCAAATTTTGGGAGGGGGGGAAAGGAAAATTCCCTTTTTCTCCCATTATAACTTACGGGGAATGAAAGTTGAAGCTTCAGCTTCTTCATTTCTTTCTTCTTCCTCTTTTCTTCTGCATTTTGCGGCTGCCATTGTTGTTGCTTTCATTTTTTTTTTTTTTTCTCTCCTTTTCTCAATTTTCTTCCGCCAATTTGGGTGTTTTTCTTAGCAGATGGCTTCTTCTTCGCGATCACGGAAGGGAAAAGCTTCAATGCACCCGGAATCAGGCGAAAGGAGGAAATAACTTCCTCCTTTGATCCGGAATTATGTCAGATATCACTACTCAAAGGATGATTGGAGTAATCTCCATCGCGATTGAAACACCCATGTATCAAATCTTCCGAATCCCGCTGTAAGTTTTTTTTCTTAAACCCATTTGGATGATTTTTCAGATCTGCTAGAATTTTCTGTTGCTTTGGGCTTTTGGAGCATTCTTGACCCTGCTTATGATGCTTATGCATGCAATTTATATGCTAGAATGATGCAATTCATCAATTTATTTATAAAATTTATGCAATTTATTTTTGCGATGCATAATCTAATTAGTTGGCACTATTTGACTCTGCGATGCATATTTTATATTATTAATACAATTTGGCTACATAATGCATGTTTTAGGCTGAAAAATATTTTTATATGATGTGTGCCTATGAAATAGAGTTTTTGGAAATATGATGCATTTTTTTTTTCGGGTATATTTTCGGACACATTTTTCGGGTACATGCAAAATATAACAGGAATATTTTATGCAATAAAATTCATTTTTATGAATGCTTATGCTGCAGAGGCATGATAAATTCCATGGAAATAATTTTTTCTTTTCAAAATTTGCAACATTTTATTTTTGCGAGTGCCAAAAATGCAAATGATGAATGGCTAATGCATGCATATATCATTTTATGGAAATGTAAACGTGACATAGAAAATTTATTGAACACTTGCTAACAGGTTGCATGGGCATTTTTATGTGCATGGAAATGCAAAAATGTGTTATATTTTTCAAATGCAAAACACGCATTTTCTATTTTTTTCGGATAAACACACATTTTTTTTTATTATTTTTTTATGCTGAAATGCCAAAATATATTTTTGAATGCAAAAAGATGCATTTTTTTATGCGGGGATGCTAAAATATTTATTCCTTTTTTGTTAATACAAAGGATGCAATATAGAAATTATTATGCAAAAAATTTATGATGATTTGCAAAATGCGATGTATGCAACATGCTTAATTTGATGATATGCGCAGGAGATTAAAAGGATAAGTATCTTACCTTTTCCTTTTTCTTCATCATTTCATCATTTTTTTTTACTGATGCTGATATGTTGCCCTCTCTCTCTCTTTTTTTTCTTTTTTTTTTGATGCGCAGACCCCTGATTCGGATTCGGGCAAGTTGTGCTAATTTTTCTGACATTTATCGCTTAATGCCCGAGGCAGCACATGCCTTAGTGGAGGGTTCGGGCTTTAGCACATTTTTGCGGGCTTTTGGTCCCTTTCGCAGCTTCCTGCCCATTTTCGATGTTTTGCGGGACTACTGGTGGGATACTACCCATACATTCCATTTCAGCTGGGGGGAGGCAACCATGACCCCCTGTGATTTTGCTGCGATCACAGGCATTCCTACCAGCATCGGCAGGACTTTAGAACCTGATTATACCCTTCGTCACCACCATGACGTGGTAGAAGATCTCTTGGGCCTCGTGCCCGAATATAAATCTGCTGATGAGATCTTCATTGGTATTGTACGGAAATGGATTTTAGAGAATGCCGGGAGGGTTCCAGAGAATGATAGCGTGGCTGTAACTCGCGTTGCCAGGGTATTCTTGTTCTTTTTCCTTGGGACGTCGCTTTTCGCCAATTCGTCCACTACCTTAAGGGTTTCCCTCTTAGGCTGCCTGAGGGATTTAGATCACGTTACCGATTATGACTGGGGGCAGGCGGGCTGGCCGAGCTATATGCCTCGAATGATAGAGCCAGTCGCAATGACTCGTCGACTCTTAATGAGTTTGCTCCGGTGTGGGAGGTATCTTTTCTTTTCCTGCCTTTGTTTTTTCTTCTTTTTTTTTTTAGTCAACATTTTTTCTTTTTGCTGATGATTTTTTTTTTTTTGCAGGTTTGGGCTTATTCATTCTTCCATTTCACGCCGGGTCGGTTGCATCAGCGCTTTCACGAGTCACCTTACTTGGCTGAGTTCGTGAATGAAAACAGGGTCCGGCCGGATCGAGACAGCGGCTCGGATTGCCAACTCGAGCGCAGGCACGGTGCATTTTCTTCCTTGGAGGGGTCTGGTGGGTCATTATGCAGTCACTTTGGAGATGAGCCAGTGCCGGATACTGATGGTATCCATCTTGGTTGACTCGTTATATATGGACGAGCAGGTCAACTGCCAGCATTCTTTACTTATGACACCCCCAGTAGTACCTCATATGCCTCCCATCTGGGTGATTGCGCCAGATTTCGTACCGAACAGGTATTAGTACCTATTGAGATTTCTCATGCCTCAGAGTGACTTCCCAGCTATGGCATATGAGGATTTTCTGAGGACTATGCTTCATCCTCCCTCTCCTGTTCCTGCGGCAGTCAGGCGTGTTTCAGATGATTCTGATAGGCCGAGGCCTTCTATTCCAGTTCTTGGCGCATGCGGAGTTTCTTGGACTGATAATGCTTTTTCCACCTTCGATATCATCGAGATGCGGGATGGTGGAGGAAGTGCTTCAGTCTGCGGACATCCACGAAATGCTCGGGTCAGGCGAGGCTCACACGGTAGGCACATTTCTTTTGCATCTTTTTTTTATTATCATATATATTTTTTTGGAGACTAACATTTTTTCTTTTTTGTTGTCTCTCACTTTTTTTTAGGTTAACGTGTCTACGTATAAGAAGCTGTTGCGGGGTTTCTTCAGCATCAACAAGCTTTATCAGAGGCTTGTGGACGAGCTCTCTAGAAATGATGTGTCGGACGGCGTCGGAATGATGACGATGATGCGGCTGCCGGATCGAGTCATGCTCGGGCCAGAGGACGAGCATATATGATTGGCGGAGAGGGCCCTCGGGTCATGGGTGGCAATCTTAACAGGAGCCAATCTTCCCGTGCTCATTAGCTTCAGCTACCTGCATTTATTAGCTTTTCTTTTCTTCTTTTTTTTTTCTTGTACCAAATTCTATACATGTATAATATACAATGCAATATAATTTTATATGATGTAAGAAATTAAAATGCAGACTCAATATTCATGTAAAAAGGAAAACTAGACCATTATCTAGGGGTAATGGCACACTGTAGCCCAGAAATGGATTTTAGAAAAATACACCTTTGGGTTCGAGCGGGCTTTTCTAATAATCTGCGGGGGGAAGAGGCAGCCGCCTCTTCCTATGCTAGATCTTTTGCAATTGCCGCGAGGCTATTCTTATAGCTTCTGCATTTTCTCTTCGATCAGACAGAACATCAGTGAGCGGTCGGAGCCAAAATACCAGGATACTAGGCAGTTTGGGGAGCAGGAATAGGGATCCTGGCGCCATCCATAAGGGATATGGGCGCGGTGCCAGGAAGGGTTATTGGCGGCGCCAAGGCTTCTTCCTGTGTAATCCCTGTTCATGCACTATTCATGCACTGTGCTCATAATTCGCCCGCTTCTTCAGTTTTTCAGTATAAAAAGAGAGACGGGGGCAGCGTTTATTTTCATCATGGCTTCAAGCATACGCTTTCGGCCTTGCTCGACCTTTTGATCTTCCTTTTGCTTAGTTTTCCTTTCTTTTGCCAGATAAGATCTTTGCTTTTGTCTAAAAATGGCCGCACCAACCCATACAGCTTTAGAAATGGAAATTTATGAGAATGCCCTGGATTTTTGGGTCCTCTCCTTGCGATCAGATGAGCGGGAATGGTTCGAGCATATATATGGGTACAGGTGTCTGCTGTCATGGCAGACCCTTTATATCAATTGGGATATGATGAGGGGAGCCTCCAGATTCTGGTCGCCCCATGACCATCTCTTTAATTTTGGCATGAATGAGATGTGCCCCACCTTTGAAGAATTTTGCGCCATGGTGGGGATGACTGCTGCTGGACCTATTGTCGTGCCTTCTCCACAGAGGCGTCCATATATGGCTATAAGGGAGCTTTTTGGCACCACCTGCGTAGCTACTCCAGGTTTTTATAATGGAGTAAACTTTGATCTGACCATCCTTCCTGGAGTTTTTACGGAGTACATGGAGGATGACCCACTATATTTGTGACATCAGATGTCGTCTCTTTTTCTTTGCCTCATAGGGCGATACATGCTAGTGGGTCAATCCGGGTATATTGACGTGCGGGTCGTGGACCTGGTATTACAGGCTCGGGATTGCCGGGTGAATATTATACCGGTGATTCTGTCGGAGACCCGGTCTGGCTTGGATGCCTATGCGAGTGGCGATGAGTTGTTCCCTTCCGGTAGCCCTCTTCTGATTCATATGTGGCACTTCAATTGGGTGATGGGCCTAGTGCCGGCGAGAACAAGGTATGATCTGGGGCTTTATGGCTCTCGGGGTCATTATACCCAGACGAATTTCTCGGAGTCCGACTGGGTTGAGAATTTCTTGCGCAGAGGCTCCATGGAAATAATATGGGTCATCAGCCACTGGCAGATCCACTGCTTCTTTCAGTATACCGGGGTCTATGCCTAGGTGATTTTGCCGGGTATCGAATGCACCTCCTTTTATTGGGCGGACAGGGTCTTGCGCCAATTTGGCAGGGAGCAAATCATTCCTAATCCAAGCCGTCCTGTGGCTAAGGAGCTGGATATGGATAGGGATCTGGGCACCCTTATCTGTAATATATGGCAGCTTGACTATGACTTTAACAGAGCTTATGTCTATTCGAACTATGCTCTGTCCAACGAATATGTGTCGTGGGTTATTGTGGTTGTTGAGGGGCCTTCTCGCATGATTAGGCAAGGACTAAGGCGGATGCTGGGCCGACGAATAACCAGCGGTCTTGACGCTCCCCTGATGGAGATAGGCGAGGATATAGAGAGCTCGGGGCTGGTGGTTCCTCAGGCCTTGCAGGAGGACTTTAGGCGGGTTCACGGCCTTGGTGCCCGGATGACCCCTGATCCGAATGAGCCAGATCTTAGCAATGCACTTCCTCGTCTGAGCAATGCAATCCGGCAAAGCAATCCTCGGCAAGCTGATGAAGCTATCCCTCCTCAAACTGGCAGACGGAGCACTGCCCACAAGGATGATGGTGCTGGTCCGAGCAACACAGCTATCCAGAATAATGGGGATGCTGATGATGAGGGCGAAGACACCTCTGGGGGTTCTCCTGTTGGTGGCAGGGCTTCTTCGGCGCCTCGCGAAGAGTATATAGACACTGAGGCGGGGCCATGGAATGATGATAGACCGCTTAGTTTGGCTGCAAATAAAGGATGGTTGGGGGAAACAAAGGGGATAGAGGTAGCAAGTAATAATAGATAGAATGTACATGCATCAATGCATAATCTAAAATATCTTAAGCAGTTATTCCTAAGTTGCACCATAGGACCTGTTATCGTATTATATTTTGATATTTTATGCGAGCTCTATCGTGGTTTTTCTTTTTCTTTGTAAGTCAAAGCTCTGCATTTGCTGAAGACTTTGGCAGGCTGGAGATCGGATGCTAAGGACTCAGAAAATGCATTCCCTCCCCTTTTCTCCTTATTTCTCTTTTTTTTTTGTGCTCTAGGGCCAGCAGTCATCGTTCATCAATTAGGGCTAATTCTTCGTATCGCCCTTTGACCCAGTCAATTTCTGATATGTCGGATTCCATCATTATCCTTAATGATGGTATTTCAACTTCTATGGGCAGCACCGCCTCCATGTCATAGGCTAGAGAGTAAGGAGTAGCCCCAATGGTTGTGCGAACTGAAGTGCGGTAGCCCCAGAGGGCTAGTGGCAGCTTTCCTGGCCAGTCTCTTCATGTATTAGCCATCTTTCTGATAATATTCTACAGTGTTTTATTGGATGCTTCAACGGCTCCGTTGGCTTGTGGTATGTATGGGGAAGATTTATGCCTTTGAACCTTGAATTCGTCGAGCAGACGATTCACGTCCCCTTCAAAGTGCATGCCGTTGTCGGAGATAATCTCGAAAGCCACTCCGTATCGATATATGATGTTGGTCCAGATGAATTCGGGCACCTTTCGAGCATTTAGAATTTTGTAGGAAGAGGCTTCCACCCACTTCGTGAAGTAGTCGACAACTACTAAGACATACTCGTGGCCATTGGATCCCTTCGGGTGAATTTGGCCTATGACATCGATTCCTCAAGTTGAAAAGGGCCGGTACGTGGGTTATATAAGATGTGCTTGAGGCATGTCTTCTTGATTCTGGCTTATTTGGCATTTATCGCAATAGCGTACCCACCGAATACAGTCGGTTTCTAATGTGCTCCAATAGTACCCCTGCCGGATGACTTTTTTGGATAGCATGTGCCCGTTCATGTGGGGCCCACAGGTACCACCATAAAGCTGGTCCATGATTTACTTGGTTTTTGCTTGGTCGACACATAATAGATTTAGGCCCTGATAATGCCTCTTGTACAGGTTGCCACCTTAAATCACGTGCGATGCCCATCTCGCGGGAGACTTTCCCATTGTCTAGGTTGGGAGGATAGAATCCTACGAAGCGGTTATAACGTCTAAATACCAAGGCTCGTGATCTCTTTCGGGAGCGACATTGATTTGTGATGCTGTTGGAGTGACCTTTTTCCCGACTATGAATGGTTGGACATTGGTTTCCGTGGGAATTTGGACCAACGATGCTAGAGTGGCCAAGGCATCAACAAATTGATTTCTATGTCGCGTCAAGTAATAAAACGAGATATTACCAAATTTAGTGGCGAGAAGCGAATCAACTTTGC
>CM028383.1:80130498-80158807 GCA_013146195.2 Codonopsis lanceolata
CCTGACACCAAATCGCCCACCTTTTTGAAGATCTCAGAAATGATTATCTGCTCTGGATATCTGTGAAGACGAAATTCCTTGACTGACAGCCCCATGCATTTAATGCATTTATGAATAGAGCTGTTGAAGCCTTCGTCCTCTCCAACGGATTCTTTTGAAATGCACCTGGTATAAATACTGTCATTGAAGACTGGAACAACAAGAAGATAGAATCAATCGAACACTTAAAGAACTGCTCTGAATCTACACAACTCCAAGTCTTTCAGCTCAGTGCATTCAATAGATCCTCAACAGATCTAGAAGTCCTCGTCAACAACAAGAAGCTGCTCATCAACATTTATTGTTTTATTCTTCTTGTTGTTAACTTCCATAAACTATACTTCTGCACGAATTAAATATCTCGTATTTACAGATATTTAATTCCATAGACCCAAACACAAGTCAATATTTTGTACACGATCCATTAGGGATATTCTTTGTAATTGATCTAAGTGGAAAACATAGTGCACAATTTAACCACAATGTTATCTTGGTGGTGGACGTAGCACTCATTACAATGTGAACCATCTCAAAATACTTGTGTTATTTCCTTCTGTTTGTCTATTACTTGAACTGCTTAAGTTTCTTTGTTCGTATTATCCATTTCAGCAGAACTTAAGTAATCTGTCAAAGGTCTACCGGTAGTCCTTATCGGCAGACCTGGAACAATTTTCTTGAAGGTCTTCCGCTACTTGAATTTTTTATAGATTGCAAGTAACTTTCAAGGAACTTACTTAAAAGTTTTTAAAGTGTTAATAAGCTATTCAACCCCCCCCCCTTCTAGCTTATTATTGTGCTCATTGGGACCCACACATACACATAATATATATGTTGAAATGGAAGTTTTGTCTTCACAAAAGGTGTTCATAATCACTAATAGAACAACTATAATGAAGGGGTCATGCTATTTTATTGAACATGAAAATTTTGGGAATTGTCACTCACCTTAGTCCTAAGATTAATGGAGGAAAGGTTGATTAGAGAAAGGATTCTTGTAGAGAAGATCGAGAGCTTCGATTTGGCGGTCTCGGTTCGACGATCGAACCACCGGATCTCCGGGAAATGGTCTCTTAAGTTTGTGTGACCTCCATGGACGAAATTTGGAGCTTAGTCTCTGTATCTCTGGTTATGGATGAGCAAAAATGGCTGGAGAGGCTGAATATTATGTTTATATACTTCCCAAGATGGCCCTAATCCAAGTGAAGTGATTAAGAGGCTTCTATTGGCTAAGGCATGTGAGCCATTGATAAGCCATGATCAAGGGTTCAAAAGGGTCTTAGACAAGTCAACAAAGGTGGCTTTGAGTCACCAAGGTCGGCCAAGGGGCAAGGGTCAAGGGTCAATAGCCAAAACCCACTCAAAACTCACAAACCGATTCGGAAAATGACAGTCAATCTTGTAAAATCGACCAAAAATATCTCACACCTCCAAATGAGGTGATTATTGATTTTTATGAAACTATACTTTTTAAACTATAGTTTAACCTTTTAAATTACTCAATTTGGACTTATATTCATCAAAATATGGCTACTACAAGTTCAAGTACAGAAGCTGATTTCCTGAAAACAGAATTCTGGCACAGCCGTAAGTCAAGACCTAAATGAGGTACTTATACACCTTGGAAAAATACCATATTTTACAGGGAGTATCCTAACATATGTAGGTAAAACATACTAAATTTTTAGAAAATTCTCTTTAGTAGATTGGTACCAGAATTTTCCCGAAGTTTAACCAAAACCGGACTGAATCTGCGAAGTAATATGTTGGTCATCTTATTTCCAAATGCAACAAGTCTATGAACAATGATTATGCAAGCATGGGAAATACTAGTACACTTGGTTTAGAACTCAAGTGAACTTCTCGCAAGTTGAAAACACAAACAATACAAGCAACGAAGGCAATCCCGAGAAACCCTAAGGCTCAAACGAAGCAACAATGCTTCTAAACTCCCAACCAAGCATGAAACAACTGATGAACAAATCTTATATGCAAGGTATTAAGACTCATGAGACTTATTAAGGTGCTAACACGTTAACGAACACTGTGCATGGAAGACCATTACTATTATGATCTCAACCAATTCAATGCAAACATGGTATGAATGAAATGAAGTCTCTAACATGTCAAGACACTTAATAAACATGTTATAATGATGACCAACGAAATGGGTTCGGTTCTCACATCCTCCCCACTAAAAGGAATTTAGTCCCTAAATTCATACCGAAATCTCGAACAAGTAAGGGTATTTCTCCCTCATCTCAAGCCAGTCCCATGTGGCTTCCTCAATATCATGATTCTTCCACAAGACCTTCACTAAAGGAACCGCTTGGTCCTCAAGACTTGCTCCTTGGTATCAAGAATCCTCACCGGTTTCTCAACGTAGGAAAGATCGGGCTCAAAGGTAATCTCCTCATAAGTAAGGACATGTGACTCGTCCTTCAAGTACTTACGAAGCATGGAAACATGAAACACATCATGAACACCCGATATAGACGGTGGTAACGCAAGTCTATAAGCCAAAGAACCAATCCGCTCTAAGATCTCGAACGGACCAATAAACCTCGGGAGAAAGCTTCCCTTTCTTCCCAAACCGCTTAGTACCGCCGGGCGATACCTTCAGAACACAAAGTCACCAACTCGAAACTCAAGATCACGCCTCTTGTCTGCGTAGCTTTTCTCTCTACTCGAGCCGTAAGCAATCTGTCTCTAATCGCTTCACACTCTCACCGATTGTACCATCTCCGAACCCCATAATCTAGCCTCACCAACCTCATCCCAAAGAAATCGGTGATCGACACTTACGCCCATACAATGCCTCCTCGTATGGCGCCATCTCAATGCTCGATCGATAGGCTGTTATTATACGCAACTCGCCAACGGTAGATGTGAATCCCAACTACCCTTGAAATCCATAGCACACGCACGTAACATATCCTCCAAAATCAGTATCAATCGCTCCGATCGACCATCGACGTGGATGAAACGCAAGATCGAAATTCACTTGCACTCCAAAGCCTCGCAAAGAATGCCGAACCTAGAAGTAAATCTGGGTCTCTATCGACACAATGCTAACCGGTACACCATGTAATCTCACAATCTCGAATGTACAACGCCGCTAACCGACTCAAACCGTAGGAAATCGCAATAGGGATAAAATGAGAAGACTTAGTCAACCTATCAACGATAACCCAAACTGCATCAAAGCCTCTACGAGTACGTGGCAACCCTGTAACAAAATCCATGGTGATATGCTCCCACTTCCACTCCGGAATCTCAAGTGGCTGAAGCAAACCGGCAGGTCTCTGGTGCTCAGCCTTAACCTGCTGGCACGTCAAACATCTCGAAACATACTCAGCTATCTCCCTCTTCATACCATTCCACCAAAACTGCCTCTTCAAGTCACGGTACATCTTAGTACTACCCGGATGTATCGTATACTTGGCCTTGTGAGCCTCATCAAGAACCATACGTTTCACTTCATCGGGAAGAAGGAACGCAAATCCTACTCGAAATGTCAAGATCCCATCACTGTTTATCGCGAACTCGGGTGTATTATTCTCACCCAATCCATCGATAATCTTCATCAAATCTGGATCAGTAGCCTGAGCTTCCTTGATCAACCCAAACAACACTGGTGTAGCACGAACACTAGCAAAGAGAACACTATGCTCACTCACAACAGGACTCCACTCACGGACATCCTCGAGCATCTTCCATTCCCTCATCATCAAACAAGACATGTAGGATCTCCTACTCAACGCATCCGCAACAACATTCGCTTTCCCCGGATGGTATAAGATAGTACAATCATGATCCTTAAGCTTCTCCATCCATCGCCTCTGCCTCATATTTAACTCCTTTTGTGAGAAAAGGTATTTCAGACTCTTATGATCCGTATACACCTCAAACTTAGCTCCATAAAGATAGTGTTTCCACTTGTGAAGCGCAAAGATAATAGCCGCCAACTCAAGATCATGAGTCGGATAATTCGCTCATACGGTGACAACTTCCTAGAAGCATAGGCAATAACCTTCCTGCTCGCATAAGCACACAACCCAAGCCTTCCAAAGAAGCGTCACAATAAACCACGAAGTTCTCACAACCACTAGGCAAAGCTAAAACCGAGCGTAGTCAACCTCCTCTTCAACTCCCCGAAAGCTAGCCTCACACTTGTCACTCCAAACAAAAGCGACTTTCTTCCGAGTAAGATTGGTCATAGGAGTGGCAATCTTAGAAAATCCTCAATGAACCTACGGTAATAACCCGCCAAGCCCAAGAAACTACGGACTTCGGTCACCGTACTAGGAGTCTTCCACTTGGTAACAACCTCAACCTTCGATGGATCCACCGCGATACCATCACTAGACACAACATGCCCAAGAAAAGCAACTTGTTCTAGCCAATGCACACTTGCTAAATTTAGCAAAAAGTTGCTTTCTTACGCAATACAAGAAGAACCTCTCTCAAATGATGCTCATGCTCCTCTCGTGACTTCGAGTACACAAGGATATCATCAATGAACACCACTACAAAACAATCAAGGTACTCATGAAACACCCTATTCATCAAGTCCATAAAAATGGCGGCGCTTTGTCAAACCAAACGGCATCAACAACAAACTCATAATGGCCATAACGCTGCATTTAAAGGTGTCTTCGGGACATCCTCCGCGAACCCTCAACCGGTGGTAACCACTCCTCAAGTCTAACTTGGAATACACAACAGACCTGAAGGCCGATCAAAGAGATCATCAATGTGAGGTAATGGATACTTATTCTTTATAGTAACCTGGTTCAACTGACGATAGTCAATGCACAACCGCAAACTACCATCCTTCTTCTTCACAAACAAAACCGGTGCACCCCACGGAGACACACTCGGTTTAATAAACTCCCTATCAAGAAGTTCCTGCAACTTTCTCAACTCAGCTAGAGTCATTCTATAAGGTACTCTAAAATAGGGAAACTTTCCTGGCAATAACTCAATGCAAAACTCTAACTCTCGATCGGGAGGTAATGCATAATCAGTCGAAAAGCATCCGGAAATTCATTAACTACCGGAACTTCATTAACAATTAGAACTTCTTATAGTATAGAAGTAGGCATGCTAGTCTCAAATACACAAGTGAGATAACAAGTACAACCTTGCGTTAAAAGTTTTATATCCCGCAAAGTAGAAATAACATGTATATTATTCATGTCATGATCACTAATAAAAACCAACTCCGGTATACCGAGCATGGCAATTGTAGCATCGTTATGATGGCAATCTACTAGAGCATGCAATACACTATCACCAATGAACACATCACAAGCCTTATAGACCTCGGATGCGAGTTCAAGATCACTCAATGGTATAGACATCAAGCACGTAGGGTAACTGTCAAGGCAAGACGCGTAAATTCTCAATAAAATGCGGTGCATCATATTTGCACCTGTATAGAAATACACCATTTGTTGTTCCATACCTTTTTGGTAATTGGTTCGGTCAATTTCAAATCTAATTTATACCATTCTAGTTCTCCGACGAAGACCTCTTGATAATCAAGTCAGGGGCCCTCTGAAGTGACTTCAAAAGCTTTCGTCGTAAAGGATGTGGGGTGTTCGTGAATCACATAAAAGCATCCTTTATATCGGTCTCAAAAATACAAATCATAAGCACATATAGGCATGGCATCAACATCATGCAACATAGTATATTAATTTACTATGTATGTAAACCAAATTATGGAATATTCATACTATTAACTACCTATCAATGGTAGATAAAACACATTATACAAGGCTAGTACCCTATCAATGTATTAGACTAATAAAGAGACAATACAACATTTCACGAGTCACTAGGTAGCATATTCTTACTAACTAGTATACGGCCAATCCTTATAAGTCAAACCGTATACGGGTCGACAACCAATCCAACCAAACATCACGTGATCACCTACTGGCCAATCTCCAAGTTCCAACATATCATGAGGAAATTTCACCTTGATCAAGGTAGTCCCCCAAATATCCAAACACAACCATCGGGAAAGAGTTCTCAAATTCCCAACACAAGTAATACAAGAATTGGTGGTTAATTACTACCCTAACTATCTACACCTGTAGTAATCTATGGAATACTAATAGGTACCACGGGAGGTTTAACCACTCCGCTCTCGAAACGTATTACAACGAACTTTCGCCATAATGATTAACATGACGATCACCCTTGGGACAACTAGCTTCTCCGATCTATTCTAAAAATGGAACAAGCAAAGACACCACTCTTGGTATAACTGCAACTCATAAGCAATATAGGAGAAATATAATACTCCTAGACACAAACCTTCACTCACGGCAATCTAGACCAAACGAACTTAGTACTCCAAGTCGTATTCATTCACGAAGAATCTGCCAATAAGGCACGAAACAGAACACTCAACGTCAAGATTCACACAAAGAACCAACCCACCTAGGCCATGGAACCTATCCTGGCCGATAGCTAACCTATAAAGCTCTGATACCAACTGTGACGACCCGACTCGGACCCCGAGGTGGAATCACAAGTCAAGTCGTCCAAATAGGACAACAATACATGCAAAGACTCAATTATAGAAAACGACGTGACGCAACATTTCAGATGAAGCGCGACTCGGCACCAAAAGGCCGGAATTTTTTTAAAACTTTTTAAACCTGATATAACAATTAATACAATTATACCAAATCATCGGCGACTTTACTACCGGAACCCAACACTACACAGTTCATGCAAATATACCTCGACGGCTATAACATGCCGGAGAACAACATAATTAAATAAGAGCTAAAGTAATGCCCAGCGGAAGTTTTAAAACAGATGAACCATAATACAGCTATACAAGGCTCGGCGTACATGCGCCGGCACTCAAAAATAGGATATAAGTTTAGACATAAAACAAATAAACAAAGTTCCCAAGCAAAGTCTAAATGACTTGCTAAACCCAACGTCCTTACAAAAGAGAACAAAATAAGGACATCTAAAAACCACAACCTCGTCGCGTGCGATCACGGACAAGCGAAAACCCTGCTACACCTCAACGAGCGGTACCTGAACGGCTCGGATCTAAAGCAGTAAAAGGGAGGGGGTAAGTCATAAAGACTTTGTGAGTTAACAATTATGCATGTCATGGCATCATGCAGCATACATAGCAAGATATCATTTTTAATATCAAGTCACTCAAAGCATTCATTTAATAAACACTTAAATCACATATCCATGGTAGCACATTGTTTCACATAAGTGCTATAAAGTAAATCACATATAAGGAGGATATGTTATGGAACCGGTGCCGCTACGTAGCTCCTGCAATACACAGCGTTAATATTCGTGCCAATGATACCCGTGATGAGTGTATCAAAGTGCCGAGCTCTCTACTCGGGTACCAAGCTCTCTCCATGGTACTTAGACATGCCAATGTGCTCTCTTGGTTACAGCAAAGGGGCTACTTCCCCACTGTGGCCAACAGTGGAGGCGTGTGTGATAAAAACCCGGTATAACAACCCATCACTATCACGAGTCCCATAACTCGTGACGGCGATGCATTGTCACACCAACGACTCAACCAAATATGCCAGCTGGACTCATGCAATGCCAAGTAGATGTTTACTCGTCATGAAATCTCAAATAAGGAATAAGTTCGACAAGAGCGAACTTATTCAACAAGTAGTTGTTTACTCATTTAAGGAATCACACAAGAATTCGACAAGAGCGAATTCAACATGTCAAATAGATACATTATTCTACAACATGCTCTCAATCATGCATTTACTTCACACGATCACATAAACCGCATAAGAACTCAATCGAGTCTTAAAAGCACACAAACATCAAGGCATAAGCATCAATCCATCTCAAAGTATCGTAAGCTAATTCATTAGTCTAACGAACTACATTCGTCGTAGGGATTGATTGTGGAGTCGTTATTGTTCATAACTCCCTAATTTCAACTCCGGTGAGTTTTACTACATTTCAACCAAGAAGAGTATTGATACTATATGTATCACATTGCCCTTTTCTAAGTTCTCCGTTCATTTAGAACTCGATAACTAAGCCGTTCATGTTCTTAAACTAGCCTTAAACACAATCTCGAGTTTCAAACCCTAGTTTCGGTGATTTTGTTAAACCTTGAATTGAACCGAATTCTTTCACAAGAGTTATTCCCAAGCTTAATACAAACAACATTCATGCTTTAATAAATATCAAAATCATAACTTCATAGAGATTTCATAAAATCATACACATAATATATATATATATATATGTTGAAATGGAAGTTTTGTCTTCACAAAAGGTGTTCATAATCACTAATAGAACAACTATAATGAAGGGGTCATGCTATTTTATTGAACATGAAAATTCTGGGAATTGTCACTCACCTTAGTCCTAAGATTAATGGAGGAAAGGTTGATTAGAGAAAGGATTCTTGTAGAGAAGATCGAGAGCTTCGATTTGGCGGTCTCGGTTCGACGATCGGACCACCGGATCTCCGGGAAATGGTCTCTTAAGTTTGTGTGACCTCCATGGACGAAATTTGGAGCTTAGTCTCTGAATCTCTGGTTATGTATGAGCAAAAATGGCTGGAGAGGCTGAATATTATGTTTATATACTTCCCAAGATGGCCCTAATCCAAGTGAAGTGATTAAGAGGCTTTCTATTGGCTAAGGCATGAAGACCATTGATAAGCCATGATCCAAGGGTTCACAAGGGTCTTAGACAAGTCAACAAAGGTGGCTTTGAGTGACCAAGGTCGGCCAAGGGGCAAGGGCTCAAGGGTCAATAGCCAAAACCCACTCAAAACTCACAAAACCAGATTCTGGAAAACAGACAGTCAATCTTGTAAAATCGACCAAAAATATCTCACACCTCCAAATGAGGTGATTATTGATTTTTATGAAACTATAGTTTAGCCTTTTAAATTACTCAATTTGGACTTATATTCATCAAAATATGGCTACTACAAGTTCAAGTACAGAAGCTGATTTCCTGAAAACAGAATTCTGGCACAGCCGTAAGTCAAGACCTAAATGAGGTACTTATACACCTTGGAAAAATACCATATTTTTCAGGGAGTATTCTAACATATGTAGGTAAAACATACTTAATTTTTAGAAAATTCTCTTTAGTAGATTGGTACCAGAATTTTCCCGAAGTTTAACCAAAACCGGACTGAATCTGCGAAGTAATATGTTGGTCATCTTATTTCCAAATGCAACAAGTCTATGAACAATGATTATGCAAGCATGGGAAATACTAGTACACTTGGTTTAGAACTCAAGTGAACTTCTCGCAAGTTGAAAACACAAACAATACAAGCAACGAAGGCAATCCCGAGAAACCCTAAGGCTCAAACGAAGCAACAAAGCTTCTAAACTCCCAACCAAGCATGAAACAACTAAGATGAACATTGTCAATCTTATATGCAAGGTATTAAGACTCTCATGAGACTTATTAAGGTGCTAACACGTTAAAATGAACACTTGAAACATCAACGCAAGGCATGCAACGCATGGAAGACCATTACCCTATTATGATCTCAACCAATTCAATGCAAACATGGTATGAATGAAATGAAGTCCCTAACATGTCAAGACACTTAATAAACATGTTATAATGATGACCAACGTGAAATGAGTTCGGGTTCTCACAATAGTAACATTTATTCCAATTGTGCTGGGGAAATTGAATTACTAAAATATAAATTTTAAAAGTAAATTCCCTTGATGGGCATATATTTTTAGAAAGCTAATTGAAATCACTAAAATATAAATTTAAAATATAAACTATTCTATTCCAATTGTGGTGGAAAAATAAAAATAAAAAAAGATAGAAAATATATTTATAGTTAGAGCATCACCAATGCAATCGTATATTTTATTCTGTATGGCCGTTGATAGTAATGGGTTGAATTGGCTTGAGTAATTAGTGGGTTAATAGATAATGAATTACTTACAATTATCAAGTCTACTTAATACTGCACCAACTTACCCAATTTTGAGTCTTACCAAAATAGCCACTCCCCCACCGGCTATTCGCACATCCCATTTACAACCAATGTGAGTTTAAAAATGTATGCATGATTGATTTTCAAAAATATTTTATTTTAAATGAGTTTGAATTATTTATTATTTAGGAAAAGAGGAAGTAAAAGATATTACATAAGGTGATCTATGTTGCAACTACACGACATGAGTATGTTGTTTTTTTCCAAATTATTGAGAATTAGAATTGTGGAATAAAAATAGAAAAATAGAGCAATTGCAGCCTTTGAAACTCACCAAAAGTTATTGATGAAAAGTAAAAGTAAAAATAAAAATAAAGAAAACATCAGTGTCATTTTCCATGCAAATACGTATGAAGTTGGTGGTGTGGTGGCACCATACGATTGGGGGATTGAAGGAAATTTATTGTTGTGAAAAAACAAGAATTTATTTATATCTGAGTTTGAGCAAACATGGTGCTGCAAGAAAAAATAGGTAATGCGTTTTTGAGAAAAAAAAATTAATGACTGAATAAAAAATGAAATCTACTGATGTCATATCCCAATCACTAAGTTTGCAAAAGGGTAGGTCTTCTAGGGAGGACCCACTCACTAGTCACTACAAGGACACACGTGAAGCTTTATTCTTTATTTAGAAAGAGAGTATTGTTGATCATTGAAAATTGTTATGATTTTAAATAAAAAGAAGATTAAAACAAGAAAAAAAATTGTGATTAGCTTTAGGGTTGAGCATGATTTTTTTCAAAATCGGACCAAACCAATGAAAATTGTACTAAACCAATTTATTGGTTTGGTTTTGATTCAATTTTTTTAGAACCGATCAATTGTCTTGATCTCAGTTTTGAAACTTTTTAATTGTTCTAGAACCAGATTGAACCATCACATATTATAGATGATAACCAATGTTCTAAAAATCGCTAAGTGATCACCAGAGGTCATACAAGCACCTAGATATTAAGACATAATTAACATTATGTTGATATTTTTTTCAATATTATAATATTCTAAACTTATATTTTTAAAGGGATATACTTAATACATCACCTATAAAATGTTTAATACAATACTTTTTAAAAATATTTGACCAAAATACCCTTTACATAATTTATTTTTTTGTTTTTTAATTAAATTTAATTTAACAAATTTTAAATTTAAAAATATTTTAAACACAATTAATTTATTAATTAATTTGATTTAGTTACTAAACACAATTAAATTACTAATTAATTTGATTTAGTTATACTAAGTGAAAATTTATCTTTGAGTTAGGTGTAAATTAAAAAAAAAATTAATTTGATTTGAATTAGGTTTAAATTAAAAAAACAAGTTTTGGGTAATTTATTTATTTATTTTAATTAAATTTAAATTAGCTAAAATTTAATTTTTTGTTTTTTATTATATTTAAATTAGCTAATTAAAAATTTAATAATTAATTTGATTTGAATTAGGTTTAAATTAAAAAAAAACAAGTTTTGGGTTTAGGCCTTAGGATCGGTTTTGTACCAGTCCAAATGAGGAGATGGGCTAGGGACCGGTCTGCTAGCAGGCCAAAATGGGGGGGATGGGTTTGGGCCTGGTTGGGTGGCAGTCCAAAAGGGGGGATGGGTTGAGGGCTGGTCTGGTAGCAGGTAGTGGGCTTGTGAGGGGAAATGAATGGGTTTAGGACTGGTTTCAATCCGGTCCTTAAATCCAAAAGTTGGTTTTTTTTTATTTAAACATAATTCAAATCAAATTAATTATTAAATTTTAAATTAACTAATTTAAATTTAATAAAAAACAAAAAAAATAAATTTTAGTTAATTTAAATTTAATTAAAAAAACAAAAAAAAATAAATTACGTAAAGGGTATTTTGGTCAAATATTTTTAAAAAGTGTTGTATTAAGCATTTTATAAGTGTTGTATTAAGTACTTATATTTTTAAATATATTACTAAAAAATATCACAAAATAATTTAAAACTAATAAATTTATACTTAATTAGTACTCAACGGTCAAGTAAATATAGTTTCCCTTTTAAAAATAAGACAAATGCACCAAAAGACTTTGGTTTTAAAAAAACAAGGCTTTTAAGTAAAAAAAACAAACCCGTTGCTTTGAAAAGAGAAATGCCATGATGATGGGTAAGAACATCACGTGGGTATGTCCACATTTCATAGGAAACCATAGTCAATAATTCGACTTCCTCCCCTTCCTCTCTCAATACCATAAGCAATTTTTTCCATCACAAGTCTTATGTGATTTTGAACAAACATGGTGGAGAAAGAAAAAGTAAGTAATTCCTCATTGAGAAATCTGCTGATTCATACCCCCATGTCCATCATTAAGTTTGCAGAGAGGTAGGTCTTCTAGGGAGGGCCTACTCACTACAAGGATGCAAATGAAGCTTTATTCTTTATTTGGAAAGAGAGGATTATAAGCGGTGGTGGATCCAGAAATAATATTGATCGGTGTTTAAAATTTTAATTATTACATAAAAAAATTAATTAAAAATTGCAATTATCCTTTACGTGTTTTCATACATTGAAAATATGTAATTACATCATCATCACTAACATTTATTAACATGTCTTTTTCAATATAACATACAAGATAATCATTTAAAAATTGATCAGATATTCGATTTCGTAAATCCGTCTTGACAATATTCATTGCAAAGAAACAACTTTCCACGCTTGCTGCTGCTACTGACAAAATCAACGCAAACTTTAAAAGCCGATACAACAGCAGGTACGACAAGTATTATTATTATTATTTTTTTTGGCACTAGTAATGTAACAGACGAACAACACTAATAGGCAACAGCAACAGGACTTGGGAGTTGGGATGGGATTGAGACTTAGAGAATTAGAATACACAAATTAAATAAGAGTAGATGAATTGTTTAGTTTGATTAAGGAGTGAGTGATAGAAAATTAATAATAGTGTATTGTCTTGTCTTTGTCTAGTTGACCTAGGGAATAAGCCAATAGGGGCAGGGGATCTAATAGATAATTTAGGAGGGGTCAAATGGAAAATTTTGGAGGGGTCCAATTGCCAAATATATCAAACCAACTCCCAATTTTTTTTACCTAATTAATCCACTTAAAAAAATTAACACATAAAAATGTTATTTTCTTAAAAGGTTTAATTTTTAAATGGGGACTCTTTGGCGGAACGGAGGGAACCCTCAATATCACTCGACATCATATACCTATAATAATGCATGCATATTACCATAAAAATGTTTTTTGTGGTAACCAATACTCATCTTATCTACCAAGAATTTGTAGAGTATATAATGTTTATATAATGACCCATAGAATGAGTTACGTTGAAAAGAATAAGAGAGATGTTTTTGTGTAAAAGAGCTACAAAAACAAAGATGAAAAAAACAAGAAGAAAATTCAGATTTAGTTGACAAAAACAAATCTGTGATATATATAAATATATATAAATATATATATATATATATATATATATATATATATATATATATATATAGATAGATAGATAGTCCATCTATATATAGATCATACCATTCCTTCCTTTCTCTCATTACCCCACATCATTAACTCTCCACCCTTTCGTTTTTTCCCCCAAGGTTCCTCTCTCTCCCAATTTGTATTGGGTTTCTGTTTTCCTTCCTTCTTCCCATTTTATTCAATTAAAATCCAAGCAAAAGTTTATTACACTATTCATAAGCAAAGGAGTAGAGAGCTCACCCAAAACTATTAATTAGTATAGAATTGATTTCCCCCCTATAAGTACAGAAGACACTCCCCTGTTGACTACTCTTCCAAATGAAACTATCTGCTATCAAAGGTGGCAGCCATTTCCTCTAAGGCTCATGGTGCCCAACAATTCTCTGTCTTGTCCCAAACACTCCAACGCACTGTTGCTATTCTCCTATGTGTTTCTGTACCTATTTGTTTGTTATGGCTAAATATTCAGCCTATTATTCTCTTCTTGGGTCACCATTGCTTCAACTTATCTCATTTTCTCCCTCCCAAGCATGTTCTTTCAAGCCTTTATCAATCCCTCAAAATTTATCTTAGGGCCCAAAGCATAACTAACTCTCTCATGATCACAACCGCCTTGTCAGTCTTCTTTCATGGCCCAATTATGCACCAAGTTAACATTTCGATACTTCGTTCGCTCCATTTGGAAGGCGGAATATCATCGAAAGTGAATTGTTACTATCTTAACCTTGGCATTAGAGGCATTGCCTTGGCAGTAGCTCTAACAAATTTTACTCTACTTGCCACCCTCTTGCTTTATATATGGTGGTTTGACATTTACGAAAATACATTTCACGGTGGTAGATTGTCATTAGTTGAATGTTTCTTGCAATGGAAGCCCATTCTCACCCTAGCAATCCCTAGTTGCGTCTTTTGTTTGTTTGGAATGGTGGTGGTATGAGCTAATGATACAGTTATCAGGCTTACTTCAATATGCACCCGAGGAGATTTCCACCATGGGAATTCTCTTGCAAGTAACATCATTAGCCTATATTTTCCCTTGGGCGATGAGTTTAGCGGTGTCAACTCGTGTTGGGAACGAGTTAGGAGCAAACCATCTGAGAAGAGCAAGAACCTCATCTATAGTTGTGTTATCATGTGCCGTCGTCAACAGCCTCATTGTCATGTCTCTCATGACAATGCTACGCAATGTGTGGGCCTGATATTTCGAGGTAGATGAGATCATTTTATCATTGACATCCGCAACAATGTCGATTATGGGGTTGTGTGAGTTAGGGAACTGGCAGCAGACCACCGATTATGTGTCACTTTTTAGTATTAAGAGTGTTACTTTGTATTTTAATAAAAATTATAATAAATTTTCATTTATAGTGTCACTTTTAACATTAAAATATATCACTTTTGTGTTTTTAATGTGTCACGTTTGGTTTTAAATGTGTCATTTAGCATTTCGTCAAAGTCCGTTAAGATCTGTCAACTATCCCAAGGCAATTGTTGCTAACGATGGTTAACGGAGCTAACAAATGATTAAACTACAAGACGTGGAAATTCAGCGGCAAACATTGAAAGTGGAGGGGCACCGGAGCAAATAGAGAAAAGGCAATTGTTGCTAACGGATGGTTAATGGAGCTAACAAATGATTAAACTTCAAGACGTGGAAATTCGGCGGCAAACATTGAAAGTGGAGGGGCATCGGAGCAAATAGAGGAAATGAGCATTAAAAATAAATTTTATTACTATGGGTGTCGAACCTTGAACCACCATAGGCTAAACTTTTAACCTTTGCCCTTCACCAACTCAGCCAACCAACTTTTGTTATTTTTATTAACAAGTTTAGTTATTAACCCAAAATAAAAAAATAATTACAAAAATGACAATGTAAGGCCAAAGGGGCTTGAACCTTGGACTTCAAGGTTACACTCCACATAAACAATTACCCAATCCATTGAGTCAAAAGACAATTAGTTCACTGTTGTTACATTATTTATAGTATATCTATAAAACTAGCCTACACATATATAAAATTGGGCCCTCTTACATTGGGGGTCCTGTTCGGTCGATCACTTTAAACCCCTCCAAAACCGGGCATGTAGTGTATGATGAAGAATGATATTCTAGGGGTAGTATGGTCTTGTTGATGTAATTCATAAAGAAAAGACAAGAATTTATTCGTATATGAGTTTGCAAGGAAAAATAGGTAATGCCTTTTTAAGGAAAAAAAAATTAATGGCTGAATAAAAAATAAAATCTGCTGATTTCATACCCCAATCACTAAGTTTGCAAAAGGGTAGGTCTTTTAAAGAGGACCCACTCACTACAAGGACATACGTGAAACTTTATTCTTAATTTGGAAAGAGAGTATTGTTGGTCATTGAAAATTGTTAGGATTTTAAATAAAAAGAAGATTAAAACAAGAAAAAATAGTGATTAGCTTTAGGGTTAAGCATGATTTTTTAAAATCGGACCGAACCAATAAAAATTGTACTAAACCAATTTATTGGTTTGATTCTGATTCAAATTTTTTGTAGAACTGATCAATTGTCTTGATCCCAGTTTTGAAACTTTTTAATTGTTCTAGAACCAAATTGAACCATCACATATTGTAGATATGATAACCAGTGTTCTAAAAATCGCTAAGTGATCACCAGAGGTCATACAAGCACCTAGAAATTAAGACATAATTAACATTATGTTGATATATTTTTTAATATTATAATATTCTAAACTTATATTTTTAAATATATTACTAAAAATAACACAAAATAATTTAAAACTAATAAATTTATACTTAGTTAGTACTCGATGGTCAAGTAAATATAATTTCCCTTTTTAAAAAAGACAAATGATCCAAAGACTTTGGTTTAAAAAAAAAAAAACAAGGCTTTTAAGTTTTACCTGTTGCTTTCAAAAGACAAATGCACACAAGTTATAAGTAAATTCCCTAAATCAGTAAATCACACACAAGTAAATGAGATGACTAACAAATAGTTGCGAATAGAACTAGTAATCTCGTATCAATGTTGCATTAAGAAGTTGATCACATCACGTAGGTAAATCAATCAACATACAAAATACTACCTCCGTTTCAGGTAAAAAATTCTCGTTTGAAAGTCAAACATTTTTAAAAAATGACACTTTTATGCATTAATTTTGAAAGTGAACTTTTTAAATGAAACATTTCAAAATAGAATATGTGACTCTATCATGAACGACGGGAGCATAAGTTAAGATCATACATTACACAACAATTTTTTTAAACAAACAAAAAATATATATAGAACAATTATTTAAGAACAAAAAGAATCCGAATTTGTGCTAAGCCAAAAAATAATTACAGTATTTCGCAACAACCTCACACGGCATAATATATTATGGATCAAAAAAAAATCCAGCAATTTTACCAAAACCACTTGTGTCTCCCTTTGTAACACCCAGGATTCTTGCATGTGCATTGTGTGCTTGCCTTCATGTTTTCTTGTTGATTGTGAGCATGTTTACTTAGTCTATATATGATTTAGAATCATTCATAAGTCATTCATGAAGCTCTTAACATGTTTAGAATCATATATGCATGCTTGTTGAATCGCCGGTTCGATTGCTTGTTTAGTTCTCCTTCTTTCCCTCCTTCGTTTGGATTGTTCGGGTGTTGTTTGAGGGTTCTTATGATGAGATTTAAACTCATTTTTGTTGGGGTTTGAAACCCCCTTGATTTGGCTAAGTGTTTGGGGGTCTTTTAGGTTGAGTTTTGAGCCAATTTGGGTCTGCCGGGCTTGCCCTCGCAAGGTGGAATGACCTTGCCCCCGCAAGGTAGACAGAAAATGAAGTGTTGAGCATCCAGGTAGGATGCGGTCGCAAGGGTAGGGGGACCATGCGACCGCAAGGTCCCCCGAGACTGGGCTGCTCTGTTTCGTTGATTCTTGAATTTTACACCCAAACCCCTATCCAAAACCTTTTCTAAACCCCACCTAAACCTCCCTAACCCTCCTTACTTATGTCCTAACATCTCTAACAAGTTTTAAGAGTGGATTAAGAGGGCTTTAGTGATCAATTAAGCAACAAAAATCTGATTTTAAGAGACCACAATGTCATGACACTTGTCCCACTCACATTTTGACCATTCTTAAGCCACAAATCAGATGTAGAGACCTCATTTCTCTCCCTCACTCTCCAAAAACGGGATTCCTCTTCTCCAAGACTCTCCCATGGCTTCTTGAAGCTATCTTCTTGGTCTTCCCTCATCCCTTCTTCCATTGTTCAAGCCACCACCATAGAAGAGTAGAGCTTGAAGAGTAGATCATTTCCAACCGATCAATCTTTCCATTTGCTTTCTTGGGTGTAGAATACATGTAAGTTACTTCTCTTCTTCTTTGTTTTAGTTCTCATTGACCCTAAGGAAACAAAGCTTAAGATGATTGAGGTCAATGAGGACACATATATGCTTCCTATGCCTTATTCTTGTATTTTGAAAGTATGAACTTGCTAGGAGCATGTATAGGAGGATTTTATGCTTATTAAAGGTTGTAATACTCTTTCATCTTGCCTATTTAAGATTATGAACATGTTAGAAACATGTATTATATGTGTTGCTTGAAGAAGTGCTATATGAGAATGCCCTAATTTAAGCCTACATGATATGTTGTTATGTTGTTGTGTGTTCTATCCTCAAAATTGGAACCTATGATGAATATGAATCACATTATAATGCCTTGATGAATTTATGACCTAGATGAGCTTAGTAATGGCCTAGGTTGAGTTATGAAGCACATAGCTTCAATTACCCGAAATTTGGAATTTTTAGTAAAGACTCAACGGAGTCGACTCTAGGGAAGATTTGAACATGTTGAACTCTAATTTCAATCCCTACGAAGTTTGGACACCGTTTGGTCAGGGTTACTCAAGTCTAAGTTGAGTTTAATTATGTGCATTTGAACCCATTGTGATTATTTGGTTATGAGCAATTAATTGCCTTGACATGATTTATTGTAGAGATTAATACCCTACTTGGTCGGTCGAGTTCGCTCTTGTCGAATTCGATCATTATTTGGTCTTGACGAGTAAACATCTACTTGTGCATTGCATTAAGTCCAGCTGGCACTATTTGGTTTGATTTTTATGTCAGGGTAGGACGATGCATCGCCTTCACGAATTGAGAGATTCGTGCTCGCTATGGATCGCCGTGCACTGGACCTCACACCCCTCCATTGTAGGCCGCAATAGGGAAGTAGCCCCTTTGCCGTAACAATACGTGCGTCACATGCTGCTATTAGCCGGCGGAGTTCGGTATATCGATGCGAAGTCACGAGCATCGTAGTCACGATATTGGGTTAACAAACTGTTTTGCAGGAGCTACGAAGCGGCCGTGCCTATATCATATCCTACTTGTATGATTTATTTCCCGCACTTATGTGAATAATGTGCTAAGTGCTATGTGAAGAACATGAGCCATAATTGTGATAAATGCCATGCTATAACATGAACATGCATTTTTAGTAACTTACTAAGTCTTTCGACTTTACCCTATTTGTTTGTTTTGTTTTCCTTAGATCCGAGCCGAGGAGACGGTTCACGCTAGACTCGCCTTACCCGCGTTGGTTGCTTGTGAGCTAGAAGGTTGTTCTTTTGGGACTTTGGTAGTTAGACTTTTGTTTTGGCAAGGACGTTGGGAAGCAAGTCATCTAGACTTGACTTTGGGGTTTTGTTGTTGTAGTAAACTTAATGACTTGATATTTAAAATCTTTTGTATGCCGACTTATATGTCGAGCTTGTTTATATGTTAATGGTTCACTACAGTTCCTTCCGCTTAAGCTCATTTAAAGTATTGTTGTTGTTGTTGTCTCCGGCATGTTGTGGCCGTTGAGGTTTTTATAAGCATGTGTTAAAATTGTAGGAGTAGTTGTTGGATTCTGGCTGTAACGTCGCCGATGACTTGTTTATTTTAAGTTATTTTTCCAGCCAAGTGTAGTCGATTTGTTAATTGTATGCGATGTTGCGCCACATGAATTTTATAATCCTACTTGCGCATGCTTGTATCTTGCCTATTTGGACGGCACGACTCGGGATCTCGCATTGGGGTCCGGGTCGGGCTGTCACACCCTTTCTTCAATGAAATCAATTGTGCTATGCAAGGGCCCCGAAATAAATTAAATAAAAAATTGTGTAAATTTATCCTAAATGTTTCTTTGATAGTCGAGTAGAGATAAGTAGTTTAGCAATCTCAATATTATTAGTGCATTTACTATTAATCCTCACTTGTATATCACAATACTAAATTACAAAGTATTTTTTCATAGAATATAAATTTATATTTTATAATTTAAAATATTTTATTCAAGTGTGGTAGGAAAATATAAATAAAAAGGATGAAAAATATATTAGTAATTAAATTTGTTAGTTGAGATTTGATAGATTTAAGTTTTTGAAGAGTTATACGAAGAGTATTTATTAGAGTTAATTTTTTTATAATGTTGAAAAAATATAACTAAAATAAAAAAGAAGAGTGATATTGAGAGTTGTTATCGTGATGCTCTAAAATACGTCAAACAAGGAAATTATTCTTATGTGATTTTGAACAAACATGGTGGAGCGAAGAAAAAATAAGTAATGCCTTTTTGAGAAAAAAAGTTAATGGCCGAATAAAGGAGTGAGAAATCTGTTGATTTCATGCCCATCATTAAGTTTGCACAGAGGTAGGTCTTCTAGGGAGGGCCTACTCACTACAAGGATGCAAATGAAGCTTTATACTTTATTTGGAAAGAGTGGATCGTAAGCAATGGCGAATCCTTTACGTACAATTATTATTTATGCACTTTCGTACGTTAAAAATATGTAATTACATCATCATTACTAACATTCATTAATATGTCTTTTTCGATATAATATATAGCATGTTTAGTTATAATAATCGAATTATCGGTGAGTATTGAGATATTAAGCAAATTTGTAGCATGTTTAGTTATTACTCATAAATAAAATAAGAGAAATGAGTTAAGAAAATGTGTCATAATGTCAAGAAGATGAAGGAAAAAAAAAAGAACCATTTGATAAATTTGTGCGTTTTGTTAAGGACAATATACATAAATTTATCATGTCAAACAATAATGATTGGAAAAAAATAGTCATAAATATAATAAATCACTTGTCATTAATTAAGGCCAAAAGAGTAAATTTGTCATAGGCTAATTAATTCCAGGAATAATTAAATAATAATTTGATCCCTTGACTTGTACCAATTTTAAAGTTAGGTCCTACATTTTTTAATTCTATTCATTTCGTCTTATATTTTGATTTTCTTATCAGTTTCCCCCTCCTACCATTATCATTACAAATATCGCCCAATATTTTTCTAAAATGACAAAAACACCCTTACTCAGTCCAGACAGTTAAACTTTATTTGAAACTAAAACATCATATAGTTTTACTTTCTTAAATATGTTTGGGAAATACATTATTAGATTTATATGAAAAATTGTATTTATAATAATAGAATTGTCGGAGTGTATCGAGATATTAAGCAAATTTGTAGCATGTTTAGTTATTACTCATGAATAAAATTAGAGAAATGAATTAAGAAAATGTGTCATAATGTCAAGAAGATGAAAAAAAAAAAGGAACTATTTGATAAATCTGTACGTTTTGTTAAGGACAATACACATAAATTTACCATGCCAAACAATAATGATTTGAAAAAAATAGTCATAAATATAATAAATCACTTGCCATTAATTAAGGTCAAAAGAGTAAATTTGTCATAGAATAATTTATTCCATGAATAATTAAATAATAATTTGATTCTTTGACTTGTACCAATTTTAAAGTTAGGTCCTACATTTTATAATTCTGTTCATTTGGTCTTATATTTTGATTTTCTTATCAGTTTCTCCCTCCTACCATTATCGTTACAAATATCACCCAATTTTTTCTAATATGAAAAAAAAACACCCTTACTCAGTCGAAACAGTAAAACTTTATTCGAAACTAAAAAATAATATGATTTTACATTCTTAAATATGTTTGGGAAAGACATTATTAGATTTATATGAAGAATTGTATCTATAATAATAGATTTGTCGATGAGTATCGAGATATTAAGCAAATTTGTAGCATGTTTAGTTATTACTCGTGAATAAAATAAGAGAAATGAGTTAAGAAAATATGCCATAATGTCAATAGATGAAGAAAAAAAATCATTTGATAAACCTGTGTGTTTTGTTAAGGACAATACACATAAATTTATCATGTCAAACAATAATTATTGGAAAAAAATAGCTATAAATATAATAAATCACTTGCCATTAATTAAGGCCAAAAGAGTAAATTTGTAAATTTGTCATAGGATAATTAATTCCATGAATTAATTAAACAATAATTTGATCCCTTGATTTGTACCAATTTTAAAGTTAGGTCCTACATTTTTTAATTCTATTCATTTCGTCTTATATTTTGATTTTTTTATCAGTTTCCCCCTCCTACCATTATCATTACAAATATCGACCAATATTTTCTAAAATGATAAAAGCACCCTTATTCAGTCCAGACTGTAAAATTTATTTTAAAACTAAAAAATAATATGATTTTACTTTCTTAAATATGTTTGGGAAAAACATTATTAGATTTATATGAAAAATTGTATTTATAATAATAGAATTGTCGGTGAGTATCGAGATATTAAGCAAATTTGTAGCATGCTTAGTTATTACTCATGAATAAAATAAGAGAAATGAGTTATGAAATTGTGTCATAATGTCAAGAAGATGCAAAAAAAAAAAAAGAACCATTTGATAAATCTGTGTGTTTTGTTAAGGACAATACACATAAATTTATCATGTCAAACAATAATGATTGAAAAAATAGCTATAAATATAATAAATCACTTGCCATTAATTAAGGACAAAATAGTAAATTTGTAAATTTTTCATAGGATAATTAATTCCATGAATTAATTAAACAATAATTTGATCCCTTGACTTGTACCAATTTTAAAGTTAGGTCCTACATTTTTTTAAGTATATTTATTTCATCTTATATTTTGATTTTCTTATCAGTTTCCCCCTCCTACCATTATCATTACAAATATCAACCAATATTTTCTAAAATGATAAAAACACCATTACTCAGTCCAGACAGTAAAATTTATTTGAAACTAAAAAATAATATGATTTTACTTTCTTAAATATGTTTGGGAAAGACATTATTAGATTAATATGAAAAATTGTATTTATAATAATAGAATTGTCGGTGAGTATCGAGATATTAAGCAAATTTGTAGCATGTTTAGTTATTACTCATGAATAAAATAAGAGAAATGAGTTATGAAAATGTGTCATAATGTCAAGAAGATGAAGAAAAAAAAAGAACCATTTGATAAATATGTGCGTTTTGTTAAGGACAATACACACAAATTTATCATGTCAAACAATAATGATTGGAAAAAATAACTATAAATATAATAAATCACTTGCCATTAATTAAGGACAAAATAGTAAATTTGTAAATTTGTCATAGGATAATTAATTACATTAATAATTAAATAATAATTTGATCTCTTGACTTGTACCTATTTTAAAGTTAGGTCCTGATCACGCGTTTTTTTGTGGTGATCTTGTCTTGTCGTCCACGTGTGAGCGAGGATGATGTGGCGCCTTTCGTCTTTTCGCTTGACCTGCACAAAATAAACAATAAATACCGTTAAGGTGTCGGGGCGGCCCGACTAGAACCCTCCGGCGTGAGAGTCAGGTTTCCGGTAGAGAATTGGTAATAAATAGGCCGTGATAAATGTTTGATAGGAAGCTGTGATAAGAGAGTTGTGATATCGTTGAAATTATTTACCTTGCCTTAAATGTGGGATCTCTTATTTATACCTGAAGTGTATGGCGACGTGGCAGCTAGCGATTGGGGAGCATAAAGCGGTAATCATTAAATGCGTTAAGGGTCTTCGTCAGGAATGAGTGAACTGTGCGCTTGTCAGGGAGTTGGTGGTTGCGTGCAGCGGCTTTCTCGGGCCTAGGGAAACGGTTTGTCGGGGTGGATGATGATTAGTCCGAAGCCGAGGCAGTGGTTCTTGTGACGAAAGCTTTTATTGTTAGCCGAGGTTGAGGGTAATGGAGACGATTTGGTGATGGGGCCGAAGGTGCCGGTGGTCTTTAGGCCGGTCGTTGGGCTCGTCGTCTTAGAGGTCATGATGCCGAGGCGAAGTGTTTATCTTAGGGGCGCATGGTCTGTCCTCCTTGGTGGCTCTTTAAGGTGGGACCCTTCTTTGTGCCGAGGGTCGAGTCCTTGGCAGGCCGAGGGTCAATCCCTCAGGTTTAATCCTTTCGGTGGCCCCTACTTTTGGTTGCTCGGCAGAGAGGGCAAAAATTAATTGTTGCCGGTGACAAGGAGGTCGGCGTTCGGCGAGGACGACTTATGGGTTTTAATTCGAGGCTGATTCCGGGTTTTTCGCCGAGGTTGTCCGCGAGGCTTAAATCGAGGTTGGAAGTTTATGGGATGTTTTCGTACATCCGTCCAGTCAGGTCTTTTCGTTTTTTCAGGTTGTCAGCTCATTAAATGCGGGTTTTGGCGGCTTCTCGGTTTTCGTTTTAGGCGGCTTTTTAAATTTCAAAATTTTTAGTGCTGCCTTTTCCCGTCTCGAATCCAGAGAGAAAGTGATGACGTGGCGTCGTTTTAGGTATGTTCGAAAAACGCGCGGGTCGACCCGATGAATATCAGGGTCTTTGTCTTAAAACGATGTCGTTTACGGGGGGTATAAGAGCCTTCTTTTTGTCTTTCACTGTTACCTTTCTCATTCTCTCTCTCCATCGATTTTTTTCGTCCATAGGCGATTTCGGCGCGACTTCTCCGCGCTTCATTCCTTTCACCTCCTGTCTACTTCAAAACCGTAAGTGTTTTTCTACCCTTTTCCACGTTTTCCACGTTCTTCCTCTTCCCGTGGTTTCCACGGCGATTTTAGTGTTTTTAGGCTGATGCGGGTTTGGGTTTTCCTCAGATTTGGGGTTTTAACTTTTAGGTATCTTTATCTTTTTCAGGCACACTTTCCCACTTTCACATAGATTTCTCAGGTGATCTTACGCTTTGACTTCATTTGAGTGCGGTTTTCTTTCCTTTCGTTTGTTTTCTAGTGGAGTATGTCTCGTAGGATTCCTTTTCCTATTTATCTTCTTCGTCTTCTTCTAGTAGTTCCTCCATGGGCCGATAGATTCTTGGAACGAGGGTGATTCGAATACCGTTTAGGTTAGGAGTCCTCTCTTTTTCTTCCCAGCAACGTGGCCGTGGTAGGCTTCGCACCGAGAGTGAGTCTCCGGTGGCCGAGGATCTTTCTCGTGCCCGGTACCCTTTCGGGGTGTAGTCAGTCCTTTAGCCAGGGATCCCGCGGTTTCGGCCGAGAATAATGCCGAGGATATAGACCTCGGCGGTTTTGAGGGGCAACTTTGATGGCAGTGACGTTCCTCGCGGTCTACTTGGAGGTGTAGGGTGAGGGTTTGTTTGGCCAGGAGATTGTGGTGGATCCAAGTGATCCATAAGGAGACGGCCAGGTGGGCCTCACTCGGCTCGGAGAGTTGCAGGGTCTGCTCGATTTCTTCGTTAGACTTCGGATGGTGAGGCCCATTTATTGAGTCGATCTTTGGGAAGTCTCATCGTGGGGGTCAATGTATAGGGGTCCAATGTATAGTAAGCGAGGATAGATGGGCGGCGGTTACTCCTCGGCAGCGAGGTTTCTCCTCATGAGCGGTAGGTTAGCCAAGCTGGAAGTTCGGCGATGAAGTCTTTTCCCGCCTACTATCCATCGGCGCCTCTATGAGAGTGTTTCGCTTAGAGTCTGATTGCGCGTCCGTGACACCTCAATTTTTACTGGGAGCGAGTTTTAACTCTTCGCAGATCGAAAGGATTTTACGGCGACACAGCTTGACATGATGGCGAGTGGGCCGAAGTCAGATCCGTGGACGGAGACGAGAGGTGAGGTGCCTCGCGTCTTGAGGCCTTTTGAGAACAAGATATGCCCGGCATGTGGAGGTGTGGTCACGGGCGTATGGCTCTTTCCGAGGTTCGGCCTGATTCAAGATTTGGGACTTCCGAGGCTGGGTCCTTGTAGCCATGTTTCCTTATTCCAGCCTCTTCGGAGGCTAAGCTTGCCCTCGACCCTTTCATCGTGAATTCTTGACCACGAGTTCGGTTCATTGGACCTCTCGCTCATTTGACCCGAGCCTTGGTGAGTTTCTTTGTCTGCACCGAGCGAAGGGATTCAGAACCTCTTACGCTATTATTACAAGGTCGGCATCTCTGAACCGGTGGATTCCCTCTCTTGGTTTTGGGAACAAAGACCACGGTGGTCCGAGAAGGTTTTTGGTAGTCGAGCCGGGGGTGGAACTTTGAGGTTCCTCAAGGAAAACCTCACGGCCTTTTGAGGACGAAGACCTTGAATGCCTCACGAAGTTGTGAAGGTCGCTATCGAGGCCCCCCTTGCTCGATGATGAAGGGGCGCAAGTTCGATCTTATAAGCGGAAGGCTATTGTTGAGGATGAAGGCCTCTTATCAAGGTTCGGGTTTCGTCATTAGCGTCGAGTGGAGAGGCGTATTCGGTTTTGAATACGTGAGTCGAAGAGAGGCTGGGCCTGCATCGGTGGATATTTGCTGGTCGTGTCCGAGATGTGAGGGTATAGATGGGCTCGAGTGTTCGACTCCGTGTCAATTTCATTTATTCTGTTTTGTGTTTCCTTCGGTTTTTTGTTTGGGTTTCTCTTCTGAGTACTGATGCAACCTTCCTGTTTTTTGTAGAAATGGCTATGTCGCGGGATCTGTTCTGAAGATGCTGCAAACCGAGGAAAAGCGAAGGGCGGCCAAGCTTAAGGCCTCGGCTGGCACGAGAATGGTGCATCGCTTTCACCCAGAGACCGGTTCGATTCTGAATGGAACCAAAGCGATCACGCAAAAAGTGTGGTGATCTTCGTGTAGTGTAGAGTCCGGAAGTGGCGTCGTGTTAGTGGCATCGTCGCGTGGTGTCCGACGGTCTTCGTTTGGTTATATTTTTTATCATAAAATAAAGCACCGTGAGTGGGTGGGGGTAAAACCCTCCTGTGATAATCAGATATCTTTGTATATAATCGAAGAGAGAAATTATGTGTGTGTGTGTGTGTGTTTATTTGAAATGTCTTCTATAAGAAAAGTTACCTCTCCATTCATAGCACTATTTATAGAAATATGATTTTGGGCCTCCTGGGCTTTAGTATGAATTGGGCTTGGGCCCTTCTTCCGGCCCAAGCTTCCAAATAAATTTCGGAGTACACTTTTACCTGTTCGGGCCTGATATTTTGGTACACTTCAGGTCCTATATTTTTAATTCTATTTATTTTGTTTTATATTTTGATTTTCTTATCAGTTTCTCCCTCCTACCATTATCGTTACAAATGTCCTCCAATATTTTCTAAAATGACAAAAATACTCTTACTCAGTCGAAACAGTAAAATTTTATTCTAAACTAAAAAATAATATTGTTTTTACTTTCTTAAATATGTTCGGGAAAGACATTATTAGAATTATATGAAAAATTGTATCTTTAATAATAGAATTGTCGGTGAGTATCGAGATATTAAGCAAATTTGTAGCATGTTTAGTTATTACCCATGAATAAAATAAGATAAATGAGTTAAGAAAATACGACATAATGTCAAGAAGATGAAAGAAAATAAAGAACCATTTGATGAATCTCAGTGTTTTGTTAAGGAAAATACACGTAAATTTACAATGTCAAACAATAATGATTAGAAAAAAATAGTCATAAATATAATAAATCACTCACCATTAATTAAAACCAAAGGAGTAAATTTGTCATACGCTAATTAATTCCATGAATAATTAAATAATAATTTGATCCCTTCACTTGTAACTATTTTAAAGTTAGGTCCTACATTTTTTAATTCTATTCATTTCGTCTTGTATTTTGATTTTCTTATCGTTTCCCTCCTACCATTATCGCTTACAAATGTCCTCTCAATATTTTTTAAAATGATAAAAATACTCTTACTCAGTCGAGACACTAAAACTTTATTCGAAACTAAAAAAAATAATTCGGTTTTACTTTCTTAAATATTTTCGGGAAAGACATTATTATATTTATGTGAAAAATTGTATCTATAATAATAGAATTGTTGGTGAGTATCGAGATATTAAGCAAATTTGTAGAATGTTTAGTTATTACCTTTGATTAAAATAAGAGAAATTGATTAAGAAAATGTGTCATAATGTCAAAAGGATGACAAAAAAAAAAGAAACCATTTGATAAATGCATGTTTTGTTAGAAAAAAACTAAAATCTACGCTTACTTCTTTAAATTTTCAAACTACTACAAGCGACCTTAAAAATCTATCTTGGTCCCGACCAAACTTATAGATATTACAAATAAAACCAATTGTAGTAATCACAAATAACTTGGTTCAAATATTTTACTCTCTATAAGCTGTGTTCCAAACCTCAAACCTTTTTTGCTCTTAACGTGCTTGCTCCTTTTCATAAGACTCGAGGTAGTTACATATGAGAATCTCTCTATTATCCCCCTCCTGCTATCGACTTTCTTTTCTTCTATCGTAACTTTCCTTTTATTGGAAGATCTTTATGGAGATATCCTTTCAAGTAGTTTATCCTAAAATTAATTAGATCATTTCCTTGCTTAGTAATTTGACACCGATAGTAGATAGGAACTAAGAAATGAGAGGCGTTAAAGAAAAATGTCGACTAATCGAAGCTAAAAATATTATATGTCTCCATTTGAACAAAGGCGAGGCCAGATACATTTCTTGATGGTGGG
>CM028383.1:80158907-80194763 GCA_013146195.2 Codonopsis lanceolata
CTTTTGTAAATCTTGTTAATCGCTAGTAGTTTAATACTGTAGTACTTCAGAATTTGTGCCTATCAGGTTAGCCGAGCTGATTAACTTGTTGTTATTCCTCCATGATTAGTCTTCCGCCGAGCATGCTATTAGCTCTTCTTTAATCTCTTGTCCATAATCCGGCTGGTTCCTGCATGTAGTGTCGCCGAAGACTTGGTTATATTGTTTAACTGCTTATCGTTTAAAAGTTTTAAAATATCCTACCGTTGTGCCGAGGCGTGCCGCGACTCCAATGTTAAGGCCACGCCGTTTTTGTGAATTAAGTACTGTGGTTTAATTGGCCTACTTGTTTCCCTCCTTATTTATCTCGGTCCGACCCTGTCCCATCTCTGGCCCGGCCTGCCTGCCAGTCAGCTGGTATCGAGGCTCGTTAGCTATGTCGTGATAGGTTCCATGGCCTAATTGTGTAATTTGAGTGTCTCTTTCGTGCCTTATCGGGCAAATTCTTGTTAATGAATAGGACTTAGAATCCTAAGTTCATTGTAATCTAGATTCTCGTGAATACGTATTCGCATCGAGGAATATTACCTTTCCTCGCTTTACTTTCAAGGCGCAGCTATATCAAGAGTGTGTGTTGTAGAGCTATTGTTTCGTCCGCTGAGTGATCTTATAAGCTCAGTTGCTGATTCCGAGCGCAATCATCTTGGTGTCCAAGAGAGCTTCACATGTTACATCTCTTCAACGGCGTGGCTAAGCCTCCCGCACTACCTAGTGTATTCCTTTGATTCCTAAGCATAAATATATATATCTTCCGTAGTGCCTAATCGCGAGTACTTGATCAGATGCTGTCGAATTAGAGGACTCTTTCCTCGCTTTATTATTGAGATTGAAGGGATACCCTAATGCTCAAGGTATCGTGGTTTCAAGTCGAGACTGGTGAGTACCCGATAGGTGATCGCACGACCGATGATTGGTTAATCGCTAGCTCGCTTCCTCGCCTCACCCAAAGTGATTTGAGGTTTTCTAGCTAATAACTATTTGCTAGCCAAGGACTATTAAGTTATTGTCTGTACCGTTATTCGACTAATGCATTAGTAGAGTATTAGCATATTGTAAAAGGATTTATCCATCATTAGTGAATCGTTAAGGGTATGAATGTTCTACATGGTATACTTGCATGGTAGACTAAAATACTATGCACTGATATTGATCTCCATGCCTAAGTGTAATTATATTATATGTGCACGAGACCTTCATAAAGGATGCTCTTATGTGAATTGTAACTCCTCCCGCATCCTAAACGACTTTAAGCTTAAGTCACTTCGAGGGCCCCCGACTTGATTATCAAGAGGTATTCGTCCGAGAACTAGAATGGTATAATATGATATAGGAATTGATCGAACCCACGACCAACCTGAATGAAATTGAAAGTGTCATCTTGTTTTACTTGTGCAAATATGTGCAACGGTATATTGAAATCATGCTATGAATAAATTGAACCTGTTTCATGATCGAATGAATTGCTCCGGTATTGAATGCCTTCTTTGAAAGGCAAATATGTGGTCCATGATGATTGACTAACTTGATTTTATTGTTAGGACGCTAGATCCTATAGATGCGTTGTCAGTGACCTGAATATTTAGTTAGTCCGGAAAACTCTTGTTGGAAAGTTGTTAGCTTGGTGCAACTATTGCACGTGCATTCAAGTCACCCTGCTTAGTTGATAAAGAAGAATTTTCACCTCCTTGTCCACGCTTGTTGGAACCTAGTAAACCTCGATAATGTCCTCAACCCCTGCCAAGAGTCAAGATGACTCGACTTTGAAATCGATGGGAGATGATATTTAACATTTCTTTCCCTGCCGCCTCCGCGTATTCGCTTTCTCCATGACCCGTATTTTGTATACAACTTCTCTACCTTTATTGATCTCGTTAGTAACTATTCGACTCACACCAATCGCTTTTGCCAATGCTTGTCCTCTTCTTGCCTTGTCCTTGTAGCACTAATTGGGACTATACATTGCTTCCGACCGAGAACTAGAGTTTTGCTTGAACTATTGCCGTGGACCCCGCTTATATCTAGAACACTCCATGTATTTAACTGAGTTGTGAGAATTTGAAAGAAGGATGTTCATAAGACAGCTCTTCAGATGCTGCCATGCGCCACTCATGAGTTGTTATGATACCGCTGGGTTGTCCAACGCACTGGCAGCTGATGGACCCGATGAATTGGGTTTTTCATGAATATCTCGATTACTAGTGGTCAGGTTATTATTGATATTCCCTGCACTCCAAGTCACGAGAGGTTGACTACTTAACTCCTATCCTAGCAGCTTGCCTAGTGTTTCAAGAACCTTGTGATTTTATCGATGCCTCGTTAAGGCTTCTGGGTTACGTTGTGCCCATGGATTCTCATTTGCCATTAGTCAAATTGCTTTTATAACAGCTACCAGCCTAGTATTGAAATGACGCCATATGAGGCTTATTAGAGATAGATTGCTTAAATTCGTAGTAGACAAGAGCTACGCGAACAATCGGAACGCGACTTAGAAATTCAGTTGGCGACTCGATTTTTTGAAGGTATCGCCTCGCATGGCATCTAAGCGATTTGGGAAGAAATATAAACTTTCACCTAGATTCATTGGCCCATTCGAGATCCTAGAAAGGATTGGAGCTTTGTCGTATCGGTTAGCATTGCCGCCTTCAAGTATCGAATGTTCACTGCTGTATTCCATGTCTCGATGCTACGCGAGTATTTGATGAGGAATCGCATGTCCTTGTTTATTTATGAGATTTCATTCGAACCCGATCTTCTTGTGATGAAGGACCAAATGAGGATTCTTGTTACTAAGGAACAAACATTGAGAACGAAGCTAATTCGTTAGTAAGTCTCGTGGAAAGAATTATGATATTGAGGAAGCCATGGGAGACCGAGCTTGATATGCGAGAAATAATACCCCTTTCCGCCGATCTCTAAGAATTTAGGGACTAAATTCCTTTGGGGAGGATGTGAGAACCCAAACCCCATTACTTGTATTACTTGTTCTATGCCCTAATAACGTGCTTGTTTCATGCTAACATGATTATATCTCTTTAGTCCATGCCCGACTCATTATCGTTATTGCATTCCTTATCGCTGATTTACGCTAAAGATACCTTCCCGTTACGCCCGCGTGTTGCCTTGGCCCGGTTTGCACTCAACCGAGACTTGTTAGGTTCGATTGTTCCTCATAGATGACCTAGAACGCCGCCTTGATCATAGTAAGCTTGTCGGGAAGTTTAGAAACCTTCTTGCCTTGTTTTGGCCTTAGCGATTTCACTGCCTCCCGCTTTTGCGCAGATTTCGACGTGCGAATTGTGCCTTGAGTTCCTGACTTGTATTCAAGTCATAACCATGATTTAACAAGCCTATTACATGCCCATGTTACCCTAGTTATATTAACGTTGGTCCGGGTTTGATCCGCAACCAATCGCCGCTTGACTCGAGCCTTGTCCTACCTTGTTCCTGTGATGTTCTGGTGTGTTTCTGACATGTTTTGAGTTGTGTTAGACCCTAGAATGGTTGCCCATGAGCTTGGGACCATTTAGGACTTGTTTAGGTCTAGTTTTGGTGCTCCAGTAGTTCAGCCGCCGCATGGCTCGAACGAGGCGCTGATCAAATACCGAGAACAAATGAAAACAGGAACTGGCCCCAAAGATTCGAGGCGGCCGCATGATGGCCCCTCTGAGGCGCCCGCCTCACTGCCCTCTGCACTTACGGGATTTTTCTTCCTTCCAAATTTTGTGATCCAAATTAACACTTAAACCCCTTCTTAATTAGTCCTAATCCAACCTATTAAACCCTAATCAAGCTAGATTAGTGCTAATCCTAAGCAATCACCCTCGACACTTGGAATCCACCTCCCTCTCCCCTCGACACTTGGAATTCCACCAAGAGCATGCAAGATATAAAAGCCCCTCCTTGTTGACTTGCCCTAATCTCTCATAATCTGATTTCTCTCTCCTACCATGGTTGTGTGTGTGTGGAGAGGGTGAGATTAGTGTGTGTGATTGCCCTAGATTGAGCTCCCGACTTCCGCTTGTCGAACCGAGACCACCTGTGAAGCTACCGACGAGGAGATCGATTCCATCCGATTATTTTGTGCTTCAACCTTCCTTCTCCTTGGTGGATGTAAGCTATTGATTTCCCTTAGGTTGCATGATTAGACTTGCCATGTTTTCCCTTGTCTATTGATTCCCCATGCTTTTCCATGCCATGCCATGATCTAGATTGAATGGATCCTTTGAGATTTTAATTATGTGTCCATCTTGTTGATTGAGACCTATACCTAGAGTTAAGTATGCTCTATGCTTCCTTAGGAACAATTAATGTTCTTGAACTAATAGGTTTTGATAACTCTTGGAAACTTGGAATTCTAGGGTTTCACATGCCTTGTCTTGATTATCTTATTGAATCGGACCCTAGACCTAGAACAAATTGTGTTCCATGATCCCCTACGAATAAATAACGTTCTCGAACCAATAACTTTCGATGACTCTTGAGTTAATGACTTCTGTTTCACATGCTACAACCTGCCATCCTATTGAAAGCGAGTCCTACGCCTCAAATTGAATATGTTCTATGCCTACTTAAGAATAATAAATGTTCTACTTACACTTGGATAACTCTTGGGAATTATGATTCTAGGTTTCTATGTCTTGTATTGATCATCCTATTGGATTGGTTCCTAGGCCTAGTAGAAATGGTGATCTATGTTCCTTTGCGAGAAAATAATGTTCTTGGACCCTTGCACTTTAATAACCTTGAAAGAATGATTCTAAGGCCCTTGAATTCGAATTATCGATAATACTTAACTACGGTTGATTAATAGATTAATGACCCAGCCGGTCATCTACGAGAACTTAGAAAGTAATTTGATGCATCTAGCATCTTAACCCCTTTGAATGAATTGGTAGAGACGACTAACGGAGTCAAACCTAGGTGAGCCATTGAACAATACCGGCTCAATGATCAATCCCTACGACGCCCTAAACACGTTCCTCTAATAATAATGATTCTAGACTGTTGAAACTTGAATTGGTTACCTGGCTTGATTCTTGATGTCATAAAATAGAATGTCTATTTGACATATTGAGTTCGCCTTCGTCGAACTCCTTCTAACTCGCTTGATTATTGATGAAAATTCTTAACTACGTTGTTTAATAGATTAATGACCTAGCCGATCATATACGAGAACTTAGAAAAGGTTCATGATGCATTTAGCCCTATCCATCTTGGATGAATTGTTATAGATGACTCAACGGAGTCAAGCTTAGCGAGCCATTTAACAATACCGGCTCACCGACCCATTCCTTCGACGTTCTAAACGCGCTTCCTAAAGAATAATAATTCTAGACTCTTGAACTTGAACTGAACTGATTAACTTGCTTGATCTTGAATGTCATATTATAGCATGACTAATTGACATGTGAGTTACTCTTTACGAACTCAATCCTGCTTGGTTATTGATGAGAATAATTTACTTGTCTTGAACGAGATCGCTCTTTGTCGACCTCACTGCTCCATACTTGAGAATTTTTGTTAAGTAAACATTACTTGGCATTTGCATGAGTCCAGCCGGCATACCTGCTTTGTTCACACGCCCACCTGTGGGCCACATGGGAAGTAGCTCCCTTGTTGTAATCATTAAGAGCACCATTGACTATCCCTGCATCTCCTGAAGATCGATGTACTACACACATTCGATACCCGACTTTCCGGATAACGCTTGTATGCAGAACTACGTAGCGCCCGGCCTCGATATATCCCGATCCTATGTGATTTAATTACAAGCACCTATATGAAACAATGTGCATCTTGAATACATGACCTCCATGATATCTTGTCCTGAATATGAAATCTTGCCTGAAATTGATATCTTGCCTTGAATGATGCATACTGCCATGACATGCATGATTGATAGCTTACAAGTCTTTATGACTTACCCTTTTCCCTTTATGCTTTTAGATCCTAGAAAGATGTGTCCTGCCGATGAATCGCGTGTTCGTGCTTTGTGCCCTTTTGTGCGCCGATGATTTGAAGAAGCGGTTTAGATGCCCTCTTCTCTTGTTTTATATCTTTTGAAGGACGACGGGTTAAGCAAGTCAACTAGACTATGCTTGGGTACTTGTGTAGAACTTGCTTGTAAATCTTGTTAACCGCTAGTAGTTTAATACTTGTAGTACTTGTAACTTTGTGCCTGCATTGTGTTAGCCGAGCTTTGATTTACTTGTTGTTATTCCTCCACGCTTTAGTCTTCACCGAGCATGCTATTAGCTCTTTCTTTAATCCTTGTCCATAATCGTAGCTTGGGTTCCGCATGTAGTGTCGCCAAGACTTGTTATATTGTTTAACTGCTTATCAGTTTAAAAGTTTTAAAAATATCCGCCGCTTGGTGCCGAGGCGTGTCAGCGACTCCAATGTTGCGTCCACGCCGTTGTGAATTAAGTACTTGTGTTTAATTGCCTACTTGTTTCCTCCTTATTTGATCGGTCCGACCCTGGCCCATCTCTGCCCTGGGTCCGTCAACAAGTCACAATTGAACCGACCGAAATAATACATTTACAAATAAAGATTTTATTGAATAAATAAAGTAAATAAATACAAACTTATCTAAAACATTTTGCCATAATAACGGCTACATTTAGTACTATTTCCTAATAAAACTGGGCAAGACAATCGCTATATATTTACATTGGGCCGATCGAAATAATACTATTACATAGAAATAAAAGACTTTAACAATAAAAGCTTACAAACGGCGTAGGGTGTTTTCGCTCTGTCCCTCTGGGAAAGAGAGTCTTTTTTCCGTCGTCCGGTCCGGGTTGAAGTTGTGTGTTGTGTGAATTTGGGCAAGCTCGCCTGAAAGTTACTTTTCGCCTCGGAATCAAGGTAACTGCTTATTTCTCGTTGTTTGTTTGGTCGAAAAGACTAAATTTTGGCAGAGTAACGCTACTCGCTATCGCTATGGCCTTTTAAATCGGGCAGCAACCGCTCTATCCACGATTTTTGGACCGGGAAAAAGGGTGGATACCTAGTCAGCTAAGGAACACTTCTACCGGTTGGATTTGTGTTTGGCTGAGGTTTGGCAGGTTTCGAGGCTTTAGAAATTTATCTATCTGTTTATTTCTTCAACAGTAATGTAGACGCAGAGAAATTTTACGCAGGTGTGTGTCAATGAAGGAGTTTGAGGCCTCTATTTATAGGAGGAGGCTGACATCGCTGAATTTTGAGATTTCCTTCCGTGCATCGAGGGTTGTACACCGCTGCTCGACGAATTGCATTTTACGGCAAATGGAGTGATGAATAGTGTCGGGAAGAAAGGTTTGGGTGCCACTTATGGGGTTTGGGCGCCACACCCAAACCCTGGTAGGTGGTGCCCAAACCTCAAACATGGCTCATTTTTGACACTTTGGCCCCCTGCAATTTGTCCTTTTGTGCATCCTGCTTTGTCCTTTTGCACTTTTGACCCTGTAACTTGACATTTGTTAATGTTTTAACAGTTCTTGATATTTTTGTCATGTCATATATCTGGGGTACGAAATTGGGGTGTCTACAAGTAAATGCTGCAAATTTAGCCTATATTGAATTGCACAGACGGATGGCTTCCATGCCAGGAGGAGCTTCCATGGACACAGCTTTTCCAGATGCTATGTCAAGTCAACCAGCCCCCTTAATTACTGAGTCAATACCCACTGTTCCTTACATCACTCCTTCAGCTGTTCCATTTGTAGTGTCAGCCACCACCATCCCGGTTTCTGTCTCACCTCAGCCAATTGCTGTTTCCACTTCAACTCTGCAACCTATCTCTCTTCCATCCTTCACTCCAACCACTGATGCCTCACCTTCCATTCCTACCACAACTGCTGCTCTCCCCACTTTACCAATATCAGTCCCAGCTCTGCAACCTTCAGTTCCTCTTCCGCATTCTTTCTTCCATCAACTCCGAGTTGTCGGTCCCTCAACAGTGGGCCTCAAAGCGGTCGGTCACCACCGCCTTCCATCTCTCCTGTGTCAGTCACTCCCTCTTCTGCTCCAGAAATTTTAGCCATTCCTCCATCAGTTCCCCTCATGTCAGTCATTACATCCATTCCTCCCTTGACTGCCACTATTCCTGCCTCTCTTCCCACTGTGTCAGTTGCACCTGTGGTTTCAGCTGCTATCCTTATCTCTTCAGCTGACACTGCAGCTGCTTCTCTTCCTCTTCCTCCAACTGACATACCCACCCACCCTAACCAAGCCTCACCACTGCTCATCCTGCCTGATCTCTCTCTTCACACATCCCACACCCTTTCTGTTAGCCCAGTCTCTGTCTTCAAGCCTACTGATCCCGAACCTTTCCTAGAAGATGATCTTGGTTCCATCTCCCCTGAAAAATCTCTGGACCAGACCTTCATGGACTCATCTTCTGACTCCTCCAAATCCACTTCCGAGGACGAGTCTCTTCTCTCTCCCTCTCAGTTAGCCAGTAGGAAAGCTAGACAACAACGCAAAATTATTTCAAAAGCTTTGCTTCATCCTACTGGCACAAAGATTGTCTTTCCTGAAGACATGCCTACCCCTTCACCTGAGCCTGAGCCTGAAGCCCAAATCCCAGCCTACCCCATGGATGTTTTCTTTCCCCCTGACCCTGAGGATGCTGATATTCACACCCATCAGCTATTCTCAGAGGCACCCCAACCAACTCAACCTCCTGCTCAAGCTTCTACCTCCTCTGGTTCCATGTCTCTGTCAGCTAAGCTCGACCTTTTATATGCTCATCACTTGCATATGAAGTCAGCACTCACACGTCATACACATCAGCTTGCTACCCTTCAACAACAAGTTGCCTCTCTGCTTCCAAACCTCACCTAGATCATTACCACCGAGGTGCAAGCTGCCATTGCTGCTGGTGCTCCTCGTGAAGCTCATATGGATGACTGGAGGACTCTCTTGCTCTACCAACAAGAGTGGTCAATCGTGCTTTCAATCTTTGAAGCTGCTATGCTTCAAACCATTCAGGAGGAGAAGAAGCAGAAAGCAAGAGCGATGCTTCACAGTGTGAAACCGATTCTTAGGGAGCGAAGGCGATGCACGATCGCCGGTGACACTGAAGCGTACTGGCGGCGAACATGGTGAAACCGAAAAGAACCGTGCGATGCACAAGCTGAAACACAATCAACTCAAGCAGAAGCTGAAGGAGAACAAGTTCAAGAAGTTGAAGTTGCAGGTCGGCGCAAAGCGAAAATGAAAAGTTGGTCCATCAGTTGAAGCAGTCCAAAACAACTGAAGGATCCACATCAGCTTATTGAACATTTCATCTCTCTCTCTCTCTCTTTACTATGAACAAACTCCGTTAAACTCTCGTTTTACTTGTACTTCACATTGGGCATTACTCCTATGATTTCAATTATTACATTGTCTACTTGTGGTACTAACGAACATTTTGCAGGAACTTTAAAACTCTTGGCTTTCTGCTTTCAAGTGAATGGTTTTAAGCAAATAGGAGGAGATTGTTGAATCTTGAAATTAAAAAGATTTGCTTAAAAACATTTCACTTGATTGTCAGCCAGGACAAGTAGATTAATATTGGTCAGCTGAATATCATTTTGTCAGCCACTTATCTCAGCTGAACTATACGTTGCTAAAGAATGAGTTTATCTTTCCTTATTTGTTTAATCATACACTTGTACTAACTCTTTCCCACTTTGTGTTTTTGATAGATGTCATGTCATATAATATCTCACAAGATCCTTTTAGATCTTACCTCTGCCATAACACATTTTCAAATTCAAATGTGCTCCTAACGGGTTGCTTGCAAAGGACTATCTATAAATACCTATTGGAAGCATTGGTGAAGACAACGGATCAGAAAATTTTTAGAAGTCAAGAAACTTTCAACTCACAATCTCTCAGACGCTGTCTTCACGAAAAACTTTAGCTAGATACTTTCCTTTGAAAATTTCTTTCTAGTTATTGTTTAGGCAAAACACTAAGTATTTCATTTCAAATTATTTCGAACTCAGTCAGTTTGTCTCACGAGTTTGATTGCCTCTCAATCATTCTCCCCAAACACCGGTCTTTTGTTGTACACTGATCCATTAGAGATCAATTAGATTTTTAATAAAATTAGTGCACTTCAAAAATCCAAGTCTGACCAACTTGGTAGTGGACGTAGCAGTTTATCTGTGAACCACTTCAACTGTATTGTCAGCCATTTCTTATATTTCTGCTAACTGACTTAACACTTAAGAAGTTGTTAAACTGATTAAGTGTCAGCCAGTTAACAACAATTGTCTGCTTACTTGTTCAGTTAACTTGTGTTCAAATTTCTTCTCTATATTCAGTGATCATACATCAAAACAAATTTTTTTGAAAACTGTTGTGTCAGTCAACTGACCAACTCTCTTCAGCTTAAGGAACTTCAAATGTGTCAGCCAACTGACCAACTCTTCAGTTGACTGATAAGATCAAGTTTTCCGCTGCCAATAGTTTAAGATTTTCAAATTAATCCTCAAAGTTTTTTTAAAAGGCTATTCACCCTCCCTCTAGCCTTAACTGTTGCCATCTGGACTTACACAATATAACCACATAAATGTTTGTTCCTTCTCATTCGCAACCTTAGGCTCCATTTGTTTCATAGAAAATGATTTTCATAAAATATTTTCTTCATTTCTAGTATATATTTGGTAATCGTTAGGAAAAAAAAATGTAGTCAACATAAAAGTTTTTATGAGTAAAGGGGAATGAAACCTTCTTTCAGGGTCATTTTTCAAATGGTCAGCACCCCTCCCCTTTCCACATTTACATATACATACAATAATACACTAAGCATATAATTTGTTTAGAAATATAATTGAGTTTTTTTATTGTATTTTTGTACACTATTTATAAACTATAATTTTAATAAATATTCACTACGTCCTAAAATTAGTGTCCACTATATTATTTAGGGACTTTGCAAACAATATCAATTTTAAAAAAAACATTTTTTCATATCAATTATCAAATTTTTTATTCGTATTTTTTAGATCAAAAAACAATGAACCTTATTGATTTAACATCACTAATGATAAATTGCAGGGTTACTAGAGTAAAATTACTTAAAGTTCAACACTATCTTAAAATCAACAGGGGCATTAGCCGCATTACTATTGGAATATACTTTTTGTAAGTAGTCATAAATTGTTCTCCATAATATTTTTTGTGTGCTTGCCAAATACCCGAAAATGCTTTCCAACATAGTTTCAAAAGATTTACCAAACATATCAAAATGAAATATTTCATTTCTAGAAATTATTTTCCAGAAGTCATTTTCCAGGAATAAATTTATGTGAAATAAACAGAGCCTTAATATATGCAAGAGTAGGTCGTTTGCAAGACATGTTACACATCTTAGTTCGTAAAATGAAGCATCACTCTCTCACAACTCAATCCACCAATACACGGTGGGTCGGATCAAGGAGATTTATCTTACATAAAATACCCATAAAATTGTATTTTCTAAGTTTTTGCCTACATGAAAATGTACGTAGACAATAGTTCATATACATCATTATTCAATTAAATCTCGAGGAAGAAGAAAGATACAAAGTTCTTCTTTCAATAAATGTTGACAACATTGGAGGAAATTGCATTCATGTAAATTTAAGAACAAATGAGATGATAATTTCAAACTGAACCGTAGATACCCGAATTGAACTAAACTGAACTGAAATTGATGTTTATTAATTGGTTTGACCGGATATATGACGGTTGATGGGGAATAACCAAAATGAAAAATTGGGGAACGGTTTGGTTTTGGTATTAAAATTACCGGCCCCATTCCCTGAATTGTTCCCCAGCAACTTTATAGTAATATAATTTTACCCTTATTATAAAAGTATTTACCATATAATTTGTGTGTGTGTGTATTATGTTATATGTAAAACATTAAAATCCTAATATCATTCTTAATCATGAGGGTATGTGTGGGTCCCAATGGGCACAATAACAAGCTAGAAGGGGGGGGGGTTGAATAGCTTATTAAACACTTAAAACTTTTTGGTAAATACTTTGAAAGATACTTGCAATCTATCGAAAAGATTTAAGTAGCGGAAGACCTTCAAAGTAGTTGTTCCAGGTCTGCCGATAAGGACTACCGGTAGACCTTTACAAGTTACTTAAGTTCTGCTGTAAATGGATAAAGATAATCAAAGTAATTATGCAGTTCAAATATCAGACAAACAATAAGGAATAACACAAGTATTTTGGGATGGTTCACACTATAATGAGTGCTACGTCCACCACCAAGGCAGTCAACATTGGATTTAAATTGTGCACTATGTTTTCCACTTAGATCAATTACAAAGAATATCCCTAATGGATCGTGTACAAAATATTGACTTGTGTTTGGGGTCTAGGGAATTAAATATCTGTAAATACAAGATATTTAATTGCAAAAAATATAGTTAATGAAAGTAAACAACAAGAAAATAAAACAATAAGTGTTGATGAAGCGGCTTCTTGTTGTTTGAGGACTTCTAGATCTGTTGAGGATCTCTTGATTGCACTGAGTTGAAAGACTTGGAGTTTATGAAGTTTCAGAGCAATCCTTTAAGTGTTTGATTGATTCTGTACAGTGTTCTCTTGTTCAAGTCTTCAATGGCAGCATTTATAGCAGGTGCACTTCAAAAGATCCGTTGGAGAAGACGAATACTTCAACAGCTCTTTTCATAAATGCATTAAATGCATGGGGCTGTCAGTCAAGGATTTTCGTCTTCACAGATATCTAGGGCAGGTAATGATTTATGAGATCTCAAGAAGGTGGGCGATTTAGGTGTCAGATCTGAGAGTTGTTGCAGAGACTAGGGACCTGCTTTTTCTGCTTTCATTTGTTCAAGCTCAGAAAAGTCTTCCCTTTTGAAGGTTGCTTTTGGCGGCTTGATATGTCAGGGAATGTCTTGGATTTAATTCAAACAATGATTTAGGATAAGTTTGAATTAATCCAATCAATCTTTGCTGGATAGGACACGTCATAGAAGATTAGGTGGACACGAGGTCTACCGTTTGTGGGCGATAAGCAGGTCTTCCGATAAAGCTTTGTGGAGAGGTCTTCCGCTGAACCTGTGAAGTCCTATAAAAACTATACAAGGCAAAGTTCTATACACAGTTGCCACGCTAATCAATACGCAGCCCGATTAGCCACTGAAGTATAAAACTAATGTAATGAATTGAACAAATATAAATATAACATAAGAATCAACAGTGTGTCTCTTAGTCGCATTTAGTTGCTTGCGCGTCTACATCATTCCATGACTTGCATCTCCACTAGTCGGTTAATTTTTTTTTTATCAATCAACTAAGAAGTACTGGCATATCAACAATGTTCGTTTCTCTCTCCTATATTTGACCCTCTCTCTCTTCTTCCCTTCCCAACTTTTTTGTACACCGACAAACAAGTTGTGATAAAAGTCCATTGGCTTGAAAAGTGAAAGTCTGATACTTGCTCCATAATTGAGTTAGTTTCTCATTTACCATGAAAGTTTTTATCATTTAGGTAAATGTTTTCTTGTGCACTTTTCTGAACTATCAAAGATTCCGTTTATGCATGTAATATTATTGTTGCATGTAATAGGTACTTGTATATGTGATTTTACTTTCCAAGATTTTGTTAATGTACGTAATATTATTGTTACATGTAATAGGTACTTGTATCTGTGATTTTGTGTATATAGCAGTTTCATATATGTAATGTTGTTTGTATTTAATACAAAATTATAATGAGTTTTAAGCATAAAAAATACTATCATTTATCAAGTCTTATGAATTTCATTAAATGTTTTAAGCCAAAATTTTAGCTTGACCAATTCCCCATGAGTATTCCCCTATTAACCGTTACCCATTGGAGAATGAATATGGGGGGACAAATTGATTACTCGGTGGGTAATGGGGCGGATATGAGGCACAAAAAAAGAATTAGGGAATGGGAGGGTGGTATATGATGTATAATCACTCTCAAACTACTCTGTTGCATTCCTTAACAAGCGAAGAAATTACCAACATCCCAATTAAGAAAAATCTAAGACCATGTATAGTGGGGGAGAAAATGTTGCTCCCCTAAGCTACCCACGCCATTAAAATTAAATAAAAAACATCCATAAGCTATTAAAAAAACTTTTCTAATGGTGACACAAGCTTCAATAACTTTATGGATTATACCATCTTTATCTTCATTAATTTATGATCTAATTATAAATTTTGTCACCCAACTTCTACAAAAGGTCTGCTAAGTTGACTCTACTATTCTATTTTCACACTTTAATAATTGTAAATTACCAAAAGTGTTAATTTTATCCATAAAACAAATATTGTTAATTTTGTTGAATGAAAATCTTCGAAAAGACTAAAATGCTCTGAGGTGTGGTGCCATGCGCATGACTTTGTTTGTGATTTATAGTTTTTTTGTTACTCTGCCTCTTTCTCCCTCCCCACAAAACCCTAACCCCAAAATCCCACCATTAGTGTAATCAATGGGTTAGTCTTTGATGACAACCCGTTGAATCTAGTTCGTGACTTGTGAGTTCAGTTGTAGACTATTAGGGGTAGCAAAATGGGTGTTATGGATAAATGAGTATTAGACTATTATCCATAAAGTTGTAGATATTAATGTTAGGGTGATGCTATTTACACCCAAAGTCTACACCTTATTTTTTGTATTGAAGTCTTGAAACATATTGGGCTGCCAATATGTTAAGGGATAAGTCATTTCAATAGAGGGAAACGGGCTAAGCAATTTTGGCCCAAAGAAAGATGAATGGGGAATTAATTCGGAGTTGGAGCTGTTTGGAGAGAAGGGCACGGGCTGGATTGGTAAGGCCATGGGGCTGTTGAAGGAAGTTAATCTGTGTGGGATTAATAGAAGGCACGATCCAGTAAAAGGGATTAAGTGGGCTCTAGGCAGCGTGGGCTTGTAAGTAGTTGGGTGAAAGACAGGTTAGGGGAATTCAAAGAGGGCACGGATACAGGGTTCAAGTCAAAGGGGTTTGGGTTCATTCAGTGGATGGATTGAGGTTGTCTCATGGAATTAGGGATCAACATAGGTCACAGTTTGAAAGGGCTTGGAAAGATAGTTGGGTTGGTTCATGTGTTGGTAAGACTCAAAATTGGGTAAGTTGGTGCATTATTAAGTAGACTTGATAATTGTAAGTAACTTATTATCTATTAATCCACTAATTACTCAAGCCAATTCAACCCATTAGTATCAACGGCCATACAGGATAAAATATACGATTGCATTGGTGATGCTCTAACGACAAATATATTTTCTATCTTTTTTTTCCCACCACAATTGGAATAAAATAGTTTATATTTTAAATTTATATTTTAGTGATTCCAATTAGCTTTCTAAAAATATTTGCCCATCAAGGGAATTTACTTTTAAAATTTATATTTTAGTAATTCTATTTTCCCATCACAATTGGAATAAATGTTACTATTCAAGGTAAATAACTCTTCAAATTAAAAGAGTTGTTTTCTTGATATTGGAGATAGAGAGTTGGTTTGAGCTCCCATTGTGGGCTTAATTGGAGCTAAAAATCTTTAAAATGAGTGTGTTGTTGTGATTACTCTAAGATAAGACAAATATGGTGCCAGAAGGGGCTAGTGCATATCAAGGTTCTAAAAATCGTTTGGCAGCACACTAGCGCCTAGTGCCTAGGGGATTAGTCGGAGCGTAATCGAGACCTAGGCGGGACATAGAATTAAGGCATAATTATCGACTTCCATATATATAATGCTGAGACTTGCAATCATTCTTTTATAGAGTTGTCAACTGTCTATGGGTGTGCCTAGCTGAAGTAAAAATTCAATGTTTATTCAGACAAGTAACTATGCTAATTGGTGTTATGCTTGTTATTAAGACAATGCCCACTTGGATTCCTTGATTTTCCTGTTTGTGGACTAGTAGTGTTGAAAAAGTATAACTAGAATAGAAAACGAGAGTGATATTGAGAGTTGTTGTTGTGGATGCTCTAACACCACCATCCCTACAGTCGTCAGTACTACTATCACCACCATCAAGAAATGCATTCACCTCGCCTTGTTCAAATGGAGACATATAATATTTTTAGCTTCCGATTAGTCAGACATTTTTCTTAGAACGTCTCTCATTTCTTAGTTCCTATCTACTATCGGTGTCAAATTACTAAGCAAGGAAATGATCTAATTAATTTTAGGATAAACTACTTGAAAGGATATCGGTTGGCGGCAGTATCTTCCAATAAAAGGAAAGTTACGATAGAAGAAAAGAAAGTCGATAGCCAGGGGATGGGAATAGAGAGATTCTCATATGTAACTACCTCGAGTCTTATGAAAAGGAGCAAGCACGTTAAGAGCAAAAAGAGGTTTGAGGTTTGGAACACAGTTATAGAGAGGAGTAAAATATTTGAACCCAGTTATTTGTGATTACTACAATTGGTTTTATTTGTAATATCTATAAGTTTGGTCGGGACCAGTATGATAGTTTTTAAGGCTGCTTGTAGTAGTTTGAAAATTCAAAGAAGTAAACTGTAGATTTTAGTTTTTTTTTTCTAACAAAACACACAGATTTATCAAATGGTTTTTCATTTTTTTGTCATCCTTTTGACATTATGACACATTTTCTTAATCAATTTCTCTTATTTTAATCAAAGGTAATAACTAAACATTCTACAAATTTGCTTAATATCTCGATACTCACCAACAATTCTATTATTATAGATACAATTTTTCACATAAATATAATAATGTCTTTCCCGAAAATATTTAAGAAAGTAAAACCGAATTATTTTTTTAGTTTCGAATAAAGTTTTAGTGTCTCGACTGAGTAAGAGTATTTTTATCATTTTAAAAAATATTGAGGGACATTTGTAACGATAATGGTAGGAGGGGAAACTGATAAGAAAATCAAAATACAAGACGAAATGAATAGAATTAAAAAATGTAGGACCTAACTTTAAAATAGTTACAAGTGAAGGGATCAAATTATTATTTAATTATTCATGGAATTAATTAGCGTATGACAAATTTACTCCTTTGGTTTTAATTAATGGTAAGTGATTTATTATATTTATGGCTATTTTTTTCTAATCATTATTGTTTGACATTGTAAATTTACGTGTATTTTCCTTAACAAAACACTGAGATTCATCAAATGGTTCTTTATTTTCTTTCATCTTCTTGACATTATGTCGTATTTTCTCAACTCATTTCTCTTATTTTATTCATGGGTAATAACTAAACATGCTACAAATTTGCTTAATATCTCGATACTCACCGACAATTCTATTATTAAAGATACAATTTTTCATATAATTCTAATAATGTCTTTCCCGAACATATTTAAGAAAGTAAAAACAATATTATTTTTTAGTTTCGAATAAAATTTTACTGTTTCGACTGAGTAAGAGTATTTTTGTCATTTTAGAAAATATTGGAGGACATTTGTAACGATAATGGTAGGAGAGAGAAACAGATAAGAAAATCAAAATATAAAACAAAATAAATAGAATTAAAAAATATAGGACCTGAAGTGTACCAAAATATCAGGCCCGAACAGGTAAAAGTGTACTCCGAAATTTATTTGGAAGCTTGGGCCGGAAGAAGGGCCCAAGCCCAATTCATACTAAAGCCCAGGAGGCCCAAAATCATATTTCTATAAATAGCAGGAAACTTCCTATGAATGGAGAGGTAACTTTTCTTATAGAAGACATTTCAAATAAACACACACACACACACACACAATAATTTCTCTCTCTTCTGATTATATACAAAGATACTGATTATCACACCGGAGGGTTTTGGGGGACACCCCCACCCACTCACGGTGCTTTATTTTGCAGATAAAAATATGCCAGATATCCAACCAAACGAAGACCGTCGGACACGACGCCGGCGACACTAACACGACGCCACTTCCGGCACCCCGGACACTACACGACAAGATCACCACACTTTTTGCGTGATCAGTTTGGTTCCATTGCCAGGAATCGAACCCGGGTCTCCTGGGTGAAAGCCAGATGCACCATTCCCTCGGTAGCCGCCGAGGCCTTAAGCTTGGCCGCCCTTCGCTTTTCCTCGGTTTGCAGCATCTTCAGAACACATCCCGCGACATAGCCATTTCTACAAAAAACAGGAAGGTTGCATCAGTACTCAGAAGAGAAACCCAAACAAAAAACCGAAGGAAACACAAAACAGGAATAAATGAAATTGACATGGAGTCGAACACTCGAGCCCATCTATACCCTCACATCTCGGACACACCGAGCCAAATATCCAGCCCTGATGCAGGGCCCAGCCCTTTCGACTCACGTATTCAAAACCAGAATATGCCCTCTCCACTTCCTCGACGCTAATAGACGAAACCCAGAACCTTGATAAGAGGCCTTCATCCTCAACAATAGCCTTCCAGTTATAAGATCGAACTTGCGCCCCTTCATCATCGAACAGGGGGGCCTCGATAGCGACCTTCACAACTTCGTCGGAGGCATTCAAGGTCTTCGTCCTCAAAAGGCCGTGAGGTTTTCCTTGAGGAACCTCAAAGTTCCACCCCCGGCTCGACTCCACGAGCAAAACCTTCTCGGACCACACAGTGGTCTTTGTTCCCAAACTTCGCCAAGAGAATCCCGAGGATGCCGAAGAGCAGTCAGCCGGTTCATAGAGATGCTGACCTTGTAATAATAGCAGAAGAGGCCCAATGTAGGCTCGAATCCCTTCGCTCGGGTGCAGACAGCAAAACTCACCAAGGCTCGGGTCAAATTGAGCGAGAGGTCCAGCGGAACTGAACTCGTCTGGGTCAAGAATTCACAGATGAAAGGGTCGAGGGGCAAGCTTAGCCCCGAAGACTCGAAGAGGTTGGAATAAAAGGAAACATGGCTACGAAGGCCCCGCAGCTCGGAAATCCCAAATCTTGAATCTGGAACTGAACCTCGGAAAGTATCAGAGCCATACGCCCGTGACCACACCTCCACATCAGCCGGGCATATCTTGTTCTCAAAAGGCCTCAAGACGCGAGGCACCCTCTCACCCTCGTCTCCGTCCCTGCCGGATACAGAAGCTTCGGCCCCACTCGCCATCATGTCAAACTGTCGTCGCCGTAAAATCCTTTCGATCTGCCGAAAGTGCAAAACTCGCTCCCGGTAAAAAATGAGTGATCAGACTTAACGCAATACGAACTCGGCACGAAAACACTCTCATAGAGGCGCCAGATGGATAGTCCGGGGCGGAAAAGACTTCATCGCCGAACTTCCAGTGCGGGCTAACCTTCACCCCGTAACTCGCAAGGAGAAACCTCGCTTGCCGAGGAGTAACCGCCGCCCATCTATCCTCGCATTACCTATACATTGGACCCTCACGATGAGACTTCCCAAAGACTGACTCAATAAATGGGCCCTCACCATCCGAGTCTAACGAAGAAATCGAGCAGGACCCAGAACTCTCCGAGCTGAGAGGGCCCACGGTCGTCTCCTTATGGATCACGGTATCCACCACAATCTCCTCGGCCAAACAAACCCTCACCTCTACACCTCTCCAAGCAGGACCGCGAGGAACAGACTCAGCCTCGTCATCATACAGGTTGCCGCCCTCAAAACCGCCGAGGTCTATATCCTCGGCATTATTCTCGGCCGAAACCGCTAGGGGATCCTCGGCTAAAGGACGGACTACACCCTGAAAGGGTACCAGGGCACGAGAAAGATCCTCGGCCACCGGAGACTCACTCGGAAGGTTCTCGGCCGAGGCGGAAGCCTCGGCCACGTTACTGGGAAGAAAAAGAGGACTCCTAACCGAAACGAGTATTCGAATCACCCTGTTCCAGTAATCTATCAGTTCCATGGAGGAACTACTAGAAGAAGACGAAGAAGATAAATAGGGAAAAGGAATCCTACGAGACATACTCCACTAGAAAACAAACGAAAGGAAAGAAAACCGTACCAAATGAAGTCAAAGCAGAAGATCGCCGGAGAAATCTACAGGAAAGTGGGAAAGTGTGCCTGAAAAAAGATAAAGATACCGGAAAAGTTAAAACCCCAAATCGGAGGAAAACCAAACCCAGTACCAGGCCGGAAAAACACTAAAATCGCCGTGGAAACCACCCGGGGAAGAGGAAGAACGTGGAAAACGTGGAAAAGGGTAGAAAAACACTTACGGTTTTTGAAGTAGACAGGGAGGTGAAAGGAATGAAACTGCCGGAGAAGTCGCCGGAAATCGCCTATGGACAGTAAAAAAAATTTGATGGAGAGAGAGAATGAGAAAGGTAACAGTGAAAGACAAAAAGAAGGCTTTTATACCCCCCAAACGACATCGTTTTAAGACAAAGACCCGGATATTCATCGGGTCGACCCGCGCGTTTTTTCTGAACATACCTAAAACGACGCCACGTCATCACTTTCTCTGGATTCGAGACGCGGGAAAAGGCGGCATTAAAAACTTTTCGAAATTCGAAAAGCCGCCTAAAACGAAAACCGAGAAGCCGCCAAAACCCGCATTTAATGAGGCGACAAAAGACTTTGATCGACGGATGTACGAAAACATCCCATAAACTTCCAACCTCGACTTAAGCCTCGCGGACAACCTCGGCAAAAAACCCAGAATCAGCCTCGAATTAAAACCCATAAGTCGTCCTTGGCCAGAAACGCGACGCCGACCTCCTACCGTCAAGCAACGGTATTAATTTTTGCCCTCTCGGCGTCGAGCAACCAAAAAGTAGGGGGCCACTGAAAGGATTAAACCGAGGGATTGACCCTCGGCCTGCCAAGGACTCGACCCTCGGCACAAAGAAGGGTCCCACCTTAAAGAGCCACCAGTAAGGAGGACAGGACCATGCGCCCCTAAGATAAACACTTCAGTCTCGGCATCATGACCCTCGGCACTGTGACGAGCCCAGCCACGACTGGCCTAAAGACCACTGGCACCTTCGGCCCCATCACCAAATCAGTCTCCATTACCCTCAACCTCGGCTAACAATAAAAGCTTTCGTCACAAGAACCACTCGACCTCGGCTTCGGACTAATCATCATCCACCCCGACAAACCGTTTCCCTAGGCCCGAGAAAGCCGCTGCACGCAACCACCAACTCCCTGACAAGCGCACAGTTCACTCATTCCTGACGAAGACCCTCAACGCATTTAATGATTGCCGCTTTATGCTCCCCAATCGCTAGCTGCCTCGTCGCCATACACTTCAGGTATAAATAAGAGATCCCACATTTAAGGCAAGGTAAGTAATTTCAACGATATCACAACTCTCTTATCACAGCTTCCTATCAAACATTTATCACGGCCTATTTATTACCAATTCTCTACCGGAAACCTGACTCTCACGCCGGAGGGTTCTAGTCGGGCCGCCCCGACACCTTAACGGTATTTATTGTTTATTTTGTGCAGGTCAAGCGAAAACGACGAACCAGAAGCTGCCACATCATCCTCGCTCACACGTGGACGACAAGACAAGATCACCACAAAAAACGCGTGATCAGGACCTAACTTTAAAATAGGTACAAGTCAAGAGATCTAATTATTATTTAATTATTAATGTAATTAATTATCCTATGACAAATTTACAAATTTACTATTTTGTCCTTAATTAATGGCAAGTGATTTATTATATTTATAGTTATTTTTTCCAATCATTATTGTTTGACATGATAAATTTGTGTGTATTGTCCTTAACAAAACGCACATATTTATCAAATGGTTCTTTTTTTTTTCTTCATCTTCTTGACATTATGACACATTTTCATAACTCATTTCTCTTATTTTATTCATGAGTAATAACTAAACATGCTACAAATTTGCTTAATATCTCGATACTCACCGACAATTCTATTATTATAAATACAATTTTTCATATAAATCTAATAATGTCTTTCCCAAACATATTTAAGAAAGTAAAATCATATTATTTTTTAGTTTCAAATAAATTTTACTGTCTGGACTGAGTAAGGGTGTTTTTATCATTTTAGAAAATATTGGTTGATATTTGTTATAATAATGGTAGGAGGGGGAAACTGATAAGAAAATCAAAATATAAGACGAAATAAATATAATTAAAAAAATGTAGGACCTAACTTTAAAATTGGTACAAGTCAAGGGATCAAATTATTGTTTAATTAATTCATGGAATTAATTATCCTATGAAAAATTTACAAATTTACTATTTTGTCCTTAATTAATGGCAAGTGATTTATTATATTTATAGCTATTTTTTTCAATCATTATTGTTTGACATGATAAATTTATGTGTATTGTCCTTAACAAAACACACAGATTTATCAAATGGTTCTTTTTTTTCTTTTTCTTTTTTTGTTTTTTGCATCTTCTTGACATTATGACACATTTTCATAACTCATTTCTCTTATTTTATTCACGAGTAATAACTAAGCATGCTACAAATTTGCTTAATATCTCGATACTCACCGACAATTGTATTATTATAAATACAATTTTTCATATAAATCTAATAATGTCTTTCCCAAACATATTTAAGAAAGTAAAATCATATTATTTTTTAATTTTTAAATAAATTTTACTGTCTGGACTGAGTAAGGGTGCTTTTATCATTTTAGAAAATATTGGTCGATATTTGTAATGATAATGGTAGGAGGGGGAAACTGATAAGAAAATCAAAATATAAGACGAAATGAATAGAATTAAAAAATGTAGGACCGAACTTTAAAATTGGTACAAATCAAGGGATCAAATTATTGTTTAATTAATTCATGGAATTAATTATCCTATGATAAATTTACAAATTTACTCTTTTGGCCTTAATTAATGGCAAGTGATTTATTATATTTATAGCTATTTTTTTCCAATAATTATTGTTTGACATGATAAATTTATGTGTATTGTCCTTAACAAAACACACAGGTTTATCAAATGATTTTTTTTTCATCTTCTTGACATTATGACATATTTTCTTAACTCATTTCTCTTATTTTATTCACGAGTAATAACTAAACATGCTACAAATTTGCTTAATATCTCGATACTCATCGACAAATCTATTATTATAGATACAATTCTTCATATAAATATAATAATGTCTTTCCCAAACATATTTAAGAATATAAAATCATATTAATTTTTTGTTTCGAATAAAGTTTTATTGTCTCGACTGAGTAAGGATGTTTTTTTTCATATTAGAAAAAATTGGGTGATATTTGTAACGATAATGGTAGGAGGTAGAAACTGATAAGAAAATCAAAATATAAAACAAAATGAACAGAATTATAAAATGTAGGACCTAACTTTAAAATTGGTACAAGTCAAGGAATCAAATTATTATTTAATTATTCATCGAATAAATTATTCTATGACAAATTTACTCTTTTGACCTTAATTAATGGCAAGTGATTTATTATATTTATGACTATTTTTTTCCAATCATTATTGTTTGGCATGGTAAATTTATGTGTATTGTCCTTAACAAAACGTACAGATTTATCAAATGGTTCCTTTTTTTTCTTCATCTTCTTGACATTATGACACATTTTCTTAATTCATTTCTCTAATTTTATTCATGAGTAATAACTAAACATGCTACAAATTTGCTTAATATCTCGATACACTCCGACAATTCTATTATTATAAATACAATTTTTCATATAAATCTAATAATGTATTTCCCAAACATATTTAAGAAAGTAAAACTATATGATGTTTTAGTTTCAAATAAAGTTTTACTGTCTGGACTGAGTAAGGGTGTTTTTGTCATTTTAGAAAAATATTGGGCGATATTTGTAATGATAATGGTAGGAGGGGGAAACTGATAAGAAAATCAAAATATAAGACGAAATGAATAGAATTAAAAAATGTAGGACCTAACTTTAAAATTGGTACAAGTCAAGGGATCAAATTATTATTTAATTATTCCTGGAATTAATTAGCCTATGACAAATTTACTCTTTTGACCTTAATTAATGGCAAGTGATTTATTATATTTATGACTATTTTTTTCCAATCATTATTGTGAGAACCCGAAACCTACTTGTATACTTGTCTTCCATACATGTTTAACATGATTAGAATATGTTTTTGACATGCTAGTAGTATCCCTAACATGATTGACTTGATTGCATTCCTTGATCGAACCGTTATTGCCGTATCGAACGACTATTGCCTTGCATGCTCTAGATTGACTTGTTCTTGCTCGGGCTTTGATATTTGGACTTAGCTAAGACCTTGAGAGACATTTATAATTGTTTTTAGGACCCTTGATACTCATTCTAATGCTTCTTGGAGTTGTACATGCCTTATACGCGTTATACGTGCAAATCTGGACCTGTTTGACCTAAAGTATGGCCTGAGGAATCGTTCTACCCTGCCAACCGAACATTTTGGGCTTTGTTCAGCCACCATAACCGAACATTATGAAGGATGTTCGGCCTCCACAACCGAACAGTGAAGATTTCCAGCAAAACGTGATTTTTCTGCAATTTTGGCTGATTACGAACTTACCCTTACTAAACCCCTACCATTAGTGACTTTTTTTTTTTTTTTTTTTTTTTAGGAAAGCAGGGCGGCACCTGCGGGAATTTTATTAAATAACAAAATAAATACAAACTTGAGGGGGACAACCAGCCTTGCCCTTATAAGTGGGAGGACAGAGGAGCCTAACCTCGAAAAGGAAATACAGACGAAAGAGGAAAACAAAAACATCAACCTTTCCTAAAGGAATGGAAACCAAAGGAATCCATCTTACAAGCCTTTTTAGCCTCAGCTGGAAGATCCTCAAAGGATAAAAAAATCTTATTACCAATTTTGTGAGCTGCTGCCGCCAGACGATCAGCCACATTATTCTGCTCCCGAAAAACATGAGATAACTGGAAGTTAGCAGATAAGTGCCTACACTGACGAAGGACATAAGCATATTGCCACGGAACAGAGTGATGATGCACCAAAACATTAACGGCCACCTGAGAATCTGATTCCACCACTACATGAGAGAAACCCAAATTATAACACATAAGTAAGCCATCCCTCAGAGCCATAATCTCAGCTTTCATATTCGAACCCTGCAAAAAATGAGATGCAAACGCACTGATAAAATCTCCCTTATGATCTCGAATTATGCCCCCACCAGTACATTGACCATTTATAGAGGAGCCATCCGTGTTAAGCTTCACAAAACCAAAATCTGGAGGATGCCATCGCAACCACAAACCCTTGCGAATCGAGGGTGACAACACAGGAATACCAAGACATTGCAAGATGGAAGAGGCTCTAGGACCACAAGCCGCTTTTGGTTTAAAAACATAAAACATATCACGAAGACTATGCAAGACTTTAGAGTAAATATCATCAGATCTCATAGACATATCATCAAACACAGCGACACAACGAGCTTTCCAAATTTCCCAGCATGCAAACATAAAAATTCCAAGTTGAACAGCTCCAAGCTGACTGCGAAGAGAACCCTGGGACCAAGTATCAAATAAATGGGGAATGGAAGAATATATGGGGACTTTGCAGAAAAGAATAGCAAACCTGTTCCAAACATCCTTGGCAACCTCAGAAAATAAGAACAAATGGTTGGCCGATTCTTCCTGGGGGTGAAGGTGACAACAGCGACATTTTGAAGCTAATTGAATGCGTTTAGCTCGAAGATTAATATCAACTGGGATAGCATTATGAAAGAGCCTCCAAATAAAGACGCTCACTTTAACTGGAATCCAGGGATGCCAAACTTTCCTTGCCCAATGTATCACTGGATGGGATTGGCGATAAAACTGCCAGTAGGCTGCCGAACTGAAGCTGCCAGAATTGGTGAGCGAGCAGGCTGGACGATCAAGGTCTTCATTCAAACGGAGCTGAAGGATGTCAGTGTGGAGAACAGGATCAACTAAGCTACACAGCTCCGAAAGAATAGGGAAAGCATCTCGGACAGTAAGCATACGATCCATAGGAAGGGGGCCGACCAACCGAGTCCCACACCAATTAGAATCCCAAAAAGAGATGTCACCTTTACCCACTACCCATCGACTACACTCCATAACATTATCCATCTGGGACATAATAGCTTTCCAAGGGGAAGACACGCATCTAGTAAGAGAAAAAGACTGGTCAGTCCCGTACTTCAGCCGACAAAAACGAGCCCAAAGAGAGTTCCCATGCAAGGCATTCCAAGCAAGCTTAGCGTGCATAGAGACCATGACTTGCTGTAACGGACGAATGCCCAAACCTCCTTCATCCATAGGACGGCAAACAAGATGCCAAGCAACCCAATGAGTTCTATCTTCTCCATTTGCACTCCATAAGAAATCGGCAATGTTTTTCTCAATGCGAGCAATAACAGATTTCGGGACAGCCATAGAAGCCAAGGAATAAATCGGTATACTTCCAAGAACTGATTTAACCAAAGTTAATTTTGCGCCAAATGATAACAACCGAGATCGCCACCCATTAATTCTAGACAGCACTCGAGAAATCAAATCTGCAAAATAAGCGTGCTTCATTCTTCCTTTAAATAAAGGAATGCCAAGATATGTCATGGGCCAAAATTTCTGGGAGCAACCAGACCATAAAACCAGCCGCCTAACCAAACTGTTACTACACCTCTTACTTACAAAAAAGCCACTTTTTTGTATGTTGATTAGTTGACCAGAAGAACTCTCATAAGCAGCAAGAGTTTTCCGCAGGCCTTGCACCGAAGATTTCGAGGCATTGCAAAAGACTAACATGTCATCTGCATAGAGGAGATGAGACACGAGAACACCCCCTCGCCCATGATGATAAGGACTAATCAAACCTTGCTGAATTGCTCGATTGATGTTATAAGTAAGCACTTCTTGGGCAAGAATAAAAAGGAGCGGTGACAAAGGATCTCCCTGCCGAACACCTCTGGAAGAATGGAAAAAACCAACAGACTCCCCATTAATATTAATAGAGTACCATATGTTTGACAAAAGCCGAAGAATCAAATCACAATTTTCTACATTAAATCCCAGAGCTTGTAAAGACCTTATAAGAAAATCCCATTCCAGTCGGTCGTATGCCTTGGACATGTCAAATTTAAAAACCACATTACCCCCTCGAACCTTCGTATCAATACGATAAACCAGCTCATGGGCCAACAAGATGTTTTCTTGAATGCTACGATCTTTAACAAAGCCTGATTGTTCCATAGAAATCAACTTAGGAAGAAATTGAGAGAGGCGAGAAGCAAAAACCCGGGTGATTACTTTACAGATAAAATTGCATAGGCTAATAGGACGCAAATCTCCCAAGCCTTCTGGACGATCAACCTTGGGAATGAGAATCAAAGAAGTAGCAGTAATACCTCTTGGGATAGAGCATCCCCGAAAAACATCCCTCACAGCCTCAATGACCTCATATTTAACAATATCCCAGCAACCTTGAAAGAACCAGCCCGTGAAGCCATCCGGACCTGGAGCACTAGCTGGGTCTAAAGCCTTGACCGCATCCCAAATTTCCTCCTCTGTAGGCACACACTGAAGCACACAATTATCAGAAGCGTTCAAAACAGAAGGCATGTCCCTGAATAAATTATCATCAACCGAATGAGGTTTCGTGGCAAACAAGTCACTAAAATAGTCCACAGCCATCGGACCAACCGTTGCTGCATCATCACTAAGAGTGCCATCTGCCATACGAAGGCTTACTTTATTGCGACGGGCTCTATCCTTAATGCTCGCATGAAAATAAGAAGTGTTCCTGTCTCCATCCACCAACCAACGTTGCCTCGATTTCAAACAAAGCATCTCTGCATCCCATTTAACTAACTGATCAAAGACCGCCCTAGCTTCAACCAAAAGCCTATCAGCATCAATATTGCCACCTTGTTGTATCTCATGTTCAAGACGAATGATTTCATCTTTCTGAGCAGCTAGTTTGCACTGAACATGGCCAAAAACGTTCCAATTCCATGATTTGAGAGCCGACCTCAAAGTTTGCAATTTCCTGAAGAGAGTTTCTAACGGAGGACCCTCAACTGAAGTAGACCAGTGCCCTTTGACAAAAGGCAAGAAGTCCGGATGATCTAACCACATGCGTTGAAATCTAAAGACCCCTTTGTGTTTAACTTCTTTCTGAAAACTAACTAGCAGGGGAACATGATCGGACACAGTCGAGGTAAGATGCTGAACTTTCAAATCGGGAAAGATTACCTTGTAGTTACCATTAACTAGCACTCTATCAAGACGTTTCCAAATCCGCCTACCAATAGCATGATTATTACACCAAGTATACCTACTACCTTCGAAACCAGCATCATCCAAACCAGCTTGTATCATAAATCTGTTAAAATCATCCATACAGTGAACATCACAAGGACCTCCTCCAATTTTTTCGCTAGGATGAGAGATGGCATTAAAATCCCCGCCAACAATCCAAGGGCTGGAAAACTGACCCGAAAAGGAAACCAAATCTGCCCATAAATCCAGCCGTTCCTCCCTAGTGCATTTCGCATAAACAAATGAAGCCATAGCATTAAAACCAGTCCCATTAGAAATTGTAACTGAGATAAACTGGTTAGTTGAAGCAAGCAAAGAAATATTCAAACTATTATCCCAAAGGAGCCAAATGTGCATATTAATAGGATTAGCATGAAGAGTATTAACGTAACCCAACCGACGTCCAAGTTTACCAAGCCGATCTCCGGAAGCTTTAGGCTCTAAGATAACACACAACCGAGGTTTATGCTGACGCTTAATTAAACACAGATGGTCCATAGATTTTTTGTTACACACACCCCTAATATTCCAAATGAGGATCGACATAAAAAAAAATTAGGAGGAGAGAGTTGCCTGGGCTTTAGCGGCTGCTGCCCTTGTAACCCGAACCGACTTATTCCTGCGGCTTTTATCTCTAGCTTTGTCACAATATTGCTTGAAATCTGATCTGAGAGAGACTGAGTCAATATCAAAATCTGTATAGAACGGGTCATGTGGCAGATCATGTAAACCTGAATAATCATCCCCCTCAACTGACTTAGCTGTAACATGATCACTTAATGGAGCATTCAAAAGATCATTCCATAAGGAATTCAACTCAGCCGTAGCCCACTCCGCACCATCCTCATGTTCTACACCAACTGAAGAATCTGGGCAGCCTGGTTTAGGTTCCATAGTTCCTGTTGTCCCTCCACCCGAGTCATCCTCCAAACCATCTAACACATCAAAAGTATTGGATGTAGGAACAGCCGACTTTTGATTTATCTCCCTCCTTAAAAGCGAAACTCCCTTCAAGCTTGAAACGGTAGGGCTTGTATCTACAACATCAATAACTTCAGCCTCCCTAACGTTACCATTAGCATCCTTTGCATTCGAAGCAGAACCAAAATGACTAACTTTAGTATGAGTGACTGGAACCCATTGCATATTTTTATGATTATCAGAATCATTCGTTTTTGCATTCTTGTTACCCACTCCAACCTCCTTAGTTGAAACATCTGGAATTTCCTGGGGCTGTTTTCCTTGAGAAGCCATAACATCTGAGCCTCCACCAGGATAGGGATTACAAGCCTCTTGAACAGAAGGTATGGGCAAATTCCCTACCTTGTTTGTGTTTTCTACCCCAACATTAATCTGGGGACCTTGAGGGGCAGATTGTTTCATCCCTCTAGCAGTATTATTCCCTCGACGATGTCCCTTACGGCAAAATTCTTTGACATGCCCTAACAAGCCACAACCCGTACAAAAATTGATGTTGCCTTCAAAATCCAAAGGCTGCCAAAAGCCATTATCTTTACCAATGCCAATCCAAATCCTGGAAGGCAAGGCAGCAGTAACCTCCACTTCAACACAAATCCTAGCAAACATCGGCCTTGTGAGACTTAGAGTTTTTTCATCCGCCCTAAGGAAACAACCAAATGAGTTACCGATACTTTGTAAGAAAGACGGATTGAAGAAGTTTAAGGGAAGCCGATGTAGCTTAACCCAAACAGCAACCCGAGTGCAATCACGTTTAAAAGTGAAATCGGATGTCCAACGAAAGGAACGATACATAGATGTTTGTATCATATGAGACTCCCGAGATAGGGCTCGAATTAAATCCTCATTAGATGAAAGGTGCAACATAACATGACGGGGATCCAGCAGACCAACCACAAAACTACCCGTAAGGTTCCAGTTTTTCGCAATTTCTTCCTGAATCGCAAAGGTTGATGGCCGACCAGCCGAAAATTTAAGGATGATGGTATTAGTCAACAAGCGCTCAGATAACTCGACTTCCAGGGGAGTGAAGACACATGCAGGCTCATTGTCCATGGATGCAGGTTGACGTGGAGCTAAAGGAATCTCATTAAGAACCGATGGTGAGTTGGAGTTAATTCCCGACTTGGAGCGAGGTTGGGCTGTAACGTTAGCATAGGATCGGGGCATAGAGCCTGAGGGAGGAGCTGACGGTGAAGGTGGAGAGTTCGAACCGGGATCATCCGGCCTGGTTGAGGGCTGAGCTGCCGTAGCAGCCGCCATAACCAAAGACGGCCAAACCCTAAGAGAGAAACCCTAAGAGAGAGAAACCCTAGAGAGAGAAACCCTTAGCATAGGTAAGTTTTCCGATCAATACCTGTCATCGAATCATTAGTGACTTAAACCACTTGTATTAGAGTCTAATTAGCCTAATCTAAGCCTAATTAAGATTGCTAAACCTATTTCTACCATTCATCAAGTGACATGTGGATTCCATTATCATTTAATCAAGCTAATCTACACTACATCAGCTCTACTCTTCATTTCACGACTCATTTCTTCCGCCTCGTCTTCTCTGGTCTAGGGCGAGCTTGTGGGTGAGAGTCTTGGTGAGATTAGTGCGTGAGGGGTTGGCTTCCAAGAGATTCAAGACCCGCTTGCGATTCCGAGACCGCCGTTGCGTTGACGGCGCCGAGACGAGCGATTGTCACCAATCAGTTTTTCGTGCTTCCGTCTTTTGCTTGGCTTGAGGTAAGCTATCGATTTCCCTTAGGTCCATGTTAGAGATAACATGCTACCTCCTCTTGCTTCCCTTCTCTCATGTTAAATCATTGCTCTCCTTGTTCCACCATGAATATGATACGTTCTAGAGAGTATGATTATTTGGGAATTATAGACCATGAATGCAAATGTCTCGATTTGGACACTAAGCCTAGAAGTAAATGTGACGACCTGACCTGGACTCCAATGCGGAATCCCAAGGTCGTGCCGTCAAACAAGCTAAAAGACGGACAAGCACCCGCTAAGCGTAGTAGTGCGAGTCCAGAGTTGAACCAACAGACTCTAAACAGGAAAGTAAAGCCATAACGGCAAAACCGAATAACCAAAAACTAAAATATGCGGAAGCAAATCATAAGTGGGACCCAAGCCTATAATTATAAACTAAGGGACACAAGGCTGAGAGACGACTATCTCGACAAATCTATTTACTCGCGTGACGCAACATTGCGCACGTACAACAAACCATCGGCAACCTAAGGCCGGCGAAACAACAGAACCCAACCTGATAAACAACAACTCAACGGCTGAAACATGCCGGAGGAATAAATCAACTAAAGGAATAAGATATAAAATACTAACCACTAAACCAATGTCCCTCGACTAAAGTTGTCGGGGACGACAACACCAACAATACCAGAACGAGTGAGCTAAAGCATGCTCAGAATAATAAAAGGGAACAACTCATAAGAGATACAACAGCTCGACCAAACAAGTCGGCTACCAAAATAATACAATAACAAAATACTAACATAATCTACCCAAGTAAAGTCTACATAACTTTATAATCGCGTCTCACAAATACAAAATAACTTAATAATAATAAACCCAAGCTCAAACCCTAAGACCACCTTCTAGGAATCACTATCCAAGCCCAAGACGCTGCATAACGGGATCACCGCAAAAACTAAGGAAAACAAACACACGAAATGAGTCATAATGACCCAGTAAGTTACTAAATGCAATGTATGGCATAGCATGGCGTGGCATGGCATGATGCACAAGCATATATAAACACATGGCATCTAGACCGTATATCAACAATAAACCTGTATTACATCATCAAGTATCATGAACTTCATAAATCACATATCACGTTATCTTCCATATAAGTGCTCATAGTAAGCCACATAAGGGATAGAGAAGATACCCAAAACGCTCCGTTGTGTTGCTCCTGCAATACACAATGTTACTAGTTCGTGCCGTCGATGTTATGTGAATTCATCGACTCATACCGAGAACCTACTCGATCTCAATAGAAGCAAGCAATGCGCATTTAACCGATACGGCAAAGGGGCTACTTCCCCATCATGCCCTACAAGGAGGTGTGTGTGTGAAGTCCCAGTGCGGCGATCCATAGCAAGCACGAATCCCATAATTGCGGAAGGCGATGCATCGTCCCCACCTTGACTCAATAAACAAACCAAATAATGCCAGCTGGACTCGATGCAATGCACAAGCAGATATTTACTCTCATGCTCAAACAAGAACCAAGATCGATCATAGCGGGCATACCAAATCAAGTAGGACATAAAGCTCTACACACCAATTTCAACAATGCACATATTTGCACATACTTAACAAATTCAACCAACTTATAAGTTTAGTCAAAGAACCACATAATGAGGTAATCATAATCCTCAAGCCAAAACCCAATCAAACACAGCATATAAGCTCAAGAAATCACAATGTGAGATTTACTAGAGCCCTCTAATCAAAATCAAACCAAAGACTATACTTAGTCTAAAAACAATCATAATCAAGACTTAGCATTTTAGCTTCACTTAACGGTTCACCGGACTCAACCATAGTCCCAACCGTCAGAATATTCGACTTCCTTACAGCCAATCTCAAGTGGGTACCAAACTACACCGTGATCATATCCTCGCAAGTGCTTTTATGCACGCCGACGACCAAATTCCCTAAGAGAGAACTCATTCAAATAATCATTTCTTAAGGTAATACGAGATCATAGGTTGATCTCTAATGCTCCGTGCCCTAACGAGCACGCCTAATCAAATCCCCAATAAGCTTCTATGTCGTGGAAGTCACAAATGGGACACAACTCGGGATGCTCGGGTACACCCGATCAAAACCAACCAAACCCGAACATCGTAGGATTTCAACCTAAGGCTCACTAACATCTTATTGAACCTAAAATGACTCCATTGAGTCTTAATATCGCATTTCATTAAATACACATTTCATACAACCCAAACTTAGCACATCATTCCAGTTTATAGAAATTATCCCAAAATTAATCCGGGCTTATTTCCCAAGCCTAAAATCCAAGAATTCATCATAAACATAGTCAACGAAACCCAAATGACGTAGACTTCAACCCGAGTTCTTTAACACAATATTGAACTCATTACGACAATCGCTTGAGTCTAAACACCAAGTTTCATCATTTACACCCTTCATCAATCTCAACATTAACCCCACTTCAACTAACAATAATTTCTCCAATAATTCGGGATTGACTCTCAAGCCTAAAATCCACGAATAATCCCAACATAGATCAAAACCCATTTCATAAATCATATAATTTCATTTATGTGATCATAACCATAGTATATAGAGAGTTCACATATCCAAAGCCCCAACCATAGGCATATTTTCACAATAAACCCAAATAAAATGTAAACATGATTTCTAGCATGCTCATAACCCTAGAATCACAAGATAAAGGATAAACACATACATCAACAATCATGTAAGTCATCTACAAATACTCCTAACAAGTTCATACTTCCAAAATCCCCAAAATTGGGCATACAAGGCATAAAGGTGTTCATTGCCCACAAATAGCATACAAGTTGTTTTCCTTAGGGCCAATGAACCAAAATCAAAAGGGAGTAACTTACCTAGCTTGAGTGAAAACTCAAGAGAACACAAATCCGATCGGTGAAGTCGTTACTGGCCGAGGGCTTCAAGAACTCAAGTGGGCTTGAAGGAAATCGCTTAAGGGTGGATCGTCTAGGATCGAAGAGAGAAGAAGCTAGGGCTTGAATCTCCCATGGAGTCTCTCTCTCTAAAATGTATGGATGAAGAGAAGAAATGAAGGATTTTGTGATTTTGTGAAGAGAATGGGCTATATATACTTCCCAAGCAATGAGGGCAAAGCAGGGGAATTCCTTGGTACATTAGGACTAATCAATCACTAATCTAACTTAATTAACTTCCAACTAATGCTAGGACATGTTTAGGGTTAAGTAGAGAGGTTAGGAAGGGTTTAGAGGGGGTTTAATGAGGGGTAGAATAGGTATAATTGTAAAACACAAAGCAGGCAAAATCCAGCAGCGGCCACGGAAGTGAGGCGGGCGCCTCACTCCCCTCCATCGACGCTTGGCTTTTCCTGCCTGAAGGATGCTCGGTCAGGCGGGCGCCTCACTTGAGGTGCCATCACGGCCGCCTCGGCCTCTGAACCTCCAAAATTGATCTAAACTTGCCTAAATGATCCCAAACTTATGGGCAACATTCTAAGGTCTAACCCAACTCAAAACAAGTCTAAAACACACCCAGAAAGAACTCCAGAAACAACTCGGAGCGAAACCTAGGAAGGGGTGCAACAACGTCTGCCAGGGACGGCAACTAACTTCGAAATCAAACGAGCAATGAAAGGAGAATTTTTAAGGCAAGTCTAAGGGCTAATGAAGAAGCTTAAATACTTCTAGGAGTTGAATAACAACTAGGGGAATAAGAATCCCAAAGGAGAGAGCGATTGCAGCGACTCGATTCCCGAACTACAGCGTAGAGACAGAACGCTATCTCCAAAACTTCCAAATCATCGCTAGACTTAAGGAACACTTCCAACTTGAAGTCTAATGCATCTAAACATGTTAATAAACCATCTAAAGAGGTCTAGGACCCAAGCCAGAGGTCACAAACCTAAAGCAAGCAAACCCTCAATCGCGTCGCATTCACTATCGTCGAGTCACGACTTGTGACTTTAGCAAGTCAACAACTATATGGAGTCTCTTAATAATGTTTTGGTCTTAATATGGTCTCTCAAACATATCTAGACCCTCTCGCAAACCAAACATACCGTCGACAAGGGAAGAAGTGCAAGTATAGCACGCAAACCGAGATAACGAAGGAGCGGGGCGTCACAGTAAAAGTGTTCTACTCTATATTAGGAATAATTATTATTCTTGGGTCATAAAATTTTGACCATTATTTGGGAAAATGTGATTCTAGGGTTCCATGATTTAGGAACTTGAGTTTATTCTTGGCTATGATTGTTATACGTATTAATGACCTAGATTAATTGATGTGATGACTTAGAAAAGTTGGAAATGCAAATAGTGTTTAACTCTATTTGGTTTGAATTATAGAAATGACTCAAGCAAGTCGACATTAGTGAGCTATCGAACAATACCGACTCAATGATTAATCCCTACGATGTTATTACATGCGTTACACTAGAAAACTAATTCTAGACTATTGAAATGGATTGGATCATGCTTGTATCCTTGTGACATAAATGCATACTTGATATATGTTGAGTTTGCTCTTGTCGAGCTCAATCTTGATTGTTTATTGATGAGATTATATACTAATCTTGAACGAGGACGCTCTTGTCGGAATCGCCCATCTTGATTGATTGTTGGGTAAATACTACTTGGCATTGCATGAGTCCAAATGGCATACTTGTTACCGCACACCACTCGGCTCTGGCCACGGTGGAAAGAGCTCTCCTTGGCCACCAATACGCGCCCATTGAGATTGACTAATGTTATCCCGAGCATATTCTTAGGAAGATTGATGTATTATCACACCCATCGATAACACGCCTATCACCGAAGGTGTCTGCATTTCTTGAAGCGGCCCGGCTCTATATCCTCATATTATGTGAATATTGCAATAATGCATCTTGATATTTGATCTACATGATTGAAATATTGTCTTAGTTA
>CM028383.1:80194863-80238400 GCA_013146195.2 Codonopsis lanceolata
GGGACTTCACACTGGCCTCACTTGTAGGCCGCGGTGGGGAAGTAGCCCCTGCCGTATCGGTTAAGTGCCGCATTGGCTTGCTAATGAGATCGAGTAGGTTCTCGGCATGAGTCGATGAATTCACATAACATCGGCGGCACGAACTTGTAACATTGTGTATTGCGGGAGCAACCTGACGGAGGCGTTTTGGGTAACTTCTCTATCCCTTATGTGGCTTACTATGAGCACTTATATGAAAGATAACGTGACATGTGATTTATGAAGTTCATGATACTTGATGAATTAATACTGAGTTTATTGTTGATATACGATTTAGATGCCATGAGTTTGTATATGCTTGTGCATTATGCCATGCCACGCCATGCTATGCTATACATTGCATTTAGTAACTTCTTGGGTCATTATGACTCATTCGTGTGTTTGTTTTCCTTAGTTTTCACGGTGATCCGTTAGTGCAGCGTGGATAGTGATTCCTAGAAGGTGGTCTTCCAGGGCTTTAAGCTTGGGTTATTAATATTAAGTTATTTGTATTTGTGAGACACGATTGTAAAGTTATGTAGACTTTACTTGGGTAGATTATGTTAGTATTTTGTTATTGTATTATTTTGGTAGCCGACTTGTTTGGTCATTTGTTGTATCTCTTATGAGTTGTTCCTTTTATTATTCGAGCATGCTTTAGCTCACTCGTTCTAGTATTGTTATTGTCATCTCAGAACGACTTTAGTCGAGACATTGGTTTAGTGGTTAGTATTTTATCTCTTACTCTTTTAGTTGATTTATTCCTCAGGCATGTTATAGCCGAGTAGAGTTGTCGTTTATCGGGTTGGGTTCTTGATGCTTGGGCCTTAGGTTCTTAGATGGTTTGTTGTCAGTGCGCAATGTTGCGTCACGAGTCGTAGATTTGTCGAGAGATAGTCGTCTCTCGGCCTTGTATTCCTTAGTTTATAATTATAGGCTTTGGTCCCACTTATGATTTGCTTCATGATTTTAGTTTTGGTTATTCGCTTTTCTTGGTTATGGCTTCATTCTGTTTAGTGTTTGTTAGTTCAACTCGGACTCGCCTACCAGCTTAGCGGGTGCTTGTCGAATCTTTTAGCTTGTTTGTGCACGACCTTGGATTCCGCGTTCGGTCAAGATTGGTCGTCACGGTTGGTATCGAGCTATAGGTTAGCTTTTTCGCGAGGATAGGTTCCTTGGCCTTGTTTGGGTTGGGTTTATTGTTGAGTTATTATGAGTGTTCTTTGTAGGCGTATTATGTCGAGGAGGCTTGGCGTGGAGCTAGTTCTAGTAGACCCGGTTCGAGGCGGCCGTGGCGGCGAGAGGGGAGAGAATGTAAGCGATCGCGTGTGACTCCTCAGCAGATGTTTGGATTTGGAAGAGCGACTCTTTGTCCTTGCGAAATTCTTGAAGTTTAAGCGGAGAAAGTTTCGATGGAGAGCGGATACTATTGAGGCGAAACATTGGCTAGAAGCATGGAGAATATCTTTGCGGTTTTGGGTTGTACATCGAGAGAGAAGGTTACCTTAGCGGTGTTTAGGTTGGATGGTGCGGCCAGAGCATTGGTGGCTTGAAATACGAGATCATTGGAGACAGTGGAGTGCCTCGAGTGGGAAAACTTTGTCAAGGAGTTTATGAGTACGGTTTGGTCGGTAGTAACTTCGAGAAAGAGGAGATGGAATTCCTAATGTTAGAACAGGGAGATATGGCCAGGTGGCTCGTTCAACAAAGTTTATGGAGTTGGCTCGTTCTGTAGGTGCTGGTGCGGATGAGGCTAAGAAGACCGAGAGGTTTGTGAAAGGCACGAAGGCAATTATCGTAGGCGGCTTATTCGTTACTACTACGGATTACCAAGTGTGGATCGCGCGTATGCGATGGAGTTGGACATCGAGGAATGCGCTCGAAGGAAAATATCAAAGACTAATAGGGGCCACGAGGATAAGAGGAGGCGATCGGCACCTCAAGCAGTTAGTCAAGGAAAGGTGCATTCGGGTGGCCGGAGTGGTGTTACTACTTACTCGGATAAGGCGAGGTGGCGTGTTGACATGTAACTTTGTAAGAGGGCCAGGACCACAGGATAGGTGTTGGGGAAAGGCTGGGAGTGTTACTATTGTGGTGGCGGAACTCACTTGAAGAAAGATTGCAGAAGAGGAAAGTTAGTCGATGCAGGAGTACTAGTCAACAATTCGGTGGCTCCAAGAGAGATTGTGACGGTCGGCTAGAGTTTGAAGCGATGCAGCGTGGCGGTTGGCTGTCGCGGAGTTTGAGACCTATCCAGAAATAGGAAGGTACATTCTTGTATATATATACGTAAATTATCCGTTGCTACTATTACCTTATTATGAGTGCGGCTTTTGTCGGTAGCTCATGTGCATTCATACATACATTATATGGTATATTGTGTATTATTGGTTATTTGCTCGATCGGGAATAATACCCCAATGTGAGATCGATATATATTACATGGTTTGTTTTGTGGATTACCGGTAGGTAATCGCGCGTGGTGTATGGATTCTTGTTTAGTCTATATATATAAGACTATGCTATATGTATATAGTTAGGGTTCGTGTGGATATGTAAAAAGTCCATAGTATGTATATGTATGTATATATATATATATGAATATATATGTGAAGCATGAATTGTAAGTTGATATTTATTGGTTCGGTATAATGTTTGTATATTCGATAAGGATATGTTTTATGTAATGACTAATATGATATTATATTAATGTTAGTGGTTACTATGCGAGTAGGATATACACTCGAATTGTGAGAGGGTTGAAGAACGTGATTTAGAAAATAATCATGGTTACACGGGAGAGATTGGCGCTTCACCGTGAGTATTGGGACGTTAACGTTGTGTTAGGATGCTTAGGGTGTGCATTGGTTGTAGACTTGGTCTAGAGCTCAAGAAAGGATAGTTTTGCGGAATATAGACGTTTCGGGCATTAGTAGCCTTGGCGATTCGTTGTGATTACCAGGTACACGAGTTTTGTGGTAGATATGATTGTTGTTTGTCGAGGTAATAGACCTTGTTACTTGGTCTGAATTTTTATTCAGTTATGTGCATTAGTTGTAGGAAACACCTACTTGATGCATTACATTGTAGTATACTAAATTCTCATTTCATCATTATTATCTCTGCCTCATTCATTACCTTAGCATAGGAGACTATTAAAGGATGCTTAAAACCTTTTAATCATGAACCTTCGCATCCTTGCTTAAAAGCTTTTGAAATCAATTTAGCCGGTACCTAAATTGGTGATCAAAAGTGGTTCGTTGGTGGACTAGGATTGGTAGTGAGTAGGTTAAACATTGACTATACCCGTTACCAAATGGATTGGACTAAAATGGAATGAATTTTCAAAACATGGCGTTAACGTGCGTGCTCTTATGTGTTATTACCACTGCGATGGGAAAATCGCGAGCGTGATTTACATGGTTTGAAATGCCGATTTGATTATCCTTGATTTGTTGGTAAATTGCTCCATAGGCAATTATAAATTCTTGTAACTTAGAATCTCTTGCGCTTGAATTTCTTTATGTGCCCCGGGACAATTAGTTTCGGTAATTGGAGGTTGAAGTGTCCTTAAATGAGTTTTTCAGGTTAAAATTTGGGGTTTAGCTTGCACGATTGGCATAGTGTTGTTCGTGTTTGTATTCGCGACTCGAGTATGAGTCATGTTATTTTCGATCGTAGTGTTGATGTTGTTGTGTCTATTGAGAGTTCTTAGACTTTCGAATTTGGATTATTAGAGTTTAACTCTCGTATATATTGTGGTGGTAGACTCGGAGTCGAGTCTAGGTAGATGACTTTGAACTTCGATGTGTTGTGGTTTGTATCATGAGTTAGAATTCGGGGCGAATTCTTTTTAAGGTGGAGAGGGTGTGGCGCCCGCTCCTTCGTTATCTCGGTTTGCGTGCTATACTTGCACTTCTTCCTTTGTTGGCGGTATGTTTGGTTGCGAGAGGGTCTAGATATGTTTGAGAGACCATATTAAGACCAAAACAATATTAGAGACTTCATATAGTTGTTGACTTGCTAAAGTCACAAGTCGTGACTTCGGACGATAGTCGAATGCGGCAGCGATTGAGGGTTTACTTCCGTTTTGTGTTCGTGACCTCGGTTTGGGTCCTAGACCTCTTTAAGATGGTTTGTTAACATGTTTAGATGCATTAGACTTCAAGTTGGAGGTGTTCCTTAAGTCTATCGATGATTTGGAAGTTTTGGAGATAGCGTTCGTCTCTATCGCGTAGTTCGGGAATCGAGTCGTAATCGCCTCTCCTTTGGGATTCTTATTCCCCTAGTTGTTATTCAACTTCTAGAAGTATTTAAGCTTCTTCATTAGCCCTTAGACTTGCCTTAAAAGTCTCCTTTCATTGCTCGTTTGATTTCGAGTTCATTCAGTCGTTAGGTTGCACGTTGTTGCACCCTTCCGTTTCGCTCCGAGTTGTTTCGGGAGTTCTTCGGTGTGTTTTAGACTTGTTTTGAGTTGGGTTAGACCTTAGAATGGTTGCCCATAAGTTTGGGACCATTTAGACAAGTTTAGACCAAGTTTTGAAGGTTCGAGGCCGAGCGCCCGCGCATGGAGTGAGGCGCCCGCCTCAAGTACCGAGAGCAACCCTTTGTGCGGGAGAACAAGCCAGGCGGCGCATGGAGGTGAGGCGCCCGCCTCACTTCGAGAATCTTTGTTAGGATTTTGCCCTGTTTTGTGTTTTGGCGAATTATACCTATTCTACCCTCATTAAACCCCTCTAAACCCTTCCTAACCTCTCATACTTAACCCTAAACATGTCCTAACATTAGTTGGAAGTTAATTAAGGTTAGATTAGTGATTGATTAGTCCTAATCTCTACTAATTGTGCAAGGAAAAGTCTATTGTGCCCTTCTTAATTTGGGGGTATAAATACCAAACCCTTTACCATTCTTTGAAATCTCTTCATTTCTTCCTCTCATTCTTACATATTAGAGAGAGAGACTCCATGGGAGACTCTTGAGCCCTAGCTTCTTCTCTCTTCGATCCTTGATGATCCAACCACCCGATTTCCTTCAAACTTCGGATTCTTGAAGCCCTCGACGAGTAGAACGACTTCACCGATCGGATTCGTGTTCTCTTGAGTTTTCACTCAAGCTAGGTAAGTTACTTCCTTTTGATTTTGGTTCATTGGCCCTAAGGAAAACAATCTATATGCTATTTGTGGGCAATGAACACTTGTATGCTATGTTTGCCCAATTTTGGGGATTTTGGAAGTATGAACTTGTTAGGAGCATTTGTAGATGACTTCTATGATTGTTGATGTATATGTTTATCCTTCATCTTGTGATTCTAGGGTTGTGAGCATGCTAGAAATCATGTTTACATTTTATTTGGGTTTATTGTGGAATTATGCCTACGATTGGGGCTTTGGATGTATGAACTCACATGATATCATGAGTAGGAACATTTAAGTGGGATTATGAGATTTATGAAATGGGTTTTGATTTATGTTGGGATTTTGTTGTGAATTTTAGGGCTCGAGAATTTAAGCCCGAATTATCGGATATATTGTTGTTAAATAAAGTGGGTATTAGTGTTAACATGGATGAAAGGTTTAAGAATGAAACTTAGTGTTTAGACTCTACGGAGTCGTAATGAGTTCAATATTGTGTTAAAGAACTCGGGTTAAAGTCCTACGTCATTTGGGTTTCGTTGACTATGTCTATGATGAATTCTTGGATTTTAGGCTTGGGAAATAAGCCGGATTAATTTTGGGATAATTTCTATAAACTTGAATGATGTGCTAAGTTTGGGTTGTATGAAATGTGATATTAAGGCTCAATGGAGTCATTTTAGGTTCAATAAGATGTTAGTGAGCCTTAGGTTGAAATCCTACGATGTTCGGGTTTGGTTGGTTTGATCGTGAGTACCCGAGCATCCCGAGTTGTGTCCCATTGTGACTCCCCCGACATAGAAGCTTATTGGGGATTTGATTAGGCGTGCTCGTTAGGGCACGGAGCATTAGAGATCAACCTATGATCTCGTATTACCTTAAGAAATGATTATTTGAATGAGTTCTCTCTTAGGGAATTTGGTCGCGTGCACATGAAAGCACTTGCGAGGATATGATCACGGCATAGTTTGGTACCCTTGAGATTGGCTTTAAGGAAGTCGAATATTTACGACGGTTGGGACTATGGTTGAGTCCGGTGAACCGTTAAGTGAAGCTAAAATGCTAAGTCTTGATTATGATTGTTCTTAGACTAAAGTATAGTCTTTGGTTTGATTTTGATTAGAGGGCTATAGTAAATCTCACATTGTGATTTCTTGAGCTTATATGCTGTGTTTGATTGGGTTGTGGCTTGAGGATTATGATTACCTCATTATGTGGTTCTTTGACTAAACTTATAAGTTGGTTGAATTTGTTAAGTATGTGCAAATATGTGCATTGTTGAAATTGGTGTGTAGAGCTTTATGTCCTACTTGATTTGGTATGCCCGCTATGATCGATCTTGGTTCTTGTTTGAGCATGAGAGTAAATATCTACTTGTGCATTGCATTGAGTCCAGCTGGCATTATTTGGTTTGTTTATTGAGTCAAGGTGGGACGATGCATCGCCTTCACGAATTATGGGATTCGTGCTTGCTATGGATCGCCGCACCTGGGACTTCACACACACCTCCACTGTAGGCCGCAGTGGGGAAGTAGCCCCTTTGCCGTATCAGTTAAGTGCCGCATTGGCTTGCTAATGAGATCGAGTAGGTTCTCGGCATGAGTCGATGAATTCACATAACATCGACGGCACGAACTAGTAACATTGTGTATTGCAGGAGCAACACAACGGAGCGTTTTGGGTATCTTCTCTATCCCTTATGTGGCTTACTATGAGCACTTATATGAAAGATAACGTGATATGTGATTTATGAAGTTCATGATACTTGATGAATTAATACAGGTTTATTGTTGATATACGATTTAGATGCCATGAGTTTATATATGCTTGTGCATTATGCCATGCCACGCCATGCTATGCCATACATTGCATTTAGTAACTTACTGGGTCATTATGACTCATTTCGTGTGTTTGTTTTCCTTAGTTTTGCAGTGATCCGTTAGTACCGCGTGGCGGCTTCGGATAGTGATTCCTAGAAGGTGGTCTTAGGGCTTTAAGCTTGGGTTTATTATCATTACTGTTATTATGTATTGTGAGACACGTATGTAAAGTTACGTAGACTTTACTTGGGTAGTTTATGTTAGTATTTTGTTATTGTATTATTTTGGGAGCCGACTTGCTTGGTCGAAATGTTGTATCTTTAGAAGTTATTCCTTGTTATTTCGAGTATGCTCTAGCTCATTCATTCTAGTATTGTTGGTATTGTCATCTCCGACGGCGTTAGTCGTGAGACTTGTGTTTAGTTGTTAGAATTTGAATATCTTCTTCTTTTAGTTGATTTGTTCCTCCGGCATGTTATAGCCGTTGAGTTGTCGTTTATCAGGTTGGGTTCTTGATGCTTCGCCGGCCTTAGGTTGCCGATGGTTGTTGTCCGTGCGCAATGTTGCGTCACGCGAGTCGTAGATTTGTCGAGAGATAGTCGTCTCTCAGCCTTGTATTCCTTAGTTTATAATTATAGGCTTTGGTCCCACTTATGATTTGCTTCCGCAGATTTTAGTTTTGGTTATTCGGTTTTGCCGTTATGGCTTTACGTTCCTGTTTAGAGTTTGTTGGTTCAACTCTTGACTCGCACCACTACGCTTAGCGGGTGCTTGTCCATCTTTTAGCTCGTCTTGACGGCACGACCTTGGGATTCCGCATTGGGGTTCGGGTCGGGCTGTCACAATTTTGGTGTATGGTTAGAAGCCCCTAGTGTGCTACTAATAGCTCGGTCGCAATGGGTCGAAGATGACCTTTTACCAAGAGAGAAGGTTGCTTTATCGAACTTATGTTTTTAATAGTTTGTGGGTCCACATTGTGAAATGACTCATTATCAACCCGTGTAGTTTTATCATGTTTTTACATGAGTCGACTCGGTTTTTTTTTTCATATAACAGATATTTCGGCGATAGATGGTGTTCAAAGATCAAGAAGAAGACTCGACAAGCTAATATAGGAGAAGCAAGAATTTACCAGACTCGAATATAGATAAAATACCTTTGGAAAGCTCGATTTGAGGACTTGGTTGAACTTTTGAAATAACGAAGACCAAATAGATTCGTGAGCATACTCTCGCAATGATGGGCTATAGGCATCAATATGGGCAAAAGACATACCCCTGGGTTTGAAAACCCCCAGTCCTGAATTTTTGCGTATGATCCTTGAGTTGCCTGACTTTACTGGATTTCCCGACTTTCCAGACTTTTCTGCTTTCTTGGCTTCTTGGCTTTCCGAACTTTCCTTTCTTCCCTGGCTCCCTATCGGTCTTGGCTTCTTGGCTACTTTTTTTCTGCTTTCATTTCATTTTTTTATTCTTTTTTTTTTGAAGTGGAAGACCTTGACATCTCGAAGTAGGACTTACTGAATTTTTTTTTAAAATCGAAAGTGAACGATGCATTTATCAAGTAGTGATGCATTTATAGGAGGTTAAAAGGGAAGAGGAATTTGAAGATGGGAATTGAGAATAATGGTGAGTGGATTTCCTGTTTTTTCATGTTTTGGGAAACAAAAAGAAATCACATAGAAAATACCTTCTTTTTTTTAAAAGTAAATCAAAGCATTTTACCGAACCCGAAGGCTGCCTACGTTACTCATTTCGAGGCTCAGGTCATCGTAGTTCAACTCTGACAGAGAAATTTTCATTTTGCTAATCTTTTTTTTTTATGAATTTGAAAGAATAGAGTTTTTCTTTTCTTGCTCGAAGAGAATGAAATCATTTATATATATATATATATATATACTTTTTTTTAAATGATCATTTTTATATGTATTTTTTTTACAAAAAGAAACAATTTTTTTTTGAAAGGAAAAGAGAACTAAGTATTACACATAAATTTTTTTTATTAGAAAACTCCTTTTTTTTGTTTTTTTGCGATCCTTGAAACGAGATGTGATGATTACGTAGCTCTGAACAATCATCTCTAGAGAATAAATGATACTAATCAATTTTTTTTATTTTTCAATCCCTACAAATTTGTTAGTGGTACAAAAGAAAAACAACAAAGATCTCAATATATATAAACACAACACAAGATTTATAGGAAAGAAAACATTTTTATTTTTGATGATTTTTTTTTGAAAGGTGGAATAACAGGAAAAATGTATGCACCAAATGGTAAAAATGGCGATCCGACGGATAAAATGGACCCAACATCGAACAAACTTGTTCAAAATGGGGAACGGGCCACATAGGAAGAGGTTGGGCGCTACCCAAAGTCAATTTGGTCGCCGCGCCCTCAACAATTGTGAATGTTCACTTTTGGGCTTTTGGCATTTCACTCCTTTCACCTTTTTCCCTTCTGTCATTTAGGCCCCTCTTAATTTCCTTTTAACTTTTTGGTCCGCTTAACGTACTAAATTTAAATTTAAAAAAAAAACAAATAAATTTTTGTTTGCATAATTTTTATCTAATTTTTTTTGTTGAACATTTGTTTTTTTGAAAAACGAAATTATTATTATGTGTGTGTGTATATATATATATATATATATTATTTTTTTAATGAAATGTTTTTTTTTCAAAAACGATTTTTTTTTCTTTTGCTTTGAGAAAATGAGTTTTTTTTCTTTTTTTTAAAAAGAGATGAATTATTTTTTTTAATATTAGAATACAAATTTCTTTCCCTTTTTTTTTGAAAACTCTTTTTTTTTATTATCTTTATTTCGGAAAACGATTTTTTTAATCGATTTTTTTTTTTGAATTGAAAATTATATACATACACAGGAAACCAAATAAGAAAAAAACAAGCATATTGATATTAAAGGAAAGAATATTTTTTTTTGATAAAAAAATAATACAAACATGTATGGATGTACAAATAATATGACAGAATAAAAGAATATGTACATTTATTTATTTATTTATTTTTGTTTTTGCGCAACATAAATAAATTAAACAGATATATATATAAATAAAATAAAGCAATAATAAAATAACGCCCCAGCCCCTTTTTTTGTTATCCTGCCCGAATTTCCATTTTTTAATATATTCATAACGGGACCCGAAACGAAACTACTGCATGTTTATGGTTATGCACAAATATACATACAAATATATATACAAACACGATATTTAAATAGTTGAATAAATATAATAAGCATATTTAGCCAAAAGAAAAACTTGTTTTCTTTTGTTCGAAAAATGAGTCTAGCCCTCCATTTTTATTTTCTTCAAAATAAAAACGACGTCCCCAGCAGAGTCGCCACTATGAGTGCCCCGGAAAATCATTCCCCCGGATCACGCGCTCCCTTTTTTAGGGGAACATGCGGCTCAGTGAAGACATCACTCTTTTCATTCTGTCTTCCCTTGTTTAAGGGAAAACGAAATTAAAAGTGCAAAAAACGTGTTGTCAAAAGCGCGTTGAATACGTCTCGGTCACTGAGTGTGCTTTAGTCCACTATGAGTGCTTTGGGTTTTTCTGTATCTCATCCTCACTTTTTTAGAGGAAAACAAGATACATAAAATGCATCACCATTTTCATTCTATCTTCCTTTGTTTAGGGAAAAACGGAAAAGTGCAAAAAAAAAAGGATGTTGTGAAGGCGCGTGGGAACACGCCCTGCCTCACCGTGGACTTGGGTTCATTTTGGATCACTATGAATGCTTCGGATTTTTTTCTATATCTCATCCTCTCTTGTTTAGGATAAAACAAGATACAGAAAATGCATCACCCTTTTCATTCCATCTTCCCTTGTTTAGGGGAAAACAGAAAAGTGCAAAAAAAAGATGTTGCGAAGGCCCGTGTGAACACGCCCTGCCTCACTGTGATCAAAATGTTGTAACAGAGTCGCCATCTTTATTTTAAGAAGAAATAAAGAAAAACAAAAAATAACCAGATTTTGTAAAAAGGGTTCACAGGCTAAGTTATGAGGTGGTAAGGTGTTAGGCACCCAACTCGCCCTTTCGGTCTCAAAACGTTTGGCTAAAATATGCTTTTATCATATTTATTTAGCAGTTGAAATAAAGCATTTAAACATATATTTCTGGATCTATATTATTACAAACTTGCAGCAGCCTTCTTTTAGGAATTACAAATATATTTATAAATATTTGGCGATAATAATAGCTCTTTTTAGTGCTATTTTCTATAGAAATCCGGGCAGCATAACTGCTTATATTTTTACATTGGGCCGGCTGAAAATAGCACTTTTTTAATTAAACCTCTTAAAGGCTTACCTTTCAGATCGTGGGGTGTGCTCGCTCTGTCCTTCCGGGAGAGGGAGTCTTTTGCTATTGCGGAGATTCAGGCAGAGTAACTACTTCCGAAAGTTTCTTTTAGGCCTCGGGAAACGGGAGGAGCAACTGCTTGCCTCTAGCGGATTTGGACTCTGGATTTGGGCAGGGCAACTGCTCTTTTTGGGATTTTGGAACAGGGGAAATAGGGTGGAATCCTAGCGGGGAGGTTAAGGTTCACTTTGACCGGTTAGTTTTGTGTTTGGGGGAGATTTGACGGAGCTTCGAGGCTTAGAAGAGGGATATCTCTCAAGACGATCACTCTCTGCGTAAAGCGTAAGCGGTGTGTGAAATTTTTCCGTCCCAATTCCTGAAGTCGGGCACCTTTATTTATAGGTGGGAGTGGGGATCCCTTCGTCATTAAGTTTTTTTCTTTATGTGCTTCATCGGCTTGTACCGCGCACTTGAGAGATTATCTCGAAAGCAAATTGCAACAGTGCACAAGGCACTATTGGGCACCACCCATGGAGGGGGTGGCCGTTGTGCCATGTAGGAGTGAGGGTGGCGCCAGTGGGGCTTTTCTTTCCTCTTTTTGACACTTTGGCCGCTGTATTTCATTATTTAGGCATCCTGCCTTTTTTTTTTTTTTTTACATTTTAAACCCTGTAACTTAACATCCGTTAGTCCTTTTAACAGTTCTTGATATTTTATGCCATGTTACATACCAGGGGTACGAAATTGGAGTGTCTACACATTCATTAATTTCTTCTTGGAATAAGGTGATTAGCCGCTATTGGTTTCTGCCAAGCGCCCCAGTCTTAACATATATTTCATCTTTCTCAACATGTTTAGTGAGACTATTTCTCCATCAATTGTAGTCTTTTGCCCTGTGATGTATGTTTCTCGTGTGTATTCAATGGTGTTAACTCTGTCTTGAGAAATGACTTCAAAACCATTAAGGAAAATACCAGTGTCATCATGCTCTATGTCGAGGATGGGGATGTCTCACTTTTCCTTGTTTTCTATTACTTTATCAGTGAGGGTAATCTTCTTTTTTTTTTGTTTTTGTTTTTTTAAGGAAACAGGGACGGGACCCTGCACAATTTTATTAAAATAAAAACTATAAATACACTGAGGGGGACAACCAGCCAAACCCACAACCGGTCAGACAAAGGAGCCTTACCTCTAACATAAAACATGAAAACCCCGAAAACAAACCTAACTGCTGACTCATTTTCTAAAATTATAAATACCCATAGAATCATCACGGAAAACTTGTCGAACATTAGGGGGAAGCTGAGCCAAAGATTCATACAATCTATACATTCTGTCAGTATAAGCCACCTCCGCAAGCTTATCAGCCATTCTATTTATTTCCCTGTAAACATGTCAAATTTCATATTCCCCTAACAAATTTTTACAATCGAATAGCTCACTGTCATATTTCCACGGAAAATGATGTCTCCCCAATAAACCATTAGCCGCCACCAAGGAATCTGTTTCAACAAAACTCCTATTATTATTCATTCGCCTGCATAGAATTAATCCATCTCGCAAAGCCAGAATCTCCGCATACATGTTCGTGCCTTGACCATAGAAACAAGAAAAGGAACAAACCAAAGAACCACAGTTGTCCCGAATAACGCCACCTCCTGTACACAAACCATTCCTAGCCGAACCATCTGTATTAAGCTTATAACTATTACTCGGAGGAGGTTACCATCGAAGCCAGTTGCCTTTATTCCATAAAACTTTTTGCACCACAACCCCAATACACTGTAAACTGATACTTCCCAATGTACTACTTACCTTCTTCGGCTTATACCCTCTCATAATATCTTGCATGCTGCTGCTAATGCGTTTAAAGATCCCTGCATGTATCATGGGTTTATCATCAAAAATCGCCATGCATCTCGCTTTCCATAGCTCCCAGCAACCAACCATAAAAACTCCAATCTTACACTCTAGTGAGGATAATCACTATGTGACTATCGTGGATGAATTTAACCCGTTGGTGGAGAGACGAGGCTACCCCTTTCACTCCGTGAATCCACGGATGGCCCAACAGTAAACTGAAAGTAGCTGGAATATCCAAGACTTGGAACTTTACTAGCATGGTGAGAGGTCCATTTATCATTGCTAATGTTACCACTCCTAAGATGCAACGACTGGTGTTATCATAAGCTTTCACTTTCTGTGATGAGAGGGTTAATTATGAGATTTGTGTCCCCAATTTGGCTAATGTACTTGCAGGGCAGACATTCAGAGATAAACTGTTGTCTACTAGGACTCGTGGTACTCTCTTTTCCATGATTCCGACAGTGATGTGCAAAGCATCTATGTGGCCGGTTCCTTTTTTTGGTAAATCAAGGTCAGTGAACATGATCATATTTCCAAAGTGGATGTTCCCTATCATTTGGGTTAACTCATCAGGAGAGGTCTCAATAGGGGTGACTGCTTGACTCAGAGACTTAGCCAGAGTGTCACGATATGTTTTGGAGGCACAAGCCCCAGATGGATATGTTGGCTTGAGTCTTTTTCATCTGGGCTAGTAGGATAGCTTCCATATCTCTAGCCCCAATGTTGACCTTTTTGTCTTTGCCAAAGTGATCACCAATTTCTTGGTTTGGTTGGCAGGCTCGACCCGATCTAGTAAGACAATTGACATCTCCGCCTATCCAAGTAAAGGCTAATCTGAAAAACCAAGCTATTACCACTTCCAGTTCTTCATCTGAGTTGGATGATTCCAGTGATGAAGACTACAACGCTTAGAAGGAAAAGGATATTGAAGAAGAAGATGAAATTTCAGCTGGAAAAGAAGAAGCTCATCATGATGTTCCAGAATCTGATGAGCAATTAAATGAATCCTTTGATGGGCCTACATTCATGCCTTCATCCATACCTACACTGTCTGTAAGCTTTGCTCTTAATATTTGTTTCTACACTTCAACTGCTTTGAATAAATTCAAGTCTTTGCATGGTAGAACTTTACAGGAAGAAAGAGTGTGGGATAAATCTCAGTTTACCAAGAATAACCTAGAAAAATTCTTCTTTGATAGGAGCTTGTTAGAAACTGTTCAATTTGCCAAACCATACTCTATGGAACTTATATTTGAGTTCTATGCCAATCTTCCCGCTAGCATACAGAAGATGTCCTCTCCTAACTATGGTATAACCTATGTTAGGAAAACAAATGTGAAATTCAGTCCCTTGGTCATTAATGAATTCTTACATTTAAACCTGTGTCCCATGAACACCATTGCCCTAGAACTTACCAAAGGAAAGAAGGCCAGTTTCAAGTACCCATTTCACTCATCCAGACTTTCCTCATTTTATAGTTTTTACACAAAGTTTGCACTGAAAATTGGATCCCTTCTGGGAATGCTCGGGTAGTCACAGAAGATCATGCCTAACTTCTATACTGTATTGGAAAAAGGCTTCCCTTCAACCTAGGGAATGTTCTTTTTAAGGAGATAGCATCTTTTGCAACCTCTATATCCACTAAATGTGCCTTATTCCCTAGCCTAATCCATCAAATATGTGGGGAACAAGGTGTTCCTCTCTACCCTTATGACAAACTTAGGCCCTCTCTAAAGACCCTCCATATATCTTTTTTTTTTTTTTTTTTTTTTTTGTAAGGAAACAGGGACGGCACCCTGCAGAATTTTATTAAAATGAAAAACTATAAATATAAGTACACTGAGGGGGACAACCAGCCAAACCCACATACGGGAGGACAAAGGAGCCTTACCTCTATCATGAAACATAAGAAAACCAACAACATAAAACTAACAGCTGACATTTTTTCTGAAATTATAAATACCCATAGCGTCATCTCGGAAGACTTGTCGAACATCAGGGGGAAGTTGAACCAAAGAATCAAACAATCTATATCTTCGTCGATAAGCCACCTCCGCAAGCTTATCACCATCCTATTTATTTCCCCAAACATGCCGAATACCATAATCCCCTAACAAGTTTTTACAATCAAAAGCTCACCGTCATATTTCCACGGAAAATGATGTCGCCCCAGTAAACCATTAGCCGCCACTAAAGAATCTGTTTCAACAAACAGACGGTTAATATGCATTCCTCTGCTCAGAATTAGGCCATCCCGTAAAGCCATAATCTCCGCAAACATGTTCGTGCCTTGACCGTAGAAACTAGAAAAAGCACAAACCAAAGAACCACAGCTGTCCCGAATAACACCACCGCCTGTACATAAACCATTCCTAGCTGACCCATCCGTATTAAGTTTATAACTATCACTCAATGGAGGTTCCCACCGCAGCCAATTGCCTTTATTCCATAACGCTTTTTGTATCACTACCCCAAGGCACTGTAAACTAATACGGCCCAGAGAACTACTTACCTTTTTCGGCTGAAACCCTCTCATAATATCTTGCACGCTGCTTGAAATGCGTCTAAAAATTCCCTCACGCTGCATAGGTTTATCGTCAAAAATTGCCACACATCTCGCTTTCCATATCTCCCAACAACTCACCATTAAAACAACAATCTTGCACGCCCCAACTTGATTTTTGGCCGATGATCTTGTCAGCCAAATGTCACATAAATGTTGCACAGAATTGTAAGAAGAGATGGTATGAAAATATCTAGCAAGTTTTTCCCAAATGTACCTGGCTGTTTCTGAATGGACAAAAAGATGAGTAATAGATTCTTGTTGGTGATTCTGGACACAACAAACGCATTTCGAAGCCAAAGCCACTTGTTTAGAACTTAGGCGCAAATCAACTGGCAATGCACCATAACATAACTTCCACATAAACCCACTGATATTGAAAGGCAACCACTTTTGCCAAATTTTTTTAGCCCATGCAATCTTCGGCAATTTCACCCTATTCTCGCCGCTGCTTTTAACCCGAAACTCACCTGAGTTTGTGTGTATATATACTAGAACATCATCCTTGTGATCCTGAATTCGAACCCGTTGAGCTTTCAGATAAACCTCTGCAGTTAACAAATGAGCAAACTGATCCAATATTGGCAGCACCTCTCGAACACGCAGATTAATATCCATAGGCTGTGGGCCTTCAAGCCGATAACCACACCAATTTTCTCCCCAAAAAGATACCTCTCCTCGTCCTATAACCCATCTACTGTTTTGATGAAGATCTGTCAAATGTTTGTAGATAGATTTGCTAACCGAAGACATAGAACTGTGATTTACTGTTGTGCCATACTTCGATCGCGCGTACTGAGCCCATAGACTAGAACCTGTCAAAACAGCCCATGCTAGTTTAGCCTGCAGAGATTCCATTACTTGAGTTAAGGGACGAATACCTAAACCTCCTTCATCCATTGGTCGACAAATAACATTCCAAGCAACCCAATGTGTACGCTTTTCGCCACTGTTACTCCATAAAAAGGCTGCCATCGCCGATTCAATCCGCAACAACACTTTCTTCGGAACCCGAATTGTAGCAAGAGTATAAACTGGAATGCTGCATAGAATTGATTTAATGAGCGTAATCTTTCCACCAAATGATAATAGTTGAGCTTTCCACCCATTGATCCGTTGCATAATTTTGTTTGCCAATGAATCGAAATAAATTGTCTTACTCCTCCCTTGAAATAACGGAACACCCAAATAAATCATAGGAAATGACTTATGCGAACATCCCATTAAATCCTGGATTTGATGAATCCTCCTGGCAGTGCTTCTCCTAGAAACATAAAACCCGCTTTTATCCATATTTATTAATTGCCCCGATGATTTTTCATAATCACATAAGAGTTTCCGTAAACCTTGCAAAGAAGCACGACTAGCATTGCAAAAAATGAGCATATCATCCGCGTACAAAAGGTGCGATATGACAATACCCCCCCTACCATGAGCATACGGCTTGATCATTCCATTCTCCAAATTTCTTTTGAGCTGAAAGGATAAAATTTCTTGAGCTATAATGAATAACAATGGCGACAAAGGGTCTCCTTGTCTAACTCCCCGAGTTGATTTAAAGAATCCATAACTCTCCCCATTGATTTGTATAGAGTACCATATATTATTCAATAATCTAGCAATCATATTACAGTTCCCTTCGTTAATCCCACAAGCTTTTAAAGTCCGCAGAAGGAAATCCCATTCTATTCTATCGTAAGCCTTTGACATGTCAATCTTGAAAATGACGTTACCTCCTCGCACCTTTTTATCTATCCGATGAACTAAATCATGTGCCAACACCACGTTATCCTGTATACTTCGACCCTTAACAAAGCCAGTCTGTTCATCCGAAATTAACTTGGGCAGCATCGTTGACAATCTAGTAGCTAGAATTTTTGAAATAATCTTACCCGCGAAAGGACAAAGACTGATTGGTCGATAATCACCAAGGGCTGATGGGTCTGAAATTTTCGAACAAAGACAATTGAAGTTGTTGCAAGCCCTTTATGAATTTCGCACTCGAAAGAAGGCCTGAATCGCTCGAACCAGATCCTGTTTTATGATCTCCCAACAAGAAACAAAAAACCAGCCAGAGAAACCATCGTTCCCAGGTGCACTATTTGGATTCATACCTTTAATAGCTTCTAAGATTTCCATCTCCATAGGAACAGCACCCAATATGAAGTTATCTTGTTCATTTACTTGCCTCGGAAAATCATGAAATAACTCCTCATTTAATTGATGATCGGATCTTGAAAAAAGATTCGAAAAAAATTCCACCGCCTTATTGCCAATACGGTTATTATCCGTACACCACGAACCATCATCGTTCTTTATTTTAATAACATTCCGTTTGCGCCGCTCTTTTATACTTGCATGGAAAAAACTAGTGTTTTTATCTCCATCTTGAACCCACAGTTGTCTAGCTTTTTGTTGAAGCATTTCGGCATCCCATTTAACCAATTGAGCAAGCTCCGCCTTAGCCATCGCCAAATCCGTAAAAATTCCATCCCCCCCTAATCTTATGCTCTCATCTTCCAAAAACAAAACCTTCTCTTGTTGTTGAGCTAGTCTTCTCTGCACATTTCCAAAAACATTCCAGTTCCAATGTTTTAATTCTCGCCGCAAGAAATGAAGTTTTCTATGAAACACCTCCATATCATCCCCACCTACATACCGATTCCATTGTTGCTCAACGAACGGAATAAAACCTGGATGATCAGTCCACATTCTTTGAAAACGAAACCTACCTTTTATCTTCGGGATAAACGGAAAACTCACCAATAACGGAGAGTGATCAGAATGAGTACGGCACAAATGATCCACTGTTATTCCTGAAAAAGATGAAGTAAAATTCCCATTTACGATGACCCTATCGAGACGTTGCCAAATTCTCCTCCCAGCTTCATGGTTGTTACACCACGTAAACTTACTACCTTCAAAACCAAAGATCCGCAAGGCCAGCCTCAATCATAAATTCATTGAACTCCTGTATCCCATTATCATCATATCCCGAACCACCCAACTTTTCCGAATGATTTGCTATAATATTGAAATCACCTCCTACTACCCAAGGTTCCGTAACATCATTAGGTATACTCAAAAGATCCCTCCACAATGTCTGCCGAATGACTCTCAAACAAGATGCATACACAAAAGAAGCCAACACCTGAAACCCCGTCCCCCATGAAAGACAATCAAGCTGGCGAGAACTAGCTGTCACAAACCGAACATCAATGCGTTCATCCCATAATAACCATATGTGCCTATTTATTGGATTTTGATGCATAGAAAATTTAAACCTTAACTTACGAGCAATAGAAGACAATCGATCGCCCGATAGCTTAGGTTCTAAGAAAACACACAAATAAGGATTATGTTGCCGTACCAATGCTTTAACATAATCTAAAGTATCTTTGTTACCCATTCCTCGTAAATTCCATATCAATACCGTCATTAAAAAACTTATTGAGTTGGAGGAATAACTGAGGTCTCAGCCTTACTAGTCTGTGCCCGAGTTCGGCGTTGATTTTCCTTATCGAACTTCTGCTTTTTAGCTTTCTTATTCAATTTTTTGCACACCTTCTGAAAGTTCTTAATTGAAGAATCACCATGAAGACCATCCTGCAGATTATCGAGAGAAACTGTGCGGGTAAGTTTCTCCTTGAGATCATTGTTCCCTTCATCAGCAAAAAAGAGTTTCCCTTGCAACCTTGTTTGTGGCTTCATCATCCTCCTGAAACCCATCCAAAACGCCAAAAGAGTTAGATAGAGAAACCCCTTCTGGATCCGATTCTTTAGAGTCTTCCTTGTCATCTTTGTCATCCCTCAGTTGATTAACAACATTCTCCTTATTGATGTCTTTAGATGCATTCTGAGTTGTTTGCCCATCCAAAATAGACGTACTTGGAAGGTCCACCACTATTGTCTCCTGCAAATTACCTTCCTGAATGTTCTTATCTCCCTTCTTGCCTGAACTGTGAACATCAATGACTTCTATTTCAACCGGCTCTCCTTGAGAATTTTTTGCCAAAGACACTGAAGCCCCATCTCCTGTGACACGATGTTTAACCGGAGTCCACCGCTGATTCTGATTATGAATATTAGTTGGTTGAGGGGGATCAACCTTAACATTAATACCCTCTTTCGGATGGCCTTCCTTAATAGGATTCAAAGGTGGCTGCCTAGCATCTTTAACATCCTCTTTTGACGGTTTTGCATTACTAGGTACTGAGACGAAAGGAGCCTTCCCCTTATCAGTATTCATCTCCCGCCGTTGTCCCTTCCTACATTGAATAGTCGAATGTCCGAGTAAACCACATCCCGTACAAAAACGAATGTTTCCCTCAAATTCCAACGATTGCCAAAACCCATTATCCTTGCTAGAACCAATCCACACCCTAGATGGCAATGGTAGGGAAACGTCGACCTCAATACACATCCGGGCAAACATAGGCCGAACCAACGAGAGAGTTTTGTCATCCACTCTTAAAAAATGCCCCAAAGTATTCCCAATACATTCTAGAAAGGACGGATTAAAATATGTAAGGGGAAGATGATGAAGGCGAACCCACACCACAACCTTCGTAATATCCTTGCGAAACGCAAAATCCGCCGACCACCGAAAGGATCTATACATACATGATTGGATCATGTGAGATTCCTTAGACAAGGCTAAAATCATATCCTCCGCCGAAGACAACCGAACCATTACATGACGAGGATCTAATAAGCCAACAACAAACGGTCCTTTCAACCTCCAATTCTTAGCAATATCATCCTGAATAACTTGAATTGTAGGCCTTCCTGTTGAAAATTTGAGAATTAAAGTATTCTCAAACTGTTTAGAGGCTGCTTCTAATTCAACTGGAGTGAATAAACATCCTGGATCACCATCAACTACCACAGCTTGACGAGGAACCAGCGGCACTGCTTGCAAAACGGGAGAGTTGTTTCCCACAAAATGTTTGGGCTGTGCAGCCACATTAGCATATGATGCAGTAGGTTTAGTGGTTGAGTCTGTTGACGGAATAGGGGGAACTGCCGGATTAGGAGGCGGTTCCGCCATGGCTGCCGCCATGCAAAACTTACCCTAATTGGGCCGCCAAAACACAAGAGAGACAAACCCTAGAGAGAGAAAGTAGAGAGAGAAAAATAGTTTTTCAGTTCACCCTCCATATATCTAAACTTCTGTTGACTTCAACTAAGAGAGAAATTGATTTACCCCAAGTCTATCCCTTTCCTAAATAAACTGCACAGAATGTTGTCTCCAATGTGGTCCTTGATGAAAGCACATCTGCTACCCTACATACTTCCAGAACCATTGCCATAGACACTTCTATTCAGGTATCTCAGATAGACCTCCTCAACCAGCAAATAACCAATCTCCTGGCCATTGCCCTCAGTTCTAGACAAAACCATGGGGGAGTGGTCTCTGATAATGCTGAAGCTGGTGATAATGTTGGAGCTACTACTAAAGCTGAAGCTGGTGATGTTGTGTAGCTGCCTCTATTACTTAATTATATAAACTCTTTTGATCAGTTGTATAATCTTTTGTATTGGGCTATGACCAAACAATTCAACCTTGCCTACTTAATGTTTTTGAATTTCCTACTTTAATGCCTTTAAAACTACTCTTTTTTTGGATCACATATATTTGTATAATTCTGATAGGTATAAAATAGTTTGTCATATTCAATTGTAATCTCAAAATATTATTAATACCTAATTTAGGGGGAGTTCCTGTGTGTTTCTACTTGTCTAACTTAGGGGGAGTCATTATTTTTTTTCTTCATGTTATACTGTGTTTTCAAACCTATAGTATTTAATTGAGCGGGAGTTTTCTTTTTTATATATACTTCAAACATTTTCATCCCCTAAAAACCTTATGTTTGTTTTTTGTCTAGAAAGGCAAAAAAGGGAGAGATTGTTAGAGATTTATAAATTGATTTTGTTTTAATTGTTTACTTAGTTAGAGTATATTAATTAATTGTTTTACCTTTCTTGGAATTTAACTTGATTAAATATTAAATTTTTATGTCTTTTATAAAAAGGTTATTTTGGAGACTTTAATTATATTGGTTTACGGTTTATATAAAGTTTGTATAATGTTTGTTTTATGTTAGGGTTGTGTCGTTTGTCTTGTCTTTTAAGGACACGACTGGCCTAATTTATTCTTGTATAGAATCCGTGCTATATGGTCAGTCAGTATGACTTAGAGTTAGAGTCTACACCCCATTACTCTCTACACCTCACTCATTTCCTAAATCTCTCTCTACACCCCAGTTAAGTACCTACTGTACCCTTGTCTAACCAACCCAATTAATAACCCACCAACTAGGTTAATTACATACCTACTCCTCCCACCAAAGTTTGGACGGTTGCAGCCGACTTTGAACGCACGAACAACTCCCTCCCCTTTCTGCGCACAAACTCTACAATTCGTCCAAGAAAAAAACGAACCATTACTCCCAGCAACAACATCAGCATTCTATGTTTCACTTTCTATTGCTTCATGTTTTGAAAGTCATCCACAATGTCTTCATCTATTGGTATAAATTTTCATCATCTTCTACATTTAAATACTAGTTTTAGATATAATTTAAATATCAATAACCATGTAGAGTTAAATACTAGCTAGTATGAAATCATGAATTTGTGTTGAATTTCCTTTAAAAAATACAAAAAAGAATTGAATTTTTTTTTCTGCAAAAACCCACCAGTGTTCGGACCTGGTTTGAAGAACACTCAATAGGCAGTTCATCTCATGCTGGTCGAACACTCAATAGGTTGTTCATCCCAAGCTGTTCAAATAGTCAATAAGGTGTTCATCTCACTCTGGCCGGACAGTCTATGGATTGTTCATCTCACTCTGGCTGAACTGCCCAGGGGTTGTTCATCTCACGCTGCCCAAACTTTTCATAGGTTGTTCATCTCACTATGGCTGGACACTAAGGATACAGTTCATCTTACCCTGGCCGAACATGCCCCTTGCAGTTCATCACACACTTGCCGAAACTCAGACTGGGCACACTTTTCTTGCCTGATTTTGTTTTATTTGATGAACACCCTTATTTGATGCTTAGAGGAAAAGTAATCAAAAAAATGTATGAGAGGATAACGAGAAGGCCGACAGCATCAACTAGAAAAGAAATGGATGCACAACGTCAACAAGAACTAGAAGTTGAACTAGAACAACTACATGAGATGCTGCAGGGGCAGGGGCAGTTGCAGGACTAGGGGCAGGAACATGAGCATTATCAGTCAGATGTTGAGCATTTTCTACAGGATCATGAGCCTTTTCAACATGATCAGAAGCCTTTTTAGCACGATGAGGTGCCTTTTCAGCACGATCAGGATCAAAAGCATGAGCACTTATTTGGGGGTTAGCTTGAGCGTTGATTTCCCGGTGGTTCGCGTGATCCATTGTTGCTGACTTCGTATGAGTCACACGTAGCTGCATTTATTTGGGTTGGTAAAGAAGAGTGGGGAATTCTAAAATGCCACAATCACACACAGAAATTGCTTAATTGGGCTGGTAAAGAAGAGCGGGGAATTCTCGAAGGGGGTGCGAGGGGCTACGCCTCCCGTGGTACGTATTTTTGGAATTTACGCATCAAGGCAGTCGCGTTTGGCCTAGAAGACGTGAGGGTGTAAGAAGAAGCGGTCGCATCAGGCTACCACGTTTGCTTTTGGAGAATCCCCGATACTGGAAGCGGTCCCGTCACATCGGCAGGTTGTCCCAAAAATTGAAGCGGTCGTGTCAACTAAAGTGAAGTGACCGCGTGGAAGCAAGGCGATCACGTCACATGGAATGAAGCGACCGCACGGTGTCAGTTTAGATTTTTGTATTGCATATTATATTTAATTATAACCCTAGAATGTGTGAAAGGTTGGCTCTAACAATATTTTGAAAGTCCATCGACCCCAAACTCTCTCTCTTTTCTCTTTCGATTGATCTTTGTTATTACTTTGTTATTGTAATATTTGGTTTCGCTACCCACAATAGTTACCAAACACTACCTAAAAGATAATGTTAATTGTATTTGGAATTTACATTTCAAATAGACTTGGACTATAAATGTGTGTTGCTTTCATTGCGATTGTTGACAAAGTACATGCTTCGTATCCCACGACTCTAGTATTTTGATTGTTTAATTTTGTATTGCCCTATTTTTCTACTCCATATTTCATGAAGACAAAAACATATAAAAGACGATCTTACATATATTTTATGTAAGACGGATCCGCTTGACCCGACTCACCGTGTGTTGTTGGGTTGAGTTGTGAGAGTTTTGAATCTCCGTCTTATTAATTAAGATCAGTAGTATGGTCTCACAGGAGACGTGCGCTTTCATGAATGTCATCTACCATGATATATTGCACTGTAGTATGAAAGAGTGGGTACAAAACTAGTTTTTGGTTTAAAAATAGAATGAATTGCTGATATGTCATTTATGATTAATACCTTGATAAAAATTAAAATGAAGAAAAGAGTAAATTCTCCTCGAAAATGAAGATTTGTTTTTTTGAGATATCAAGAGCTTTTGAAACCAAAAGAGGTATGTTATATCAAGCTAGAGTTTATGGTATTTCTAAATGCTTTAGTGTTAGTATCGCCGAATCAATTTTTTCCCTTTTGTAAGTATTCATATGAACATTCCAAATCCTCATCAACTTAATCATACAACCTTTTTTGTTACTAGTTGTTAGTATCTTTAAATTCTTCGGAGAACATAAGCCGCTGCAATAAGGTTAAATTTAATCCGATTAGGACTTTTTGCTAACCTAACTGGATTCACCTTGTTTTTGTTGTTTGAAATAATAGTTCAAAAATAACGAAACGATACCGGGAAATTCATGGAATGGGATGACATTGACGATTGTAGTTACCGGTGCCAGAGAAAAGGAATCGCCTCTCATCTCGTCCGAAAGATTTGGACGGTTTGGGAATGATTTTGGAGAAATTGTCATAAGCGATGGAGAGAGAGAGAGAGAGAGAGAGAGAGAGAGAGAGAGAGAGAGAGAGAGAGAGAGAGAGAGAGCAATGGGGCTTCAAGGAATGGAAACCTAGTAAATGGAGGGATCTGCAGATGCCAAAGAAGAAGACGACGGCATTGCCCATGACTAGATGCTCTCGGCGATTTTGGGAAAACAAAATAGTTTATTGATTTATTTGTTAGGTTAGAATAAACTTATTTTAGTTAGAACTAGGGTTAGAAAGTATGTAAAAAAAGTGGAACCCACTAAAAGCCACATTACTACACAGTTTTGAGAACTAAGAGCATCTTCAATGGTGTGGTTCCCAAATTGAGCTCTTTGTGGGTACCACATGCTACATTCCCCATTCTAATAACACACCTCCTTTAATAACAAAACTAACCAATGGTTAGATTCCTTAATTGAGTTCTTTTTAGGTCCCACTGTCAAATCATCCGCTTTACCTTTACTCTCCTTTATTTATACTTTTCAAACAAATAAATTTATAAATAGTTTTACTTAATATATTCCATTTTACAAATACTTTGTACAATATAATAAGTTGTCTATTTAGTTTTAATTAATAATTGCATATATATTTCATTACTAATGAAATCATTTATACTTTTAATTTATAATAATTTTCATTAATATAGTGTATATAATTTTCATTACTAATTTTTAAATATTTTGTACAAACATCAAGTACTTTGTTATAAATAAATATTCTTTATATAAAATAAAATAACTTAGATGAAAAAAAGAATAAAGGAAAAAATATTTTTCTAATTAAAAAAAGCATAAATGAAAAAAGGAAAAAAATGAAACACAATGAAACACATGCACATGTAGTTAATATTAGACATGCCAAACAGTTCCCAGTTCACAGTTCAAACTGTGAAGCAAACCGCTCGAATATGTGTTAGTGAACCAAACCTTTAAGAACCGAACCATGCACAAATCAGAACTAGTTCCTACAAAAACCTCTAAAGTGAACCAGCGGTTCTAACTGAACTAAAAAAAAACGATCAACATTTCAATGGCCCAGATTGGAGGAAAAAGGATGACCCAAATTCGCAGAACGGTCTTGTGATCGTTTGGACTGTTTTTTGATGAATGTTTTTTTTTCTTCCTATTTTAGGAACCTATAAATACCGACTTACAAACCTACACCTACAAAGCTACCCACAAACATTTTAGTGGATTTTCTTAAAGTGAATACTAGCAACTATTGGTAGAGTTACGGTAACGGAAAAAGCACTAAAAATGCTCACTAAGTATGTTGATAAGTACCATCGTTAGATTTGGTGATTCTCAAAGTTTAAAGCTAATTAGTTAGCAAGATTAATAAAGTGATAAATAGTTGATGAAATAGAAAGTAATAAATAAAGAACTTGAAGCACTGTGAATAGTGTTACGTTCATCAGCAAAGCAGTCAACCTTGGATTTGAAATATGTACTAAATTTTCCACTAGTTATATTAGAGAAATCTCTAATGGATCGTGTACAAAAATATTTTACAATTGTTTGGTAGGTGTAGTGAATATATGACAGATAGAATATTCACTATGCTGTAGAATAGTTTATGGAACAAAAACTAAGAAGATAATGAATGTAAATGATCGAGAAGTTTCTTGTTGTTGTTGAGGACTTTGCAGATTTTTTAAAGATCTCTTGAATGCAATGAGAGTAAAAGCTTTTAAGTTGTTGAATAGTTTTACAGCATTAAGTTCTTCTTTTTCAATGACGGCATTTATATGAGAGAATCCTTTTGACCGTTGGAGAGGAAAGAGGGCAACAGATACATTAGGTTAAATGCATTAAATGCAGCGAGCTGTTGGTGTCAATCTTCTTTGAACTTGGTCTGGGTAATTATGGAGAAGAAGTGGGAACTGTGCAGGAAAAGTTGTAGCCGAAAGAAGTTCAGTTCTGTAGGAGTTGGAACATTCTACAAATACTATAATAGGTGATGTGTCGGACTGTGTACTCACTATGTCTCTTTGTTCAGTAATCACCAAACAGGAAAGTCTCTTTGCTTTATCCATGAAACTCAGATAATGAGTACACAAGAAGTCAAATGTGGAGTCTTTCATGGATATATAAATTAAAATATCTAAGAAGATAATCTTTGGAATAAATGCTGAGCTGGACTTCTCGGATCCATGTCTTCAAAATTAGCTGAGGCAACTTAAATATATAAGCAGACAATGTTTTCTGGTGAAGACTGTTGTTAAAGACATTTGTTCAAGGTCTGCGGAAGACTGCTGGTGACGATGAACTACAAAGTCTAAATAAACTTTTCTAAAGCTAAGTCCTAAGATAACTTGTCACGCTAACTGGTACGTAACCCATTTAGCCACTTAGGCAAAAAAAACTAAAAATTAATGAATGACCATAAGAAAATCTAATTAGAACTTTCGCTTATCTGGTCATCATTACTACAAATGAGGAGTTTGAAAACTTAGGTTTGATAATAGCATGTCAAAAGAAAATTTTAATATTTTATATCAACAGACATGCCTCAAGCCAGAGTTGCCTAGATTTATAGAAACTAACAAATGAAACAAACAGTAAAGAACAAGCAAGGTTAGATCAGAAGAGATGAAAAGTTTAAATAAGAATTTAAACTGCGAGTTTAAATTTCTAACAAATTGATATGGCAATTAATGTACATAAGAAAATTAAACAGAATACTTAAAAAAATACTTCTGTATTTCAAATAAGTAGTTTAAATTTACAGAGTTTAACAAATAGGATAGATACAAAGGAGGGAAGATAAGAGATTACATAGATCCTGACATTTTTGCTTTTCCTTTGCCTTTGGCAGTAGCTTCTTCTTGTTTGCACCTGGCAACAGCTTCTTATTGTCTGCGCCTGGTAGCAGCATTTACAACAGCTACTTCTTGATCTCTGCGCATTCGCTACAGCTCATGAACTCTACTGGCATATTCTTTCGCAACATTTATGATGCAAAAGTCAAGCGATCTATAGTTGCGCTGTTCGCGGAGCCTGTTGTTTACATCCATGAGGAGTGTCTTCATAGACCTCAGTTGTCTCTCTTTCATCATGGACAGATCTCATGCCATAGCAGCAGAATCATGTTCATGAATAGTAATGTTCATCAGCTTTATAAGTTCAACAATATTGACACGACTATTTCCAAGGCGTTAGACACATCACATAAGGGAGTGAAGAAGAGAGCGTGCACATATCATTCGAGTAGGCTTCACCGAAGATCTATCTGAGCCTCGATGTTGTCAAGCTGATGGCACACTTCTCCAAATCGAGTCCTCACATCCTTTTGAAACTACCTAAGTATTTGAGCAGTCCTGGAACCAGAGGTGGATGACTCAACCACGGCCTCAGACAGAGCAACAGAGAGACTAGTCAGTTCATTGAGTCAGGTGAAGATGATATCTAACCTATCAAAAATATCAGCATTGGCTAGATTGGGAATAGTGGGAACAGACTACAAATCCATATGGACCATGACTGAATCACTGGGAGTAAAGGCATCAGCAAGGATAGATCCTGGAGGCTACCATGGAGGGGGAGATCATGAGGAGGAGGAAAAGGACGATCCAGCTTTAGAGGCTGCTAAAAAGGTATTTCGGGCAGGGGATGGGGATTTTGGTGGAGAAGGTGGAGGGAATGATGGGGATTTCAATGTCAATGTCCAAAAGATCACTGTCATTATTTCGGGAGAAATGAAAGGAGGATCGACAGACATGGTGGCTATAGATGAAGTTGAGGGTGAAGGAATGGGTTCTGGTGGTGGTGAAGAGATGGGTTGTGAGGATGTAAGGTTTTGTAGAGGATAAGTGTAGGTAGGTGTAGATGGCTATTGTTGTGATGATGAAGCTGGTGAAGGGATGGAGAGTTGGCAAAAGGAGGGAGTTGAGGAGAAAGAGTTTGGTGGGTACGATAGTAGTAGAAATCCTGCTTATGTAACCTCATATACCTCACATGAGAGGGAGATCTGTTCTGGTCATTGGTGGACTCATCCTAAAGGGTAGGCTTCTCATGAGGGATAGGTTACTCGAGAAGGGCATACTCCTCCTGAGTAGATGATTCCGTAGGTATGGTTGAATGAATGGTGTTGGGTGAGAAGAGATGGTTGAAAGGTTATCGGTAGGGATGGACGAAGAAGTAGAAGAAGCCTTCATATTTCCCCTAGGCTTTTGGACAGGAGATACAATAGCTTCATCGGCAACATGGAAGGTTGGCTCTTCTAGGTTAGGTGTAGGTTAGGTTGTGCGCTATAACTTGGGTGAGAATGAGGTAGACATAGATGTCTTCCTCTTCTTGGAAGGTTTAAATGGTTGGGATGGAGATGGGTAGGATCAGTAGGGTTGGTAGAAGGTTGTGGTTAGGTTGGTGAAGGCTCAGGCTGGGGTTGAGGTGTGTTGGAGGTTGATGCTTCAGCAGTAGAGATGAGAGCACCAGTAGCTCTAGCAGCTTGCTTCTTGGAGAGCCCAGGTGTGGGTCCCAATGAGCACAATAATAAGATAGAAGGGGGGGGTTTGAATAGCTTATTAACACTTTAAAAACTTTTAAGTAAGATCCTTGAAAGTTACTTGCAATCTATGAAAAGAATCAAGTAGCGGAAGACTTTCAAGAGAAATGTTCCAGGTCTGCCGATAAGGACTACCGGTAGACCTTTTACGATTACTTAAGTTCTCACGAAATTGATAATATAAACAATGAAACTAAGCGCTCAATAAATAAATGCATGTAGGAAATAACACAAGTATTTTGGGATGGTTCACACTATAATGAGTGCTACGTCCCACCACCAAGGCATCAACCTTGGATTTAAATTGTGCACTATGTTTTCCACTTAGATCAATTACAAAGAATATCCCTAATGGATCGTGTACAAAATATTGACTTGTGTTTGTCTAGGGAATTAAATATCGTAAATACAAGATATTTAATTAGTGCATATAGTTAATGGAAGTAAACAACAAGAAGAATAAAACAATAAATGTTGAAAAGCGACTTCTTGTTGTTGACGAGGACTTCTAGATCTGTTGAGGATCTATTGAATGCACCGAAATGGTGAAAGACTTGGAGTTGTGTAGATTCGAGCAATTCTTTAAGTGTTCGATTGATTACATGCTTGTCTATTTGTTCCAGTCTTCAATGGCGATTTAAAGTAGTAGTGCACTTCAAAAGATCCGTTGGAGAAGATGAAGACTTCATGACTCTTTTCATAAATGCATTAAATGCATGGGGCTGTTAGTCAAGGAATTTCGTCTTCACAGATAACTAGAGCAGATAATCATTTCTGAGATCTTCAAAAAGGTGGGCGATTTGGTGTCAGATCTGAGAGATGAAGCGAAAGTAGGGGGATGCTTTCTTGCTCGAAAAGTATTCTCGCTTTTCGGAAAGTTGCTTTCGGCTTGACATGTCGAGGAAAAGACTTGGATTAATTCAAATAACATATGGGAATAAGTTTGAATTAATCCAGCCTAGCTGATCCGAGAGGACACGTAGAAGCCGATCACCGACACGAGGTCTACCGATCTTAAGCTTTGAGCGGGTCTTCGGTGAAGCGAGAGAAGTGGTCTTCCGATGTTCTGAAAAAGTCCTACAAAAACTATACAAGGCAAAGTTCTATACACGGTTGCCACGCTAATCGATCGCACCGGCCGATTAGCCAGAAGTATAAAACTAATGTAATGTCTTGATCGATCGATATAAACTTAACATAAGAATCAACAATCTCCTCCTATTTATATCGGTCATCATTACTACAAATGAGGGTTTTTAAAACAAGCTATTTAATAGATAATAGCATGTCGAAAGTTTATATATTACGTAATCGGTAGACATGCCTCTATTAAGCAGAATAACACCTCGGATGCAAGGGACTAATCTAAGTGCATACAAGAATAAGAGAGTCAAAGAATAGCACAGATCGGCCAGTTTAAATCAATTTAAAGCTGAATGTTTAAATTCTCATATAGATAAACAATAAAGTAGCGGCAGAATTTAAACAATATAATTTTTGAAAAAGCAAGTAATCATCGTATTCATAAACAAGATGTTTACATTTGACAGAGTTTTCAAAAATAAGATAAATACAAAGGAAAGGGAAGAAAAGATACAAAAGCTACCAAGGTCTTTTCCCTTTGCCTTTGTCTGCAGCCTCCTTTTCTCTTCTTTCTCGCTCTAGCTCTTCCATTCTTCTTTGGTATTCGGCATCTGCATCGGTTGGAGTGCGGTGGAGCGAGAACGGTAGTCGGTTCTTCTCGAAGGCGGTTGTTCTCTTCCATCGGCATTACGTTGATAGATCTCATTTGTTTCTCCTCCGTGATGGCGGATCACGATCCGGTTGGCATTCATAATGTCATGAGCGAGTTTCGGCGAGGTTGTTGAGTTCCATAATAGAATACGGCCAGATGAGATGGAGAGTGATGGCGTGGAAGAGCTCGTAGAAAATGGAACCTATGATCGGCGGCCTTCATCTCGTTGAGCTTCTACGTTGATCTTGACATCGGTGAAGTCGTGCGCATCTTGTCCAAAAGCAGTCAGACATCCTCTTGAAATTGTCGAAGAGTAGTGGCGGTCCGGTCGTTGGCCTTGGCATTGCGGTGGCTACTTCGTGATAGCGGTAGATATGCTTGTGAGTTCGCTAGTGGTAGATGGCATCTAGCCGGGACAAAACTTCAGCATTGGTGGTGATTGGAAGTAGATGCTTGGCCAATGTGAATGGTGTCGGCGGAGGCGAGGCGAGCTGATGGGCATTGGATATGGGGAGTTACGGAGGCGAGAAGAGGATGAGTCTTGGGTTGGTATGGTTTTGGTGGAAGAGGATAGGGTTATAGGGGAGGGAGGAGGGGGAGTTGGTGGGAATCGGTTCCATATCGGTGTCGAAATTTTCAGCGATGTGGGAGGATTTGGGAATGGGTTCGGTAGAGAACCGAGAAAGAAGAGCGAGGGTAGAATAGGAATTTTGGTTTTTGAAGGGAGAAGGTTGGGGAGGTTGAGAAGGTTGAGGAGGTTGATGAGAAGAGGTGAATAGATGCACTCTTGATGCAAGCTCGAAGAGGAACTTGGCAGCAGCAGGGTCTAAGGGTTGTGGTGTGGTTGAAGAAGTTGGTTGGGATTGGGGTGGTGAGGAAGGTGTGGATGGGTCAGGTGAGTAGTTAAAGGGTGAAGGAGGAGGAGGAGTTGGGGTTGGTGGCTCCTCGATTTTGGCTCCTCTGAGGGATAGACTCCTCAGGAGGTGGTGAATTCCTCACGAGTAGATGACTCGGAAGGAATAGATGAAGGGTTGTATGACAGGTAAGGTTTGGGCGTCGGTAGATGGTTGGGGTTCGGTAGTTGGTATAGTTGGTTGGGCGGGTAGCGGTAGGCTGGTAGCTCTCCTTTTCTTCCTCAGCGGCTGAATAGGAGACTCAGCTGCTTCATCGGTAGAGGTTGGAGGGACTGCCGGTGGCTGGTCTTCAAAGGTTTTACGAAGTCTCCTTCGTTTAGGTTTGGGAGTGGGTGCAGGAGGTGGTGAAGGAGGTTGGCTGGATTGGGTAGAAGGCTTGGCTTGGGTAGATGGAGGAGAGGAATGGCTGGATTGGCCTGGTGCCTTCTTCTTCTGGCCTTCCTTCATCTCCTTACGGATCCACTTGGCCTGCTCCTCTTCAGTTGGAGGTGCCACTTCCGGCCTTGTCTTTTTGGCTTTGCCTTTGGCTGCTATTTTGGACCTTAGCAGCAGCTCTGCCTCATCAGCCAGACCTTTGGCCTTTAGATGGAGGTCCGTGGCCACTTGATCATCAAACTTGGCAGAGGCCTTTTTGAAGGTCTTGCTTGCAGCTACATGTGCTTCCATATTGAAGCGGGTGACCAAGATAGGTGCAGGCTTGGCCACTTTGTCAAGAGAGACCGGCGGTAGACCTTTCTGCACCCGGCGCTTGTTCTCGTATTCAGTGTATTTACTGAAAAACGAGGCTGTGAGTTGTTTGTCCTTGGCCACCGTATACAACTCATCTTCTTTCAAAGAAGAGTTGATGGCTGCATCATCCCTTAAAAGGGCGTTGATCAGTCTGACGAAGGGGCGTTTGCAAGTGGGGTTGCTCTTTGCTTTCTCCACCCACTGCTTTAGCTCGTCGAAGATGATGAGCCCCCAGTTGAGACGAAGCTATATAGCACTTGTCGGTTTGATCTGTTGGCGATAAACATGTCATGTGCTCCACTCTTGAATAGAAGCCCCTTGTCTAGAAGGTGGGTGGTGCGATGACGTCCAAGAGAGGAACAAGTTTGAACATTTTCCTTGAGGCTCCGGAGAGTGTCTACTCCCCTCATGGCTTCCAGGCATGTAAAGCCTCGGCCGTGGTTCTTTGAAATAGCTCCTCAGTAATGCACGCCAATTATGGTGGAAATAGATTTGGCGGTGGCGGAGATGGGGCGACCTCGAATCCACCCACGAAGAAGCGATGCAGTTCATGAGCTCCATTCGTTGATAAAATTCTTACGCCGGGAAGATACTTGTAAGTTTTGTCGTTGAGGCGGAAGAGGGAGAATCCCAGGCGTCCATATCCTCGCAAGCTTTTACTCGGCGGCTATAGAATTGATTGACGAAGGTCAATGCACATGCCAGAATGTATAGCTTGGGGTCCAAAGCGACAATGATGTCATGAGCGGGATAGATGGGATATCTGGAAGATTGATGTTTGAGCTGGGAGGAATGACTTTTTCGAGGTCAAAGCCTTCCATTGTCGCTTGGATTTTGAGGTTCTTGCACGAAAGAAAAACAAAATAAAAGTTAGGGCTTTTCATCTAGACATCTAAACAAGTAGGAATTTCAAAGTTTTCCAAAATAATTGAAATTTTCAACGCAAAAACTTGAAACCCTAGAATGTTTAGAGAAACCACACTCGAGAAAAACATAACGAAGTTTTCATAAGAATGAACAATGAATAAACAAAAAGCATTTGTTAGTATTCAGATTATAACAACAACAATGGCGAATCTTGTATGAACTTCGAAAATGACGGTTAGAATTCCAAAAGAATTTTAAGTTTATCTTGAAATGCGAGCGGTACATGGAAAATTTCGAGTAGAGTAGAGAAAACGTACCATTGTTGAAGATGAGAAGAAGAAACAAGAAGAAGAACGTGAATTTGCGAGAAAGTAGTTACTCAGAGAGAGAGAGAAAGTTTACGGTCAAAGGGTTTCGTAAAGTTTGGAAATGACGGTTCGAGGACTATTTAAAGGCGAGAAAATATCGGTTTGAAAAGCGGAACTTAAGATATTTTCTTAAGTACCAAATTTTGTCCTTGACCCCTTTTATTGCTTTAGAAACCTCTTTAGCGAGAAAATAGACTAAGTAAGAGTACTAACCTTTAGGTCTTCGGTAAAGAAGAACTTCGTCTTCAGATTAGTCTAATCTTGGGTCTACAGGTATGAAAGAAACATTAACAAAAATTTTAAAATTAAGCGGTAGGATCAATCATACCAAGATTTCTCCTTAAATAAGCAAACTGGTGGCATCCGGTGGTTTTGTGAGAATGTACGCCAATTGATGCTCGGTTGGAACATATTCGAGGCGATGTTACCTTTTCCACATGATCTTTGAGAAAATGATAACGAATATCAATGTGCTTTGTCTTTGAATGCATCTTTGGATTTTTGGAGGCGAGATAGGCGATGTGTTGTCACACATGATTGGGCGGTTTTCGGTCTTGATGTTGTAGTCCACCAATTGTTGCTTCATCCATAGCGGTTGAGAACAACGCATGCTTGCGACAATATATTACTCGCTACGTGGTTGAGTTTGCCAGCGATCCTTGTTTCTTGCAAGACCATGAGGCAGTGCGTTTCCAAGAAATTGACAAGTCCCAGGTGCTTCTTACGCTCACTTTGCGGTGCATAATCTGCATCGAGTATCCAACTAAATTGAAGTTGTTGGATTTTGAATACCAGATGCCTAGATTTGTTGTTTTTGAAACATATCGATGATACGTTTGGCGGCAAGCAAATGTGACTCCTTTGGATCTGCACTGAAATCTAGCACAAACACAAGCGACAAACATAATGTCGGGTCTACTAGCGGTAAGGTAAAGAAGTGAACCTATGATTCCTCGATACTTGGTCATGTTCTCTTGCTTTCCCTTTTCATCTTTGTCAAGATGGCGGTCGGTAGACATTGGAGTTTCAAATCCTTTGGTGAATCAAGACCAAACTTCTTGATTAGTTCCTTTGCATATTTGGTTTGGTGATGAAGATTCCGAAGTCATTGTATCTGCGTCTAGAAAATAGGTAAGTTCGCCCATCATGCTCATCTCGAACTTGCTTTGCATCGACTTCTCGAATCTTTTGCACAAGGGCTTTGGTTAGTTGATCCAAAGATGATGTCGTCCACATAGATTTGTACCGAGAAGAGAATGGCCTTTGTGCTTGAGGATGAATAAAGTAGTGTCGATTCTTCCTCTCACGAATCCTTGTTCAATTAAGAACTTGGATAGAGTTTCATACCAAGCTCTAGGAGCTTGCTTCGGGCAAGTAGAGAGCTTTCTTGAGTCGGTAGGCGTGGTCGGTTTGTGCGAGTTGACAAATCACGGAGGTTGTTCCACGTATCTGGTTTCTTGAAGATCACCATTGAGAAAGGCACTCTTAACATCCATCGATACACTTTGAAGTCCATGAGCGAGGCATAAGCTAGAAAGATTCGATTGCTTCTAGTCTAGCAACGGGCAAATGTTTCATCAAAGTCAATTCCTTCTTCTGTCGGTAGCCACTGAGCAACCAATCTAGCTTTGTTTACGGTGACATTTCCATCTTCATCTCTTTTATTTGAATACCCACTTGGTGCCGATGGTGGATGATCGGTCGGTCTTTGAACTAAGCTCCACACCTTACATCTTTCAAAGCGGTTCAGCTCTTCTTGCATAGCTTCAATCCGATTATGATCTTCGATAGCTTCATCAATCTTCTTTGGTTCGAGTTCGATACAAATGCGTAAGCAAACAAGCGTTTCTTCTCGAACCTTATTTCTCGTGCGGACTCTGAGTTGAGATCACCAATGATTTGGGAAATGGGATGATCTCTTGCTTCAATAATAGTTGGAGGAAGATCACTTACGGTGGATTCTTCCCTTAAGAATTAGGAGTTGGTTGAGAAGGAGATTCACCAAAATGCAGTTCGAGAAGAAATAGAGTCTTCAAAACTTTCATTTTACGGTGAACAAGAAGGATGAGAGATCGTAAAGGTGCTTGGGGTAAAAGCGAGAAGAGATGGGTTCGAGGTCAACAGATGAGTTGTTATCGGTATCGGTAGAGGTCTCTTCTGGGTGAAGGGTTACCGATATTGGAGGGATCTGCGGTTGCCGTTTTCGATAAGGATTGGAAGTAGATCTTGTATTTGTACTGTCTCATCATTATCGAGAATCATTAGCAACGTTCGGAGCCATTCTAGGCTCTAACAAGTCATATTCATCAAAAGAAACATGCCTGATTCTAAGATTTTTAAGTTAGATTTCTTGAAAATGCGAAATGCTTTTGAATGTTTGGAATACCCAGAAAAATTCCTTAAATCGATTTTGCATCAAATTTTCCTCTATACTCTTTTCCATTGTAAAGAATAAAACATTTACAAGAAGATTTTAAGAAATCCAATGTTTGGGGATCTTCCTCTCCATATTTCATATGGAGTTTTATTATGAAACTTGTTTACCGGGGATCTATTTTGGGTAAAGCAAGCGGTATTGGCTATACGCTTGAAAATACTCGGAAGTTTAGCTTACGCGGCATTGTTCTAGCCGCTTCAATCGGTGTTACGTTCTTCCGTTCGGCTACACCATTTTGTTGAGAATGCCGGCGAGAGAAGTTGTGGCCGATCCCATGGTCATCGCGGTACTTTTCTACACCATTGTTTTTGAATTCGGTCCGGTTGTCGATCTTATGTCACAAATGTCTTCAAGCTTTTGAGTTTGAAGTCTTCTAAAAAGTGCGTGACTAGATCATATGTTTCATCTTTAGATGTCATAGTTTCAATCAAGTGAATCTAGAGTAGTCATCAACTACTACAAGTGTGTACTTGTCTCTGAAATCTTGGTGTTGTAATAGGTCCAAAGAGATCCATATGCGAGAAGTTGAAGAGGTGCGTTTGTTGATAAAAGCAGACTTTCTTTTGAAGGAAGACTTGGAAAGTTTTCCTAGTTGACAAGCTTTACAACTTACGTCATGATCGGCGGACACCATAGGTAGACCTTTGACAAGCCCATTTTTGGAGAGCTTGGAGAGGTGCTTGAAGTTGAGGTGGTGAGGCAGCTTGTGCCATAGCCATTTGTTGTCACGAACATTGTTGGCTACTAGACACGGGTTTGAGAATCTCCCTAGAAGATTTAAGTCCACGACATAGGCGTTTCCTTGTCTATTGCCGGTCGGTATTGTAGAGCACGATTCACTTGTCTTTGATGAGGCAGGTTGGAATTGAATTGGCATAGAAGTCCTTTGTCGCTTGAGATTGTGATATGCTCGAGAAGATTGTGCTTTAAACCACTTACTAGAGAAACTTTGTTGATGGAGAGACTTCCTCTAGTAATTGAGCCATATCCAATTGTCTTTCCTCTTGCATTGTCTCAGAAAATAAGCGTGGGTCCTTTTGCTTGACTATATACGTAAGAAGACTTACGTTCCCAGTCATGTGTCTTGAGCGACCCTTGTCTAGGTACCGGATGTCTTTGATTTCGATTCTATAGCCATGAAGCATTCTGTAAAAGAGTTAAAGCAAAACAAGGTACCCTTTATTTGGGTCCTAAGGATTAGCAACCTTTTGCAACCCATACACCTTGACCTTGAGAGAACTAGGTCTCTCGGATCTTGGAGTGAACCTTAGCGGGCATTACGGTGCCGGATGGCCTAAGCAATGACAAGAATGACATAAATGGAAAGACCATAGAAGCTGTTAGCGTCTTCAAGCGAAGAGTGCTTATGATCATTCCTTTTCTTGACATTCATTTTCGGTTCGGCTTGCTTGTTGACGGTAGACTTAATTGGTTTCTTTCGACTCTTCCTAGGTAGGTTACCAACGGACTTAGCTTTAGCTTTTACGTTTGAGAACCTTTTCGGGAGGATTCGGTAGAATACCTTTAAGTTTACCTTCAACAGGAAAAAGCATCTTTGCTGTTTCATAGACAAACTTGATAGTTACTGGTAGAGGTTTAGCGAGGTCTACCGTCGGCGGACTTTGCCTTGGCATAGTCGTTCTTGGTAGACTTCACTTTCTCTACAGATTACCTTCTCAGATTTCTCATTTGAATCATTCATTTTGGCTTTTCCTTTCGAGCTTTAGGGTAAACATAAGGGACACTTGAGTAACCAAGGCCTTGTTTCCCTATATTTCCAAATGTACGTTTAGAAAAGATATATCATTAGCGGTTCGGAGGATTCTCCTTTCTCTTTGTGAAGAGATTGTCGGAAGAGACACATCGAATATCCTATGCTGTTTTATCATTGCTAGATTTTTTGGCTTGTAAGGATTTCTTCAAATGCATCCTTGGAACTATTCGGAGTCAATTGTCTTTTGCAAGGCAATTTTCTCTAGGTCTAGTCCTTTGATGTGCTCGGTCAGGCAGTCAATTTTGTCATGAAGAAATTTGTTTTCTTCCTTCGGTTTGATACTCTCTTGTTGACAGCTATTGAGAGTTTGAATCTCATTGCCATCAAAGATTTCTCAGTGTGAGTTTCTCACGAGTTCTTTGCCGATTTAACATAGGCTACTCTAAAGGAATTAAATTCTTCAAGCATATCACGATTATCCTTGAGAAGTTCTTCCTTCTTGAAGCTATCACTTCTTGGTTTCATTTTTGTCCAAAGGACTTGGTGAAACTACAACTTCATTTTGAGTCATAGGTAGGACATGAATCATGAGCTATTAAGCATATGTTAGCTTGCTCACAATCCTCTTCCTCCTCTTGAATCGGTTTCAAACCATGTAGCAACTTTGTTTATCTTCTATGTCTTGACCAACATACCTTTTTGTTTTGAAATTTTCTATAAGAGGGTTTTCGGTATGCTTCAAATTTTGGCTTAGGACATTTTGAGGCAAAATGACCGGGTTTCCTACGGTTATAACACACAAGCTCTTCCTTAGATGAGCTTTCACCAATCTTCTGAAAGGTTGTTGGTGAGTGTTCTTCCTTCCATATTTTGCAAATTTTTGAAAACGTTTAACAAACATAGCAAATTGTTCATCGGATAAAAAATCATTTTCCTGGAAGAAGTAGAAGGTTTGTTTTCAACAATGATTTCTTCTTGGACCATGGTGGCGAGACACGATTCTGAGGCTGTTTGTCTTGCTCTAGAGCTTGATTAACTTCAAGTTCATAAACCTTTAAACTTGCGTAGAGACTACGAAGAGTCATCTCGTTTAAGTTCTTAGATTCTTTCATAGCCGTGGTCTTCACATGCCATAAGCTACCTAGAGAGCCTAGAAACCTCATGTTCATTTCCTTTTTGTCATACGTTTTACCAAGAGAAAAGCAACTATTTATTACCTCCTTGAATCGATCGTATGCTTGTCTCAAGGTTTCCTTAGGATCCTTTTGAAAGAATCAAGCTCTTTGGATGTATGTATATTTTACATTTGTCTCTTGTGTCTTGGTCTCCTTCCAAGTATTCTACAAGAGCTTCCCACATCTCTTTCGCGGTTGTACATCGAATCACTTGCTGGTATGTGCTTGTGTCTAGAGAGGCTGGTGATTATGTTAATTGCTTTCTTTGTCAAGTTCAACCGACTTTCTATCGTCCTCTGTCCATTCGATTCTTCTTTAGGAACTGCGGGGTTCCAGCGATGGAGGCTAGAAGATTTGCCTTCATTGGTACATGTTGACTGCGGTGACACATTTCCATAACTGTTGTCAATAGAGTTCATGAATCTCATTACTTTATCCTTCCATACATCAAAATGACCTTCGTCCAATATTGGGGCGTGGTTAGCATTAGATGTAGGCGGCATATAGTGTGTTTGTGCCATTATGTCGTATCTCTCAAGAGTTTAATCTTGGAAAAACTTGTTTTCGAAGAGTAAGGCTCTGATACCAATTGTGGGTCCCAATGAGCACAATAATAAGCTAGAAGGGGGGGGTTGAATAGCTTATTAACACTTTAAAACTTTTAAAGTAAGTTCCTTGAAAGTTACTTGCAATCTATGAAAAGAATCAAGTAGCGGAAGACCTTCAAGAATTGTTCAATTGTTCAGTGCGCGATAAGGACTATCGGTAGACCTTTTGATTACTTAAGTTACTGCTGAAATGGATAAGTAAACAATGAAACTAAGCTAAGCAGTTCAATAATTAAGCAGACAGAAGGAAATAACACAAGTATTTTGGGATGGTTCACACTATAATGAGTGCTACGTCCACCACCAAGGCAGTCAACCTTGGATTTAAATTGTGCACTATGTTTTCCACTTAGATCAATTACAAAGAATATACTTAATGGATCGTGTACAAAATATTGACTTGTGTTTGGGTCTAGGGAATTAAATATCTGTAAATACAAGATATTTAATTAGATGCGAAATATAGTTAATGGAAGTAAACAACAAGAAGAATAAAACAATAAATGTTGAAGAGCGACTTCTTGTTGTTGACGAGGACTTCTAGATGTTGAGGATCTATTGAATGCACTGGTGAAAGACTTGGAGTTGTGTAGATTGAGCAATTCTTTAAGTGTTCGATTGATTACATGCAGTTGTTCTCTCTTTGTTCCAGTCTTCATAGCGTATTTAAAGCGAGTGCACTTCAAAAGATCCGTTGGAGAAGGCGAAGACTTCAACGACTCTTTTCATAAATGCATTAAATGCATGGGGCTGTCAGTCAAGGAATTTCGTCTTCACAGATAACTAGAGCAGATAATCATTTCTGAGATCTTCAAAAGGTGGGCGATTTGGTGTCAGATCTTCAAAAGTTCATGTTTAGAGCGAGTTTGCTCGACTGTTTGACTAGCACTACTGCTTATCAAGTGCTTGTCCTCTTCTTAAGTTAGTTCAGTTTTCGTGTTGGAATTCGGTCGGGTGTTACGGTGGTATCGAGCTTATGTTAGCTATAAGCCGGGATAGGTTCCATGGCCTAGTTTGTAGTTTGGGTTTCGTCGAGTATTTACGTCGAGTGTTGTTTATAATGCCTTATTGGCATATTCATTTGTATACAAGTTACACGACTTTGAGTACTAAGTTCGTTTGGTCTAGATTGCCGTGAGTGAAGGTTTGTGTCTAGGAGTATTATATTTCTCATATATTGCTTATGAGTTGCAGTTATACCAAGAGTAGGTGCTGCATTTTATTAGAGTTGTTGTTTCTTGTTCCATTTTTAGGAATCAGAGAAGCTAGACTGTCGGTCCCAAGGGTGATCGTCGTGTTAATCATTATGGCGAAAGTTCGTTGTAATACGTTTCGAGAGCGGAGTGGTTAAGCCTCCCGTGGTACCTATTAGTATTTCATTGATTACTATATAGGTGTATATAGTTATGGTAGTATTTAATCACCAGTTCTTGTATTACTTGTGTTGGGAATTTGAGAACCCTTTCCTGATGGTTATGTTTTGGTATTTGGGGGACTACCTAGATCAAGGTGAAATTTCTTCATGATATGTTGGAACTTGGTGATGGGCCAATAGGTGATCACACGGTGATTGGTTGGATCGGTTGTCGACCCGTATACGGTTTGACTTATAAGCATTGGTTATATACTAGTTAGTAAGAATATGCTACCTAGTGACTTGTGAAGTGATGTATTGTTTTGTTATTGGTCTAATACATTAATAGAGTATTAGCCTTGAATAATGTGTTTTATCTACCATTGATAGGTAGTTAATAGTATGAATATTCCATACTTGGTATACATACATAGTAAATTAATATGCTATGTTGCATGATGTTGATGCCATGCCTATATGTGCTTATGATTGCTATTGTTGAGACCGATATAAAGGATGTTGATATGTGATTCACGAACACCCCACATCTGCGACGAAAGCTTTTGAAGTCACTACGAGGAGGGCCTGACTTGATTATCAAGAGGTCTTCGTCGGAGAACTAGAATGGTATAATATGAGATAGGAATTGGTGAACCGCTACCAAACGGAATGTAATTGAAAATGGTATCTTGTTTTGCTTGTGCAAATATGTGCAACTTGTATATGGGGATCATGCTATGAATGAAATGAACTTGTGACTTGATCGAATAAGTTACACTGTGTTGAATGTCTTCCTTGTTGGGTGAATATGTTGTCTATGATGATGATTGACTACTTGATTATATTGTAGGGCGTTAAACCCTAGAGATTCGTATTATGGCTGGAATAATTTAGCTAGCCCAGAAAAAAAAAATTGGTTGGGAAGTTAGTTAGTTCGGTGCAATTAATGCACATGCATGAATTACTTGATTAGTTGATAGAGAGGCATTTAAACCTTGATATCCACGTTTGTTGGAACTTTGTAAGCTTTGCTAATGTCTTTGAACTCCGTCAGTGAGAGTCAAGATGACTTGATTTTGGAATTTATTGGAGTTGAGATTTGAGTATTTCTCCCCCTCGTGTTTTGAGGCATACCTAGACGGTCACCTCCACTTCATGTGCAGGCCAGAGTATTGAACTTTTGGTTGTTGTCGAGTTTTGAATTCGAGGCGAATTTTTAAGGTGGTGAGGATGTAAGACCCGGAACCCGTGTATTTGACTTTCTCGTGTTGCATGCTTTTAATGCGTTGAGTGTTCGTCTTAACATGATAGCACCTAAATAAGTCTCATTGGAGTCTTAGTACCTTGCATATAAGATTTACAATGTTCATCTTAGTTGTTGTATGCTTGGTTGAGAGTTTAGAAGCATTGTTGCTTCGTTTGAGCCTTAGGGTTTCTCGAGGATTGCCTTCGTTGCTTGTATTGTTTGTGTTTTCAACTTGCGAGAAGTTCATTTGAGTTCTAAACCAAGTGTACTAGTATTCCCCATGCTTGCATAATCATTGTTCATAGACTTGTTGCATTTGGAAATAAGATGACCAACATATTACCCATGCAGATTCAGTCCAGGTTTAGGTAAACTTCAGGAAAATTCTGGTACCAATATACTAAAGATAATTTTCTAAAAATTTATTATGTTTTTCCTAAATATGTTAGGATACTCCTGTAAAATATGGTATTTTTCAAGGTGTATAAGTACCTCATTTAGGTCTTGACTTACGGCTGTGCCAGAATTCTGTTTTCAGGAAATCTGCTTCATTGCTTAAACTTGTAGTATATATTTTGATGAATATAAGTCCAAATTGAGTAATTTAAAAGGCTAAACTATATTTTAAAGAGTCTAGTTTCATAAAAATCAATAATAACCTCATTTGGAGGTGTGAGCTATTTATGGTCGATTTTACAAGATTGACTGTCTGTTTTCCAGATTGGGTTTTTGACTTGTTTTGGTTGAAGACCCCTTGACTCTTGCACCCTTGCCTTGGCCGACCTAAGTGAGTCTCAGCCACCTTTGTTGACTTGTCTAAGACCCTCTTAGACCCTTGGATCATGGCTTATCAATGGTCTCCATGCCTTAGCCAATAGATAAGCCTCTTAATCACTTCACTTGGATTAGGGACCTCTTAGGAGTATATAAACACAAACTTCATCCCTTCCAGCCATTTTGTGCTCAACATAACCAGAGATTCAGAGACATAGCTCCAAATTTCGTCCATGGAGTCACACCAACTTGAGAGATCATTTCGGAGATCCGGTGGTCCGATCGTCGAACCGAGACCGCCAAATCGAAGCTCTCGATCTTCTCTACAAAAATCCTTGCTCTAATCAACCTTTCCTCCATTAATCTTAGGACTAAGGTACGTTGAGAAATCTGAAATTTTCATGTTCAATAAAATGACC
>CM028383.1:80238500-80270577 GCA_013146195.2 Codonopsis lanceolata
ATATTTAATTCCCTAGACAAACACAAAGTCAATATTTTGTACCACGATCCATTAGGGATATTCTTTGTAATTGATCTAAGTGGAAAACATAGTGCACAATTTAAATCAAGGTTGGCGCCTTGGTGGTGGGCGTAGCACTCATTATAGTGTGAACCATCCCAAAATACTTGTGTTATTTCCTTCTGTCGTTTAATTGAACTGCTTTCGGTTTCATTGTTTACTTCATCCATTTCAGTGAGAACTTAAGTAATCGTAAAAGGTCTAGGTAGTCCTTATCGGCGGACACGGAACAATTTTCTTGAAGGTCTTCCGCTACTTGATTCTTTTCATAGATTGCAAGTAACTTTCAAGGAACTTACTTTAAAGTTTTTAAAGTGTTAATAAGCTATTCAACCCCCTTTCTAGCTTATTATTGTGCTCATTGGGACCCACAATTGGTATCGAGAGCCTTACTCTTCGAAAACAAGTTTTCCAAGATTAAACTCTTGAGAGATGCGACATAATGGCACAAACACACTATATGCTGCCTACATCTAATGCTAACCACGTCCCAATATTGGACGAAGGACATTTGATGTATGGAAGGATAAAGTAATGAGATTCATGAACTCTATTGACAACGAGTTATGGAAATGTGTCACTGCAGGTCAACATGTACCAATGAAGGCAAATCTTCTAGCCTCCATCGCCGCTGGGAACCTCGAAGTTCCTAAAGAAGAATCGAGAATGGACGACAGAGGGGCGATAGAAAGCTGGGTTGAACTTGACAGCAAAGCAATCTATAATCACTGACTCTCTAGACACAAGCACATACCAGCCAAGTGATTCGATGTACAAGCGCTACGAAAGAGATGTGGGAAGCTCTTGTAGAATACTTGGAAGGAGACCAAGACACAGAGACAACAGAAAATATACATACATCCAGCGGTTTGATTCTTTCAAAAAGGATCTAAGAAACCTTGAGACAAGCATACGATCGATTCGGTGAGGTAATAAATAGTTGCTTTTCTCTTGGTAAAACGTATGACAAAAGGAAATGAACATGAGGTTTCTAGGCTCTCTAGGTAGCTTATGGCATGTGAAGACCACGGCTATGAAAGAATCTAAGAACTTAAGCGAGATGACTCTTCGTAGTCTCTGCAAGTTTAAAGGTTTATGAACTTGAAGTTAATCAAGCTCTAGAGCAAGACAAGCAGTTGAAGCGTGTCTTTGCCGCCATGGTCCAAGAAGAAATCATTGTTGAAAACAAACCTTCTACTTCTTCCGATGAAAATGATTTTTTATCGATGAACAATTTGCTATGTTTGTTAAAGCGTTTTCAAAAATTTGCAAAATATGGAAGGAAGAACACTCACCAACAACCTTTCGGGAAGATTGGTGAAAGCTCATCTAAGGAAGAGCTTGTGTGTTATAAGCTGTAGAAACAGGTCATTTGCCTCAAAATGTCCTAAGCCAAAATTTGAAGCATACTGAAAACCCTCTTATAGAAAATTTCAAAAACAAAAGGTATGTTGGTGAAGACATAGAAGATAAACAGGTTGCTACATGGTTTGAAACCGATTCGAGAAGAGGAGGAAGAGGATTGTGAGCAAGCTAACATATGCTTAATAGCTCATGATTCATGTCCTACCTATGACTCGAAAATGAAGTTGTAGTTTCACCAAGTCCTTTGGACAAAAATGAAACCAGCGGTGATAGCTTGATGGAGAAGAACTTCTCAAGGATAATCGGGATATGCTTGAAGAATTTAATTCCTTTAGAGTAGCCTATGTTAAAGCGGCCAAGAAGCGTGAAAACTCACGGTGAGAAATCTTTGATGGCGGTGAGATTCAAACTCTCAATAGTTGTCAACAAAGAGTATCAAGCGATGGAAGAAAACAAATTTCTTCATGACAAAATTGATTGTCTGGTGAGCACATCAAAGGACTAGACCTAGAGAAAATTGCCTTGCAAAAGACAATTGACTCTGGAATAGTTCAAGGATGCATTTGAAGAAATCACTTACAAGCCAAAAATCTAGCAATGATAAAGCAGGCATAGGATATTCGGATGTGTCTCTTAGACAATCTCTTACGTCAAAGAGAAAGGAGAATCCTCGAGCTGCTAATGATATATCTTTCTCTAAGCAGACATTTGGAAATATAGGGAAAGCAAGGCCTTGGTTACTCAAGTGTTCCTTATGTTTACCCTAAAGCTCGAGAAAGGAAAAGCCAAAATGAATGATTCAAATGAGAAATGCGAGAAGGTAGCGGTAGAAAGTGAAGTCTACAGGCAACGACTATGCCAAGGCAAAGTCTGTGACGGTGAACTACTAAACCTCTAGGTAACTATCAAGTTTGTCTATGAAGCAGGCAAGATGCTTTTACGTTGAAGGTAAACTTAAAGGTATTCTACGAATCCTCTGAAAAGGTTCTCAACGAAAGAAAAGCTAAAGCTAAGTGCTTTGGTAACCTACCTAGGAAGAGTCGAAAGAAACCAATTAAGTCTCACAGTCAACAAGCTGAACCAGAAAATGAATGTCAAGAAAAGGAATGATCATAAGCACTCTTCGGTTGAAGACTCTAACAGTTCTCTATGGTCTTTCCATTTATGTCATTCTTGCCATTGCTTAGGCCATCGGCACGAGAATGCTGCTAAGGTTCACTCAAGATCGAGAGACCTAGTTCTCTCAAGGTCAAGCGGTATGGGTTGCAAAGGTTGCTAATCCTTAGGACCCAAATAAAGGGTACCTTGTTTTGCTTTAACTCTTTTACGGAATGCTTCATGGCTATAGAATCGAGAAAACAAAGACATCGGTACCTAGGCGGTGGTATTCAAGACACATATTTGAGGAGCAGTCTTCTTCTGATATAGGCTGAAGCAAAAGGACCAGTTATTTTCGGAGACAATGCAAGAGGAAAGACAATTGGATATGGCTCAATTACTAGAGGAAGTCTCTCCATCAACAAAGTTTCTCTAGTAAGTGGTTTAAAGCACAATCTTACGAGCATATCACAGTGCGACAAAGGACTTCTATGCCAATTCAATTCCAACCGGTGCCTCATCAAAGGCAGGTGAATCATGCTCTACAATCTTGGCCAGGCAATAGACAAGGAAAGCGTCTATGTCGTGGACTTAAATCTTCTAGGGAGATTCTCAAGCACGTGTCTAGTAGCCAACAATGTTCGTGACAACGGTGGCTATGGCACAAGCGTCTCGATCACCTCAACTTCAAGCACCTCTCAAGCTCTCCAAAAATGGGCTTGTCGAAGGTCTACCTACGGTGTCTGCCGATCATGACGAAGTTGTAAAGCTTGTCAACTAGGAAAACTTTCCAAGTCTTCCTTCAAAAGAAAGTGTTTTATCAACAAAGCAGACCTCTTCAACTGCATATGGATCTCTTTGGACCTATTACAACGGCCCGGTATTTCGGGAGACAAGTACACACTTGTAGTAGTTGATGACTACTCTAGATTCACTTGGATTGAAACTATGACATCTAAAGATGAAACATATGATCTAGTCAACTGCACTTTTTAGAAGACTTCAAACTCAAAAGCTTGAAGACATTTGTGACATAAGATCGGACAACGAATTCAAAAACAATGGTGTAGAAAATGCTGCGATGACCATGGGATCGGCCACAACTTCTCTGCCGGTACTCCTCAACAAAATGGTGTAGGCTGAGCGGAAGAAACGAGAACAACGATTGAAGCGGCTAGAACAATCTTTGGCGAAGCTAAACTTAAGTATTTACAGGCGGCGATCAATCTTGCTTGCTTTACCCAAAATAGATCCACAGTAAACAAGTTTCATAATAAAACTCCATATGAAATATGGAGAGGAAGATCCCAAACATTGGATTTCTTAAAATCTTCGTAAATGTTTTATTCTTTACAATGGAAAAGAGTATAGAGGAAAATTTGATGCAAAATCGGGACGAAGGAATTTTTAAGGGTATTCCAAACATTCAAAAGCATTTCGCATTTTCGTAAATCTAACTTAAAAATCTTAGAATACGTGCATGTTTCTTTTGATGAATATGACTTGTTAGAGCCTAGAATGGCTCGAGCGTTGCTAATGATTACGATAATGATGAGGCAGTACAAATACAAGCATCTACTTCCAATCCTTATCGAAAGCGGCAAGCTGCAGATCCCACCAATATCGGTAACCCTTCACCGGTAGAAGAGACCTCTACCGATACCGATAACAACTCATCTGTTGACCACTGAACCCATCTCTTGCTTTTACCCCAAGCACCTTTCTGAGATCTCTCATCCTTCTTGTTCACGAGAAAATGAAAGTTTTGAAGACTCTATTTCTTCGAACAGATTTTGGTGAATCTCCTTCTCAACCAACTCGAGAATTCTTAAGGGAAGAATCCACCGAAGTGATCTTCCTCCAAGCGTTATTGAAGCAAGAGATCATCCCATTTCTCAAATCATTGGTGATCTCAACTCGAGGTTAAATGCGAGAAATAAGGTTCGAGAAGAAACGTTGTTTGCTTATGCATTTGTATCGAACTCGAACCAAAGAAGATTGATGAAGCCATCGAAGATCATAAGCTGGATTGAAGCTATGCAAGAAGAGCTGAACCGGTTTGAAAGATGTAAGGTGTGGAGCTTAGTTCAAAGACCGTGATCATCCAGTCATCGGCACCAAGTGGGTATTCGAGAAATAAAAGAGATGAAGATGGAAATGTCACGAGAAACAAAGCTAGATTGGTTGCTCGGGGCTACAGAGGAAGAAGGAATTGACTTTGATGAAACATTTGCTCTGTTGCTAGACTAGAAGCAATCGAGAATCTTTCTAGCTTATGCCTCGTTCATGGACTTCAAAGTGTATCGGATGGATGTTAAGAGTGCCTTTCGAATGGTGATCTTCAAGAAAGCGTATACGTGGAACAACCTCAGGATTTGTCATCTCGACAAAGCTGGACCACGTCTACCGACTCAAGAAAGCTCTCTACGGCTGAAGCAAGCTCCTAGAGCTTGGTATGAAACTCTATCCAAGTTCTTAATTGAACAAGGATTCGTGAGAGGAAGAATCGACACTACTTTATTCATCCTCAAGCACAAAGGCCATTCTCTTACGGTACAAATCTATGTGGGCGACATCATCTTTGGATCAACTAACCAAAGCCTGTGCAAAAGATTCGAGAAGGCGATGCAAAGCAAGTTCGAGATGAGCATGATGGGCGAACTTACCTATTTTCTAGGGACTGCAGATACAACAGACTTGAGACGGAATCTTCATCGGCCAAACCAAATATGCAAAGGAACTAATCAAGAAGTTTGGTCTTGATTCACCAAAGGATTTGAAACTCCAATGTCTACCGACGCCATCTTGACAAAGATGAAAAGGGAAAAGCAAGAGAACATGACCAAGTATCGAGGAATCATAGGTTCACTTCTTTACCTTCTGCTAGTAGACCGACATTATGTTTGTTGTTTGTGTTTGTGCTAGATTTCAGGCAGATCCAAAGGAGTCACATTTGCTTGCTGCCAAACGTATCATCAGATATGTTTCAAAAACAACAAATCTAGGCATCTGGTATTCAAAATCCAACAACTTCAATTTAGTTGGATACTCAGATGCAGATTATGCAGCCTGCAAAGTGAGCAGAAGAAGCACCAGTGGGACTTGTCAATTTCTTGGAAACAGACTCGTCTCATGGTCTTGCAAGAAACAAGGATCAGTGGCAAACTCAACCACAGAAGCAGAATATATTGCTGCAAGCAGCTGTTGCTCTCAACTGCTATGGATGAAGCAACAATTGGTGGACTACAACATCAAGACCGCCCAATCATGTGTGACAACACATCAGCTATCTCAGTCTCCAAAAATCCAGTGATGCATTCAAAGACAAAGCACATTGATATTCGTTATCATTTTCTCAAAGATCATGTGGAAAAAGGTAACATCAGTCTGGAATATGTTCCAACTGAGCATCAATTGGCAGACATTCTCACAAAACCACTGGATGCCACCAGGTTTGCTTATTTAAGGAGAAATCTTGGTATGATTGATCCTACTGCTTAATTTCAATATTTTGTTAATGTTTCCTTCATACCGGTAGACCCAGTATTAGACTAATCGGAAGACGTAAGTTCTTCTTTACCGGAAGACCTAAAGGTTAGTACTCTTACTTAGTCTATTTTCTGCTAAAGAGGTTTCTAAAGCAATAAAAGGGGTCAAGGACAAAATTGGTACTTAAGAAAATATCTTAAGTTCCCGCTTTTTCAAAACTGATATTTTCTCGCCTTTAAATAGTCCTCGAACCGTCATTTCCAAACTTTACGAAACCCTTTGACCAGAAACTTCTCTCTCTCTCTCTCTGCGTAACTACTTTCTGCAAATTCACGTTCTTCTTCTTGTTTCTTCTTCTCATCTTCAACAATGGTACGTTTTTCTCTACTCTACTCGAAATTTTCCATGTACCGTTCTGCATTTCAGTATAAACTTAAAATTCTTTTGGAATTCTAACCGTCATTTTCGAGTTCATACAGTAATTCGCCATTGTTGTTGTTATAATCCTGAATTCTAACAGTCGTTTTTGCTTATTCATTGTTTATTCTTATGAAAACTTCTGTTATGTTTTTCTCGAGTGTGGATTCTCTAAACATTCTAGGGTTTCAAGTTTTTGGGTTGAAAATTTCGAATTATTTTGAAAATCTTTGAAATTCCTACTTGTTTAGATGTCTAGATGAAAAGCCCTAACTTTTATTTTGTTTTTCTTTCAGGCAAGAACCTCAAAATCCAAGCGCGACAGCGGGAAGGCTTTTGACCCTGAAAAAGTCATTCCTCCCAGTTCAAACATCAATCTTCCAGGATATCCAACCTATCCTGCCGCTCACGACATCATTGTCGCTTTGGACCCCAAGCTATACATTCCTGGCATGTGCATTGACCTTCTGTCAATCAATTCTATAGCTGCCGGAGTAAAAGCTTGCGAGGATATGGACGCCTCTGGGATTCTGCCCCTCTTCTGCCTCAACGACAAAACTTACAGTATCTTCCTGGCAGAAGAATTTTATCAACGAATGGAGCTCATGAACCAGACTGCTCTTCGTGGGTGGATTCGAGGCCGTCCCATCTCCGTCACCGCCAAATCTATTTCCACCATAATTGGCGTGCATTACGGAGGAGCTATTTCAGCAACCACGGCTGAGGCTTTACATGCCTGGGAAGCCATGAGGGGAGTAGATGCTCTCCGGGAGCCTCAAGGGAAAATGCTCCGAAACTTGTTCCCTCTTGACGTCTACTGCACCAGCCACCTTCTAGACAAGGGGCTTCTATTCAAGAGTGGAGCACATGACATGTTTACTGCCCAGCAGATCAAGCTGACAAGTGCTATATTTCTACAGCTTCGTCTCAACTGGGGGCTCATCATCTTCGACGAGCTAAAGCAGTGGGTGGAGAAAGCAAAGAGCAACCCCACTTGCAAACGCCCCTTCGTCAGACTGATCAACGCCCTTCTAAGGGATGATGCAGCCATCAACTCTTCTTTGAAAGAAGATGAGTTGTATACGGTGGCCAAGGACAAACAACTCACAGCCTCGTTTTTCAGTAAATACACTGAATACGAGAACAAGCGCCGGGTGCAGAAAGGTCTACCGCCGGTCTCTCTTGACAAAGTGGCCAAGCCTGCACCTATCTTGGTCACCCGCTTCAACATGGAAGCACATGTAGCTGCAAGCAAGTCCTTCGAAAAGGCCTCTGCCAAGTTTGATGAACAAGTGGCCACGGACCTCCATCTAAAGGCCAAAGGTCTGGCTGATGAGGCAGAGCTGCTGCTAAGGTCCAAAATAGCAGCCAAAGGCAAAGCCAAAAGGACAAGGCCGGTAGTGGCACCTCCAACTGAAGAAGAGCAGGCCAAATGGATCCGTAGGGAGATGAAGGAAGGCCAGAAGAAGAAGGCACCAGGCCAATCCAGCCATTCCTCTCCTCCATCTACCCAAGCCAAGCCTTCTACCCAATCCAGCCAACCTCCTTCACCACCTCCTGCACCCACTCCCAAACCTAAACGAAGGAGACTTCGTAAAACCTTTGACGACCAGCCACCGGCAGTCCCTCCAACCTCTTCCGATGAAGCAGCTGAGTCTCCTATTCAGCCGCTGAGGAAGAAAAGGAGAGCTACCGGTACCCAATCCTCTACCGCCAGCCAACCAACTACCTCTACCGATGCCCAACACTCAACTGTCAACCCTTCAACTATACCAACTACCGAACCCCAACCAACTACCGACGCCCAAACCATACCTGTCAACCCTTCATCTATTCCTTCTGAGTCATCTACTCAGAGGAATTCACCACCTCCGGAGGAGCCTCAAAATCAGGAGGAGCCAGCCAGAACCCCAACTCCTCCTCCTCCCTCACCCTTTAACTACTCACCTGACCCATCCACACCCTCCTCACCACCCCAATCCCAACCAACTTCTTCAACCACACCACAACCCTTAGACCCTGCTGCTGCCAAGTTCCTCTTCGAACTTTCGTCAGTAGCAGATCTATTCACCTCTTCTCATCAACCTCCTCAACCTTCTCAACCTCCCCAACCTTCTCTTCAAAAACCAAAATTCCTATTCTACCCTGCCCCTTCTTTCTGGTTCTCTACCGAACCCATTCCCCAATCCTCCCACATCAGTGAAAATTCTGACACTGATATGGAACTGGATTCCCCACCAACTCCCCCTTCTCCCTCCTCTATAGCCCTATCCTCTTCCACCAAAACCATACCAACCCAAGACTCTTCCTCTTCCGCCTCCAGAACTCCCCCTCTCCAAACGCCCTTCAGGCCTGCAGACTCTGCCTCTGCCGACACAATTCACATTGGCCAAGCCTCTACTTCCAATCAGCCAGCCAATGCTGAAGTTTTGTCCCGGCTAGATGCCATCTACCAGCGGTTAGGCGAACTCACAAGCATCTCTACCGCTATCAACTGCTGCCAAGGCCAGCGATCGTCGCAAATCATCTTCGGCAGTTTCAAGAGGATGTCTGGACTCGTTTTGGACAGATGCGGCACGACTCAGAGTAGACAGAAAAGCTACGCTGACAACCGGAGACGAGATCTTGAGTTTCAGGTTGGTGACTTTGTGTTCCTGAAGATATCGCCCCGACGCGGTACTAAGCGGTTTGGGAAGAAAGGGAAACTTTCTCCCAGGTTTATTGGTCCGTTCGAGATCTTAGAGCGGATTGGTTCTTTGGCTTATAGACTTGCGTTGCCACCGTCTATATCGGGTGTTCATGATGTGTTGCATGTTTCGATGCTTCGTAAGCTTGAAGGACGAGTCACATGTCCTTACTTATGAGGAGATTACCTTTGAGCCCGATCTTTCTTACGTTGAGAAACCAGTGAGGATCCTTGATTCCAAGGAGCGAGTCTTGAGGACTAAGCGAATTCCTTTAGTGAATGTCTTGTGGAAGAGTCATGATATTGAGGAAGCCACATGGGAGACTGGGCTTGAGATAAGGGAGAAATACCCTTACCTGTTCGAGATTTCAGGTTTGAATTTAGGGACTAAATTCCTTTAAGTGGGGGAGGATGTGAGAACCCAAACCCCATTTCATGTTTGTCATCATTATGACATGTTTATAATATGTCTTTACATATTTGAGACTTCATTTCATTCATATCGAGTTGGCATTGAATTGGTTAAGATCATATAGTATTGGTCTTCCATGGGTTGCATGCCTTGTTGTTGTTGTTTCGGGTGTTCGTATTAACGTGTTAGCACCTTAACAAGTTTCATGAGAGTCTTAATACCTTGCATACAAGATTTACAATGTTCATCTTAGTTGTTTAATGCTTGGTTGGGAGTTTAGAGGCTTCGTTGCTTCGTTTGTGTTTTGTGGTTTTACATCATTGCTTGTATTGCCTTCATTTCGTCTCGAGAGAAGTTCGGTTGAGTTCTAGGCCTTGAATACAAGCCATAACCATGTTTAAACTAGCCTTATACATGTTCATAGATTGGTTGCATTTGGAAATAAGATGACCAACTTATTACTTCAGAGTTCAGTCCGGTTTTCGGACGAACTTGGAAAATTCTGGTACCAATCTACTAAAGAGAATTTTCTAAATATTTATTATGTTTTACCTACATATGTTAGGATACTCCCTGTAAATTTTGGTAATTTTACAAGGTGTCTAAGTACCTCATTTAGGTCTTGACTTACGGCTGTGCCAGAATTCTATTTTCAGGAAATCAGCTTCAGTACTTGATTTTGTTGTAACTTTATTTTGATGCAAATTGAGTAATTTAAAATTATAAAATATATTTTAATGAGTCTACTTTCAGAAAAATCAAAAATCACCTCATTTGGAGTTTTGAGCGATTTATGGTCGATTTTACAAGATCGACTGTCCAGTAACAACAATCTGGAAATTGGCCATGAATAGTGGAAGCGCTCGCATGGGTCCAAAATGATGCGACCGCAAGGTGCCAGATTCAGCCTATTTGAGTTTTTGAGTGTTTTTGGTTGAAGACCCTTGTGCCCTTGCCCCTTGGCCGACCTTGGGCACTCAAAGCCACCTTGTTGACTTGTCTAAGATGCTTTTGAACCCTTAGATCATCTCTTATCAATGGCTCACATGCCATAGCCAATGAAAGCCTCATAATGCCCTTCACTTGGATTGGGGGCTTTGTAGACAAGTATATAAGCCATCTTTCATCAAAACCAGCCATTGTTGGTCTAAAAGTTCAGAGAATCGAGCTCACTTCACCATTTTCGTCCAAATCAAGAACACCAACTTGAAGGACCATTTCCGGAGTTCGGTGGTCCGATCGGCGAACCGAGACCGCCAAATCGAAGGCCTCGACCTCCTCTACAACAATCCTTGCTTTAATCACTCATTCCTCCATTAATCATAGGACTAAGGTGAGTGATAATTCCCTGAGATTTTCATGTTAAACAAAATAGCATGACCCCTTCATTATAGTTGTTTTAATGTTGATTTTGAACACCTTTTGTGAAGACACAACCTTCAATTCAACATATAAAATGTGAGTATGATTTTATGAAATCTCTATGAAGTTATGATTTTGACATTTATTAAAGCATGAATGTTGTTTGTATTAAGCTTGGGAATAACTCTTGTGAAAGAATTCGGTTCAATTCAAGGTTTAACAAAATCACCGAAACTAGGGTTTGAAACTCGAGATTGTGTTTAAGGCTAGTTCGAGAACATGAACGGCTTAGTTATAAAGTTCTAAATGAGCGGAGAACTTAGGAGAAGGCAATGTGATACATATAGTATCAATACTCTTCTCGGTTGAATTGTAGTAAAACTCACCGGAGTTGAATTTAGGGAGTTATGAACAATAACGACTCACAATCAATCCCTACGACGAATGTAGTTCGTTAGACTCATGAATTAGCTTACGATACTTTGAGATGGATTGATGAGTATGCCTTGATGTATGTGTGCTTGTAAGACTCAATCGAGTTCTTATGTGGTTTGTGTGATCGTGTGGAGTAAATGCATGATCGAGAGCATGTTATAGAATGACATATCTATTTGACATGATGAATTTAGTGCGTTAGACTAATGAATTAGCTTACGTGACTTTGGGATGGATTGAAGGGTATATTTGATATGTGTGCTTATAAGACTCAATCGAGTTCTTATGTGGTTTGTGTGATCGTGTGAAATAAATGCATGATTGAGAGCATGTTGTAGAATAATGAATCTATTTGACATGTTGAATTCGCTTTTGTCGAATCCTTGTGTGATCCCTTAAGTGAGTAAACAACTACTTGTTGAATAAGTTCGCTCTTGTCGAACTTATTCCTTATTGAGATTTCATGACCAAGTAAACATCTACTTGGCATTGCATGAGTCAGTGGCATATTTGATTGAGTCGTTGGTGTGACAATGCATCGCCGTCACGAGTTATGGGACTCGTGATAGTGATGGATTGTTATACCGGGTTTTTATCACACACGCCCCACCGTTGGCCACGGTGGGGAAGTAGCACCTTTCTGTAACCAAGAGAGCACATTGGAAGGTCTAAGTACCAAGGAGAGAGCTTGGTACCCGAGCAGAACTCGGTACTCGAGTAGAGAACTCGATACTTTGATACACTAATCACGGGTATCATTGGCACGAATGTTAACGCCGTGTATTGCGGGGAGCTACGTAGCGGCATCGGTTTCATATCATATCCTCCGTATATGTGGTTTACCTTTATAGCACTTATGTGAAACAATGTGCTACCATGGATATGTGTTTTAAGTGTTTATTAAATGAGCGCTTTGAGTGACTTGATATTAAAAATGATATCTTGATATGTATGTTTGCATGATGCCATGACATGCATGATTGTTAACTCACAAAGTCTTTATGACTTACCCCCTCCCTTTTCTTGCTTTTAGATCCGAGCCGTTCAGTACCGCTCGCTGAGGCGTAGCAGGTTCATGCTTGTCCGTGATCGCACGCGACGAGGTTGTGGTTATTAGATGTCCTTATTTTGTTCTCTTTGTAAGGACGTTGGGATTAGCAAGTCATTTAGACTTTGCTTTGGGAATTTGGTGTTGTTGTATTTATGTCTATACCGTATACTATTTTGTGTGCCGCATGTACGCCGAGCCTTGTATAAAGTATATTGGTTCATCTGCTTTTAAAACTTCCGCTGGGCATTACTTTAGCTCTTATTTAAGTATGTTGTTCTCGGCATGTTATAGCCGTCGAGGTATATTTGCATGAACTGTAGTGTTGGGTTCCTAGTAAATTCGCCGATGATTTGGTATAATTGTATTAATTGTTATATCAGGTGTAAAAAGTTTTAAATTATTCGGCCTTTTGGTGCCGAGTCGCTTCATCCGAAATGTTGCGTCACGTCGTTTTCTAAAAGCGAGTCTTTGCATGTATTGTTGTCCTATTTGGACGACTTGACTTGTGATTCCATCTCGGGTCCGGGTCGGGTCGTCACACCGCAACTAGAAAACAAGTGCGGATGAGTCATAATGACCCAAGACGCTACCACTAGACATTATAACATAATCGTAACATTTTCATAAGTAGAAATGAAATCGGGTTACGACGACGAAGAACCATAAGTCGTTGTACTGCATGTAACCGTTCCTTTACTGTGCTACCAAGATGAACTAGGGTGAATTCCTGCTCACAAACAATCGTAAGTCGGGAGGCAAGTGACAAGAATAATCGCATTAGGGACGTATGTCTTGACATGAATCATCACGTATCTTATAGAATAATTAAGTAAAAGTATGCATATTTACATGTATACATGTATCAAGTCTCTTGTAGAATTATTACGTGGAGATGTATAAACTCATCACAATTATCAAGCAATCAAGGACAAGTATATATGAGCATAGAGATCATAAATTCAAGATGCACATTATTGCACATAGTTCACATAATGTGAGGATATAGAGCCGCCGTAGACACGCAAAATGCATACACTTTCGATAGCGTGCGATAATCGATGGTTGTGATAATACATCGATCTCCAGAGATGCTCGGGAAAACAATAGTCATTCTCAATGGTCGCGTATTGGTTGGCCAAGGAGAGCTCTTCCCCCACGGTGGCCGCCGTGGAGTGTGTGTGCGATAACAAGTATGCCACCGACTTATGCAATGCTAAGTAGTATTTACTCAACAATCAATCAAGATGGAACGAGTCCGACAAGAGGCGTCCTCGTTCAAGATTAGTATATAATCTCATCAATAAACAATCAAGATTGAGCTCGACATGAGCGAACTCAATATATCAAGTATGCATTTATTATGTCATAAAGATACGAGCATGACAAATCAATCCATTTCAAGAGTGAACTCAATAGTTCAAGTATGCATTTATTATGTCATAAAGATACGAGCATGACAAATCAATCCATTTCAAGAGTCTAGAATTAGTTTTCTAGTTGAACGCATGTAATAACGTTGTAGGGATTAATCATTGAGTGGTATTGTTCAATAGCTCACTAATGTCGACTCCGTTGAGTCATTTCTATAATTTCAACCAAGTAGAGTGGGAACACTATATGTGTTTCAAGACTCTTTTCCATGTTCTCGCTTGAAGCATGACTAGGTTCTTGTTCCAATTAGGAACCTTAGTGCAAAAGTCACTAAGTCAAGTATATACGGGGAGCCTAAGTTGATCATTATCAAGTCAAGCTTAATTCAATTCCAATTCATAATTCCACTTAATAGTAGAATTCAAGTTCAAGATAAATCATTAATCGAAGAACGATCAAGCATGGGGGCAAGTACATTCAATATGCTTATAATTCGTATTATAGAAACATGTAGAAGAATCAATTCATGACAAGGTAGGAAATCATGCTTTTAGCCATAATATCAATTGTACATAGTATTCCATATTTAAATGTGAAACCAAGTCAGGTTGTAACTCAGTCCTCAATCCATCATACAGTTAGTCTAGGATCATAAGCCATTTACTTGTAGATAATAAAGTCTTCCGAGAATAATATTTCATTCTATAACCCAAAGGTCCATAGTAGTCCAATACTTAGGTAAACACTAGAGTGACGATCATTCGTAAGGTCAACCGCATCTTGGTGAGTCTTAGATAACAACTTAGTCATCCTAGCGACTTATACAAGTAGACTACATGTGTAGTGTACTAAGGAAAGTCCCAATTCAAATCATCTCATAGAATGGTCCTCAATTTCGTTATCTTGGTCTTTCCCAGATTATTCACAAGGCGACTTTAGAGAGTCGTCATTCAATAACAACCATCATGATTCCTTAGGTTTCATACAAGCATATATCACATCCTTACAAGTTCCGGTGCTTCATTGAAGTCCAACAAGTACCAACAGTTCTAATTCATAATCAAAACAATCCAAAGGTCTTTCATTCAAGTCATGCATTTGTGACCCACACAAACCCAATCCAAAGACTAGCGATAATCTTGTACTTAAAATTACTAAAGGTCCTCTATTAGAGTCCTAAGCCACAAATCGATCTTAACACCAGTTCGGTCTCACCCGACCAAACCTCAAGATTTCATGATTTAGATTCAACGATTACAAGTTGTCATAGGGGTTTATCCTAAGAATCGAATAGCAACTTTTATAATTCAATGATTCCATTTGAGTCAAATTTCAAAGTCTCAAACTCTAGGTCAAGGCATAATTTCAGGATTTCCAATTTATCCGGGTTTCTAAACCCAACCACAATCAATCTTAAACCATAACTATTCCAATATACCCAGTCATAATCGTTTGGGTTCAAACCCTAACTTTCATAGATTGATATCCATCAATAACATCTCATTTTGACATGTATTACCATGACAAATCACAAGGAACAAGTCTCTAGCAACCTAACATCAACATTGAGTTAGAGAGAGAAACTAGGGTTTCGGTAACGTACCTTTATCGAGCCACAAACGACTAGGAAGAGGGAAACAAACCCAAGGGAAATGATCTACTCGTCAAGGGCTTCGCGACGGTGGTCTCGGCTCGTCAAACGGATGACCGGAACTCCGGGAATCGCCGGAACACGCACTAGTCGCACGCTCAATCTCCCGCACTCTCTCCTTCCCGTTCGTGGCTGAAGACGATCACTAATGAAGAGAGGAGAGGAGTGTTTGGGGTTATAAGGGTGATTAAGGACTGATATACCCTCAAATAAGTGAAAGGGCAAGGGTTAAGTAAGGGTAGAATAGGAGTTTCACGCCAGAAATCGCACCAGCACAAAGCTGATGTCGGGAGCGATGTTCGGTTGTCTGGACCGAACTTTTCATCACTTGTTCGGTTGCTATGGCCAAACACTCCCCAAGGAGTTCGGTTTGGCTGGCCGAACATCTCCTAGGATGTTCGTTTGTCGCGTTGGAACGCTGGTTTAAGTCTTAAACGAAGCCGGAAGGGTCTAGGACTGAAAGTGATGCACCGGTTGGGTAAATGCAACTCAAACAAGCATAAAACCTGTGTACCAAGGCCTTATGAGACTCAAATAACTCTCAAGACAAGTGGAGGAATGACTAAGAGTACAATCGAGGTCTCACGAAAGAACTACGCGAGAAAACTCTAAACCGAGTCAAGTAACGAACAGCGTCGGTATACGACTTGTAACTTAACTAGTTAAGGTCTATGGAACATATGGAACTAATGTATTGGCTCCTATATAGCCTACCTATATTAATCAAGGTTCTTACCTCAAGTCAAGTAACCGAGGTTACGGTTAAACGACACGCAAAGCAAGAAGGTCAATTACACGATGGTTCGGGGTCTTACATAGAGAGTCCTATTACCATGATACCTAATAGAACACATAACTTTAGGGGACCTATTACCGTAAGGGCTAATAGGGCACCTTATAAGTAAGCATCATATTAAGCCATTGGAACCTATTAGACTCGCTTTCGCCAAAACTTTTTTTCTAAAAGCACTATAAGACTCGCTTTCGCCAAAACCTTTTTTCTTGACGTTTGAAATAGGTGTTCGCAATTTCCTACACTTTCATATAACTGTTGAAAATCATTGACAATTAACATGTATCCGAATTAGGATTAACATTTGGAGGGGTATATATAGGCCCCCAAGTCATAAAATCTTTGTAGAATTATGCTTAAACATTTCCTGTTAGGGTTGGATGCCAATCCCAACAACCGTGTGATTTACGGGTAGATAAGGAAAAAGTCAGATCTGGAATAGGAAACCAGTGACTGTCCCAGAGCCTACGGCTCACGGTGCTTGCTAGCCCAATAGCTTGATCACGAGATATAAAACAATCCCTAGGCATGGCCCATTGGTTTGAAAGGCAAGGCCTTGTCCGTCCAGGTTTGGAAGAGAATCGAGGGTGGTTCTTAGTCAAACACCTTGCCTTCTGCATCCGATGCTTATGCAGGCACCTGCTTCTATGCTCGTGATTGGTACGTGAGGCTCGCACGCGATTTCCCTGTGACCGGATTTGGATTAGACACATCAAATCCTTATTGGGGAATCTTTATATCAATCAATTTAAGGATCCACTACAAAAAAAATGAGACACCACGACTCTTTGTTTAGGGATTTTTTTTGATAAGCCTCGTAAAGTGTTATATTAAGGTTTTGTTGGCGTTATTTTATGAAATATCAAATAATTTTGTAAAGGCTTGTAAAATGGTATATTAGGGTTAATGTAGTAGCCATTTCATTAAAAAAAGCCGCCTACCGGAAAAAATCCCATCATAATGAGACATGTAAAATCAATGATGCAATAAACTATTTAACAGAGCACTCGAAAAATAGGCAACACTGACATCTCCCGGTCAAAGCGTATAATATGAGTTGTTCAATGGTTTATTTACTTCTTTTATGTAAAAACACGATGTATTTTTATATGTCCGATTGTAATTTTATTTACTCCCTCTGTTCTTTAAGGCGTCTTGTTTGGCTCCACAAACATATATTTTTTTTAACTGTTATAAATATTGATATGTCATGTATTTTCCTTTAATGTCCATATGCTAGTTGAATTCATCATTAAAATAACAAGAAAAATAATGATAAAATAGGAAAGTTACTTCCTATTTTTTTTTTTTTGTTTAAAAGTGAACACTTATTTTGGTAGGGATGAAAAATTAAGTTTAATTGTTTTGTAAGATGGGGTGTTTTCCTTTTCATACATATTTTCAGGCTTCCCGCTCACTTTCTCGCGCCTACTATATTAAATATTCAACTCTCTCTCGTTCGCGCCCCTACAATTCTCAAAAGCCTCAAAATATTGCTCTATGCATGTTCTCCCGCATCACCAAAACTTTTGATTGCGGATTACAAGAGAGAAGATTCACCATCAATTCAATTGAAAGGTATGCTCATTCATAAAATATCTCATCCTGAATTACATGCCCTAGTTTATTTGTTAAACAATTGGTCAAATTGTGAACGATAGCTATATGATTAACAGTTTTATTTTTCCTAATTTTTCGAATAAACAAATTTTCAAAACTTCCCCCAGCCGAAAACAATACATGCCCTAGTTTTTGATAAACAATTGCTCAAATTGGGGATGCTAGCCATGTGAATCATATTTGATATAGGGTTGACTGTTGTAGCATTGGGATCTAGGGTTGACTGTTGAGACTCTGTGGCAACCAAAGTTGTAATATCTTCTTGTTAAATTATATTTGAATTTTTTCAACTTTTAGGCTTCCAACTTGAAAAGATATGTCTGTCATAGATTTCTAGAAGTACCATAAATTTGTTGTGAAACATAGGTTTCTTGTTGTGTATGTAAATTTGAAATACTCAGATGCACGATAATTGGAGACAAGTTCAAGTTTGCTATAAACACATGATTTCTTGTAGCACGTAACTACGTAAAGTAGATGTATAGTGTACCACGATAATCAAAGACCTGCTCTTTCATGATAAGCATTTAGCCATATGGAAAACCTTTATCTCTTTATCGAACTTATCAGTTGTTCATTTGGGTGTTATGGGATATTCTGAATTCATCATAATTGCATTTTGCAACTGAATAGAAAAAGATATTCCAATGAACAATTCCAATGTTTTCAACATGATTTTTCATTGTGTTGTGGGCTCTGTTTTAAATTATAATTTATGTTGCCTCCTCAATTTACCTAGAGGTAGACTTATGAGTCTGTATTTTCGGTTACTTGCAATACTTGTTACTGGGACAGATATCCATTTCATTGTTGGGGTTAAGATGTTTTGGTGTTATTTGGTGGTATCCTTTTCATTGTTTAAATAGAAAGTTTTTTTAGTTGGAAAAATAAAAAAGGACTTATTCAAGATTTTGTTAGATTCTTATGATCCCTTCAACATTGTCATATAAACGTTTCCCTACTACAGAAAAAAGATATATATTTCCAATATTTAGTGTTTTAAATCTGGAAAGATCATAAGAATTCTCTTATAAGCTGAGGTGACAGTTTTACACAGACACACACAACCGTCACCGGCCACTCAAATCCTCCCTACGTCCCTCCATCCAGCGTAATCGGCAGGTAACTTTTTGTCTTTGCTCTCTAATATGTCTCTAATCCTTCAACACTTATGCTAGGATTTCAATTTTTGTTTGAGATTTAGTTAGGGTTTTACAATTTTGATCGATTATGGCTAATTTGGCCATACCCGACCCCATGTTTTTAACAATAAGAAAACCATAAGTTGCACTCTGGAATTTCTTATGAATTCGTTGAGTCCCATAATGAGCCATGAAAAGAGTGAAAGCAGAGTAGCAATCGCTAAATGTGAAATTCTTTTCCTTCCCTTAATGGGGATACATTCACACAAGATTCTGCATATAGCATAGCCATAATTTTTCAGTATGGGAAATAACACATGGTGTTTATGGGAAGACCACTTGAGAAATCTAAAAGATGATGTTGATTCTTCCAAAGTATATAACACATGGCGTAATGCACATTGAGAGAGATTGAATCAAAGGGCGCCTAAACTAAAATCGAATAAATAAAAATTGACAGAGACACAAGAATTTAACTCAAAGGGCAGAGTAACAAGAATTTAGCAGCTTTGTGTTGATTGATGGAAAGCCTTTTTTGTCTTTTCTTTCTTTCTTTAAAACTGCTCCGTTGGGCCTTTGGTATACTCTGCAATAACTAGATATGTAATTCTGCAATTGGGTTTCCTTGACGAAGCTCCGTTAGGCCTTTGGTATACTCCACAATTGAGTTTTTTTTTCTTTTTTCTTTTAACATTGAACTTGATTTTTTGTGGGAATTTCTTGATTGTGTTTTTAGTGTTGTGGATTTTCTTGGTTTACAGATCTTCTTCACATTCTGTCATATTAGCCGAAGGATTTGAACTTTGTGAATCATACGAGCTACATAGGCTGGCGAGAGTATGAACCGGAACTTTTCCTCTATTTGTGCTATTCTGGAATCTGGATGGGGATGATCAACGGGATTGGAGTTAATAGGGAGTGTGATAATGTGTTGTGTTTGCTTGCAGGTTGTGGAGGTTCAGACCTGTCATTGTTGATCTGGGACTCTATCTTGCAGCGAAAAGTGAGGTGTTTTACGGAACCCAGAAGCAGGAGTTGCCTGATGCTTACCAACTGTTCACAGGCAAGTGCAAATCTTTTTGTACTTGCAACATGTAATATTTATGTCCTCATAATGCGACAGCTTTGGAAATATTCAATTTCCATCCGCAAGTCCACTTAAGTTACAAAGGCTATATCGAGTTTAAATTAGTGATAGCATTTATGAGGATATTATTAAGGTAGTCTATTTGGTAAAATGAACATTAATCAATGTACTATACATAATCTGCTAGAGAAGCTTGCATTAAGTAAGAAGCTTATCGGCACAATAATGTCTAACATTCAAAAAAAAAACTTAATGCCTTGTTGCCAATTAGTAGAATCTAATCCTGTGAACTGTGTTTTCTTAATGTCTTGGCTTACTTGGTGACAACAAGTATTATGATAGCGTTGCTTATATGATGAGAATGGTAAATAAATGACCTAAACATACTCTTTGTAACACAAGAAATAAAATATGATTAAGAGTTGATATATAATTCCGTCGTAGATATGGAACATGGGTATGAAGCACAGAAACACGTCGTTCTGGGATGATGTTTCGTCCACTGCCCATCTTAGGAGTGTCACGATTGATAGGGAGTTAGAGTGTGTGAGGACCACACCTTTGCTAGTCCCGGTAGTCCCTGAAGAATATAGTATCGCTGCAGTGTCTGATTGAGTGGGCCTGGGTCCCGGAAACTCTCGTGGTTCGCAACACTCAATCATCTATTCTACAGAAAGTTCACTGGAATTCACGGAACGACATATTCAGAGGGTAGGCACTTTCGTAGGAAGTAACTTGTGCATCTCTTCCAGGGTAGCGATGGCAAGCTTGGCACCCGAGTCACGTACTTGCTTAGCGATCTCCTGCCCTGTGTTGAGTGGGTTAGCCATGGTCAATACTGCACCTACAGATAGCACCGCTAGACAAATGGTTGGGTAAAGCAGCGAGTTTGGTGACAAGACAAAGACTACATCGCCTTTACGCACGTTAAGCTCATAGTACAACCCTGCTGCCAACGAGTGGATGGAGCGTTGGAGTTGAGCATCTGTGACACTATGGTTAGTGACTGAATCAATGAGCGCGACTCTCGACTCAGTTTGGTCTGCTTTAGGGAATTGCGACAGCACGAATGTTACTGTGACGAGGTCAGCTAGCCCTAGTGGGGATCTTATGATGCTGTTCAGTTAGTTGTCGAAGTGAGTGGTAGATCCCAGTCTGAGAATCGAACCTGCTCGATGGTCGATCACATTTCGCCTGGTCTTCTTCAGTAGTAGCCATCGACTGAAGTGTTCAACGTTTCTCGGACAAAGGTATGTGTGTGTGTAAAAACAATGTCAATGTGGGATGATCAATGTTTGTTTTATGGTGTCAACCAGAAATCGATGTGAGCTATGTTATGCCAGATAATCGACAAAAATATCAGCGTACAGTTGCATAGTTGCCGGCAATGACAAAGTGACCAAGTCATGGACATAATGTATATGCTGGAGTTGTTATCAGTAGATGCTTTTATTATGCCTTAGTTTTTCTTATATCCTTTTTTTTTTCATACTTTTATCTTCTTGCTTACATTAACGCTTCTAAAGTTAACATTGACAGTAATGTCAACAATTTTGTCTTTCCATTGTGAAACTAGTTATATGTTGAAGTGTTGGGCAGCAATTCTGACTCCCTGCTGCGGTGCTGCCGCCGTCTCCGATCATTCCCACTCCTGTCTTTCTCTCTCTTCATTTTGTAAAAACACAGAACAAAATTGCTTCTTCTTCTTTTCTCTTTTTTTTCTTCTCTTTTCTGGGGATCCAGATCTTGCTGATTTGTCTATAGACACTAGTGGAAATTTATGTGGGGGGTTTCTGCGAGAGTTGTATAAAAAGAACAGGGTCAGATTGGTTATTTCGGTTTGGTTTTTCGAAATTGCGGATAGCTCTTGATGATTAGATTGAGGTTGTAATTTGATGGATCATATATTTTGAGTTTACTATGAATGGAGTTGTTGAGGAATGTGCGATTTGCTGGTTACGGAGGTGGTTTCGGAATAGTGGTCAAAGAGGAGGAAACATTAGAAAAATAAATTATGCTGGTTTAGTTTGCAGATTTTATGTCAAAAGGGTAAAGTAAGTAGTTACAAGCATCATGTGTTAAATTGTTAATCACAATTTGATTTTCTGTCAATTTATAACCAGGTGATTCAGAGGGTGTATTGAAAGTTGAAATGCCAAGTACTAAAAATATATTAAGGGTTTACTATTGGGTTAAAAAGTTTAGGGGTACAACTCTTTAACCTGAATGGGGTTTGCTGTAACTTTAAAATGTTAGGCTTTATATACATGATCCTCTATCATTTACTTGAGGCAAAAACTTGTGTAGGACGGTCTTACGGATCCTAGATCCGTAAGACGGAGCCCCATTTAAAAATTTACGAGTTAATAATTAAACCTGTTAATAAAATTCTCAAAAGCTTGTTGGCTAAGTTGGTAAAAGGCGGAGGTTAAAAGCATAACCCCTTGCGGGTTCAAGGTTCGAACCGTCTAAGCAACAAAAATTTGTTTTTAATGCTCATTTCCTTTATTTGCTAAAGTGCCCCTTCACTTTCAATGTTTGCCGCCTAATTCTCACACCTTGCAGCTTAATCCTTTGTTAGCTCTGTTAGCCATCCGTTAGCAACAATTGTCTTGGGATACTTGACAGATCCTAACGAACTTTGACGAAATGCTAAATGACACATTTAAAACCAAAAGTAACACATTAAAAACACAAAAGTAACACATTTTAATGTTAAAAGTGACACTATAAATGAAAATTTATTATAATTTTTATTAAAATACAAAGTAACACTATTAATACTAAAAAGTGACACATTTAATACTAAAAAGTGACACTCTTAATACTAAAAAGTAACACTCTTAATACTAAAAAGTGATACTCTTAATACAAAAAGTGACACATTTAATACTAAAAAATGACACTCTTAATACTAAAAAGTGACACATTTAATACTAAAAAGTGACACTCTTCCTTAAATAATTTATTGGACCAAAATGAATAATCTCGTGTTTCAAGTTCATCTTCTACATGCCTAGATCCTCCTCCTACATTCTGAAGGGAAAGAGAAAAAAAATTAAGGGAAGTATTGAAAAGGGCGAAAAAGACTCTTGATTTTTCTGATTCTCATCAAGCCAAGTAATTTGGTTCCAAGACTCCTAATGCTCGATTATTTTAGACATATTTTCAGTAAATTTTGTAAGTTTGAGTAAGAAACATATACTTTACCTTGAAAAAGTTATGGTTTTGTATTTTTAACGATTGACACTTGAGATTATATATATTTCTATGAATGAGAAGATATATTTCAGTAATGTTCAATTGATTATTGCTGTTAAAATCACTAGCTCAAAAGTGACACACTTTAGTCCTAAAAGTAACACACTCCAAGCCTAAAAGTGACACTCTTATTGATACAAATTGTATGATTATAAAAATGAGTTTTTTTACCAAAAGTGACACACCTAATGCCTAAAAGTGACACAATTAATACATAAAAGTGACATACTAAACGTGACACTTATGAATAAAAATTTAAAGATGAAAAGTGATTTTTTTTTGCCAAAAGTGACATACGTAAAACTTAATAGCGGCACATTCTATGTTTAAAAGTGACACTCTGATTTAAAGTAACTAAGTAAAACTTAATCTGACCTAAGACAATAATTATCCAAAAGTGACACACGTTTGTTCTCAAAGTGACACACGCCAAGTCTAAAAGTAACACTCTGATTGATTGTAAATATAAACAATGTCAAAATAACACATCCCTTCTAATAAAACTTAAAAACAATAAAAACAATTCTAAAAGGTTTCGAACCTTAGACCGAACAATCTAATTCCAACAACTTAAAAGATTCATGTGAACCATCTCACCATATTGATGTTTAATGAGTTTTATAACGTATTATTAATTTATTATGACCTGTAAATTTATAATTTTCATTAAAAAGAAAAAGAAACCAAATTACGTTGTCAAGGGGATTTGAACCTATGACCTCCGGTCGACAAAATCCTTAGGCGTTACTTCCAACCATCTCGCCAAATTCATGATTGTGAATTTAATTAACATATTTAATTATTAACTCGTAAATTCATAAATGGAGGTCCGTCTTACGAATAAGGATCCGTAAGACGGTCTTACAGGAGACCACCTCTAAGGGTGAGGCTAACCACACACCAAATTATATTCTCTACACCACAATTCTATTTACACCTCACCCATGTAGCCAATTTTCCCACCTTACTCTCTACACCCCATCCTAACTTCCTATTATACCCTTTAAAATTTCTCACCTTACTCATCCTATTCTACACCCCAATTCTATCTACACCCCACCCATTTAATTCACCAACCAACCTTCATCCACCCAATTTGTAAGATTGGTGATGTTTGGAATTGTCAGAAATATTAGGTGAATTTAGCAAGATTGTCGCGCATAATCATTGAGTAGTATAGCTCATTTATTCTTGATCTTGAGCTGTATTTTAATTTTTATACATTCTCTTTTGTTTGTATAGATATCAAAAGTTTAGTTTTCTTGGTAGGTGTGTTGATTGATTTCATTTGGTTGGTACATTGTAAACCAGGAGTCATGTAATGAATCAGAGTTAGATTTACAGGGATATTGGGAAGAAATCAAAACATGCCCAAAAATATATAAGAGGAGTTAACGAATTTCTTGAATTTGCCTTTTCTTATCAAGAGTGTGTTGCCGATGGAATGATTCGTTGTCCATCAAAAAGTTCCTGAGAGCCAAACCAGAGGACATTCATCGACTTCATTATCTAATTTACAAGTTGAATTATCATGGTTTGTTAATTTGGGTCTCACCAAATAGATTATGAAAAAGAGTAATAAAATAGGGAGTGCATAATCATTTCTGAATTGCTGCTGTTATGCTTTGTTTTTTAGTACCTTGAGACTTCTTCTTAAGCTATTTTTTATGTTGTTTTTCTTGTTCATATTGTTTATTGTTTATGTTGATGCCATGTTTTTTTTCTCCCTTGAGCATACACATATATTAAATACATGTGTTTTAGTTTGTTAGGAGGAATATGCAAATAAATTATGCGAAAAACATGGATTAGCCCATGATGAAAGCAGACAAAAGGTGGAGTAAGACATGTATCTCAAAAGACCACGACACACACACATTGCATCTCAAGAGTATTCGAAGAAATTGGAGAGGTTGGAGAAAGACAACAAGAAGAAGGAAAAACGAGAAGCAAAATTGTAAAAATTTGTGAATCGTTAGAGTAGTTATATTTCAGAGCAGAGTAATTATATTTCAGGGATGTCTCAATATTTGCAAGGCATTTAAGAGAAGTTCGGCATACCAGCTCCTCCCCTTTGATTCATCGTCCCCCTCCTATGCCTCGATCTATAAATGATAGTGCTTCAGTTGATGATGCTTCTGGTGTTTTAGATGGCCCTTCGTCTTTTCGTGGTTGTGATGATTTTGACACCAATGAAAATGATGATAACGAAGATGAATCCTGAGTCTGATGATAATTTATTTTCTTTGAGTTATGTTCTCTTGATTAAGTCATGTATTACTTGATGCTTAAAGTTGATTTTAAGCAAACTTTTTTATTTATTTATTATTATTATTAAAGGTAGCTACGAGTACATTGATGTTGACTTATTGAACAACATATTTTGTTTGATGAGATTATAGACATAATTCTTTAATATGAAATATTATGAGTCACTCTCGATTTGAAATATTTTGTATGTTTTTGGTATATAAAAGGCGTGGTACAAATTTATCAAAGAAAATGATTGATATCGAGCTAGGATGGGAAAAATCGATTGTGTTAAAGTGATGGTGAATGCCATTGCTTAATAGAAGTTAATGTGATGACAATAACAATCACGTATAAAGAATGATGTGATGTCACATATCAATAATAAAGTGATGGTTAATGAAATCGCGTACTTCGTTATAAAGCGAATGGCAAAGCAATTGCATATTCGGAGACAAAACAATGGGAAAAACAATCATGTATGCTAACATAAAGTGATTAAAAAGACAATTGCATATTCGAAGATAAAGCGATGACTAAAGCAATCGTGTATCATCAGATAAAATGATGGCCAAATCAATCGCGTATTCCTAGATAATGTGATGGCCAAAGAAATCACTTATGACTCATTAGGGAGATGGTTAAAACAATCACGTATTCCAAGATAACGTGATAGAAATAACAATCATCTAAAATCCTCTAAAGTGATTGAAAGCAATCACCTATTCCAAACTAGGTGATGGCGAAACAATCGCCTATTGTGAATAAGGCGATTGCTTTAGCAATCACTTATTTAGTACTAATGTGATGGTTTAACAATTGTCTTCTCATGGATTATGTGATGACTTTGTATTATTTTTAATTAAAAAAATAAATATTATTTTTCATATTTAGTGATTGTTTATGCCATCACCTAAATTCTATGAGATAATGCAACAACTTTTACAATCACTTAAACTTTTCGCGACAAGACTTTATGCGATGAAACTGGTGATTGTTTTGACCATCGCATATAGTCAAAGGCGATGGTTTTTCAGTATTGGCGATTGCTTTCGGCCATCACGTAAAAACAATTTTCTAGTAGTGAAAGTTCAATTTGAGCTACTCATTCGTCATCTACTTGTCATTTATCGAGTAAGATTTTCGGGGATAGGCTCATGTTTGGGATTCTCAACATCTACTTCTACAAGTGTTCGGGGTGATCCGTTTTGGGCTCCACACAACTTGCTTTTCTTCTTGTTAAATATTGTCTCTATTAGACCCTATAGGCCTAACCCATTGAGGCTAATTTGTTTGCACCTCTTCAACTCGAACGATTCACAGAAATTGTGTTTACGAGTTAGGGTGAGTGTTAAAGATTGTATAGGCCCAAGGGGCCCAATTACCATTTCAGTTTGTTTGTAAGCCCAATTGGGCAAGATATAAATACTCTTTATATGTAATAGTTGAATTAGAGATTTCAATAATACCGGCTTACTCTCTCTCTCTCTCTCCCCTTTAGCCTGTGCGCTCACCTTCCTCTCTCCCACCTCCGACCACCACCATCAATGGTGGTGGTCCGACACCATTACAATCGAGAAGCATCATGTGAAGCAAACCAACCGTTAATTACTATTAGGTTTATAGTGTCGTCAACAATAAAAATAACATGGGAATAATTAATGATGCCCGGTAATAGGTTGTTCTTTTTCTCTTTTGATTTTTTGTTTTTTTGTTTTTTATTAAATTATTTTTTCAAGGAAACAGGGGCGGCACCCTGCACAGATTTATTAAGAAAAAAAGTAAAGTACAAATGAGAACCTAGATAAAAGAGCCTAGATCCCTAATGAGAATACACAAACTATCTGCCAAATACATGTGATAAAGAATTTTTGCCCATCAAAGATTCACATTTGCAAAGTTCATACTCATACTGCCAAGGAAACCTTTGAGCAGCCATAATTCCACAGCCGTAATTCATTATTGGGCTAACATCACAACTATTTTTACATAACACCAATCATTCAAGTCATCTACAAAGCGGAAAAAGGCATGTCTGGTGCGACGATTAAGAAGCAAAAAACCACATATTCCCCAAAAGCCACTGATGAAACCTACGGCCATACCGATATAAAGATATTTCTTGTACTCGTCGTTGCCTATTTCGCTATCTTTATTGTCAAGAGGTGGTGGTTCTTCAGCGGGACATTTTGATGTAAGTGGAGGCCCACAAAGTCCAACATTCCCAATATAACAAGAAGCATTAAAACCTTGAAGTTGAGTTCACGATGGTATCTTCCCGAAAACTTGTTATATGACAGTCTAGATAGCCTAAATAAGTCATGTCGGACAAGCTTGTTGGTATCTCATGCGACAACATGTTTCTTGATAAATCAAGAGAAACAAGTGATTTCAGTAGACCAATTTGTTGAGGAACCCCGCCTTGTAGTGCATTTCTCGATAAGTTTAATGCTACCAATTCCGATAGGCTGTGTTATTTCATCCGGAATTTCTCTGTTAAATTATTGCTTGAAATATCAATGCTCTTCAAGAATTTAAGATTATTTGTGAATTCACGCCCTATTCCTTGCCATTCTATCACTGAGTAGTCAGTGTACGTACGAGCACCCTTAACATATCTATTACCACCCTCATAGATTAGTGTATTACTTAAACCTTCTCCAAATGAATAGTTATGATCGCTTACTTGGGGACCTTTTCGAACCATGACACTAATATTGTTTAAACATGGAGGAATGGTACCAGATAAGTTGTTTAAAGAAAGATCCAGAACTTGAAGAGTTGTTAATCCACATAAATTTGAAGGGATGATCCCAAAAAACTTATTCGATCGCAAACTAAGAATATACAACATTGACATGTTTTTCCCAATCCAAGAAGGCACATTTCCTGTAAACTTGTTCAATGCCACATCCAGAAAGCCCAACCGTGTGCAATTTGACATGGACTTAGGAAGTTCTCCAGAGAAGCTATTGTTGTACAGGTACAGAGTCTCTAACCTAGATAAATATCCCATAGAAGAAGGAATTTTCCCATAGAGTGTGTTGTGTGCTAAATTGAGAACAACTAATTTATCTAGCTTTCCCAGGCAATCAGGAATTTCCCCAGTTAGCAAGTTGTCTGAGATGTCAAGAAAGGTTAAGGAAATGTCACTTAACTGACATAAGAAAGAGAGTGTTCCTGTGAATTTATTCCTAGAGAGATTCAATGATGCCAAATCTGAAGTAAATGATGGTATTGGGCCCTCAAAATTGTTTGAACTTAGATCAATACCGGTAAATCTTACGAAATCTGGTAATGAGCCTCCGATCTTGTTTGAAGACAAATTCAAATTATTGAGCCAAATAAAGTTCTTCCAAAACCATGATGGTATGCTATCTGAAATTCCAGTGTTTGAAAGATCAAGAGACATTAAGATATACTGATCGTAAATCCAATCCGGGAACCTTGTGCCTAGATTGCAAGATTTCAAATATAAATTACCTAGCTGAAAATCAGGTTGCCATTCAGGGCTTATTTGAATATTCAAATGGTTGAGGGACAAGTCAAGATAAGTTAAATCTGAGAGAGACAAGTGAGCTTCAGAGACAACGCCGCTGAGATTGTTGGAAGAAAGATCCAAGAAATCAAGAAAGTTTAGTTTCCCCAAGTTGTCGGTTATATTTCCATTAAGCTGATTGGTGGACAAGGACAATGTGACTAACATAGGCATAGCACAACCAGACAAGTTATCGATAAACGAAAGGTTTCCAGTTAATCTATTCCTATCAAGAGAAAGATTTTCCAAAAAGCACAGATTTCCAAAAGATTTGGGGATGATACCATCTAGAAGATTAGAAGATAGATCAAGGGCTACCAAGTTAGTGAGGTTTCCAAGTTGGGAAGGAATGGTTCCATTCAAGTTCAAGTTGGAAAGATTAAGATGCATCAAATTGTACAGGTTTCCAAAAGATTGGGGTATCATGCCATGTAGAAGATTAGAAGATAGATCAAGGGCTACCAAGTTAGTGAGGTTTCCAAGTTGGGAAGGAATGGTTCCAGTAAAACTACAATTAAAAAGACGAAGAGTCTTTAACTTGGTGAATGAAGCAAAGAACTCGGGGATGGGCATGTATCCAAAATCATTGCCACTAAGGTCCAGAAATTCCAATTCCCTCAATTCAAACAATGAAGAACTGATGTTACCTGTCAGTCTCCCCGCTATTTGATCACCAACTCGAAGTTTAAGAGTGATTACACGACCAGTTTTGTGGCTGCACTCGACTCCCAGCCAACTACAGCAGTCTTTATTACCTTGTTTGCTGCTCCAAGAAGAGTTAAAGCCGTGATCGCCAACAAGGCCGGCTTTGAAAGCAAGAAGTGCTTGTCTCTCCTTCCTTAGGCAGGAGTACCTGGTTTCATTATTAAACACATTTTCAGAACCATGGGAGGCTTCAGTAATATTAATACAACTCATGACATGCAGTAAAAGTAGAACAAGAAGAGGAAACATGATTGAGATATGTTATTCTAGTGAACAAATTAACTGTAAGGAGTTTGTGTTGAATGATCACATTATATATAGAATGTAAATACAGACGAAATACATTTTTAAAAAGTTTGTGTTGAATGAGATATAGTTATTTTTAAAAAATTGGTCCCCAAATAAGACGTTAATTTGTCAAATAAACTAAAGTATGAATTGCCTTTTGTAAAAGGCCACCATTCTCTCTCTCTCTCTCTCTTTCACACTTCAATTTGTGTATGTTTGGGGTTAAGCTTTTCTTTATCTTCTTCTTTTTTTCGGTGGGTGGGTCGGGAAGAGAAAAGGTTTTTTTTGACTTTATAATGATTAAAGTAAGTAAGAGATTGTGATTAACGAGAAAAAATCACGAAATATTAAACTCTGAAATATTTTAATCGATCTAGTCTCCTTCCTTTTTTTTTCAACCGTAAAAACATTTTTATACTATTTTTCTAGAAGTGTTCCATAGTACTAGTTAAAGTTCTAAAAATTGTTAGGCGGACGCTAAGCGTCGTAATCATCGCTTAGACGGAAATATAGGTGAGGCTTAGAAATAAGACATAATATCTTATTTTTAATATATTTTTATTATAGCCTAATTATTAAACATAAATTTTTAAATATACTAATACTAAATATCACCTAATAATTTAAAAATAATAATTACATTATGATGTTAAATTTCAAAAGTAAAATTAGAAATTTAATTTCATCTAAGGTTCAAAATATTACAAAAATAGTCAACAGTTCAATTATTCATAGGTCCGTTGACAATTACAAATTTACAAAAAATAGTTTGAAATTGATATTTATTATAATTATTATTTTAAAAACTCAAAATGACATTATTTAGGGCCAAGATTTAAAAAAAAACCTTAAAAAATAAAAAAATCAACAATTGGCCGCCTAAAGCGCCTAGGCCGCCTAGGCAACGCTTAGCCCACTTAGCCGAATTTTCGCGATTTACCAAATTTCTAGGTGTCGGGTAGGTGCCCGCTAGGTCGTTTTTAGAACATTGGTACTAGTTTCTTCCACCCAAGTTTCGTATATTTTCTTTTCCCTTCAAATTGGATTTGTTTTTCAGCCGCTCATATGATATTATTTGATTGAATGATTATCGGGTTAATTACAAAAAAAAAATAAATAAATAACAAACCGACCTATTTTCATTTTTTCGTTTTAAACCTTGTGTTATTTTGTTTTTTGCATGAAAAACCCCAACCAAAGTTTTTTTCCAAAAAAAAACCTCAAAACAAATTAGTTTTTGGGACGGAAGGATGATCGGGCGTCACGTAGCACCTACGTGGATTAGGCGGGAGTCTTCACATCCACATCATTTTCCGCTAAAAAAATTATTTTAAACCTTGTCCTATTTTTAAATTTCAAAACCATCATTTTTTATCATATTTTTTTCAAATATGATTACAAAACAAACCTTGTACAATTATATATATATAGACACACACACACACACACACACACACACACACACACACTAATTCTTCCAAAAATTTTCATTTCATTATCTTTTATTTCTTATTTTTAATAATGAATAAAGGAGTTCATTGTCATTGTGGAAGGATGAGCGTCATCGGACATCTTGGACAAATAAAAATCCAGGAAGAAGGGTTTTAGGTTCGGAAAGACATAATGTAAGTTATTTATTTTCGATGATTAATTAACTAATTAATTTTACTAGAAATAAAATATGTTTAAATCAATTGATTTTTTTTGTTCTTGCAAAATGAAGTGGGGTGCAAATTTTTATTTCTAGAAAAAATTAGTTAATTAATCACATAAAAATCAATATTATAAATCGGTCTTTTAGGTTGTTAGTGCCTTAGAGCATCTCCAACACCAGCTCTATTACTTCATTTTGAAGTGAAAATAAAATTTCCCTACTCAATGGCAGCTCCAAATCCGCTTCAAATTAAAGATGGCCTCTGGTCTTCAAATTTGAAGATGCACTATTGTTGCTTTATCTTCACCCACCTCTTTTCTTTTTTATTTTTGTTTATTTAAA
>CM028383.1:80270677-80292924 GCA_013146195.2 Codonopsis lanceolata
TCTAAAACCATCACTACCGGCCTTCCCAAATCTCTATGATGACTACCAACCACCTATACCATTCCTCGAAGAAACCCAACGAGCCGGGTGGATTACTATGCGAAGTGAAGTACCGAGTAGTACTTGCCTTGACAGCACAATGACTCGGCTTGCCCCACTTCACTATGCTTTGGCTATTAACCCGGACAAGTGCCTCATTCTTAAATCCGGGGCATGACAAGATTCATGTAAGCCCAACTATTTCTCATGGAAGGCATTATGGAGAATTGTGAGATGAACTCGGGAGCTATCTTAGTTGAATGCGTAAAAGTTAACATTGCCAAGTACAAGGAAAACATGGCTACTAGGAACCCAAGACTCACCCATCATTCGATCATAAATCGCTCGATCACTTCCTACTCTTCAACATCTACTCATTAAAGTTGGTGACCTGAAGTCATGTAAGGTCAAGAAATATGTTGCGGTGACATCGGAAGAGCAAGTGTGTCAAGCGTTTGGTCAAGAAGTTCCCCACCGATCCCGGACAAGAAGACCAAAAGAACAAGGACCCAGCTCTTTGTTTCCTCAGTCGACCCGGTGATGATGGTCGACAAAACGAATGATCGATCAGAGTGTTCGGCCAACAGGAGTTCGATCTAAAAATTGATCGGCCGGAGGTCGGTCATGCGAAGTCGGCCAGTGAAGATGCCTCCGTTGGTAGTCGGCGGATGATGTACAAGAAGTCCCTGAAAGGAGGCAAACTAGAATGAGGAGACTGACTTTGGCAGCTGACACTGCTCCAAAGAGACAGAGAAGAAATCCTGAGCTCAATCCAGGTACCTTTGTTCCTTTCTCCCCAACTCCTGCTATCACTAATCCTGCACCAAACTCTCCCCCTTCCAATCCTAGGTCTCCAAACACTGCTCCAATTAAGTTTTTCCCGCCTATTAGGAATCCAACTTTCCATCCTAGGCATTCCTACTACCAGGCGAATCCAGTTCCTATTCCCCCAAACTGGGTATTCCCTATAGACCATCTTCCTTATTTTGTTCAGTTTCTTCTTTCTTTCCATAAGGAAAAGAAATCTGAAAAACCCCCTGTCAATCCAATCAAGTACATTGACCACAACCTGAAAAGAAGACCTTATGTGTTGTATCCAGTCACCCCCAATCTTAGTCAGGAAGACCTAGTGGCCAACTATGGCAAGTACTTTGATCCTATCCCTTTGCTCTGGAACAGATTCTATCTCTCAAATGATAGATTTGTTCAGGATGAGCTTGTCTTTCTAGCCTGGACTATCTATAACAAAGTGCATGACCTATCAGCTCTTCCCTCAAATGATCCCTTCCTGGTTGGCAGACTTGCTCTGCCTGAGGATGATGAAGTAAACCAGGACTGGGAACAACCTTCAGTCGATCCAGCCAAGTTAGCACGAATCCAAAGAGCTGCAAACAAATATGTTCTGGATGGCAGTTAATGCAGCCAACCAAGCTTACATAGAACTTCACAGACAGATGGCCTCCATGCCAGGAGGAGCTTCTATGAGTACTGCCTTTCTAGACGCTATGTCTAGTCATCCAGCCCCATTGATCACTGAGTCCATTGCTCATATTCCTCATATCACTCCTTCTCCTATACCTTTTGTTGTCTCAACCACAACCTTACCAGTTTCTACCTCAGATGAACCGATAGTTCCTTCAACCTATACTTTGCAACCCATCTCTCTTCCTTCCTTCAGTCCCACTGTTGATGCCTCCACCTCCACACTCCCAGTTACTGTTCATGTTTCCACTTCAACTATGCCAATGTCATTTCCTCAATCATCAATCCCTGTGTCCACAATTCCCATGTCAGTCATACCAACAACATCAATACCTCTGTCAGTCACTCTACCAACAGTCATACATGTGTCAGTCACTCCCTCTTCTGCTCAAGTTAAATCGGTTATACCCTACCCGACATTTGTGTCGACTCCATCCATTCACATTCCTCTCTTGGCTGATACTACTCCTACACCTATCCCTACTGTGTCAGTTGTACCTGTCCCTCTCGCTAATCCTTCAGCTGCTGTAATTATATCTTCAGCTGACACTGCAGCTGCTTCTCCCCCTCTTCCAGCAACTGCCATACCTTCTCATCCAAACCAGGCCTCCCCTCTGTTTGTTCTACCTGATCTTTCTCTTCATACCTCTCTCACCCTATCTGTCAGTCCTTTGTCTACACATAAGCCTACCCAACCTGAGCCTTCTTCAGAAGACACCTCAGATTCTTCTTCTTCTGAAAAATCTGTGGTTCAATCCTCCTTAGACTCTTCATCTGATTCTTCCAAGTCAACCTCTCAAGATGAGTCCCTTCTCAGCCCTTCCCAACTGGCCAGTAGAAAAGCCAGACAACAAAGGCAGATTGTCTCAAAAGCTTTGCTTCACCCCACAGGCACCAAAATTGTCTTTCACGAAGACATGCCTTTCCACGAACACATGCGAGCAGAAGCACAAATTCCAGCCTACCCTATGGATGTATTTTTCCCTCCTGACCCTAAGGATGCTGACATCCATACCTTTCAGCCGTTCTCTAGTGAGCCTGGACCTTCTCAGCCACCTGCTCCAGAACCTATACCACCTGGTTCCCTATCTTTATCAGTTAAACTGGACCTTCTGTATGTCCATCATCTCCAAATGAAGTCAGCTTTTACTCATCACACCAACCAGCTGGTTACACTTCAACAGCAAGTAGCCTCTCTGCTTCCCAACCTTACCCAGATCATCACAACCGAGGTGCAAGCTGCCATTGCTGCTCATGCCCCTCGTAAAGCTAATATGGATGACTGTAGGACCATCTTGCTCTACCAGAAAGAATGGGCCAACAGAGCCTTCAATGATGAATCTACACTGCTTCAAACCATTCAGGAAGAGAAGAAGCAGAAAGCACGGGCTGATACATATTTGGCTGAAAACAAAATACTTAGGGAGCGTCTGAAGCTTATGCCTGATCAGCCAGTGACTGAAGCTGACACAGATAAAGAACCAGAAGCACAAGCAGAACAAGAAGCTGAAGATGGAAACCAAGCTGATCAAGTCAATGGAAGTGAAGCTGCTGCAACTGACAAAGAAGTTGAAGCTGAAGTTGGTCCATCAGTTGAAGCATAAAAGAACATCTGAAGGATCCACATCAGCCAACTGAATCTCTAATTCTCTCTAACATTGAACAACTTTAAAACTCCTGTTTTACTTGTAGTTTACAATTGCCTACTTTTAAGTTTTTAAGCTACTTTCCTTCATATGTTATCTGCTTGCTGTACTAACATCATTTTTGCAGGAACTTAAGAATTTTTGGCTTTCTGCTTTCAAGTGAATGGTTTTAAGCAAATAAGAGGAGATTGTTGAATCTTGCATGAAATTAAATTTGCTTTAAATCGTTTCACTTGTTTGTCAGCCAAGAACTTAAATGATCTTTGGTCAGCCCGAAAATATTTGTCAGTTATTCCTTTCAACTGACCTTATCGTTTTTAGTGTCAGTTTGCTTTCCTTATTTGATTGATCAATACTTGTACTAACACTTTCTTACTTGTATGTTTTTTGTAGATATTCTGCTAGATATTTCTTCCCAGGATCTTTTGAGATCTTGCATCTGCCAAACACTTTTTCAAATTCAAAATGTGTTCCCAACTGGTTACTCTTGAAGATCATCTATAAATACCCACTGGAAGAATTCTTGAAGAAGATACACATTCACAGAAGTCTGAAGCCTTATACTTTCAAGAAATTCACTACGTTTTAGTCTTCTTAAAAACCATAGCTAGATAATCTTTCTTGTATACATATTTCTAGTTATTGTTTAGGCAAACACTGAGTTATTCCATTTCATATCTTTTGAATTCAGTCAGTTTGTCTCACGAGTTTGATTGATTCTCAATCATTCTCCATAAACACTGGTCTTTATTGTACACTGGTCCATTAGAGATCAAATAGATTTTTAATAAAATTAGTGCACTTCAAAAATCCAAGCCTGACCAGCTTCGTAGTGCACGTAGCAGTTTATCTGTGAACCACTTCAACTGATTTGTCAGCCATCACTCATATTCTTGTAAACTGACTTAACACTTAAGAAGTTTTTCAACTAATTAAGTGTCAGTCAGTTAACAACAATTGTTTGCTTGGTTGTTCAGTTAAATTGTATTTCAGTTTCCTCTCTATATTCAGTGATCAACTTTAAAAGCCAACTTCCTTTCAAAACAGTTGTGTCAGCTAGCTGACCAACTTTCATCAGCTTAAGCATTTTCAAAGTGTCAACCAGCTGACCAATTTTCAGCTGACTGACAAAACTAGTTTTTCGCTAGCAACTTTAAAAGGTTTTACAAATCAACCCTCAATGTTTTTAAAGGCTATTCACACCCCCCCTCTAACTTTAATTGTTGCCTTCTGGACTTACAGTGGAAGAAGAAGGCGGATGAGATGCATTCGAACCTAGTTTGCGTCACGATGTACAAATTGGTGCTTGAATTGATACATCCCGGTACATAAAAGTTGGTGCAGCGCGGTGTAAATTAGATTAGGTAATTAAAATGAATTCATCACGGTGCATGATAGATGTGTTTAATACGCATCTATTGTTCTTATATTCCTACTTAGATTGTGTTTTTCCACGAGTTTTTAAGCTACTAATATGGGTTTCTAGTGTTTTATAAGTTTAAGGTTGAATTTGAGAAGATAGATATTTTTTGGACTTATTTCCATATATTGAAGATTCCAGGGACCTGAGTTCAAATACTGGGAAGTAATTGCAGAAAAGATGGAAGAAGGATCAAGCGTTCGCTTGATCATTGCGTTGAGCGGCTGCACATTTTCCAGATAGATGGATTTAAGTTACAGCCGCTAAGCGGTCGCCCAGCCCCGTATGCCAAGCAATCGCTTGCCTTCAAGTTCCAGCCCAAATTAGTTGATTAAACACTCGCCTACTCCCATCTTCTGAGCCACCACGTAGTTTCCAGTAGCACCTGTCCATGAAAAGGCCATTAAGCTCTCGCTCAGTAAGGAGGCCAAGCGACCGCTTGGCCCCGTTTTCAGCAATGTCTCTTTATGTAATTTCTCAAATTGTATCAACCTAGTATAAATACAACCCTAGTAGTTCAGTTTTAGGGATCCGGAATTATTAGCTTTTCAGTCGTTCTCAAGACTAAAAATACACTATGTTTATTTTCTTTGCCGATTATTAAAGATTGATGATGAGTTCTTCATTCACAATTGTTTGTTCATCGCCTATGATGAACTAACCGCATCTGTCTAGGAATTGGAGGTAACTTGTATCAAATCTTATGTTCCAATTATAATTTCTATTCTATCAATTATTGTTTATCATTTAGATTATTTCTGGTTTGCATTGAAACTATCGCATAATGGATGTGTTAGTGAATGTATAGGCTCTTGGGTATAATGAATTGCATGATCTAAATGCATAAGTTATATATTGGCCACCCTAAATGATAAATAGATCTCTTTGACTTCCTGATCGGGCTAAGATTAGATCTAGGTTCGTGTGTGTTCTTAGTGATCTTAATGGAACCTTAATTGTTGTGTTGACGGATCAAGAAAGTACAGTTAAAGCAGGGTACTAAGGATTGCAAATTTTGATCCATGAGGCCCAATCCTTTACACTAGTGAACGAACCTTTAATTGGATAGATACATTAGTTAGACGAACATAAGAGGTGATACAAGTGAATCCTAATTCCTAGATTTTCCCAACATATTAATCTTCGATAATTCTGTGATTTTGCATTAATCATAATCCTTCTTTAAATTAGTTTAAATAGTCAATATTTAGTTTCTAACTAAATATAAATCAACCCCCCCCTTTTAGGTAAATTATTTATGTTTCTGTTTCCGATTAAATTCTATTGATTGCTCTTTCTCTCTGTGGTTCGACCCTTGCTACCGCACACCTATACTTCTTTAGACTCGTGCACTTGCGAGGTATTTTATAACACATCAAGTTTTTGGCGCCGTTGCCGGGGAAAATTAGCAATTAAGTTTTTGATCTTTTTATAAAAAAATAACAAAAAATCTAAAAAGAAAAGTGATAGTTTCTGCCAATTGTGCAGTTTATGCACGGTCATCGCTCGTTAAATCCCATACTGGCAGAGTTTAACGATAATATTAATAACGTAGGAAGGAATCCCCCAGTTGACCTAGTCAATCAGGAAATTCCTGATAACATAGAAAATCTCATGGCTGATCCACCTGCTCCTGTTGAGCAAGTCATCCCTGCATGGGAGGCTAATGAAGCCCTCCGGACTATGAAAGATTATACTCGTCCTACCATAGACTTTACCCCTTCGCGTTTAGTCTTACCTGTAGCCGCTAGGAATTTTGAATTGAAATGACATTTTTACAATATGTTACCTACCTTTCATGGTTTGCCTTTAAAAAATGCCTTATCTTTTATGCAAGATTTTGTTCATATGGTTCAAACTTGTCCCAAAGGTGGATTAACTAAGGATCAATTTAAAATGTGTTTTCTTTAATGCACTTTAAGGAATTTTTCCAAAAGATGGTTTATGTCATTAGCACCTAGGAGTGATGTGCGCAAAACGCAACTCAGGCAAAAATACCCGGTCGTATCAAGTAATAAAGTATACCTAAATACGAGTTATCGATCCCACAGGGAATGCGCGTAATTCTCACTCCAACTAAGTACAAAAATTAGGCTAACTATTTGAGCGAAAATAAAGTGAATTAAAATCTAAAAATATAAACAACATAAGAAAGCAATTAAATATACACTACTGCAGAGGTGGTTTGGCAACAACAAATCAAGATAAAAATATAGGAGTGCATTATTTCTATGGAAGATTCTTCAGCTGACTGATGATCAGAGTCATCAGCTGAAGAGTGATTTGACAGAGTTGCTCTTTGGTCAGGGTTGGGACTGACTGACAAGGGAAGAGTGGAGTGAAGAGATAAGTCATGCAGGAGTATCAGAGGACTTGCTTGGTTGGGGAGAGTAGGTAGATTATTATCCAAAAAGGTGGAAGGTTCAGGGGAAGGAACCATAATAACAACTGGTGCTGAATGAGGAATAGCATCAGCTGGGGGTTCAGTTGGCAGAAAGGAGTTGCTGACAATGGAATGGAAGACAGGGCAAGTGTTGACACAGGAATTTCTAACACTGGAGTGGGTGACATTGGAATGACTGACATTGGAGTTGGTGCAGGAATGGGGGCAGTGACTAGAAGGACTGAAGATGAGGCTTCAACTGTTGGTACAAAGGTGGGTACTGGAATGGATTACAAGGTAGACGGGAAAGTGGCTACTGGTTCAGCTGGTGAAATTGTTAATGAAACAGTAAAAGGAATATGAGAGGGTACCACAATGGGGACTATAGGGATTGACTTAAAGATTAGTGGAGCAGGATCACTGGAGAATGCATCAAGAAATGATGTGGATTTAGAAGCTCCTCCTTGCATGGAGGCCATATGTCTGTGGAGTTCAATGTATGCTTTATTGGCTGAATTGACAGCATCTTGCACATACTTGTTGGCTGCTTTCTGGATTCTGGCTAGTTTGGCTGGGTCCACTGATGGTTGTTCCCTGTCTTGATGCAACATATCATCTTCTGACAGAGCTGGTCTTCCTACCAGATATGGATCATTATGGGGCAAAGCAGGTAGTTCATGCACTTTGCTATATATAGTCTAAGCTAGAAAAATGAGTTCATCCTGAACAAATCGATCATTGGATAGGTAGAATCTATTCCATGGCAGAGAGAGAGGGTCAAAATACTTGCCATAGTTGGCCACGAGATCTTCTTGGAACAAATTCGGGGTGACAGGATATAGAACATAGGGTCATCATTTCAAGTTGTGGTCAATATATTTGATGGGATTGACAGGAGGTTTTTCATTTTTCTTCTCCTCATGGAAAGGAAGAAGAAATTGTACAAAATATGGGAGATAGTCAATGGGAAATACCCAGTTTGGAGGAATTGGGACTGGATTGGCCTGATAATAAAAGTGTTTGGGATGGAAGGTAGGATTCCTAATATGAGGGAAAAATTTGATAGGAGCAGTGTTTAGAGATCTAGGGTTGGAGGGTGGAGAATCTGGTGTAGGGTCAATGACTGGAATGTCTGGGTTTGGAGAGAAAGGAACAAAATTACCTGGATTGAGATCTGGGTTTCTTCTTTGTCTTTTGGAGAGAGGAGGTACTGTGGGAGAAGGTGCTGGCTGAGTAGGCTCATCTTCATCAGCTACTACCAATCTCCTTCTTATGGATCTTCTGGGCACAGGAATTGGTGAGATGTCACCTATGGGTACATCAGCTGACTGACCAATGTCAGCTGGCTGACCAAATGTTGGCTGACCAATGTCAGCTTGCTCACCAACTGCAGCTGGCTGACTAGAAGATGTAGCAGTAAGAGCTGAGGTCCTTATCCTTCGAGGTCTTCGACCAGGTTTAGCTATGGAGATATCTTGACCAAAGCGGCTGGATACATTAGCTCTCCTTATATCTGCAGCCATATATTTCTTGGTTCTTACTGGTTCTAAGTCTCCAATGGTCAGGAGATGATGTTGAAGAGAAGGAAGGGATCGAAGAAACTGATTGATGATGAGATGGTGAGTGAGCCTAGGATTTCATGATTCCATATTGTCCTTATACTTGGCTATGTTTGCTTTTACACATTCTACCAGAACAGCAACCCATTTCATTTCAAAGTTTTCAACAATACCCTCCATCAGAAATAGCTGAGGCTCCGTTATCTTATCATGTCCACCAGATTTGATAAGAAGGCACTTGTCCAGTACTATTGCAAGGGCATAATGGAGAGGAGCAAATTTGTTCTTGTGCCTATCAAAAGCAAACTCCACAAGTACTTCTCCTCGCATAGAAATCCAGCATGCTTGTTGGGTTTCTTCAGGGATGGTGTAGGTGGTTGAGCCATCATTTGACAAATTTGGGAAAACAGCTGTAATGGTTTCTGAGTCGAAAACTATGGTTACTCCTCTGAGGGTTCCAGTAAGCGAGAAGGGATCAGCTGGATTTTCCTCCATAGACATGAAAAATTCTTCAGTCAACTAGCAGCTAAATGTTCTGATGTTGAAGGAGAGAAGATGAATCAACCCAGAAGCTGTCAAAAGATGCAGAAGTTCAACCCCAAGGGGTTCAGAGTTGAGAGACACAACATCTAAGAGGCATCCTAAAGTTGTGTTGTTAGCCATTTCCTAAAATAAACACAGAAAAACAAGGTTAAAAAGAGAGAGAGAGAAGACGGAAAGAGAAAGAGAGAGAATGGGTACCAGAAAAGCTAGGGTTAGGGTTTGAAAAAGTAAGAGTTCGAAGAAAAGGAAGAAGAAGAGTGAAGTGGAGGAGTAAACTGTAGAATCTGATGTAAAGAGAGAGTATATATACATATATATATGTGAGGGGTTTTATAAGTACGAGTGCTTATAAAAAGGTGAGTGAGTGGGTTTTAAAAGAGAAGATATGGCGTGTAGTGAAAAAGTACACATAATTTTGGTTTTTGATAAAAAAATGATTTATGACAGAATGTTATTTTCACAATGATGAGCCATTTTTGTGCAAGCACGTCACTTCAACAGCCAGTGTTGGTGGGATAGTGGAGAAGTCGTTTTGTCTTCTCAAGGAAGCTTGGTGAGTTCCAAGGAGACATAAGAAGGCGGGAAATAAATAAGGAGATTTATAAATATTTAAATTTAATATGAATCATAGTTGAGATACGATCAGCTTTGATTAAGGATAAGAAGCTACCTGAACAGTGACTATAAGGCCAGTCACTATGTTGTCAGGTGAGAAAATTTTTTCAGCTAGAGAATAGAAAAAGTGTCAGCTATTTGACTTTTGTCAACTGTGAGTTGTTAGCTGTTGGCTGAACAATGTCAGCTTGATGAATGTCAGCTAATGACTGTAGGTTGTCAGCTGAGGATTTGTTCAGAAGCTTAGATCCGAACAGGTATGAGAGTTAAAGTTTGTCAACTAATGGCTGACAATTTTTTTCAGTTTTGAAATGTCAGTCAATGGCTGAAGAGTTTTAGCTTGATGAGTGTCAGCTGACAAACTGAAAGGCATTGTTGATTTTCTTTTATATCTGATCTAATTACCTGCAAAGATTAGGAATACAAAGTATATCTATATGACATTATAAGCATTCCCAATTCACCTCTTAGAAATTCAAATCTATCAGATTTTAAAGCTTTTGAAAATATGTTAGCAAATTGAAATTCTGTAGGAACATATTCTAGCTAAACATTACCTTTTTCAACATGATCTTTTAAGAAGTGATATCTTATGTCTATATTCTTGGTTTTAGAATTCATAACAAGATTTTTAGAAACAGAAATAGCATAAGTAATATCACAGTAAATAGGATATGTTCCCTTTTACATCTCATAGTCCAATAGATGTTGTTTCATCCAGAGAATTTGTGAACAGCAACTGCTAGCAGCAATGTATTCAGCTTCTGTAGTTAAGGTGGAGACTGATGTCTGCTTTTTGCATGCCCAAGATATCAGCCTGTTACCAAGAAACTGACATGTTCCACTGGTGCTTTTTCTGTTACCTCTACAAGCTACAAGGTCAGCATTTGAATAACCAATTAAATTAAAAGAAGAATCTCTAGGATACTAAATAGAAAATTTTTCAGTATCAATCAAGTATCTAATAATTCTTTTTGTAGCAATCATATGAGATTCTTTTGGATTAGCTTGAAAATGTGCACATATACACACAGCAAATATAATGTCTGGTCTATTAGCAGTTAAATAAAGAAGAGATCCAACTATACCTTTGTACTCAATTGTATTAACTGGTGTACCTTTTTTCATCAGTGACTAAATGACATTCAACTCCCATTTGGGTGTTTGCTGAATTTGCTTCTTGCAAGTTATATTTTTTGATCAACTCTCTTGTGTATTTTGATTGATGGATAAAGATTCCATCTTCAGTTTGCTTAATTTGCAAACCTAGAAAGTAAGTGAGTTCTCCCATCATGCTCATCTCAAATTTTCCTTTCATACGATTTTCAAATCTTTTACACAAAACTTGATTAGTAGAGCCAAAAATAATATCATCAACATAAATTTGAACTAGTAGGATATTACCTTTGTGCTTTAATGAGAAAGAGTAATATCTATTTTACCTCTTTGAAACCCTTTTTCCATGAGGAATTTTGATAGAGTTTCATACCATGCTTTTGGAACTTGTTTGAGACGATAGAGAGCCTTTTTTAGCTTGTTTACATGGTCCTTCTTTTTTACATCAAGATATCTAGGAGGTTGTTCAACAAAAACTTGTTCTTGTAGATCACCGTTTAGGAATGCACTCTTTACATCCATTTGATAGACCTTGAAATCCTTGAAAGTTGCATAGGCAATAAATAATCTAATAGCTTCTAGCCTGGCAATGGGAGCAAAAGTCTGATCATAATCAATGCCATCCTCCTGTCTGTATCCTTAGGCTACCAACCTTGCTTTGTTCCTAGTGACATTTCCATCTTCATCCAACTTGTTCCTAAACACCCATTTTGTTCCAATGACTTGTTGGTCTGAAGGTTTTGGAACTAGTTCCCAAATTTGACATCTTTCAAATTGATGTAATTCTTCTTGCATGGCATCAATCCATTGGGGATCCTCCAGAACTTCATCTATCTTTTTGGGTTCAATGGATGAGACAAAAGCATGTGAGTCGAGAGTTTCATTTCTGGAACTGCTTCTTGTTCTTAGGCCAGCAAAGGGATCACCATTGATGTTTGAAATTGGATGATGTTTGGCTTCTATGATTTCTTTGGGAAGAACTGGAAGGGGTTCAGTTAGTAAAGGTGAAGAAAGAGGAATGTCAACTGACTGAATAGTTGTAGAAGCAGGTATGTCAGCTGTCTTGTTAGCTGTGACAGGATTTAGATTTTCAGCTGGCTGGAAGTTGACAGCCTGCTGATATTCATTTTGAATATCCAAAGTAACAACTGGAGGAATGGAATTGAAGATGAAGGATTGTTTTGAGTTGAACTACCATTATTTCTTGTCTCAAAAATCTCAAAATTATCAGTAACATCAGGAGTCTCATCAGACTCAAGTAAATTAAATTCATCAAAAGTAATATGCATAGATTCAAAAATTATTTGAGTTTTTCTGTTTTAAACTCTATAGGCTTTACTATGTTTGGCATAACCAACAAAAATACCTTCATCATCTTTTTCATCAAATTTACTTCTGTGGTCACTACCATTGTAGTGAATGAAGCATTTGCACCCAAAAATTTTAAAGTAAGCAATATTGGGTGTTCTTCCTCTCCATAATTCGTATGGGGTCTTTCCATGAAATTTGTTTATGAGAGATCTGTTTTGAGTGAAGCAGGTTGTATTTACAGCTTCTGCCCATAAATACTTTGGCAGTTTCGCTTCAGCTAGCATAGTTTTCCCTGCTTCAATCAATGTCATGTTCTTTCTCTCAGCTACACCATTTTGCTGAGGTGTTCTAACTGCTGAAAAATTATGGTCTATGTCATGATCATCACAGTATGTATCCATGGAAAGGTTCTTGATTTTTGTACCATTGTCAGATCTCACATTCTTTTTGAGTTTGAATATTTCTGAACAAGGTAGTAAGAATACCATAAGTTTCATCTTTGGATTGCATCATTTCAACCCATGTATACCTTGAGTAATCATCTACAACAACCAGAGTATATCTATTTCCTCCCAACCTTGCAGTTGTAATAGGACCAAATAAATCCATATGAAATAATTTGAGAATTCTTTTGGTAGAAAGACATGGTTTGGGTTTGAAAAAGGCTTTTGTTATTTTTCCTAAAATGCAAGCATCACATTTTTTTGTCAGAAGGAAAGTTTATAGATGGCAGACCTTTCACTAAGTCTCCTTTTGAGGTTTTGAAAGATAATTAAAATTCAAATGTGAAAGTCTTTTATGACAAAGCCATGAAGTTTTTGAAGTATTATTTACTACTAAACATATTTGAGTATTGTGATTTAAAGCAAGTAAATCAATAGCAAAAACATTTCTTTTTCTAGAACATGCAAGTAAAACTTCATTTGTGATGCAATTTTTGATAAAACAATTAGTAGAGAAGGTGCAACTCATACCTTTGTCGCAGAATTGTGAGATACTTAGAAGATTATGTTTCAAACCTTGTACTAAAGAAACATTTTCAATTTTTATAGATCCTCTGATAATGGATCCATAACCTATAGTTTTCCCTTTTGAGTTGTCTCCAAAAATGACAGAAGGTCCTTTGGCTGAGATAATATCAGTAAGAAGTTCAGCTGACCCAGTCATGTGTCTAGAGCATCCACTATCTAATATTCATATGTCAGTTGGTTGATCATCTGCCATTAAGCATACCTGAAATATGAACATTTAAATCATGGTACTTTTGGGTCCAAAGGGTTAGTTCTCTTTGGTAGCCAAACTTACCTAAAATTTGGCATTTTTACTTTGTTAGTAGGTTTAAATCTAAACAGGCATTCATGAGACTGATGACCAAAAGTAGAACATATATTGCATTTGTGATAACCAGGTTTATCAGTCATTTGAGGTGAATTCTTTGATTCATTTTGACTCAGCCTAGAGGTCTTAGCAGCAACAAAATTGTTTTTTGAACTTGTCAGTTTTCTTTCTTCTGAATCCTCCTTTTTTGTCAGTTGGCTGACATTTGTCAATTGGCTAACATTTGTCAGTTGTTGCATTGGCTTACAATTTTTGAGACTTATAACCAGAAGACTGACAACTGTCATTGTTTAGCTTATCATTTTTGTTAACGGACCTCTTAAGCTGATTCATGTTTTTGGGATATTCGAAAGGTACCGTATTATAAACTAATCCCTTATCTTTTTTAGCATAATTTTAGGTCCACAATTTGATTGTCTGATCTTACAGTTTCCATCATCTTTTGAATATCCAAGACCATGTTGGTCTTCATGATTTTTTTGTTGACTGATGATGGTCCCAACAGCAGCTTTTGACTTTGAGTAAGTATCAACAATATTGGTCAGTCGAAGATTTCTTTCTACAAGGTCAGCAATCTAGGCATCTGAGTTTTTTACTTGAATCTCATTTTTTCATTGATGCTTTTAAGTTGTAGTGATTCATTTTGCTGTAGTTTGTAAAGCTCATTGATTTTTTTAAGCTCACAGTTTTCATCAGAAATTCTTTTAAAATCACCAGATAAAGAAACATGAATTCTTTTAAGTGTTTCAAACTTGGAATACATTTTTGCATTTGTTCCAGTAGATCATCAATACTTGTGTCAGTAGCCTTCTCCTCCTGCCTTTTTGACATATTGCTTATTTTTATGTCAGCAGTCCTTGGAGAGGTTGACTTGATTTTTCTTTCTGGCTGACTTATGATTCCCTGTCCATAAAAACTATTTCATATTTTCTTAACCACAAATTGATCAGGTTTGATGACCTTTGTTAGTTTGAAGTTTTTAATAGGTGAGCTTGGTAGCTCATTATCAGACTCATTTGAATATATTGGACTAGGAAAATCATTTTCTGAATCATACACAGCTGATTCTGTAACAAGACACAGATTTGCTTCTTGCACAAAATCAGCAGATTCATCTTCAGAATCTGTCTCAATCCATGTTGCAAGATTTTGATCTTCAGCAACCATACCTTTTTGTTTTTCAAAATTTCTAGGAGCTCTTTTGTAATACTCATTTTTTTGTAGAAGGACAGTGAGGCAAAGTGACATGGTTTTCTACAATTGAAACACAATAACTTTTCTTTCTCATCCTTGTCTTCATTTCCTTTGAAGTAGGGCTTTTGAAAGTTTGAAAAAGATGGTCTTTGAAAGCTTGAGGAAGGTTTTTGAAAATTTAAGGAAGATTTTTGAAAACTTGCATAAGGTTTTTGAAAGTTCCTTTTAAAAGATTTAAACTTTCTAAATTGTCTTGCAAAGGCAGCAAATTCATCTTCATCCAAGTCATCATCTGATAGAGATGTAGAGGTTTTAGGTGTCTCTTCTTCAGCTTGCAAAGAGATATTTTTAAAGTTTTTCTTAATTTCTTGAGTTTTGAGAACTTCCTTTTCATAAATTTTTAAACTTGCAACAAGAGTACGTATATGAGTTTTGTTCAAATCTCTTGCTTCCTTTATGGTTGTGACCTTAACATGCCATCTACTTGCCAAGCTACTAAGAAAACGCATATTCAAATCTTTCATGCTATAAACTTTACCAAGAGAAGAGCATCTATTACTTACCTCGAGAAATCTATCATAAGCATTCTTCAATGATTCTTTTGGGTCCTTTTTGAAGGCATCAAACTCTTGTATACAGTCATAGAGTTTGTTGTCCTTGGTGTTTTGGTCTCCTTCGACATATTCAACGAGAGCATCCCTGTGGGTCCCAATGAGCACAATAATAAGCTAGAAGGGGGGGTTGAATAGCTTATTAACACTTTAAAACTTTTAAAGTAAGTTCCTTGAAAGTTACTTGCAATCTTTAAAAAGAATCAAGTAGCGGAAGACCTTCAAGAAAGTTGTTCCAGGTTAAATATCTGTAAATACAAGATATTTAATTCGTGCAGAAGTATAGTTAATGGAAGTAAACAACAAGAAGAATAAAACAATAAATGTTGAAGAAGCGACTTCTTGTTGTTGACGAGGACTTCTAGATCTGTTGAGGATCTATTGAATGCACTGGTGAAAGACTTGGAGTTGTATAGATTCAGAGCAATTCTTTAAGTGTTCGATTGATTCTGTACAGTTGTCTATTGTTCCAGTCTTCAATGGCAGTATTTAAAGCAGGTGCACTTCAAAAGATCCGTTGGAGAAGACGAAGACTTCAACAGCTCTTTTCATAAATGCATTAAATGCATGGGTCGTCAAGGAATTTCGTCTTCACAGATAACTAGAGAGAGATAATCATTTCGAGATCTTCAAAAAGGAGGGCGATTTGGTGTCGATCGAGAGATGAAGCGAAAGTAGGGGACAGCTTTTTCTTGCTTTACATTCGGGGCGAAAAGTATTCCTGCTTTTCGGAAAGTTGCTTTGGCGGCTTGACATGTCGAGGAAAAGACTTGGATTAATTCAAATATCATATGGGAATAAGTTTGAATTAATCCGCTAGCTGATCTGGAGAGGACACGTAGAAGCGGATCAGTGGACACGAGGTCTTCCGATCTTAAGCTTTGAGCAGTCTTCCTGTGAAGTGAAGCGAGAGAAGTGGTCTTCCGATGTTCTGAAAAAGTCCTACAAAAACTATACAAGGCAAAAGTTCTATACAGTTGCCACGCTAATCGATCGCACCGATTAGCCACCGAAGTATAAAACTAATGTAATGACTGATCAGATATAAATTTAACATAAGAATCAACAATCTCCTCCTATTTATATCTGGTCATCATTACTACAAATGAGGGTTTTAAAGCAAACTATTTAATAGATAATAGCATGTCTGAGAAAGTTTATATATTACGTAATCGGTAGACATGCCTCTATTAAGCAGAATAACACCTCAGATGCAAGGGACTAATCTAAGTGCATACAAGAATAAGAGAGTCAAAGAATAGCACACAGATCAGCAGCAGTTTAAATCAATTTAAACTGAATGTTTAAATTCTAATATAGATAAACAATAAAGCAGCAAGAATTTAAACAACATAATTTTTGAAAAAGCAAGTAATCATCTGTATTTATAAACAAGATGTTTACATTTGACAGAGTTTTCAAAAAATAAGATAAATACAAAGGAAAGGGAAGAAAAGATACAAAAGCTACCAAGGTCTTTTCCCTTTGCCTTTGTCTGCAGCCTCCTTTTCTCTTCTTTCTCGCTCTAGCTCTTCCAGTCTTCTTTGGTATTCGGCATCTGCATCAGTCGGAGGTCTGGTGGAACGAGAACGGTAGTCCAGTTCTTCACGAAGACGGCTGTTCTCTTCCATCAGCATTCTGTTGATAGATCTCATTTGTTTCTCCTCCGTGATGGCCAGATCACGATCCCGGTTGGCATTCATAACGTCATGAGCAGAGTTTCGAGCGAGGTTGTTGAGTTCCATAATAGGAGTACGATCGTGGCTTAGATGGAGAGTGATGGCGTGGAATAGCTCGTAAAAATGGAACCGATGATACGACAGCCTTCATCTCGTTGAGCTGCGATGTTGATCTTGACATCGGTGAAGTCGTGCCGCATCTGTCCAAAACGAGTCCAGACATCCTCTTGAAACTGTCGAAGATGATTTGCAGTACGATCGCTGGCCTTGGCCGCTGCAGTGGCTGCTTCAGCGGTAGCGGTAGAGATGCTTGTTAGTTCGCCTAACCGCTGGTAGATGGCATCTAGCCGGGACAAAACTTCAGCATTGGCTGGCTGATTGGAAGTAGAGGCTTGGCCAATGTGAATGGTGTCGGCAGAGGCAGAGTCTGCAGGCCTGAAGGGCGTTTGGAGAGGGGGAATTCTGGAGACAGAAGAAGATGAGTCTTGGGTGGGGATGGTTTTGGTGGAAGAGGATAGGGCTATAGGGGAGGGTGGAGGGGGAGTTGGAGGGGAATCCAGTTCCATATCAGTGTCAGAATTTTCACTGATGTGGGAGGATTGGGGAATGGGTTCGGTAGAGAACCAGAAAGAAGGGGCAGGGTAGAATAGGAATTTTGGTTTTTGAAGAGAAGGTTGAGGAGGTTGATGAGAAGATTGAGGAGGTTGATGAGAAGAGGTGAATAGATCTGCTACTGACGAAAGTTCGAAAAGGAACTTGGCAGCAGCAGGGTCTAAGGGTTGTGGTGTGGTTGAAGAAGTTGGTTGGGTTTGGGGTGGTGAGGAGGGTGTGGATGGGTCAGGTGAGTAGTTAAAGGGTGAGGGAGGAGGAGGAGTTGGGGTTCTGGCTGGCTCCTCCTGATTTTGAGGCTCCTCCTGAGGGATAGACTCCTCCGGAGGTGGTGAATTCCTCTGAGTAGATGACTCAGAAGGAATAGATGAAGGGTTGACAGGAATGGTTTGGGCGTCGGTAGAGGTAGTTGGTTGGCTGGCGGTAGAGGGTTGGGTACCGGTAGCTCTCCTTTTCTTCCTCAGCGGCTGAATAGGAGACTCAGCTGCTTCATCGGTAGAGGTTGGAGGGACTGCCGGTGGCTGGTCTTCAAAGGTTTTACGAAGTCTCCTTCGTTTAGGTTTGGGAGTGGGTGCAGGAGATGGTGAAGGAGGTTGGCTGGATTTGGTAGAGGGTTGGGCTTGGGTAGATGGAGGAGAGGAGTGGCTAGATTGGCCTGGTGCCTTCTTCTTCTGGCCTTCCTTCATCTCCCTACGGATCCATTTGGCCTGCTCCTCTTCAGTTTGAGCTGCCACTTCCGGCCTTGTCCTTTTGGCTTTGCCTTTGGCTGCTATTTTGGATCTTAGCAGCATCTCTGCCTCATCAGCCAGACCTTTGGCCTTAAGATGGAGGTCCGTGGCCACTTGATCATCAAACTTGGCAGATGCCTTTTTGAAGGACTTGCTTCCAGCTACGTGTGCTTCCATATTGAAGCGGGTGACCAAGATGTGTTCAGGCTTGGCCACTTTGTCAAGAGAGATCGGCGGTAGACCTTTCTGCACCGGCGCTTGTTCTCGTATTCAGTGTATTTACTGAAAAACGAGGCTGTGAGTTGTTTGTCCTTGGCCACCGTATGCAACTCATCTTCTCTCAACGAAGAGTTGATGGCTGCATCATCCCTGAGAAGGGCGTTGATCAATCTGACGAAGGGGCGTTTGCAAGTGGGGTTGCCTTTTGCTTTCTCCACCCACTGCTTTAGCTCGTCGAAGATGATGAGCCCCCAGTTGAGACGAAGCTGTAGAAATATAGCACTTGTCAGTTTGATCTGCTGGGCAGTGAACATGTCATGTGCTCCACTCTTGAATAGAAGCCCCTTGTCTAGAAGGTGGCTGGTGCAGTAGACGTCAAGAGGGAACAAGTTCCGGAGCATTTTCCCTTGAGGCTCTCGAAGAGCATCTACTCCCCTCATGGCTTCCCAGGCATGTAAAGCCTCAGCCGTGGTTGCTGAAATAGCTCCTCCGTAATGCACGCCAATTATGGTGGAAATAGATTTGGCGGTGACGGAGATGGGACGGCCTCGAATCCATCCACGAAGAAGCGATGCAGTTCATGAGCTCCATTCGCCGATAAAATTCTTACGCCAGAAGATCGTAAGTTTTGTCGTTGAGGCAGAAGAGGGGTAGAATCCCAGAGGCGTCCATATCCTCGCAAGCTTTTACACCGGCAGCTATAGAATTGATTGACAGAAGGTCAATGCACATGCCAGGAATGTATAGCTTGGGGTCCAAAGCGACAATGATGTCGTGAGCGGCAGGATAGGTTGGATATCCTGGAAGATTTATGTTTGAACTGGGAGGAATGACTTTTCGTGGTCAAAGCCTTCCATTGTCGCTTGGATTTTGAGGTTCTTGCCACGAAAGAAAAAAAAAATATAAGTTAGGGCTTTTCATCTAGACATCTAAACAAGTAGGAATTTCAAAGATTTTCAAAATAATTCGAAATTTTCAACCCAAAAACTTGAAACCCTAGAATGTTTAGAGAATCCACACTCGAGAAAAACATAACAGAAGTTTTCATAAGAATAAACAATGAATAAGCAAAAACGACTGTTAGAATTCAGGATTATAACAACAACAATGGCGAATTACTGTATGAACTCGAAAATGACGGTTAGAATTCCAAAAGAATTTTAAGATTATACAGAAATGCAGAACGATACATAGAAAATTTCGAGTAGAGTAGAAAAACGTACCATTGTTGAAGATGAGAAGAAGAAACAAGAAGAAGAACGTGAATTTGCAGAAAGTAGGTATGCAGAGAGAGAGAGAGAGAGAGAGAAGTTTCTGCTCAAAGAGTTTCGTAAAGTTTGGAAATGACGGTTCGAGGACTATTTAAAGGCGAGAAAATATCAGTTTTGAAAAAGCGGGAACTTAAGATATTTTCTTAAGTACCAATTTTTGTCCTTGACCCCTTTTATTGCTTTAGAAACCTCTTTAGCAGAAAATAGACTAAGTAAGAGTACTAACCTTTAGGTCTTCCGGTAAAGAAGAACTTACGTCTTCCGATTAGTCTAATACTGGGTCTACCGGTATGAAGGAAATATTAACACAAATTTTTAAAATTTAAGCAGTAGGATCAATCATACCAAGATTTCTCCTTAAATAAGCAAACCTGGTGGCATCCAGAGGTTTTGTGAGAATGTCGCGCAATTGATGCTCGGTTGGAACATATTCCAGGCCATCGATGTTACCTTTTTCCACATGATCTTTGAGAAAATGATAACGAATATCAATGTGCTTTGTCTTTGAATGCATCCATTGGATTTTTGGAGGCGAGATAGGCGATGTGTTGTCACACATGATTGGGCGATTTCGGTCTTGATGTTGTAGTCCACCAATTGTTGCTTCATCCATAGCGGTTGAGAGCAACTTGCGACAATGTATTACCTTACGTGGTTGAGTTTGCCACGATCCTTGTTTCTTGCAAGACCATGAGGCAGTGTTTCCAAGAAATTGACAAGTCCCAGGTGCTTCTTACGCTTACTTTGCGGTGCATAATCTGCATCGAGTATCCAACTAGATTGAAGTTGTTGGATTTTGAGTACCAGATGCCTAGATTTGTTGTTTTTGAAACATATCGATGATACGTTTGGCGCAAGCAAATGTGACTCCTTTGGATCTGCACGAATCTAGCACAAACACAAGCAACAAACATAATGTCGTCTACTAGCGTAAGGTAAAGAAGTGAACCTATGATTCCTCGATACTTGGTCATGTTCTCTTGCTTTCCCTTTTCATCTTTTCAAGATGGCGATCGGTAGACATTGGAGTTTCAAATCCTTTGGTGAATCAAGACCAAACTTCTTGATTAGTTCCTTTGCATATTTGGTTTGGGCGATGAAGATTCCGTCGAACTCTGTTGTATCTAGTCTAGAAAATAGGTAAGTTCGCCCATCATGCTCATCTCGAACTTGCTTTGCATCGACTTCTCGAATCTTTTGCACGGGCTTTGGTTAGTTGATCCAAAGATGATGTAGATCCACATAGATTTGTACCGAAGAGAATGGCCTTTGTGCTTGAGGATGAATAAAGTAGTGTCGATTCTTCCTCTCACGAATCCTTGTTCAATTAAGAACTTGGATAGAGTTTCATACCAAGCTCTAGGAGCTTGCTTCGGGCCGTAGAGAGCTTTCTTGAGTCGGTAGGCGTGGTCGGTTTGCGAGTTGACAAATCAGGAGGTTGTTCCACGTATACAGTTTCTTGAAGATCACCATTCGGAAAGGCACTCTTAACATCCATCGATACACTTTGAAGTCCATGAGCGAGGCATAAGCTAGAAAGATTACGATTGCTTCTAGTCTAGCAACAGGAGCAAATGTTTCATCAAAGTCAATTCCTTCTTCTGTCGGTAGCCACGAGCAACCAATCTAGCTTTGTTTACGGTGACATTTCCATCTTCATCTCTTTTATTTGAATACCCACTTGGTGCCGATAGTGGATGATCGATCGGTCTTTGAACTAAACTCCACACCTTACATCTTTCAAAGCGATTCAGCTCTTCTTGCATAGCTTCAATCCGATTATGATCTTCGATAGCTTCATCAATCTTCTTTGGTTCGAGTTCGATACAAATGCATAAGCAAACAAAGTTTCTTCTCGAACCTTATTTCTCGTCTGAACTCTGTATTGAGATCACCAATGATTTGAGAAATGGGATGATCTCTTGCTTCAATAACGGTTGGAGGAAGATCACTTACGGTGGATTCTTCCCTTAAGAATGCAGTTGGTTGAGAAGGAGATTCACCAAAATCAGTTCAGAAAAAAATAGAGTCTTCAAAACTTTCATTTTCGGTGAACAAGAAGGATGAGAGATCGTAAAGGTGCTTGGGGTAAAAGCAGAAGAGATGGGTTCGAGTCAGCGAGATGAGTTGTTATCGGTATCGGTAGAGGTCTCTTCTCTGGGTGAAGGGTTATCGATATTGGAGGGATCTGCGGTTGCCGTTTTCGATAAGGATTGGAAGTAGATCTTTGTATTTGTACATCTCATCATTATCGAGAATCATTAGCAACGTTCGAAGCCATTCTAGGCTCTAACAAGTCATATTCATCAAAAGAAACATGCACAGATTCTAAGATTTTTAAGTTAGATTTCTTGAAAATGCGAAATGCTTTTGAATGTTTGGAATACCGAGAAAAATTCCTTAAATCGATTTTGCATCAAATTTTCCTCTATACTCTTTCCATTGTAAAGAATAAAACATTCTGATAGAAGATTTTTAAGAAAA
>CM028383.1:80293024-80322025 GCA_013146195.2 Codonopsis lanceolata
ATGAGGATATGGACGCCTCGGGATTCTACCCTCTTCTCGCTTCAACGACAAAACTTACAAAGATCTTCCCTGCGTAAGAATTTTATCACGAATGGAGCTCACGAACTGCATCGCTTCTTCGTGGATGGATTCGAGGCCGTCCCCATCTCCGTCACCGCCAAATCTATTTCCACCATAATTGGCGGCATTACGGAGGAGCTATTTCAGAACCACTAATTGAGGCTTTACATGCCCTGGGAAGCCATGAGGGGAGTAGATGCTCTTCGAGAGCCTCAAGGAAAATGCCCTAAGAACTTGTTCCCTCTTGACGTTCCTGCACCAGCCAGACCTTCTAGGGGCTTCTATTCAAGAGTGGAGCACATGACATGTTCATCGCCCAGATCAAACTGACAAGTGCTATATTTCTACAGCTTCGTCTCAACTGGGGGCTCATCATCTTCGACGAGCTAAAGCAGTGGGTGGAGAAAGCAAAAGGCAACCCCACTTGCAAACGCCCCTTCGTCAGATTGATCAACGCCCTTCTCAGGGATGATGCAGCCATCAACTCTTCGTTGAGAGAAGATGAGTTGCATACGGTGGCCAAGGACAAACAACTCACGAGCCTGCTTTTTCGTTTTTCAGTAAATACACTGAATACGAGAACAAGCGCCGGGTGCAGAAAGGTCTACCGCCGATCTCTCTTGACAAAGTGGCCAAGCCTGAACACATCTTGGTCACCCGCTTCAATATGGAAGCACACGTAGCTGGAAGCAAGTCCTTCAAAAAGGCATCTGCCAAGTTTGATGATCAAGTGGCCACGGACCTCCATCTTAAGGCCAAAGGAGGCTCGATTGAGGCAGAGATGCTGCTAAGATCCAAAATAGCGCCCAAAGGCAAAGCCAAGGACAAGGCCTAAGTGGCGGCACCAAATCAAGAGGAGCAGGCCAAATGGATCCGTAGGGAGATGAAGGAAGGCCAGAAGAAGAAGGCACCAGGCCAATCTAGCCACTCCTCTCCTCCATCTACCCAAGCCCAACCCTCTACCAAATCCAGCCAACCTCCTTCACCATCTCCTGCACCCACTCCCAAACCTAAACGAAGGAGACTTCTCAGAAAACCTTTGAAGACCGCCACCCACTCCCCTCCAACCTCTACCGATGAAGCACCAGTCTCCTATTCAAATACCGAGGAAGAAAAGGAGAGCTACCGGTACCCAACCCTCTACCGCCAGCCAACCAACTACCTCTACCGATGCCCAACACTCAACTGTCAACCCTTCATCTATACCCACTACCGAACCCCAACCATCTACCGACGCCCAAACCATTCCTGTCAACCCTTCATCTATTCCTTCTGAGTCATCTACTCAGAGGAATTCACCACCTCCGGAGGAGTCTATCCCTCAGGAGGAGCCTCAAAATCTCAAAATCGAGGAGCCAGCCTGTAACCCCAACTCCTCCTCCTCCCTCACCCTTTAACTACTCACCCGACCCATCCACACCCTCCTCACCACCCCAAACCCAACCAACTTCTTCAACCACACCACAACCTTAGACCCTGCTGGCCGCTAAGTTCCTTTCGAACTTTCGCCGAGCGCATCTATTCACCTCTTCTCATCAACCTCCTCAATCTTCTCATCAACCTCCTCAACCTTCTCTTCAAAAACCAAAATTCTATTCTACCTCGCCTCTTCTTTTCTCGGTTCTCTACCGAACCCATTCCCCAATCCTCCCACATCAGTGAAAATTCTGACACTGATATGGAACTGGATTCCCCTCCAACTCCCCCTCCACCCTCCCCTATAGCCCTATCCTCTTCCACCAAAACCATCCCCACCCAAGACTCATCTTCTTTCTGCCTGCACTCCTCTCCAAACGCCTGCCTTCAGCCCGCAGACTCGCCTCGCCGACATTCATTCACATTGGCCAAGCCTCTACTTCCAATCGACCGGCCACTACCGGCGGTTAGATGCCATCTACCGGGCCAAGGGCGAACTAACAAGCATCTCTACCGCTATCACTACGATCGCAATGCGGCGGCAAGGCCGATCGATCGCAAATCATCTTCGACGCTTCAAGAGGATGTCTGACTGCTTTTGGACAGATGCGGATGCGACACGACTTCACCGATGTCAAGATCAACATCGCAGCTCAACGAGATGAAGGCTGTCGTATCATCGGTTCCATTTTTTACGAGCTATTCCACGCCATCACTCTCCATCTAAGCCACGATCGTACTCCTATTATGGAACTCAACAACCTCGCTCGAAACTCTGCTCATGACGTTATGAATGCCAACCGGGATCGTGATCTGGCCATCACGGAGGAGAAACAAATGAGATCTATCAACGTAATGCCGATGGAAGAGAAACGGCCTCTTCGTGAAGAATCGACTACTGCTCTCGTTCCACCGCCTCCGACGATGCGTATGCCGAGAATACCAAAGAAGACTGGAAGAGCTAGAGCGAGAAAGAAGAGAAAAGGAGGCTGCAGACAAAGGCAAAGGGAAAAGACCTTGGTAGCTTTTGTATCTTTTCTTCCCTTTCCTTTGTATTTATCTTATTTTTGAAAACTCTGTCAAATGTAAACATCTTGTTTATAAATACAGATGATTACTTGCTTTTTCAAAAATTATGTTGTTTAAATTCTGTCTTTGCTTTATTGTTTATCTATATTAGAATTTAAACATTCGGTTTAAATTGATTTAAACCGCTCGATCGTGCTATTCTTTGACTCTCTTATTCTTGTATGCACTTAGATTAGTCCCTTGCATCCGAGGTGTTATTCGTTAATAGAGGCATGTCTACCGATTACGTAATATATAAACTTTCTCGAGACATGCTATTATCTATTAAATAGTTTGCTTTAAAACCCTCATTTGCGGTAATGATGACCGATATAAATAGGAGGAGATTGTTGATTCTTATGTTAAATTTATATCGATCACATTACATTAGTTTTATACTTCTGGTTAATCGGGTACAGATCGATTAGCGTGGCAACGGTGTATAGAACTTTTGCCTTGTATAGTTTTTGTAGGACTTTTTCAGAACATCGGAAGACCACTCTCGCTTCACGCTTCACCGGAAGACCTCGCTCAAAGCTTAAGATCGGAAGACCTCGTGTCCACTGACCGCTTCTACGTGTCCTCTCCGGATCAAAGCTAGCTGGATTAATTCAAACTTATTCCCATATGATATTTGAATTAATCCAAGTCTTTTCTGACATGTCAAGCGCCGAAAGCAACTTTCCGAAAAGCGAGAATACTTTTCGTCTGAGCAAAGCAAGAAAGCATCGCCCCCTACTACGCTTCATCTCTCGATCCGACACCAAATCGCCCTCCTTTTTGAAGATCTCAGAAATGATTATCTGCTCTAGTTATCTGTGAAGACGAAATTCCTTGACTGACAGCCCCATGCATTTAATGCGTTTATGAAAAGAGTTGTTGAAGTCTTTGTCTTCTCCAACGGATCTTTTGAAGTGCACACTTTAAATACGCCATTGAAGACGGAACAATGCACAACCCATGTAATCAATCGAACACTTAAAGAATTGCTCGAATCTATACAACTCCAAGTCTTTCACCGGTGCATTCAATAGATCCTCAGCAGATCTAGAAGTCCTCGTCAACAACAAGAAGTCGCTCTTCAACATTTATTGTTTTATTCTTCTTGTTGTTTACGTCCATTAACTATATTACGCATCAATTAAATATCTTGTATTTACAGATATTTAATTCCCTAGACCCAAACACAAGTCAATATTTTGTACACGATCCATTAGGGATATTCTTTGTAATTGATCTAAGTGGAAAATATAGTGCACAATTTAAATCCAAGGTTGACTGCCTTGGTGGTGGACGTAGCACTCATTATAGTGTGAACCATCCCAAAATACTTGTGTTATTTCCTTCTGTCTGTTTAATTATTGAATTGCTCAGTTTCATTGTTTACTTCATCCATTTCAGAACTTAAGTAACGTAAAAGGTCTAGGTAGTCCTTATCGGACACTGAACAACTTTCTTGAAGGTCTTCCGCTACTTGATTCTTTTTATAGATTGCAAGTAACTTTCAAGGAACTTACTTTAAAAGTTTTAAAGTGTTAATAAGCTATTCAACCCCCCCCTTCTAGCTTATTATTGTGCTCATTGGGACTCACAGAGCCACTGGATTGTTGACTAGTACTTACCGACTGACTAACTCTCCTCCTCGGGCAATCTTTACGAACATGATCGCCGCCAAAAACAAAGCATTTTCCTGTTATACCCCAGCACCTATCCTCAGTGTGTCCTGCTTTCTTACAAAAGTTACATGTCAACTCGTCACCTCGTCGTCTCCGTCTAGAGGTACAAGTGTCAATCCTAATAGTCTCTGAGGTTCTCTCTCGAGCATGATCCTCGATATCCAACTCCATCGCATAGGCACGATCCATAGCCGCTTGGTAATCCGCAATCTGTAATGGAATAAGCTGCCTACGATATTTCGTCCTCAGGCCTTTCACGAACCGCTGAGTCTTCCTAGTCTCATCTTGTACCAAGTAACTACAGTAATGAGCCAACTCCGCAAACTTTGTTGAATACTGAGCCACAGTCATATCTCCTTGTTCTAACGACAGGAATTCCATCTCTCGTCTTTCCCGAATTACTGCCGGAATAAACCGTACCATAAAATTTATGACAAAGTTCTCCCACACTCGAGGCACTCCATGTTGTCACCAATGATCTCGTAATTCAAGCCACCAATGCTCGGCCATACCATCTAATCTGAACACCGCTAAGGTCACCATCTCTTCTGATGTACAACCCAAAACGACAAAGATCTTATCCATGCTTTCTATCCAAAGTTTTGTTGAGGAGTCACACGCGGATCATTAACATTCTCCCTTCTCTCGTTGCCACGAGATGTACCCGAACCGGGTCTATTAGAACTAGCTCCATGCCAAGTTCCTGACATAGTACGCCTACAAAGAAGACTCAGCGTTAATAACTCAACAGTAAACCCAACACAAACTAGGCCAAGGAACCTATCCTGGCGGAATAGCTAACCTATAGCTCTGATACCAACTGTGGCAGCCCGACCCGAACTCCAATGCAGAATCCCAAGGTCGTGCCACCAAGACAAGCTAGAAGACGGACAAGCACCTGCTAAGCATAATGGTACGAGTCAAAAGTTGAGCCAACTAGCTCAAAACAGGAATGTAAAGCCATAACGGCGATACGGAATAATGAGAACCAACACCTGCGGAAGCGAATCATAACCAAAGCCTATAATTATAAACTAAGGAATACAAGGCTGAGAGATGACTATTTCTGGACAAATCTACGGCGCGCGTGACGCAACATTGTACACGGGCAACAAACCATCGGCAACCAAAGGCCGGCGAATCAACAAAATACCAACCTGATAAACAACCACTCAACGGCTACAACATGCCGGAGTGACAAATCAACTAAAAGAATAAGAGATTAAATACTAGACAACTAAACCAAAATCTCACGACTAAAGTTGTCGGAGATAGAAATAACCATAACACAATACTAGAACGTGCGAGCTAAAACCTTGCTCGGAAAGACAACAGAATAAACTACTAATTAAATACAACAGCTCGACCAAACAAGTCGGCTCCCAAAATAATACGAAATAAAATACTAACATATCTACCCAAGTAAAGTTTACATAACTTTACATTCATATCTCACAAGATGATAAGTACAATAATAATAATAACTCCAAGCTATTGCCCGGAAGACCACCTGCTATCAAACATGCACCCGTAGCTGCAACGCACACTAACGAGCTCACTGCACAAACTAAGGAAAACAAACACACGGAGTGAGTCATAATGACCTAGTAAGTTACTAAATGCAATTGTAGCGCATAGCATGACGTGGCATGGTGTAATGCACAAGCATGTACAAAATCATGGCATATTAATAGTATACCAACAATAAACTTGTATTAAGTCATCAAGTAACATAAACTTCATAAACCACATAGAACATTATCTTTCATATAAGTGCTTATAGTAAGCCACATAAGGGATAGAGAAGATACCCAAATAGTGCCGTTGTGCTGCTCCTGCAATACACAATGTTAAACGGGTTCGTGCCACGATGCACGTGATTGATACATCGACATACTGAGTGGCTACACCTCAAAAGGCAGCCCTTTCTCAGTCTAGCTTAGCATAATCCACTGGCTCTATTGGTTGCGAGATGGGCTAAATTCCCCACTGGGGCCAACAGTGGAGGGTGTGTGGGGTCCCAGGTACAGCGATCCATAGCGAATACGAATCTTACTATTCGTATATGCGATGTATCGTCCTACCCTGACATAAAAACCAATCCAAATATTGCCAATTGGACTTACATGCAATGGACAAGTAGATATTTACTCGCATGCTTAAACAAGAACCAAGACCAACAAGAGCGGACTTATCAAATCAAGTATGACATAAAGCTCTACACACCAATTTAACAATGCACATATTTGCATGTACTCAATAAATCCAACTAACTTATAAGTTTAATTCAAGAACCACATATTGAGGTACTCGTAATCCTCAAGTCATCACCCAATCAAAAGTAGCATATAATCTCAAGAAATCACAACATAAGGTCTACCATAGTCCTCTACTCGGGATTAAACTAAAGACTATTATTTAGTCTATGAACAACCATTAATCAAGACTTAGTATTTAGTCTATTCATAAAAGCATAACATACTCAACCACAGTCCTAACTGTCGTATATAATTGACATCCTCAAAACCAATCTTAAGGATACTAAAACTAAGTCGTAGTCATATCCTCGCAAGTGCTTTCAAGTGCACACGACCAAATTCCCTAAAAGAGAACTCATTCAAATAAGCATTTCTTAAAGTAATACGAGATCATAGGTTGGTCTCTAATGCTCCGTGCCCTAACGAGCACGCTCTAAATAAATCCCCAATATGCCTTTATATCGTGGGTGTCACAAATGGTACACAATTCAAGATGCTCGGGTACTCACAATCAAAACCAACCCAACCCGAACATCGTAGGATTTCAACCTAAGGCTCACTAATATCTTATTGAACCTAAAATGACTCCATTGAGTCTTAATATCACATTTCATTAAATACATATTTCATACATCCCCAAATTAACAAACCGTTCAAATTATAACAAATTTCCCCAAAATCATCCGGGCTTGATTCCCAAGCCTAAAAATCCAAGAACTCATCATAATCATAGTCAAACGAAACCCAAATGTCGTATGATTTCAACCCGAGTTCATTAACACATTATTGAACTTATTACGACTCCATTGAGTTTAAATACTAAGTTTCATTACTTACACCCTTCATCAATCTCAACATTTACACCCTCTTCAATTAACAACAATTCTCCAATAATTCGGGCTTGATTCTCAAGCCCTAAAATTCATAACACTCAACATAAATCATAACCCATTTCATAAATCACTTAATTTCAATTAAATGATCCTACTCATGATATCTAGTGAGTTCACACATCCAAAGCCCCAAACATAGGAATATTTCCACAATAAACCCAAATAACATGTGGACATAATTTCTAGCATGCTCATAATCCTAGAAACACGAGATGAAGGTAATCATATACTTCAACAATCATAAAAGCCATTCAACAAATTCTCCTAACAAGTTCATACTTCCAAAAATCCCCAAAATGGGCATAGAAAGCATATCAAGTGTTCATTGCCCACAAATAGCACATAGGTTGTTTTCCTTAGGGCCAATGAACCAAAATAAAAAGAAGGTAACTTACCTAGCTCGGATGAAAACTCCAAAGAACGCAAATTCGATCGGTGAACTTGTTCTACTCGTCGAGGGCTTCACGAATCTGAAGTTTGAAGGCAATCTGACGGTTGGATCGTCATGGATCGAAGGGAGAAGGAGGCTAGGGATTGAAATCTCCAAGAACCCTCTCTCTCTCTCTAAAGCGTATGGTGGAGGAGGAGAAATGAAGAGAATTTCTGAATTCTCTAATGGGTTTGGGTATTTATACCCCCAAATATAAAGAGGGCACAATAGTCATTTCGCTAGTACAATTAATAGAGATTAGGAGTAATCACCCACTAATCTAACCTTAATTAACATTAGAGGGGGTTTGATGATGGTAGGATAGGTATTTCTCGTCTAATATCAAAATAGGTCAAAACAGGGTCGGGGCACCTTGCGGTCGCAAGGTCCCCTAGAGCATGCGACCGCAAGCTCTCCAGCCCCTTCCTTAACAAATGTCAAGTCACAGGAGTCAAAAATACGAAAGGAAAAGCAGGATGCGCGAAACAGTAAACTGCAGGGGGTGAAAATGCACAAAATTGAAAGTTGGAAAGCTGCTTGGTGCCGCACCAAGTGTCCCCTTGGTGGCACCAAGGCATTCACTGTAGCTGCCTCTCAGATGGAAAATGTACTACTCCTGAAGCGCAAGGTACAAGTGGCTGATGCAGGAGGAAGAAATCAAAGAATTCCCAGCGTGTCCTGCTCGATCACTATAAATAGAAGCGTCTGGCTTCTCATTTCAGTTGCTCATTCTTCCACGAAGAAAAGATCGCAACGAAGCTCTGCTTCTGCATTCTACCGATAAATTAGTACGAGAGGTGCGAGATAGGTGAGTGGAAGCCCCTAAAGTCTCCAAACTCCGCCAAAATCAAAACCCATAGGTTATAAGTGATCCCTAGCCTAGTTTTCAGGTATCCACCTCATTTCCCCGGTCCAAAAATCCCAAAGTAAATCGTTACTCTGCCCGAGTAACGAGCTGAAAAATCAAAAAACTAAGCCTACGTTCTGCCCAACCAAAAAGGCCAAAACCTACCCAAATAAGCTATCACTCTACCCGAGTTGACAAGCCCAAACTCTCAGAAATAAGCAGTCACTCTGCCCAAATCAAAACAACAACCACACAACAATAACAAAAGACTCCCTCTCCCTGAAGGACAGAGCAAGCACACCGCCGCTCTAAAAGGTAAAACCTTTATGGGCGCCTTTTATTTTATCTATTTACTTTTTGTCTTTTTATTATTTTTAAAAGTTGTTATTTAAATCCGGCACAATGTAGCCAATATAAGCTGTTGTGCTGCCCGGATTAGAATAGGAAATATTTTGTAAAAGAGCCGTTATAATGGCCAAATATTCTTAAATATGTCTGTAATTATTGTAAGGAAATGGCTGCAAGTCCGTAAATAATGTAGCCACGGATGTATTTGTTTTAATTTCCTGTCTTTTAATACATTATTTATTTTCAAAATAAATATAACAATAAGCATACTTCAGCCAAAAACCATTTTTGAGACCAAAAGGGCGAGTTGGGTGCCTAGCACCTTCCCAACTCGTAACTTAGCCTCCGAACCCGTTTTCTTTTTCTCTGGTTTATTTTTCTTTTCTTTGGTTTTGCTTTATTTGCCTTAAAATAAAGATGGCGACTCTAAAACTTTCAGATTCGGTGGGGCCTCGCAACACTCCTTCTTTGCACTTTCCTGTTCTCCCCTAAAAAAGGGAGAAATGGGAATGGAAGGGTGATGTATTCCCATGTCCTGGTATCCCCTAAACAAGGGATAACTTGATGCGGGAAACCCAAAGCTCCCATAGTAATCTGAATGGGCCATAAGGCTATTTTTTAATAAAATCCATAGTGGGGGCATCACAATATCCTTTCTTGCACTTTTCCGTTTTCCCTTAAAAAAGGGAAAATGGGAATGAAAGGGTAATGCATTCCCATATCCTGGTATCCCCTAAAAAAGGGATAACTTGATGCGGGAAACTATAAGTTCCCATATTGGATACAAAATCCACACAAGGCAACCGAGGCACATTCCAACGTGCTAACATAGACAGCACTCCTCTCGCACTTTTGATTTCGTCTTCCCCTAAACAAGGGAGGGTGGAACGAGAGCAGTGGTGTCCCGCATCGCACGCGCGCACCCTATCCAAGGCGCGGGCTGGTCGCACCCCGGGAACCTCATAGTGGCGACTTTGCTGGGGAGTTGTTTTATTTTAAATAAAATGGAGGGCTAGACTCATAAAATAAAAGTTTTTTTTTTGTTTTTATTTGTTTCTGGCTGCAGTATGCTTGTTATATTAATTTACGCATTTGAATAAAGTGTTTCTATACATCCGTGTCTATATTTGTGGATATGATCCTCCATCTTGCAGCAGTTTCGTTCCGATAACTATTACATGTGTGTTTAAGAGTATAAAAAAAATTAAAAAAAATCAAAAAAAAAAATTCGAAAACCAAAATTAAAAAAATAAAATATATATATATATATATATATATATATATATATATATATATATATATTACAATAAATTCCGGACATCACAACAAAAGAGCTGGGGCTTTACTTCCGACTCTCTATATTATTATTTATTTCAGTTCATTTTCTTTTTCAATTTATTCTGTACATTTATGCATATCTGCATTCATTCTGTCATTTTATTTTGGGGACATAGGACCAACATTTGTAATTAATAGGGATAGATAGTTTCCCCGCTTTTCTTTCTATTTCTTGAAATAGTGTGTGATCGATATATTTTATACGTCGATTTTATATGCTTCTGTGACTTAAATTATGCTATTTCACGAGTCTTTTGAGTACTAATATATGTTTTCGGTGAGTTTTGTAAGTTTTAGGATTGTTCGTGAAAATACGCGAAACTCCGGGGTTTTAAGTGCAAATTACAAAGAAAGAAAAATGAATACTGTCAATCTGGACACCTTGCGGACGCAAGGTGCCTCATTCTGCGACGCAAAGGTAGCGATATCGGCCTGGCCTTGAGAATCGAAGAGTCAAAACCACACACTTGGAGACCTTGCGGACGCAAGGTATCCAAAGACTGCTGCTGACATAGCGTAGAGGCGAGAATCGACCTTTTCGGATTTTCACACAGTCATTCGATTCAATCACAACTCCAGAGTATATATAGAAGTCGGATCGAAGCCTAAGCATAAGGAGGGGCGGTGGAAGCTCTCTTTACATAGATTTTAGGTAGTTTTAGATTGTATAACATAGTTAGGTTTTGTAATTTCAAGTATTGAAGATCAAATCATGCCTTTCATCATCTGCATGTGCTGTTCATCGTCTATGATGAACTAAATCATCCCTAATCTAGGAGGTGGGAGGTAACTTTTATCGAATTTATGTTTTGATTTATAAATATGTGTCTATTCAATGCTTGTTGATTGTGTTGTTTATCAACCCCTATATTATTTTGCTTTGAACAAATGAATGTAATCGCAAATAATAAAGGCTTAGAGGTGCAGATAACTGCATGACCGAGTGCATATGTCGTACACTGGCTCACCAACACAATAAATTGGACCTATTGAAGCACGAGAGTGATAAGTTAGGACCAGGTTCTTACATGATCTAGGTGACAGATAGATCATAAATCTAGGTGACAGCTAGGTTACAGTTCTTGTGCTTAGGATATGGAATGGGTGAATTTTGCGGGGATGGAGGAGTGAACCAATTGTTCAACGGACTATATCTATTTTAGTGAAGCAGACGAGCTATTGAATGACATTTATTATGAATTGAACATAGAGGAGATATAAGTGAAACCCAGAATCCTAGATTTCCACTCACCATAAGATCTTCATATCTGTTATTACTGTCTAATTAGTTAAACATCTATAACTAGTAATTTAAAGTAGATTTAAACATAAAAACCCCCCTTAGGTTAATAATTTGCTATTTGTAATTCGCACTGTTCGTGATCACTTGTCTCTATGGGTTCGACCCTTGCTTCCGAGTCTATTCTATAATAGTCTTGTACACTTGCAAGGAAATAGATAAGTAAAACAATCAATCAAGTTTTTGGCGCCGCTGCCGGGGACAAGCTAGTTCACATAGTTTTTTTTTTTTTTTTTTTTTTTTTTTTAATAAAAGCAGGGGCGGCACTTCGAGATTTATTAGAATAAAATAAAGGTACAAACTTGAGGGGGACAACCAGCCTTGCCCTTATAAATGGGAGGACAGAGGAGCCTTACCTCGAAATAGAAAGTACAATGCAAAGAGTTAATAAATACGGAGATAAGGGGTTTGGGAGGCATCTAGATAAATAAGACCTCTAGTAAAAGGACTGACAGAAGAGGCTGAAGAGAAGAAAGAGTCCGAGGTGTTGTCACAAGCCAAATTTGCCAGGCTATCTGCTACTTTGTTTGCTTCTCGGAAGCAATGGTAGGTAAAATGCCCGATTCGAAGGCGAAGAATATCACGAAATATATAAATATGTTGCCAAGGAGGAGAATGACCGAGCTAAGAGCGGTCAAAGAGAACCTTCGAATCCGGTCTCAATAGTGACTTCGAAAAACCATTATTAGATAACGGTGATTCCGAAATGGAGAGAATTAAGCTCAGCAACCATATTCGAACAATGACCATAATAGCGGGAGAAGGCAAAAATGAGATTTCCAAAAGAATCTCGGACAATGCCACCACCACCCCCAATGCATGGGTTACCTCGACTTGCCCCATCTACATTAAGTTTATAGCAACCGGATCGAGGAGGAACCGAGCTAACAGCCTTGATAGTAATCCGCTTACTACGACTTAGATAATGTCTCGAGTTGTCAAAGCCCGCAAAATGATACCCGGCAGCATTGAAAATGGACTTCAGATCCGAGCAAATATTATTAATGAGCATGAAGGGGGGGATCTTGGTATTTTCAAAGACCACTTTGTTACGAAATTTCCACAAGTGCCGAGAATTAAGGATGGGAGAATGTGGAAAATGAGAGATTTACCATCACGACCACCAAGCAAAGCAAAAGCTTGAAGAGGGTATGACTTATATGGGATCCCAACCAAATTATGGAAGTGGCCAGATTGAGGAAGCGATTGCTTGGATAGGAAGACATGATCAAAACTTTCTTCAGTTGAGCGGCATTGACAATTGGAGGCAAAGAGCAAAACCTTTGTCGAAGACCTTCATCCAAAGGGAGTCGTTTACGGAAGAGCCCCGGTGAAAAATCTTGATGTGCCGAGGCGGATGTTTATGCCAAAGAAAAAGCGAGACATCATTGAAGGCCGCGGAATGGAAAGAAGAGAGCTGCCGAAGAGAAGCTTCCCTTTGAGTGAAGCGTCGGCATGGCCGATCAACATCATCACTTAAAGAGATATCTTTGAGGAGCAATTGAGTCGAGAACATTGGACAGGGAGAAACATGGTATCACGGTTGAGAGATAGGGAGTCTTGAAAAAGCTCTTTAACACATTCCAAAGGACAATCGGCGGCACGACTAGGCGGGAAGCGTGCGGCCAAACATCATTCCATAAAGAACAATTACCATTGCCCACAATCCATTTGATGTGAGACTCGGCAAAGGGCGGGCTAGTAACATTCGTTTCCATATATGAGAGCCCTTTGTAGAAGCAATAGTAGGATGAGATCGAGAGCAATATTTAGCTCGCATAAATGAGGACCACAAATTGCTAACAGTTCTGAATCTCCACCAAAGCTTAATACCAAAAGCTTTGATAGAATTAGATAGAGAAGAAATTCCCAGACCTCCCTCCGAAATGGGGCGGCAACAGTCTAGCCAAGAAACCCAATGACATTTGTTATGCCCTCAATTTGGCCCCAAAAAATTAGAGCATCTTTGTTAATAAGTTTGATAAGCGAGAGGCTGGGGGATCTATAGAAGCAATTTGGTACAAGGTGATGGATTGAAGCACGTGATTAATGAGGACAATCTTGTCCGCCTTGTTGAGAAAAGGCCCAATCCATGAATCAATCTTAGTCTGAAGCTTCAAGATGAGAGGATCAAATAATTGTTTCTTCTTCCTTCCAAAATAAATTGGACAACCAAGATACGTGAAAGGCAAGCTACCTACTTGAAATCCAAGAGTATTTGAGATTAGATTTAAGCGACTTGGCTCAGCAGAAGGAGCAATGATGAATGAGCTTTTGGAGCGGTTTATAAGTTGACCAGACATAACTTCATAGGAGGTGATAATATCTTTATGATGGAGAAGTGAGGACTTACTTCCATTACAAAAAATTATAACATCATCCGCAAAAGCTAAGTGAGAGACTATGGGGCATCCGCTCATAGAGGAGTAAACAACCGAGGGGACTGAGCTATGAAGATTATTAATGCTTCTGCTAAGCACTTCAGCTGCGATAATAAGCAGGAGGCGGGAGAGAGCGGGTCACCACGGCGAAGCCACGAGAGGAGGAAAGAAACCAAGCGACTCCCGTTGAGAAGCCTGAGAAAACCAATTTTCCGATAAAAGGCGCCAAACCAAGTCGATGAAAATTTCATGAAATCCAAATTTGCGGAGGACTTGGATTAAGAATAACCAGGAGACTCTGTCGAATGCCTTAGCCATGTCAAGCTTAAGGATAACATTAGATCCAGCAACTTTTTTCCCCAAGTGACTCATCAGTTCTTGAGCAAGCAAGATATTATCTTGGATGACTCTACCCTTAGTGAAGGCGCTCTGATTATCTGATATGATGTGGGGAAGAATATGAGAAAGCCGAGATGAGAGAATTTTAGAGATGACTTTGGAACAGAAGTTACAGAGGCTAATTGGACGAAGGTCCTTAAACGAAGAGGGAGAAGGAATCTTGGGTATCATGGCTAATAAAGTGCTAGACCAAGCCTTTGGAAGAGTGAAACCGGCAAAGAATTCCAAAATAGCAGCACAAAAATCTTCTTTAATTATATCCCAGCAGAAGGAATAAAATTTACCAGTAAATCCATCAGGACCAGCGGCACTATCACTTCCCAAATCATTCACAGCACGTCTGATTTCCTGAGCATCGGGAGGAGCAATAAGAGATGAATTCAATCATCGGTGATCGGATGAGGAATAATATCTAAGTTAATATCAATCGTTGACCCACATCAGGGGAGGCAAGTTGGTCACTAAAATACCGGATAGCTGCCTCTTTTATATCTTGAGCCGAAGACAATAAAGAGCCATCAACATCATGAATACTGTGAATGAAAAGGCGCCGTCGAGATTGCTTGACAGAAGCATGAAAAAGCTTGGTATTTCCTTGCCCTTCTTTCAGCCATTTAATCCGAGATTTCTGACGCCAGAATGATTCCTCTCTAGAAAGATGAAGACGAAGAGGAGCCTGGGCCTCCATAAGATTAGATCTATTAGAATCAGAATTGTTGAGCTCATAAAACAATTCTTGTTCAATAACATCCTCCTCAGCCTTTTGAAGCTGCTCAAATATGTTGCCAAACGTAGCTTTATTCCAAGTTTTAAGAGCCAGCTTGGTTGCACGAAGCTTTTAATAAATCGGACCATTAAAGAACCGGAAGTGGGAATTAGCCATCTTTGTCTTAACAATATCCATAAAAGTAGAGTGAGAAGTCCAAATATTGAGAAACCGAAAGCCAAGAAGCGGAGTACCAGAAATATTAGTGAGGCGGGAGTGGTCCGAACAAGTTTTATTTAGGTGTTGAACCACGGTTGCTTGAAAACAGTCCAGCCATTTAGTGTTGCAAAGCATGCGATCTATGCGTTCAAATATGGTTGCCGAGCCATCTCGTTTGTTCCACCATGTATAATCAGTACCGTTATACCCCAAATCGTAAGGCACGAAGTGAAATACAAGCTTGAAATTCCAATCCTCAATACGATCCATCCCCTACCACCACCTTTTCATTAGGGTTGAGGATGATATTAATATTAACCGCCAATCACCGCCAATCGACGAGGCGGTAGCAACTTGAGAACCGATCCAGAATAATGTCCTCCCATAAATCTTGGCGCTCTCTTAAATCACACCTTGCATAAACACATGTGACATAGGCATGAAATGACCAAGAATAATGCTGAATTTTAAGAGAGAATTGTTGAGGAGATTCACAAAGAAAGCTGCAAGTGAAAGAAGACTTCACAAAGATCCAGATGGAGCTAGTAGAATTAGAGAAGGAATACTTGAACCTGAGTTTCCGAGTGATCAGATTAACTTTGTCCATGGCAAGCTTCGGTTCAAAAACAGCAATAAGAGAAATTTTGTGGAGCTTAATCAAGCTCTTTAAACGACTAACTGTTGGGTCATTACCCAAACCCCGAACATTCCAGAAAAGCGTTTTAATATCCATGAGAAAGATTGGAGGTGCAATCATCTGAGGACTTGGAAGCCTTGGATCGGGTCATTCGATCAGTTGGAGGCACAGTCTGTTTATGTTTCTTGGGGATTTCCAGATTAAGGGCATTAATAGTAGGCTGCTCATCTTCATCTTCATCTTCCAAAATTTGAAGAGAGGCAAATCTGTTGGGAGAGCATGATATTCCGGTTACTTGGTCCTGAGCTTGGTCAGTTGACTGTGTAAGTGTTTCTGGATTTTTATTCTGCATGGGAACGTTGGAGGTGCCCACGGCCTGTTGCTCATTGAGAGTGGGGGATTCAGGAGAATTTATTTGAGGAGGATCAACAACATGCAATAGGGGATCAGAAACTTTCTGGGCAATATTTTCAGATTGAGGTATAGTTTCATGAATACTAGAGGAAGCAACAACTTTTGGATCAAAGTGCACCCTAGAAGGGTCATCATGAGTAGGGGCTTTGAATGCATCAGCCTCTTGAGGAATCGTAGAAGCAGCCGGGGGGGCTTTTTGAGAATCTGAAGCTACTTTCTTGGGGGTCCAGCGTTGTGCTTGTTTCTCGGATTTAGAGGGATTGGTTGCGGTAGGTAAGTCAGGATGCTTGATGCGGCAAGTTAATTCATGATGCCCTTGACGGAAGCAATGCATACAATAGCTAGGTTTATTCTCGGCCTCAATAGGTTGCCAAAAGCTTGGGAAGGCTTGTCATAATCTATCCAAACCCGACTAGGACATGGCTTCATGAGATCGATTTCAACACAAACACGCGCAACACTTGGCCGAGTTAAATTAATTGTGGGCTGATCAAGCATTAATGGCCTGCCAAAAAGAGAAACAAGAGAAAAGAGAGCAGATTTATTAAATAAGTGAATTGGTAAACCAGGAAGAGCAAACCAAACGGGAACGATTGAGCTTTCCACATCCGTCGAAAGTTCGGAGACCACTTAAAGACCCTCATGGGAAATCGGCCAAGGTACCATTGGTCCTTAATCCTAGCGTTGGTAGTCCTCTTCATGATGCACTTGGATTAAGATATGTTTTGAGTCCAAGTGACCAATATTAAAGCGGCTTTGAGACCAAATGTGTTAAGCGGTTTGCGGGTGGATTCCATGGATGGGCGTCAGGTGTGAAAACTTCCCAATCGAGCTAGTCGAAATGGTTGAGCAAGGGAGTGGATGAGTTACGGAGAAAGTTTCAAGGATGGCTCTCCTTGTAAGTAGAAGGGGGATAACGAGCGAGGAAGAGGGAGAGGCATGATTAGTTAGAGCTTACGCAAATGATTTAGGAGGGTTAGGGAGAAGAAGGATCGGAAGGGGTTGGCAATGAGGCTGGGTCGGCGCCATGGCCAAGGCAAAACCTAGAAGGGGCCAAAACCTAGGAAAAAATCAGAGAAGGAGATCGCACCTTTAGTGTGTGGGTTTGTGCGTTTTTTCGGCTGAGGATATGATCGTAGTTCACATAGTTAGTTTGTAGGTAGCGTAGTTTTTAATTTAATTTAGTTTTTAGTTTAATTTTCAGTTTTCATAAAAATAAAAATACAAAAGATTTTATTTTATTTTACCTTAATAGTTAGTTGTTTTTAAATTGCTTTAATTTATTTTTATGCAAGGTCGTAGATCTTTAAATCTGAATTGGTAGACTTAGATCAAGAGATAAATATTGTTAAAAGATACCAAAGATATTTTGAAAATCTAGCTTCGAGCACGATAATCAAGACCAATTGAATCAAGAGGATCCTCGGTTGATCCTACAATGGAAGATAATAACAATAATCGTAATCACGAAAACCTAGTTGACCCGGTCAATAGGAATCAAAGACAAGAAGAGCACGCAAGAAGAAATATGGAAGTAGTAGTAAATCAAAGAACTATTAATGACTTTAGTAGACCTTCATTAAATGTGGTGACATCATGTTTAGTCTTGCCGGATCTTTGTTAGGAATTTTGAGTTAAAGGACATTATTTTAATGCCATACCATCTTTTCATGGGATGCCCCATGAAGATCTGTCGGTTTCTTAAGAGAATATGAATACATGATGAGTACTTTTCCTTTAGGAGGGTTGGCGAAGATCAAATTAAAATGAAATATTTTCCAGTGCATTAAAAGAATTGGCAAAGAGATGGTTTATGAACCTAACACCAAAGCAGTGTTTTTACTTGGGCACAATTATATGATTTGTTTATGAGCAAATTTTACAAACATGCATCTCTTACAGTATAGAAAACAAATCATGTCATTCCAAAATGAACCGGGTGAAACATTCCATGAGTCATGGGATAGATTTAAAAATACGCTTATTATGTGTCCTCATCATAATTTGGCTCAACATGTGTTAGTGCTTCAATTTTATCATGGTCTTTCGCCAGGTTTACAAACTATGGTTGATAGTGCAGCTGGTGGTTCTATTAATAGAATGACACCCGAAGCACTAGAAGAATTATTTGAGATGCTAAGTATTAATTCCCAACGAGAAAAGTGCTAGAGGTAAAAATAGGAGCCTATATCAATTGCAAGATAATTCAAATACACAAGCTCAATTTGAAAATTGGCAAATTCAAGAAGCATGTGCTCTATGTGGATTATATTCTCATGCTACTAATTTTTGTCCGTCAAGTGCTATGTATTACGAGCAGGCTAATGCTATGAATATGTATCCTCAAAGGCCAAGGAATGATCCTATTCAAATACATATAATCTGGTTGGAGGAATCATCCTAACTTTTCTTGGGGAGGAAATAAGCCTTTGCAACCTCAACAATTCCAACCTCAACCACCACAACCTCCACATTTGCCAAATCAAAATCAGTTGAGAATTGAAGAAGTTCCCAAGCAAGAAGTAGCTAGTAAAGGTCAAGCGGCTTTGATGAAGTACATGCTTGAAGAAATTGAAAATCGAAGAAACATATTGAAAATTCGAAGCAAATAAAAGAGAAGAAGGGAAGTTCCTAGTCAAAGCGAGCAAGCTAAGTCAATCACCGTCTGCGAAGTGGTAAGGTGATAGGTGAAGAGGTAAGTGATCACGATCCTTCTTCTAATATGCATGCTACTGATAGAAAATTCTGAAAAAGTAATAGAAAAAGAAATTGAGAAAGATAGTGATAGTGATAAAGTGATTGATGATTTAAATAATCAAGAGGTTCCAAATAAGGAACAAGAAAAAGAAAAAGAAATTCAAAATGAAAATTTACAAGAAGAAGAAAAAGAGTTAGATCAAGAAGAAGAGGAACCTTATGTGGCTCCACCACCACCTATGTTCCTCAATTCCGTTCAAGAAGACTTATGAAAAACCGAATGGACAAACAATTCACGGAAATTTATAATATGTTATCCAAAGTAAATGTCAATTTACCTTTGCTTAATGTTATTAAAAATATTCCAGCTTATGCAAAGTTTTTCAAAGATCTTCACTCTAAGAAACACAAGTTTGAAAACAACGAAAAGATTGTTGTTTCTGAAAACGTTAGTTCTGTTTTACAACCCGAATTACCACCTAAGTTGAAAGACCCAGGTAGCTTTAATATCCAAGTCTCCTTGGGAAGCTCTAAAAAGATGAAAGCAATGCTAGATTTAGGAGCAAGTATTAACTTGATGCCTTTCTCGGTCTATAAACAATTAGGTTTAGGAGAACTAAAACCCACTAATATGCAATTACAATTAGCTGATCGCTCAGTTAAATATCCCTTGGGTATAGTGGAAGATATCCTAGTTCAGGTTGATAAATTAATCATACCGGTAGACTTTGTGGTTCTAGAGATGGAAAGGAAGATATGCACTAATAATGAAGTCCCAATATTGTTAAGGCGAGACCATTTATGGCAGCTGCTAATACAATGATTAATGTGAAAAATGGTAAACTCACAATGTCGGTCCTAGGTGAAAGCAGTTGAAATTTACGTGTTTGATGCTATGAATAGACCTAGTGACATGAGTGCTTTTTTCAATAGATGAGATTGATTGAAAATTATCAACCGAAACTTTTGAAGAAGAGGAAGATTATGAGAGATAGATTTATTGTCTATGATGATAGCCCTATTCCTCCCATAAAAATTGACATTGAGGAAATTGAAAGAGAAATAGAGGAAGAAGAAAGATTAGAGAAAGAAAAGCTAGAAGCTAGTAAAAGAAAGATGAAAAAAGAAATAAAAGTAGAATCAGAAAATAATTCTGATGAGTCAGAGAAAGTAGTAGAAGAAAGTTATGAAATCAAAGAAGATGAAGTAGAGATTCTAAAATCTCTCTTTGAAGAAATTGAGATAGAAGATATTAAGGAAGAAAAGCAAGAAGAGAATAATGAGGCTAAAATAAAAGAAACAATTAAAGTAGAAAATTCTGAATTTATGCCTTCCATTAATTCTCCCAAAGTCGATGAATTAAAGCCATTACCATCCCACTTAAAATATGCATTTTTAGGGAAGGTAACACTTTACTGTTATTATAGCGGCCGACTTGAAAACAAGAAGCAAGTTTGTTAAAAGTTTTATGGACACATAGAAGCTTTAGGATGGTCCTTAGGCGACTTAAAAGGAATTAGTCCCTCTATGTGTATGCATAAAATACATTTAGAAGAAGGTAGTAAACCTTCTAGAGAAAGACAAAGAAGACTTAACCCACACATGGAAGAAGCTGTTAGGAAAGAAGTTCTTAAGCTCTTAGATGCGGGTATAATTTACCCTATATCAGATAGTAAATGGGTTAGTCCTGTTCAAGTAGTTCCTAAGAAGTCAGGAATTACTGTTGTTAAAAATGATAAAGATGAATTAGTCCCTACGAGGACTATAACTGGTTATAGAATGTGTATCGATTTACGTAAATTAAATGCGGCAACTAGGAAAGACCACTTTCCTTTACCATTTATTGACCAAATTCTTGAAAGATTAGCGAGGTCATGAATATTATTGTTTTCTTGATGGTTTTTACGGATATAATCGGATCCTGTTGCACTGAAGACCAAGAGAAAACAACCTTTACTTTATGTCCCTTTGGTACTTTTGCTTTTAGGAGAATGCCTTTTGGGTTGTGTAATGCACCGGCTACTTTTCAAAGATGCATGATTTCTATATTTTCGATTTAGTTGAAAGATGCGTAGAAGTTTTCATGGACGATTTTTCGGTTTTCGGAAATTCTTTTGATCCTTGTTTAGAAAACCTTACATCGTCTGAAAAGATCTTTGCGAAACTAATTTAACTTTAAGTTGGGAGAAAAGTCACTTCATGGTAAAACATGGAATTGTCTTAGGGCATGTTGTTTCAAATAAAGGAATTGAAGTTGACAAAGCTAAAATTGAAGTTATTTCACAACTACCCCTCCCACTTCGGTTAAAGGAGTTCGAAGTTTTCTTGGCCATCTTGGTTTTATCGAAGATTTATAAAAGATTTTTCCAAAATCTGTAAACCTCTATGTAATTTGCTAGCAAAAGATACTGAGTTTATTTTGATGAAGAATGTTTAGAAGCTTTTAATTTATTAAAAGAAAAGTTAACTCTTGCCCCAATTTTATCCGGCCACTGATTGGTCACTCCTTTTGAAATCATGTGTGATGCATCAGATTTTGCAATTGGAGCCGTGTTAGGACAAAGGGTAGATAGAAAGCCTCATGTGATCCATTATGCTAGTAGAACTCTAAATGATGCTCAATTGAATTATACCACTCTTGAAAAGGAATTTTTAGCGATAGTATATGCTTTAGAAAAATTTAGATCATATTTGCTAGGATCAAAGGTGATAATCTTTTCGATCATTCGCATTGAAATATCTCTTAAGTAAGAAGGATGCTAAACCAAGATTAATTAGATGGATGTTATTGTTACAAGAATTTGACATAACTATCAAGGATAAAAAGAACCGAGAATGTTGTGGCCGACCACTTGTCTAGGTTAAATTTTCACCCTTGCTTGAGCGTCAATTTCTTGATGATCTGTCCCCATAAATGATAATTTTCTCGATGAACAACTCCTAGCCATTAAAGATTCGGACCCTTGGTATCTTGATTTTGTCAACTATTATGTGTCCGATATCATTAATCCGGATTTTGATCATTACGAAAGAAGAAATTTTTAGCGGAAACTAAAAATTATTTTTGGGAAGCTCCTCATTTATACAAGATTTGTTCTGATTCTTTGATAAGAAGATGTATTCCAGAAAAAGACCAACAAGGTATCATGGAATTTTGCCATGGATATTCTTGTGGTGGTCATTTTAGTGGTAATAAAACCGCTCGTAAAATTTTGCAATCAGTGCGTATTGGCCTCTTGTTTTTAGAGATTGTGAAGCTGTTTTCTGAGAACATGTGATAAATGTCAAAGAACAGGTGGTATAGGAAAAAAGCGAGATGCCCTTACATGTTAATTTAGTAGTTGAAATTTTTGATGTTTGGGGTATTGATTTTATGGGTCCCTTTCCTGTGTCCAATAATTGCGAATATATTTTGGTAGCAGTTGACTATGTTTCTAAATGGATAGAAGCGGTAGCAACCAAGAATAATGATGGTAAAACAGTAGTCAAGTTTGTAGAAGATTTATTTGCTAGATATGGAGTCCCTAAGGCCATAATAAGTGACCAGGGAACTCATTTTACCAATAAGTTGTTAAATAATGTTCTTAGAAAGCATGGTGTAACTCACAAGTTAGCTACACCTTATCATCCACAAACATCTGGACAAGTAGAAGTAAGCAATAGGCAGATAAAAGCAGTGTTAGAAAAGACTGTTAGGCCTAATCGTAAAGATTGGGAATCTAAACTCAAGGATGCTTTATGGGCATACCGAACTGCTTTTAAGACACCCATAGGAATGAGTCCATATAGGATGGTATATGGTAAAGCTTGCCATTTACCAGTTGAGATTGAGCACAAAGCCTATTGGGCAATTAAAGAATTGAATTTAGATTTGACATTAGCTGGAGAAGAAAGACTGTTTCAGTTAAATGAATTAGAAGAACATAGACTTAATTCGTATCAGAATGCGAAAACTTATAAAGAAAAGACCAAAAAGTATCATGACATGGGATTAGCCAACAAAATGCTTCATCCAGGTATGAAAGTATTATTGTTTAACTCTAGGTTAAGGTTATTCCCAGGAAAGTTAAAATCCAAATGGTCTGGTCCTTTTAGAATAGTACGAATTTATCCTCATGGGGCTGTTGATATACAAAACCCCAAAAATAATGAAGTGTTTAAAGTGAATGGACACCGACTCAAGCCATATTTTGAGCCAATGTCAGTTGAACGAACAATTGAATTAATCCGTTTGGCTGACAATGAACCACCAAGAGATTAGGCTTGCAGTTTGGTCGAGCCAAAGACGTTAAACAAAGGCGCTAAGTGGGAGGCAACCCACTAATTTGAAAGTTATTTGTTAATTAGTTAGTTAAATATGTTTTTCTCCGTTAAATTTTATTTTTGGACATTTAATTTTTAAATTAAATATGCCAAAATTCAAGTTTGGGGGAGAAAAACATCTTAGTGTTGTATTTATATGTTGCTAATAATTTTTAGTTTAGAATTTTTGTTTAGATTTTGCATACAGGAATTATCAAAGACATAACGGAAGTAACGAAAGGACTAAACTGCAAGCTGATAAAAAGCTGAAAAGAAAAACAAGAGTGGAAGTTTCTGTCCACCTTGCGGACGCAAGGTGTGAAGGACCTTGCGACCGCAAGGTCCCCAGTAAATGCGAATCTCGTGCAGTGAAGTGTCAGACATGGGGAATGAATGAAGGAATCAGAACCGTTTTGACTGACCACCTTGCGGACGCAAGGTGTGGCAGACCTTGCGACCGCAAGGTCCAATTATTTAAGGCCGCCGGGTTTCTCTGCAGAAAACACAGAAATCTTCACTCCCTCTCTTCATTCAGCAGCAGCAGGAGTCCAAATACCTTCCAAATTCCGGCAGATCTTCCATTATTCCGGCTTTAATCTCAAGATATTCTCTCTCTCTCCTCAAACTCTTCATCTCCCTCACTCATCTTCCATTACACCCCACAATTTGAAGAATTTTGAAGAAGAAAAAGGAAGAACCACCATTGTTGCCGTCGAAGATCGAAGCTCCACTCCGGCTCATTCACTCAATTAAGGCTGCAAACAAGTACTCCTAACACCCTCTTTAATTTCATACGTAAATTATTTGCATGCTAGGGTGTTAGATATTTTTAACGTAGATATATTTTTGCATGCTTTAGATTAAATTTTTAATTTTAAAATTTTAAAACACATTTTAATTGTTAAATTTTTAGTTTTAAAATTTTATTTCAAACAAAATGTTTAAGCGTAGAAATACCGGCTCTTCATCCTCCGGCCCAGCTCAGGAGGAAGAACATAATTTTGACATCACCCGCTTCGTGTCCTACGAAGCATCAGAAAGGTACACCAACAAACTCTCCAAGTCCTTGGTGCCCGAAAGGGGATTTAAGGCTGAAGATTTTGGTATCCGTCCTGCTCTGATGGCTCGTAGGTGGGGGCTTCTGTTAGATTCTCCGGCTAAGGACGCCGTAGTCCCCATTGTCCAGAATTCTCGCCAATGGCAACATTGGCATGGATGGCGTGTGCTAGACACGTTAATGTTAGGAATATGGTAGTTAATTTTTCATCCGAAAGCATTAACATGTATTTCGGCACCTCCAACTTTGCGGTTGGTGCCGATGATTATAGCACACACCTCCACCCCCGTATCCCTGTCGAGGTGGTGAATGCTGTCATTGCTCTCCCTGGTGTGGAGTGGTCCTATAGCCGTCAACCACCATATGGACCTCGCACCATGAGAGAGTCCTTCCTTCAAGACACGGCCAAGCCCGTGTATAAATTTGTTTGTGGCCGTCTCATGCCCTCAAGTCACCAAAACACGGTGAATTGGGAGAGGGCTGTCCTGACCTACACCATCATGACTAATGGGTCTATTGATGTTGGCCGTTTGATCAACGGCCAAATCAAGACCCTTATTAGAGGTAGGACGAATGCGGGGTTCGCGTTCCCGCATTTGATTCGACTTGTGTAGGGGGCGTGAGAATGCCCAAACACGCCTGAGAGGTGAAGGGTCCGGTCATTACTAGGGCCATTTTGTTTGAACATCACCAGCAGCCGCGAGTGAGGGTTCCTCAAGAGGAGGAACCCGAAGAAGAGGAAGAGGACCCGCTCGTTGGGATCTCCAACAGGTTGGAGGCAGCTGTCCTCCAAACTGATATGGTGAGTCAGCAGTTGGCACAGATGCGTGCCGACCAGCTGAAATTTTTCGGCTGGGTTAACACCGTGGGACATAATGTCTCAAATCATTATGGGCTGCCACCAGGCACGATCCCCGAGTTTCGTCCTCATTCGTTATCTCCGCCCGACTCACCTTGAGTCGAGGCCCAAGTTCCGTCCTCGTTCGTTAGGTGGACCCGCTATGTCCTTTTGATATTTGTCCTACCCCATCAATCCTCTCATATGTTCCTCTATTTTGAGGACAAAATAGAACTTAAGTTTGGGGGATTTAAAACTTTAGGTCTTAGCAGTCCCCCTAACGAGGAATGGAGTTGGCTATGTCGTTAGGGTGAAAGAGAATTTCTTTCTTTGATGACCATTTAACTCTTCACCCTATTTTTCCTGTTTTTATTTTTTCTGATTTTCGGAGGTGTTGCCTTGACCAGAATACACTTATTTTGGATACTCGTGGGTTCCTCTTATGGGGACCCATCATCAATTGTGTCATCGTCATCACCTCCAATTTTCCCAATTTCTTAGAAAAATATATTTAAAAAAAATAAAAATAAAAAAATTTAAATTCAAACTATTCATCCTCGAGTTTAGGTGTGGTAATGCTAGTCGTAGTCAATGAGGAGATTAGTGCAATGAACCGCATAGTTAGTCCGTAGATCCCCCTGGAATTTACTTAATTTTGCGAAACTTTTACTTTTCTCCAAATTCTTCATGCACTCACACCAGTCATAACTTTGGATTGATTAGAATAGTTTTATAAAGTTTATAACACCTATTTCACTTCAACAAGATATGCACAAGAATATGATGCATAGCCATTCGAACATGATTGTTGCATTAAATTGTAACTTAGGGTCAATTGCATGTTAGTTAGATCCCTTGGATTTTTCTCATTTATATATCTCAAGCACACTTTCGAACCGTGTCTGCATGTTAGTCTCAATTGTCCCTACCATCTGTTTTAGCGAATGCTTATGTGAAATCCAGTGATGCTAAACATTCAACCCCAATTCCCATAGTTGATATGATATTTTGTGTTATCTTACTTGCTTTAAATACTATGTGAGCATTTGGCATTAAGAAATGATTTAGGCCATCTTTGGATCGTTAGAGCCTAAATATTCCCTGACCTATACTAAATATATCCCTAGTGTCCCCTTTGAGCCTAATGAAAAAGAATGGAGTGTGCTAAGCACACTATTTAAACCCCCATTCGCCATCGTTTCTTTACCCACATTAACTTAACCCTAAAAGCCTATACACTTTTAGCCTACCCTTTGAGAGAGTAGGATTGGGTGGGAAATTGATTCTAGGAGGACCACTTCTTTTCAGTTAGGCTATTTTTCAGAAGACTTCTTCTTTCCGTCGTCGAAAAAAAAAAAATTTCATGTGTCGACGAAAAATGAAACGGAAGAAGAAGAGTGTAAACAAAGATTCAAATGGAAGCATAGCTTTCAAGAGAAAATATGTTAGAAAAATTCTGCTGATTAGAATGATGATATTTTTTAGAAAAATATATTGCCCAAAACAAGTTTGGGGGGGGGGGGAGAAAAGTAACAAAAAACACCCCTCCACTTGTGGTCTTTGCGAGTCCTAGCTAAATAGGAGAAAACTTCCTTTTGCTTGGAAGTATGAGGGATAAAGGGTAGTCTTACTCTCTCACTTTGAATTCCAATCCCTTTCCATCAAATCCCCCAACACCTTGGCCTTACATTACAAGCTTAAAAAGTCCTAATGATCTTCTTGCCAATGCTTATGTTGTTTTTATTGTCAAGTGAGTAACATGAAATTGATCACACACTTCATAATCATTATTATTCACCTTAAAGCTCAATGTGTTAGCATAATCTTAGCTATTACAAGTCATTGGGATAGGAGAGCATTGTATGTCATACATAGAAGTGCATGGGATGGATGTATAAATCTTTTGAATCCTTGGGACCTTGCCTAAATGCATGACCGACCGGGTTTGGATGGTAGATCTCATACTTCTTAATGCATGATTTTCTATTAAACTGTAATTTTCATATGAATGTGGTGTTTAGCTCAATAAAACTGTTTTAGTTAAGATATTCTTTAAGACTGGTGATCACACACACGGAGAAATTAAAAGTAGTAGCAGTATTAAGAAAAGACTAGTTGGTTTTATATGACTAAGCCTGCATATATGTGGTGAGCACCAAACTGAGATTACATGCATGCCATACACTTATAACTTGAGGATGAAACCAAAAAGATTTTATGTTTTATTTTTTGTGTGTAATTTTATTCGCTTTGGTATTTATTTGTTTTTGTATTTATCTCAGATAGTCGAGTCACTCGAAAGAGTCTCCTTGAGTTTGTGGGTTTATAGGAGTGTAAATAGTGTCACCTCACAAAAGATTTTAATTTTGTTATTTATATGCTTTTGTATTTATAAGTTTATTTGTTTACTCGTGACGAGCAAAGTTCAAGTTTGGGGTATTTGATCGATGTATTTTATACGCCGATTTTATATGCTTCGTGACTTAAATTATGCTATTTCACGAGTCTTTTGAGTACTAATATATGTTTTCTGGTGAGTTTTGTAAGTTTCAGATTGTTCGTGAAAATACGCGAAACCTGTGGTTTTAAGTGCAAATTACAAAGAAAGAAAAATGAAGACTGTCAATCTGGACACCTTGCGGACGCAAGGTGCCTCAGACCTTGCGACCGCAAGGTAGGCAGTATCGGCCCCGAAGCCAGCAATCGAAGAGTCAAAACCACACACACTGGAGACCTTGCGGACGCAAGGTATCCAGCACTGCTGCGACCGCAAGGTAGGCGAAATGCGACCTTTTCGGATTTTCACGTCATTCGATTCAATCACAACTCCCGAGTATATATAGAAGTCGGATGCCGAGCCTAAGCATAAGGAGGGGCGGTGGAAGCTCTCTTTACATAGATTTTAGGTAGTTTTAGATTGTATAACATAGTTAGGTTTTGTAATTTCAAGTATTGAAGATCAAATCATGCCTTTCATCATCTCCATGTCTTTGTTCATCGTCTATGATGAACTAAATCATCTAATCTAGGAGGTGGGAGGTAACTTGTATCGAATTTATGTTTTGATTTATATATATATGTCATTCAATGCTTGTTGATTGTGTTGTTTATCAACCCCTATATTATTTTGCTTTGAACAAATGAATGTAATCGCAAATAATAAAGGCTTAGAGGTGCGGATAACACATGACCAAGTGCATATGTGTACTTGGCTCACCAACACAATAAATTGGACCTATCGAAGCACGAGAGTGATAAGTTAGGACCGAGGTTCTTACATGATCTAGGTGACGGATAGATCATAAATCTAGGTGACAGCTAGATTACAGTTCTTGTGCTTAGGATATGGAATGGGTGAATTTTGCGGGGATGGAGGTGAACCAATTGTTCAACGAGACTATATCTATTTTTAGTGAGCGACCCAAGACATTGAATGACATTATTATGAATTGAACATAAAGGAGATATAAGTGAAACCAGAATCCTAGATTTCCACTCACCATAAGATCTTCATATACGTTATTCTTGTCTAATTAGTTAAACATCTATAACTAGTAATTTAAAGTAGATTTAAACATAAAACCCCCTTAGGTTAATAATTTGCTATATATAATTATAGCATTAAGTGATCACTTGTCTCTGTGGGTTCGACCCTTGCTGAGTCTATTCTATAATAGTCTTGTCACTTGCAAGGAAATAGATAAATAAACAATCGAA
>CM028383.1:80322125-80350705 GCA_013146195.2 Codonopsis lanceolata
AGACAGAGTATTAGACTAATCGGAGAGGCGTAAGTTCTCCTTTAGGAAGACCTAAAGGTTAGTACTCTTACTTAGTCTATTCTGGCTTAAGGGTTTCTAAAGCAATTAAGGGTCGAGGGCCAAAATTTGGTACTTAAGAAAATATCTTAAGTTCCAGCTTTTTCAAAGCGATATTTTCTCGCCTTTAAATAGTCCTCGAACCGTCATTTGGAAACTTCTGAAACCACTTTGAGCAGAAACTTTTTCTCTCTCTCACTGAGTAACTACTTTTACGCAAATTCAAGTTCTTCTTCTTGTTTCTTCTTCTCATCTTCAACAATGAGTACGTTTATCTACTACTACGCTCGAAATTTTTCTATATAACGTGCATTTCGATTATCAACTTAAAATCCTTTTGGAATTCAAACCGTCATTTCGAGTTTATCTGATGATTCGCCATTGTTGTTGTTATAATCTGAATACTAACGATCGTTTTTGCTCATTCATTGTTCATTCTTATGAAAACTTACGTTATGTTTTCTCGAGTGTGGTTTCTCTAAACATTCTAGGGTTTCAAGTTTTTGCGTCGAAAATTTCAATTTATTTTGGAAAACTTTGAAATTCCTACTTGTTTAGATGTCTAGATGAAAAGCCTAACTTTTATTTTGTTTTCTTTCGGGCAAGAACTTCAAAATCTAAAGCGCGAGTGGGAAGGCTTATGACCACGAAAATGTCATTCCTCCCGGTTCAAATATCAATCTTCCGAGGATATCCCATCTATCCGCGCTCATGACATCATTGTTGCTTTGGACCGAAGCTATACATTCTGGCATGTGTATTGACCTTACGTCAATCAATTCTATAGGCTGCGTCAAAGCTTGCGAGGATATGGGCGCCTCGGGATTACGCCCCTCTTACGCCTCAGCGACAAAACCTGAGTATCTTCTGGCGAGAAGAATTTTATCAACGAATGGAGCTCATGAACGAGGCGCTCTTCGTGGGTGGATTCGAGGCCGTCCCATCTGTCATGCGCCAAATCTATTTCCACCATCATTGGCGTGCATTACGGAGGAGCTATTTCAGCAACCACGGTGAGGCTTTACATGCACGGGAAGCCATGAGGGGAGTAGCACTCAGGGAGCCACGAGGAAGATGCTCGAAACTTGTTCCCTCTTGGCGTCTGCACCGGCCACCCACCTTCTGACAAGGGGCTCCTATTCAAGAGTGGAGCACATGACATGTTCTTGGCCACGAATCAACGACCCGGTCTTTGTATTTCTGACTTCGTCTCAGCGAGGGGCTCATCATCTTCGACGAGCTAAAGCGGTGGGTGGAGAAAGCAAAAGCAACCCCACTTGCAAAAGCGCCCGCCGTCGGGCGATCAATGCCCTTTTAAGGGATGATGCGACCATCAACTCTTCTTTGAAAGAAGATGAGTTGTATCACGGTGGCCAAGGACAAACAACTCACGACCTCGTTTTTCGGTAAATACGCGAATACGAAACAGCCGGATCGAGAAAGGTCTACCAGGTCTCTCTTGAAAAGTGGCCAAGCTTGCACCTATCTTGGTCACCGCTTCAATATGGAAGCACATGTAGGCTGCAAGCAAGACCTTCAAAAGGCCTACTGCCAAGTTTGATGAACAAGTGGCCACGGACCTCCATCTAAAGGCCAAAGTGCAGGCGATGAGCCGAGGCTGGCTGCTAAGGTCCAAAATAGCGACCCGAAAGCAAGCCAAGAAAGACAAGGCGGAAGTGGCACCTCCAGTGAAGAGGGCGAGGCCAAATGGATCGAGTAAGGAGATGAAGGAAGGCAGGAAGAAGAAGGCACCGAGGCCAATCCGGCCATTCCTCTCCTCCATCTACCCAAGCCAAGCCTTCGGCCACCCGATCCGACCAACCACCTTCACCACCTCACGCACCCTCCCCAGCCAAGCGAAGAAACTTCGTAAAACCTTTGAAGACCAGCCACCATTGGCGATCCTCGACCTCTAGATGAAGCGGTGAGTCTCTATTCGGCGAGGAAGAAAAGGAGAAGCTCTGGGTACCCAACCAACTACGCCAGCCAACCAACTACCTCTACCGGTACCCAACCTCTGCAGCTGTAACCCCACTACTATACCGACTGCAGACCCAACCCTTCTTGAGCCTTGCACTTACTGTCGTCAACCGCCTTCATCTATTCATACGAGGTCATCTACTCGGAGAATTCACCACCTCAGGAGGAGTCTATCCCTCGGGAGGGCCTCAAAATCGGGAGGAGCCGGCCCGGAGCCCCAACTCCTCCTCCTCCTTCACCCCTTTAACTACTCACGGACCCATCCACACCTTCCTCACCACCCCAATCCCAACCAACTTCTTCAACCACACCACAACCCTTAGACCACCTGGCTGTTTGCCAAGTTCCTCTTGAACTTCGTCGATGCAGATCTATTCACCCTTCTCATCAACCTCCTCAACCTTCTCATCAACCTCCTCAACCTTCTCTTCAAAAACCAAAATTCCTATTCTACCACCGCCCCTTCTTTACGGTTCTCTACCTGGAACCCATTCCCCAATCCTCCGCATCGGTGAAAATTCGACAACGATATGGGCTGAATTCCCCACCAACTCCACCTCCACCCTCCCTATAACCATATCCTCTTCCACCAAAACCATACCAACCCAAGACTCATCCTCTTACGCCTCGGAACTCCCCATATCAACGGACCCATCGGGCTGCGGACTACGCCTCTGCCGACACCATTCACATTGGCCAAGCTTCTTCTTCCATTCGCCCGACCAATCTTTGAAGTTTTGTCGACTAGATGCCATCTACCGGGACTAGGCGAACTTCACTAGCATATCTACGCTACCCGGCCTGTTGAAGTAGCCACTGCGGCGGCCAGGCCAACGGCCAGGGGCCACTACTCTTCGACAATTTCAAGAGGATATGCGGACTCGTTTTGACGCAGATCTGACACGACTTCACCGATGTCAAGATCAACATCGAAGCTCAGCGAGATGAAGGTTGCCGTATCATAGGTTCCATTTTCTACGAGCTATTCCACGCCATCACTCTCCATCTCGCCACGGTCGTACTCTATTATGGAACTCAACAACCTCGCTCGAAACTACGCTCGTGACATTATGAATGCCAAGCAGGGATCGTGATCGGCCATCACGGAGGAGAAACAAATGAGATCTATCAACGAGAATGCGATGGAAGAGAAACGGCCGTCTCTCGTGAAGAAGCTGGACTACCGTTCTCGTTCCACGGACCTCCAAGCGATGCGGATGCGAATACCAAAGAAGAATGGAAGAGCTAGAGCGAGAAAGAAGAGAAAAGGAGGCTGCAGACAAAGGCAAAGGGAAAAGACCATGGTAGCTTTTGTATCTTTTCTTCCCTTTCCTTTGTATTTATCTTATTTTTGAAAACTCTGTCAAATGTAAACATCTTGTTTATGAATACAGATGATTACTTGCTTTTTCAAAATTTATATTGTTTAAATTCTTCTGCTTTATTGTTTATCTAAATTAGAATTTAAACATTCGGCTTAAATTGTTTTAAGCTCGATCTGTGTGCTATTCTTTGACTCTCTTATTCTTGTATGCACTTAGATTATTCCCTTACATTTGAGGTGTTATTACGTTCAATAGAGACATGTCTACCAATTACGTAATATATAAAAATTCTCAGACATGCTATTATCTATTAAATAGTTTGCTTTAAAACCCTCATTTGTAGTAATGATGACCAGATATAAATAGGAGGAGATTGTTAATTCTTATGTTAAATTTATATCGATCAAGACATTACATTAGTTTTATACTTGATGGCTAATCGCGTATCGATTAGCGTGGCAACTGTGTATAGAACTTTGCCTTGTATAGTTTTTATAGGACTTTTCGGGTTCATCGGAAGACCACTTCTCGGCTTCACCTAAGACACGCTCAAAGCTCAAGATCGGTAGACCTCGTGTCCAGCTGATCTGCTTCTACGTGTCCTCGCAGCTTAAAGCTAGCTGGATTAATTCAAACTTATTCCCATATATTGTTTGAATTAATCCAAGTCTTTTCCTGACATGTCAAGCCGCGAAAGCAACTTTCAGCGAGGGAATACTTTTCGCTGAGCGATGAAAAGCGGTGTCCCCTACTACGCTTCATCTCTTAGATCGACACCAAATCGCCCACCTTTTGAAGATCTCATAAATGATTATCGCTCTAGATATCCGTGAAGACGAAATTCCTTGATTTGACCCCATGCATTTAATGCATTTATGAATAAATTTGTTGAAGTCTTCGTCCTCTCCACGGATTCTTTTGAGATGCACACACTTTAAATCGCCATTGAAGACCTGGAACAACGAGACAACAAGCATGTAATCAATCAAACACAAAAAGAATTGCTCTGAATCTACACAACTCCAAGTCTTTCATTTCGGTGCATTCAATAGATCCTCAACAGATCTAGAAGTCCTCGTCAATAACAAGAAGTCGCTCTTCAACAATTATTGTTTTATTCTTCTTGTTGTTTACTTCCATTAACTATATACTTAATTAAATATCTTGTATTTACAGATATTTAATTCCCTAGACCCAAACACAAGTCAATATTTTGTACACGATCCATTAGGGATATTCTTTGTAATTGATCTAAGTGGAAAACATAGTGCACAATTTAAATCCAAGGTTGACTGCCTTGGTGGTGGACGTAGCACTCATTATAGTGTGAACCATCCCAAAATACTTGTGTTATTTCCTTTCATGCCTATTTATTAATCGCTTAGTTTCTTTGTTTACTTCATCCATTTCAATGAGAACTTAAGTAATCGTAAAAGGTCTCCGGTAGTCCTTATCGGCGGACACTGAACATTTCTCTTGAAAGTCTTCCGCTACTTGATTCTTTTCATAGATTGCAAGTAACTTTCAAGGAACTTACTTAAAAGTTTTTAAAGTGTTAATAAGCTATTCAACCCCCCCCTTCTAGCTTATTATTGTGCTCATTGGGACCCACATCAGCCCTTCAGTCACGGGAGAGGGGGTCCTTTGATTACGCACTTGTTATATGCAGACGACATGCTTCTCTTCTGTAATGGCTCTAAACGGTCGATCTTGGGTTTAAAAAGAATTTTGCGGTCTTATAAAGCATCTTCAGGGCAGTTAGTTTTTTTTTTTTTTTTTTAGGAAACAGGGGCGGCACCCTGCGAGATTTTATTAATAAAGAAATAAATAACAAACTTGAGGGGGACAACCAGCCTTACCCTTATAATTGGGGGGACAAAGGAGCCTGACCTCGAAAACGAAGAATACAATAAAAGGAAAGAATTAAGAAATTCGAACGTGGGAGGTGCCATGTTTGTCCAAGATATAATTCCCTCTAGGAAGAGTCGGCAAATCTACTAGAGAGGGAAACTCGGAGTCCAAACGCGAATCAATAGCAAATTTGGCCAGACCGTCAGCAACTGAGTTAGCTTCTCTATAACAGTGTCGAAATGTAAATAAAGAGTCCCTTTGCATGGCTAAAATACGGCGGATAAAATAGTGAAGGAACCAAGGAGGATTATACCCTTTAGTGAGGCAATTGAATAAAACCATGGAGTCCATCTCAACTATAGCATTGCGAAAGCCATGAGAATGAAGCCATAAAACACCTTGAAAAAGAGCCTTGAACTCAGCTGTAGTGTTCGAAGCATAACCATAATAGGAAGCGTAGGCATAGATAAAAGTACCCTCGGAATCACGGATGATACCTCCTCCTCCACTTAGGCCAGGATTTCCCCGACTGGCACCATCCGAATTCAGCTTGAGAAAGGGTGCTGGCGGCTTGGTCCAAGAAATAGCTTGAATCCGGATTTGCCTTCGGATGGCAAAGAAAGAATGAGAGCCCGGGCTTGTAGGCAATGCAAAGTAATTTCCTCCTCCCATAATTAGAGATAAATCCTGAGAGATGGCTTGAATAATTGAGGCTGAAGAAGAACCACTTTTATCAAATATAATGGCATTACGACATTTCCATATATGCCAAAGAATGAGTGAAGGAAGTAATTTATGAGCAGTCAACCTTGAACTCCAACCCGCCATACATCTATGCAAAACAGTACTGCCCATGATGGAAAGATTATGAGATATGTTGAATGCCAACCATATCGATTCTGCTAATTGACCTTGAATGAAGAGGTGGCTAAAAGTTTCAGCGGCATGATGAGAACAGCAGACACATTTGGAAGCTAGGTGGAAACCTTTGTGAATCAGAGCTTCATCTATGGGGAGCCGTTTTAACAACAAACGCCAATGGAAAACCCCGATGTGGGTAGGCAGAAGTTTGTGCCAAATAAACTTGGAATAGGGGAAAACTGGAGCACCTGGAGATATTATAGAGAGAGCCGAAGAAAGCGAGAATTTACCCGAGGAATTAACAGTCCAACTGGGAAGATCAGGCTGGGACGAGAGGGAAGTACCTTGAGCGAGGATAACTGATCTGGTATCATCCGACAAAATTGAGAAAGCCAAAGAATTAAGGTGGAGGCCGGAGGAATCAAATAATTCTTTGACAGTAGTTAATTCACAGTCAGGAGGACGAGGGAGAATCTGCCCGGGGAGCCACCTATCAAACCAGATTGAGCAATCACCAAAGCCAATGTTCCAATGTATATTAGGCTCAGCAACAGATTGGATAGATTTTAACCGACGCCAGACATGTGATCCCTTAGCGGCAGTAATAGTAGCATGCAATGAGGAACAGTATCGGGAATTCATGAAATTGGACCAAATGTTTTTTGAGGTTCGAAACCGCCACCAGAGCTTGATAGAGAAAGCCTGAACCAGTGAGGAAATAGAGGGAATACCAAGGCCACCAGTTGATTTTGGATTACAACAAGTTTTCCAAGCCACCCAATGGGATCTATGAGAGCCTTCTGTGTCACTCCAAAAGAAATTTGCAAGGAATCGATCAATCATATTTATCACAGATTTAGGAGGGTCTAACGAAGCCAGAAGATAAGCCGTGATAGATTGAAGCACATGACGGATCAAAGTAATTTTCCCTGCTTTATTAAGAAAGGATCCTTGCCAAGACTCCACTCTGGATTGAAGTTTGGAAAAAATGGTATCAAATAGACTTCGCCTTTTGCGCCCATAGTAAAGAGGGCAACCCAAATAAGTAATGGGTAAAGAACCCAGGCTAAACCCGAAGGCCTTCAGGGCAGTTAGTTAATAATAGCAAAAGTGGATTTTACCCTTCGAAGCAGTGTTCGCGTCGTCAGATTTCGAATACGGTGGGCTGGTCAGGCTACAGTCACAAGAGGTGGCCGATGACTTACTTGGGTCTTCCTCTCTACAAAGGCCATTCAAAGAGAGTCTACTTTGAGGATTTAGAACGTAAGGTGACGGGAAGAATTCAAAGGTGGCGTAACAAATTGCTTTCCTTTTGAGCCAAGGTCATGCTTCTTAAATCTATTTTGTGCAGCCTCCCTATTTATGCCATGGCAGCCTTGAGCGTTTCGAAGATGGTTCTACGTCGTATCGAGCAGAAATTGGCAGATTTTCTTTGGAGTAATCGAGGAGATCGTCGTACTCATTGGATAGCTTGGCATTGGGTTTGCCTTCCCTTGGCAGAAGGTGGTCTTGGTATCAAGCCATTGAATCAGATTATGGACTCGCTTCACGCGAAGCTTGCTTGGAAGGCGCTGAACAATCAGGGGTTGTGGGCTCAGTTTTGTGTAGGTATGTATGGTTTGCATCAGTTGGATGGCTCTCGGCACGTTACACAGTCTTGGAAAGAGATCTCGTCTTAGCTCTTTATGGTTCAACAGACGAGTCGTTGGGTTATAGGTCAGGGGAACATTTCCTTTTGGGACGATAACTGGTGCGACACGCGGTTGGTTGGGCCGCTTCCTTTGGATCGTAACCTCACGGTCGCTTCCGCTATGCAACATTATGGGGAGATCTCCCAGGTCATTCCTTCGGCAATTTAAAGTATGGCTTAACAGATTAGTTACAATGCTTCTACACCCGATAGGTTAATTAGTGAGCTCACTACTTCGAGAGAATTCAAGGCCAGCTCCTTTTGGAACCATTATAGGGTTTCTAGTCCTTAATTGCGATGGGTGCAACTTATATGGCAGCCTTGGCTACCTATACGGGTGAGATGCTTTTTGTGGAGATTGTTTCACAACGCTTTGCCCCTTGATGCAAACATTCAGGCCCGCCAGTTGCAGTTAGCATCTCGTTGTCATTGTTGTGCAGACATGCCCTCAGTGGAGACAACAACGCATTTGTTTGTTCGGTCTCAGATGGCTACAAATTTATGGACTAGCTTTGCGAATCAGCTTCATTTAGTCTCGCGGTATTCTAGTTTTAATCACCTATTCACTGTTTGGTCTTTAGTTCGCCGCGGTCTCAGATAGGGGTATCTATTTTCAGTATCTTTTCATTTACATGTTGGGAAGTTTGGAAAACGTGTTGTGCTACTGTTTTTGAAAATGGGAGGATGCAAAGGCATCAGATTGTTGCTCGGATTCTGGAGGGGGTCAGAGAAGTCAACCTCTGCTTTACTCTAAAGTCCAAAAGTGGGCGGGTAGCTTGTGTAGCCATTCAGTCTTTTCAATTGTGGGTCAAGCCAGTTCCTACAAGGCGAGGAGTTTGGGTGCGTTGGGCGACCGTGAACATTGGTTACAAGCTTAATACAGATGGATCGTCTATAGATGGGAGGTGTACAGGTGGTGGGGTAATCAGGGATGCGTCAGGAGGTTTTGTTTTTGCTTTCTCTAGTGCTTATGGCCGGGGTACAAATATGCGGGCGGAAATTTAAGCTCTCAAAGAGGGGCTCCAGCTATGTCAGTCTCTTCTGCTTGATACTGTTGTGATGGAGTCTGATTTACTAACGGCAGTTAATGTTTTATCTAGAGGGTATCATGAGCCATGGCGTTATGTTTATTCTCTTTGGGATTGCAGGGACCTTCTGGGTGGGTTCGTGTTGAAGCATGTTTTTCGAGAGCAGAATATGGTGGCCGATCGGTTAGCAGCTTTTGCGCATGAGCATGGGAGTCAAATTGTTTATTCATATTATTTACTTTTACTTGCCATGGTTAAAAAGGCTTTGGCCTTTGATGTTGTTGGTTTGTATAGTTTTAGGAAATAGTTTTCCTATGTATTTCTTGTCGAGGTAAGGCTCCTTGTCCCCCTTTTGGGCTGGCTGGTTGTCCCCCTCTGTTTGTATCCTTTTTTTTTTGTTTATTATATTCCCGCAGGTGCCGCCCTGCTTCCTTTAAATAAAATGTTTCATTTAAAAACTATTCTTGAAAAACTTTGCTTTATCTATATCTCATCTTTGAACTTCATCTTTGTTTTTAAGAAACCTGATCATAATGGGTACTTCTTTAACTTGGTTTCTATTCCTAAGTGATTGAAGTAAGTCTATTAACTTATTGTAAGATCAATCACTAGCATCTATATGAAGGATATTGTTTTAAATCCTTAGATTTATCTTATCATCTTCATTTGTTTTGTATGCTCTCAACACTTCAATACTCTTTTATTTCAAAACTGCTACTCTTGGTGACATATATGTTTAAGTCTTGATACTTATATCTTCATAGATAGACTTGTCTGAATCTTTTTAAATTGACATATTAATACATTCATCTGAGACATTCTTGAGATCTTACTTTTTGAAAAAGATATTACAATCTTGGGTAGGCACTTGAATTGTTATGTAGCATGTAGTCATGTAAAACTTTTGAAGTGGTGGTGGTAGGTGCTTGTATAACATTTCTTTGATACTTAATGGATGTACTTATGCAACATGTAGTCATGTAAAACTTGTTTAGTGGTGATGGTGACTGAACAAAGATCCTATAAACCCGAGGTACTTCATATTTTAGGAATGAGTGCACACTTTCCTATATTTTAGTACTTGCATGGTTTTTATTTATAATTCTCTGTTCTTATTAAAAAGAACTCTTAGGATTTTCTTCGATGAACGTATATATATATTTTCAAATCAACTAAGATCTTTTGATTTCTATCTTATTATTTATGACCTATCATACTTAACCAGTTTCTTGTAAGTTCAAAATATGCGACAGGTATCTCTTGACTCACTGAAAGACACCATGAAGGAATTATACAAAGACAAAATTATCTTTGCTGATGGCAAGGCAGATTGAACCCAAAGTTCAAATCAAGCACTTCATAAAAAGAGATATATTTATACAAAGAGATGCTCAAGATGAGGAGGAGTTTTCAAAACAGATCAAAACACAAATCATCAATCAATGATGATATATTTTTGTTGATATGATATTGATTTTTTGCTAAATTCAAATAAAAGGCTAAAAGAGTTTGTTTAAATGATTGTTGAAACATTTCATATTGCTTTTTGATAAAATTATCTTTACTTGAGTCAAATGAGACTCAAGATGTTTCTAACAATTTTATGATTCTTGTGATAGGAAACTCAAAATTAGCTCAGTACAAAAACAAATCAACATCATCAACACTACCTGCTGATAATCTATATGATCAAACTTCACATCAGCAGGAAAACCAAACTCATTCAGCTGACATATTATCTTCTGATCTTATAGAAGTTGATGACTCACAAGTAGATGAACCATCTTCTTCATTGCTTGACCCATCTACTTATAAATCCAGATAAAGCTTTGGAAAATCATCAAAAGATTGAGGCTATGCAAAGAAGCAACTAAGCAGGAAGTCTCTAAATTAAGGAGGAGACAATGATTCACATATGTGGATCTCCATGTCTCTAAATCTCTTAATTCCTATATATCTGATATGTTATAAGACCTGCTGCTTCTAACATCTTATGCAGGGACAACTTTCTTCAAATACTTGTCTCTTCATAAAATATACTTGCTAAATACTAACATCTGTCGGACTTGTATCCATACCTCCATCTTATGGCTAACTGCAGATGAATGCAACTTTTCAGCCTCCACCTGCTGATGGTTACATCGGACGGCAAATATTATTTTCGAACATCAATAGATACTTCAGCAGAAGCATTTCCTTAAGGCTTACATATTAAAGTTATTTATTCCCCCTGTTGAATTCCTATTTTGGTTGAAATTCATCTACCTATTGAAAATTTTCACCTACTGAATTATGGATAATTCATTGTTCATCAACTGCTACGTCATCTGCTGAAATTATGTTATCAGGTGATGTTAAAAAATGCAGGTAAGTAAGTGACACGTCATCACTTCACTAAGCAGGTAGACTCTAAACTAAGACATCAACTGATAAGTATCACTGTTGATTGTCTATATCATTTAAATGCTCATTAAATATATTAATCATTTATATTAAGGATATTTTGGTTTCTGCTATTTCCGGTCTTGAAAACTCAACCGTCCCCCACTAACACACTATTTCACTGACGGTTAACAAGACACATGCATACAAACTGCCCCCAACATTAATTGAGAAAAATCTTTTTCAATACTCATCATTAAACTCTTTAATGTTGGTTCAAAAACCCAAAATTCCTTTTGTACCTCAAACACAAAATTACTTATGTACCTTGATACCTTTACCGCACTTAATCCATTTGCATTATCTCTAATAGAAAATACTCCCACTCTCCTTACTGTTCCTCATCTTTATCTCTCCTCTCTGCAACAAGCTTTCCGCCATAACCCTAGCTTTTTACCAATCGACTTGTTCCTTACTTTCGCCCAAATCGAATCTGGTAACTTGCCTAGCATTTAGTTTTAAATATTTTTGTTTCTTGAACATATTTACCCTAATTTCTCGAAATTTTTCAAGTACAATGGCTGACAATACAAATGTTGGATGTCTCCTGGACATGGCTTCTTTGAACCAGACTCTCATTGGACAAAAATTGGTCCAAATGCTCACTGATTCTGGACTCCTGCCTCTCCTATCCTTCAACATCAACAACTATATCCAAACCCTTACCGAGCTGTTCTTTAACCACATGAATCTTTCCCCCAATACATCCTTCTCTCTTTCAGGCTCCATTCTTGGAGTATAGGTGGTATCCAATGCAACCTCTATTGCAGATGCCTTCCCAAAACTAAGGATTATTGGTTCAACAAGCCTGACAGTACCTTAAGATGTTCAAAATGGAGGATGGGTCACCATGAGGGACACTCACCTATTGGAAAAAGCAACTGACAAATTCAAGAATCAATTTCAGCCCCGACACTATGTTTTAGCTACTGTAATCGACAAATTACTTATTGTCAAGTCTGGAAGCCACGAAAAAATCACAGAAGCCCAACTGCAAATGATGGAAGCTATTGTGCAGAACCATGGGATGAACTGGTTTGCAGTTCTGATAGAGTGTGTATCTGCCAACATTGCAAGATACAGAGAAAATCTGGGAACAGAAAAAGGAAGATTAACTCATCACCTGATCATCACTCAGTTTCTGAGACAGTAGCCAGCTATCATCAATTTATTGTTGTTGATGTGGTACTTGCTATATAGATCAGAAATTCTCAGCTAGAGAAATTACCAGGGCCATCAACTCCAGCAAGTACATTCAAGAAGCCCTTCCTACTGTTCCAGTGAATGTGGTTGGTCCAAGCAGCAAAAGAATAAGAAATATGCTTGAATATATAGAGGAAGAAGAAGTAGAAGACATTGCTAAAGAAGCTGCAAATATATCAGTAATTGTTGCTCTAGATGCTACTGTAAGAGCAGCTATTGTTCCTGCTGCTGCTCCAGCTGGTACCCCACCTAAAAGGTCTCTAAAGAAAAAGCAGAAGGATACACCTGACCTAAATGTTGGATCTTTTATTCCTTTTTCCTCACCTACTGAAGCTGTAAAACCTCCACCTTCATCACATGCTGAACCAACCTCTTCAGATCAACCACCTACTCCATATTTCCCACCTATTTCTAACCCAACCTGCCATCCATCCTACTCTATCTACTGTGAAAACCCCAAACCTATTCCTCAAAATTGGGTATTTCCCATTGACCATTTACCCTTATTTATCCAAGCTCTTCTCTCTTTTCATGAGGAGAAGAAAGAAGATAAACCCCTCGTAAATCCAGTGAAATACCTGGATGAAAATTACAAAAGGAAAAGACATGTCCTTTACCCTGATGTCCCTGCCAATATGACTTCAGGTGAACTTGCCTACAACTTTGGCAAATATTTTGACCTTCTACCTAGAATCTATAATGTATTCTACTTGGGCAATGATAGGTTTATTCAAGATGAGCTGATGATGAATGTATGGCACATTCATAGCCAGGTCTATGGGATTCAAAACCTTCCTCCAAATGACCTCTACCTGATAGGAAGACCATATGATGAATCATATGAGAGGATAAATCAAGATAGGGAACTGCCTCCCCTTGATCCATCAAAGCTACATCAGATACAAGAGAAGGCACTGCTGTTTATATCAAGCGGACATTGACTGAATGATTTGTAACTCAACTTTAAAGCCTAGAATTTCCTCGAACTTCATGCCAAATACCATGAATGCTCGATTAAACCTTGGAAACCTTCATTAAAGCACAAATTCAAAAATAATAATATTTCCAAGACATAATTAACTCAAAATAGCGCAAAATAAAAGGAAATTCAGGTGAAAATTCATGGAAATCTTGAGCTCATCATTAAGCTTATTGATAACTGTGATCGCCCCAACCCGAACTCCACAGCAGAATCCCGAGGTCGTGTTGCCAGAAACCAATATCTTTAAACAAATGCGGAAGCAACAACACTAAATGCCCGAGCCATCAAGCTCTAAGCTAGACACACACAAAGAGATAGTCAATCCTTGGCCTACAAATTTGAACTGCGTGCCACAACAATGCGCACACACAACAAAACCACCTACTATATAAAACTGAATAAACAACTAAGTCATCGACTAAAACTATGGACACCACAACAACGAAATAATGAATGCCCAGAAGCTATTGTATTCTTGGGAGACAACTGAATAAATAATAGAATGAGGTACAATGGCACGACAGAACAACTCGACCCCAAATATAGACTACAACACAACTCGGAGTAACTCTAGCTAATTATAAATTATATATGACTTTACACGCAATCGTTCTAATAGAAACGAAACTACTCAAACCAAAATGAATAACGAGACTCTACAAGTTACAACTCAGAAGGAACGACTGCCAACTCAACGTACTACTCAACCTCTACACAAGTTATCAACCAAACAGCTCATAGCTACGGCTACGATCAACTCGAGCCCTACTCGAGCTATGATCAAACTACACAATAAGAGATTAAAGTACACAATTAGTCATAAAGACTAAGTAAGTTACTACCAATCATGATATCGCATAACAATTGTTATAACCCATAAATATAACATGGTATTGTCTCTTAGGGAGATTATTCAACCATACGATATAACTTTCACAAATCATAAAGGAGAATTACTCAAACCAAGTTAAACGATATAACATGATGTTCACAAAGATATTTAATGTAACGTTCCATATGGATTATTCAACCATATGATATGATTTCCAATATGCCATGATATTCACATAATTACTCAGCATCGTTCACGTATGATATGAATATAACGATTCATAGGGACTACTCAACCGTACAATAAGATTTCCACATGTCACCGAGAGAATCACCTAGAATCAAGCTAATCATATCACACTTGAAGATTCACACATAATCAATTATTTCTCACGAGTAGGATACATGATTGAGATACATCTCCAATCGGCCACAAACCCCATACACCGCATGTTATCTCGAACACGAATACATATTACTCACAAATCATCCCAGGAAGTCAATTACATGGCCAGGTCCCTACAACCCAGGTAGTCCGTGATTGACAGACTACTACCCCAAAACGCAAAGTAGGGCCACTACCGCAAGAGTGCAGGTAGTCATAACCTCAGTCATGGCCGTGACTGACGGCTTGAGCCCAATCAAACTCCACTGCTAACCGACACTGCTCTCCGCCCCGTGATCTGGTCAGAAGGTCGTTTAACGCTCAACTTAATCACAAGGTGTTACTCACAAGATCTCATAATTCTTCTCAAACACAATGCCAATATATGATTATTCACAAGGCCCAATAATTTTCATATGTGTGATTATTCCCAAACCATAATTCTCAAGTAGGATACAATGACTTGTGAAATAAAGTCATTGTTACCTTACATGTTATTCACAAGACCTCATATTGTTCACGTAATTCACCAATACTTTCATGATCACATAATTACCCAAGGATACAATGGCTTATGAAGTAAAGTCATTGTTACCTTCCAACATGTTATTCACAAGACCTCATATTGTTTACATAATCAAGTATTCTCATAGAGACATCAATTTATTCTCAAGATTACTAATCACAATTGAATTCTCAACAATATCAACATCACTATAATCATAGTAGATAATTCACAACTTACCAGATGTTCCACTTGAGTTACAATTCAAGACCATGCTCAATAGTATAACCATAATAATTTGGGATTAACAACTTAGTCTTTAAATATCAAATGTGTATAGGTCACTTTTACCACAATCACAATGGAACGATTATCAAGTACAATCCCCCATTCATCATATTCCATGCAAGAATCACGTCATAGATTCTATAATAAGTCGGTGCACTATTACGCACTAACAAAGGGTTTGAAAGAGTCAACACTCTCATTTGTTTCCACTTTAGCTATTATAGAGTACCGTACAAGGATGTTGGACCAAACAAGCACTTTCATGGGGACTTATAATGAAGTCCTAATTCATCACACATCATCCAAACCCAAAATCACCCAAAATGTCATAAACTCGGGAGTTCATAATTGAGACTCAACGATTACCAAGTATTATAGGATTTCATCCTACAACTCACATAAGTACATTAAAACTCTATTTGACTCCGTTGAGTCAAAAAACTAACCTTCAATTTCTAGGTCACAAGACAATTTTGGGATTTAATAATCATCTGGGTTCTTAAACCCACAAACAAGCATTTGAACTTATAAATACTTCAATAAACCCAATCGAACCCAACCAACCCATTTACAACCATTCTTACATATACGCAATTCATAAGCCCATATAAATTTGTTATATCGATAGGAAATACCTCGTTGAAGTGAGCACAATCGGTCCTTAGCATCCTAGCATGAATTTGAGCTAGAGAGAGAAAGAGAGGGTTTAGCAACTTACTTGCATGGATGACCAAACCTTAGAGAAATGAAGAATGGATCAATGAAGTTAACTCTAATCGTCGAGGGATTTCCAACGGTGGTCTCGGATCATCTTTCCGATGCTTGAGTCAACGAAAATCACCAAAACACACACTCATCTCACTAAGAACACATACACACACACACACACACACACTCTCTCTCTCTCTCTCTCTCTATTCTCTAAGTTGGATGATGAAGAATGAAGTGAAGGGAGAGGGTCTAGATATGATATGGAATGTTAATGGACCAAGTTTCCCTCCAAGGATCTCAAAAGAACAAAGGGGTGGGTTTATTAAGGGTGTTTCGGTAAAATCTGTCAAAATAGCAAATCTGCTCGTAACAGGAGAACAGACATTCGGTAGCGATGTTTGAACATCATACTAAGTGTTCGGTAGCGGTAGCCGAACATCATACTAAGTGTTTGGTAGAGGTGTCCAAACATCAGACTAAACGCTCGGTGGTGGTGTCCGAACAACACCCAAAATAACTTGGAAGGAAATGATACAAGGTAGACTAATCGATGACTGTAACAACGAATGAACCAATGATTGGACGAGTATCAAAGCATGATTAGGAGCAAGTAAAGGGTCTAAGATATAGACTATAATACTTCTTAGAAATCACACAATAACCCAGAGTATCGAAACTCCAAACGACGTGACGTACACAAGACTCGGTATCACGCATCACGATAAAGACGAAGGTAATGCTTTAAGAATCAAAAGCACAAATAGACTTACGGAATCTATTCCATAAGAAGTATAACACATTCAAGTACACCCATGATACCTACATGAATCCCTAGGGTATAACCGAGGTCACAGATACGAACTATACGAGCCATTCCCGACCGAACCGAGTTTCTATCAACATTGAGTTACGATTTGTAACTCTAACTTAGTCGACGATATGGAACATCAATTAATAAGGTTTTAGTCTCGATGAGGCTATCCAAACACGTCTAGACTCTCACGACATGAATATCATGCAAGAAAATTCTAGGAATCATGAACATATATCAAGTATGTACGACACGTATGGATCCGGGGTCTTACTAACCATATCACCAACCGAAATAACTCCCATCTCACAACCACCCAAAACTAAAGACAGTCGCCCACGAGCCTGTACTATGTGTAGAAAAATAAATAAAAATAAAAATAACAAAAATAATAGGCAGCTTCTTTTGAGTTAGAATTATGTATCTCTGATACTTAATTCTTTTAATATGATATTGCACCTCTAATATTTGATTCTTTTGAATGAATTATGCATCGTTGTTTTTAATTCAAATAACATGATTATGCATCTCTGATACTTAATTCCTTTTAACAAGATTATGTATCGCTAACATTTTGATTCTTTTGAATTGATTATGCATCTCTAACGTTTTGATAGTTATGCATCGCTAAATTTTTATTCTTTTTGAATTAAATATGCATCGTAAAACATTTAGCCCCCTTCAGATTTAGTAGTGCATCGCATATAGTTATGCATCGTTAAAACATTGAAATTACAGGTACATACAATGATTAAATACAATAAAATGCATAAAAGACATATAAGATACATCAGTGTGCGTGTGCTGACACGCACCTTTGCATCCCCGCAACTCATGGACTAGAATTGCTAATCCTAGCACCCATGACCCGAGGGCCTTTCTGGCCTGGATTACCAATTGGATCATCATCTTCCCTGCGACGTACATTGCCAACTATATCGTTGCCCTGACACGAAAGTGCCACCATTGCCTTGTGATACCGGCCAGATACATTAAAGAAACTCTTCAGTAACTGAAGATTTGATCGTGCATTCACCTGAAACCGTGCCAAACAAAATATATGCATATTTCAAATACAAATATAAAATATAAAACAGAAAAAAAAAACATAATGAGAGAATTGCGTATACCAAGCGCACACCCTCTGGTATCCGGTAAGGAACGAGGATCTCTTCATCTGACAGAGCTTCCTCAAAAGGTTGTCTGTCATGGACATGTATCATGCTTGCAAGTACAATACGCAGAATATAGGAATCCAGCGGGTCTGTAGCTATAGAATGCGAAGGCCCGACCACATCAAAAGTCCGTCTAGAGGATACATGATGCAATATCCTCCTAACAAAGTCATCATATGACATGGATGGATAAGCACTTATAGGATCAAAATACCGCACCATGTACTCATACTGGTGAGGAATACTATCTGGGGTAAGCATCCCTGGTGGAGAAGGTAGAGGTGCCACATGTGATGAATGGAAAAATATGTGTTTTCTATGCACTCGATCCCCGAAATACATAGAATCACACATCACAGATTGCATCAAAATGCGACAGCGGCTAGTTTCCATATCTACTTGATATACCCAGTAAGCCTAGTCCAAGGAAAGAAAGAGACGAACATCAAATGAACTCGAGCTACAATAGTCTGAATAGCACCCGCATCAAAAGGGATTTCTCGCTGAAGAGGAACCTTATTTGGGTCAATGTACCCTAACAGTTAAGGAGGAGCCTGAGTTATCACTTCGTACCGAAAAGGCATTCGCTCAAAGACAGAATAAAACCATACCTGCAAACAAAATTTTCCTTAGAAAATACTTAAAGAAATACATGTACATATACATAAACGTAAACAAAACAAAAAAAGATAGAAAAATACAGTAAAGTTATTTACTTCCCAAGCAATAGCGAAGCCAGTTAGGTTAGTCGTCTCATTACAACAAGCATGATCCATACAGAAATACAACTCGGCCAGGCTAGCCTGTCCCCAATCATACCTCGAGACCTGATACAAGTCCCGAAGACAACCCAACAAAGATAAACACAAAGAGCAAGAAGTGTTTGCGAACAAAGTAGAGCCCATAAAGAAAAACGGAAATGTTCGGGCGACTCACTCCACTGCCACATCATCGGCATCATTCACATGACTAGCACTCCTCCGGAGCCATTCTCTTACACTAGGAATGCGTATCTCATCACTACTCTTGTAGACAGGCTCAAAGCCCATTAAATCATGAACCTCATCACGATGGAACCTGAGATCCAAGTCAGGTGCCAAACATATACCGAACCCGGTAGGAACACTAGTGATGACAGCAAAATCATCTGGCGTCATAGTCACTTCCCCCCAAGAAAAATGGAAAGTATGGGTAGTGCCCCGCCAATACTCTCGCAATGCCTCATAAATACTCAAGAGGCTAGGGAAATTACCCAATGCACCCAAGAACAGAGCAAACTCGGCTTAGTCCACCAGATATATTTCCCTAGGAGGAAGAGATTCATAAATCTCCTCCACATAATCTGTAGCACAACGTATACGTTGCAGGTTCCTTCTAACTTGAAAATAAAAAGAAACACACAAATTTATATTTATAGTTACATAAAAGCATTTGCTGCATGACACATCTAACGTTTTCTTTAGTCTTCTATCAATAAATACATTTATTAAACTGTCACACGTCCACTTTATCTACCAGAATACCTTTTTCTTAATGACTATTTTATTTCTCACATCTCATGACATACATAAAACAATTGACAGTTCTAATTGAAAACATCTTCTATTTTTTAATTTCCATCTACAAAAATTAATCTCATGTTATCAAAATATGCCTTTCACTATTAAAGATATCTTTTTCCTTCAAACATATACGTATATAAAATAATAATAATAAATAAAAATATTATAAATAAATAAATAATGCAAATAACAATTAATATATATAAGTAACAAAACAATAAATAATAAAAAAATTCAAAATTATATTTTGGACCTTTAAAGCTCAACTCTTACTATTCAAAAAATAAATATACTACAAAGACATTTTCCTGATGCACATAAATATTTATATTTACTATTTTCCGACATTTAATCATTTGGATCAAACATGACATACACCTTGTCTACCTTTAGGCATAAATGCTATACACATCCCAGGTCATCCCAGATTTTTTAAAATATACGTCTTATACCTTTATACATCCCTTTGTACAAATACATTACCACATTTACCGAATTAATATTTTTACCCATCAAATACACATACAAATTTAGCATAATAATACAGTCAAAATATACACAATCAACATTTTTCTACAACAAAATACACATTTCTCGTGCCAATATGCTATGTCATTTCATCGTATATTATCTCTACATACTAACATTGCAGGAAATATCCAAACACAAGATACAAATCATCTGACAAATTCCAAAATTCAAAAGAATGAAAGTATTTGATTTTGAACAAAATCAAAGAAAAAATTAATCGAAGGAATCAAATTTGAGACATGGGAGCATGGATCTCTATGGATATCCTCCCAATTGTCGGCAGAAAAATGATGACAGACTTTGTTCCTCTTCAAAGACTTCTCGTCTCGAGCATTTTGGCTCGATTCAGAGTGTGCATGGCCTTTTCCTTGTTATATCTTGAGGAGGAAGTCATTATACAAACAAATACAAATGATTTGAGCAAGAAATAACAAAAATGGAAGAAATTTGAGAGAGAAATAACAAAAGGACGAAGCAACTGCAACAATGGCAGAAGCCAGTACCCATGTGTCTAAAGGAGAAGGAATTTTTCCTTCCCGTTCCTCGGAGTTTGCAATATTGACACATTAACCCCCCTAAATTCCCTATTTATCGATTGGCCCCTCCAAACAATCTCCAACTTAACGGAAGTTGACGACCTTCAGCAAGGATAACTGTAGGCGGCCTCTGCCCAACAATACAACATCATGTCTCACGCAAATATCAAACAATGTACCTGCATTACATTTTAATATTTGCATGTATCAAATATCTCACACATAATTTTCATGCATCACATCATAAAATATACACTTACATACATACTTTTCACATACACAGATACATACTTTCGATATACATGTTATTTCAAGATACATGATAATTCAAGATTTGTGATATTTCAAGATACATACTTTCAATATATACATGCTTTTCAATATACACATGTTTTTCAATATACACACGTCCTTTCAATGTACACATGTCCTTTCAATATACACATGCTTTTCAATATACACATGCTTTTCAATATACACACGTCCTTTCAATACAAACTTGTCCTTTCAATATACACATGCTTTTCAATATACACTACTTTTCAATATACACATGCTTTTCAATATACGTTGTCTTTCAATATACACATGTCTTTCAATATATAATGTCTTTCAATATACACGTCTTTCAATATACTTTTCATTTCATTATACATTGTCTTTTAATATACATGCATTTCAATATACATGTCATTTTGAATATACATTGTCTATCAATATACATGTCATTTCAATATAAATGTTTTTCAATATGCATGTCATTTCAATATACATGTCTTTCAATATACATTTATTTCAATATACGTGTCATTTCGATATACATGTCTCACACATAATTTTCATGCATCACATCATAAAATATACACATACATACATACTTTTCACATACACAGATACATGCTTTCGATATACATGCTATTTCAAGATACATGATATTTCAAGATATGTGATATTTCAAGATACATACTTTAATATACACATGCTTTTCAATATACACATGTCCTATCAATATACACATGTTTTTCAATATACACAGCTTTTCAATATACACATGCTTTTCAATATACACATGTCTTTCAATATACACTGCATTTCAATATACACTGTCTTTAAATATACATGCATTTCAATATACATGTCATTTTAAATATACACTGTCTTTTAATATATATGTCATTTCAATATACATCTCTTTTAATATACATGCATTTCAATATACGTGTCATTTCCATATAAATGCATGCCTTTCAATATACATGTATTTTAATATACAAAAAAGAGGAGGAGAAAAGGAAGAGATTTCTACCACGCCCCAGCTTGTATTGCACATATTTTAAAACTCAAAACATATATAAAAACAAAATCTTTCATGCGATGCGTGTCCTGAAATTAGGAGTCTATTTCTTATCAGCGACGTTCATCTTCTTGTAAACTCGCGTTCACTCGCAAACTCCATCGTTGAGGGGCTCTGTAGACACCCAAATTTTGTACCCTACGATTTGATGTCAAATAAAAATGATAAAATATAATTTATAAAACAAATCACTACTAGAAAACTGATAATCAGTGACGGAACCCTCTGTCACTGATCAGTGACGGAAAACCCTGTGACAGCCCGACCCGAACCCCAATGCGGAATCCCAAGGTCGTGCCGCCAAGACAAGCTAAAAGACGAACAAGCACCCGCTAAGCGTAGTAGTGCGAGTCCAGAGTTGAACCAACAAACTCTAAACAGGAATGAAAGGCCATAACGGCAAAACCGAATAACCAAAAACTAAAATCTGCGGAAGCAAATCATAAATGGGACCAAAACCTATAGTTTTAAACTAAGGAATACCAAGCTGAGAGACGACTATCTCTCGACAAATCTACGACTCGCGTGACGCAACATTGCGCACGTACAACAAACCATCGGCAACCTAAGGCCGGCGAAGCAACAAGAACCAACCTGATAAACAACAACTCAACGGCTAAAGCATGCCGGAGGAACAATTCACTAAGAGATCAAGATATTCAAATTCTAACAACTAAACCCAAGTCTCACGACTAACGTCGTCGGAGATGACAATACTAACAATAACGGGATGAGTGAGCTAAAGCATGCTCGAAATAACAAAGGAATAACTTCTAAAAGATACAACAGCTCGACTAACGAGTCGGCTACCAAAATAATACAATAACACAATACTAACATAGTCTACCCAAGTAAAGTCTACATAACTTTACATCCGTGTCTCACAAATACAAAATAACATAATAATAATAATAATTCCAAGCTTAGAGCCCGGAAGACCACCTTCTAGGAATCACTATCCGAAGCCGCCACGCGTACTAACGGGATCGCTGCAAAAACTAAGGAAAACAAACACACGAAATGAGTCATAATGACCCAGTAAGTTACTAAATGCAAATGTATGGCATAGCATATCGTGGCATGGCATAATGCACAAACATGTATAAAATCATGGTATCTTTATAGTCCACCAATAATAAACTTGTATCATGTCATCATGTAACATAAACTTCATAAACCATATAGCACGTTTTCTTTCATATAAGTGCTCATAGTAAGCCACATAAGGGATAGAAAAGATACCCAAACCACTCCGTTGTGTTGCTCCTGCAATACACAATGTTACTAGTTCGTGCCATCGATGTTATGTGAATTCATCGACTCATGCCGAGAACCTACTCGGACTCAATAGCAAGCCAATGCGGCACTTAACTGATACGGCAAAGGGGCTACTTCCCCACCGGCCAACGGTGGAGGTGTGTGGAGTCCCGGGTGCGGCGATCCATAGCGAGCACGAATCCCATAATTCGTGAAGGCGATGCATCGTCCCACCCTGACTTGAATAACAAACCAATTAATGCCAGCTGGACTCAATGCAACGCACAAGTAGATAATTACTCTCATGCTCAAACAAGAACCAAGACCGCTCATTGCGGGCATACCAAATCAAGTAGGACATAAAGCTCTACACACCAATTTCAACAATGCACATATTGCACATACTTAATAAATTCAACCAACTTATAAGTTTAGTCAAAGAACCCCATAATGAGGTACTCATAATCCTCAAGTCGTCACCAAATCGAAAGTAGCATATAAGCTCAAGAAATCACAACGTGAGGCCTACTATACCCTCTACTCAAGGTCAAACCACAGACTATCACTTTAGTCTAAGAACAATCATAAATCAAGACTTAGCATTTTGGCGTTGCTTAAAGGCACACCGGACTCAACCGTAGTCCCAATTGTCATACATACCCGACATTCACAAACCAATCTCAAGGGTACTAAAATTAAGCCGTAGTCATTTTCTTGCAAGTGCTTCCATGTGCACGCGACCAAATTCCCTAAGAGAGAACTCATTCAAATAATCATTTCTTAAGGTAATACGAGATCATAAGTTGATCTCTAATGCTCCGTGCTCTACGAGCACGCTCTAATTAAATCCCCAATAAGCTTCTATGTCGTGGGTGTCACAAATGGGACACAATTCGAGATGCTCGGGTACTCACAATCAAAACAACCAAACCCGAACATCGTAGGATTCCAACCTAAGGCTTACTAACATCTTATTGAACCTAAAATGACTCCATTGAGTCTTAATATCGCATTTCATTAAATACGCATTTCATACAACCCAAACTTAGCACATCATCCAAGTTTATAATAATTCTCCCAAAAATAATCCGGGCTTGTTTCCCAAGCCTAAAAGTCCAAGAATTCATCATATTCATAATCAATCAAAACCCAAATATCGTAGGGATTCAACCCGAGTTCATTAACACTCTAGTGAACTTATTTCGACTCCGTTGAGTCTAAATACTAAGTTTCATTCTTAGACCTTTCATCCATGACAACACTAATACCCACTTTATTTAACAACAATATATCCGATAATTCGGGCTTAAGTTCTCAAGCCCTAAAATTCACAACAACATCCCAACAAAAATCACAACCCATTTCATAAATCATACCATTTCGATTAAATATTCCTACTCATACTAACATGTGAGTTCATACACCCAAAGCCCCAATCGTAGGCATAGTCCACAATAAACCCAAATAAAATGTAAACATGATTTCTAGCAAGCTCACAACCCTAGAATCACAAGATGAAGGATGAACATATACATCAACAATTATAGAAGTTATCTACAAATACTCCTAACAAGTTCATACTTCCAAAATCCCCAAAATTGGGCATACAAGGCATACAAGGTGTTCATTGCCCACAAATAGCATACAAGTTGTTTTCCTTAGGGCCAATGAACCAAAATCAAAAGAAAGTAACTTACCTAGCTTGAGTGAAAACTCAAGAGAATCCAAATCCAAACGGTGAAGTCGTTCCTTTCGTTGCACTCGTCGAGAATCCGAAGTTTGGCGGCGATCTAACGGTGGAATCCTTGGGGATCGGAGGAAGAAGATGAAGCTAGGGCTCAAAACTCAAGCCCCCAACTCTCTCTCTCTCTAACTTGAAAGAATAGGATGAACAAATGAAGAGTTTACTGAAAATTTGGCTAAGGTTGTGTATTTATACCTCCAATCAAGAGAAGGGCACAAAGGGGATTTCTCAAGTGCAATTAGTGGATGTTAGGGAGTAATCAAACACTTAATCAAACTAAATTAACCTCTAATTAGTGTTAGGACTTGATTAGGACTAAGTGTGGGTAGTTAGGAAGGGTTTAGAGGGGGTTTAAAGGGGGTAGGATAGGCATTTCACGACCTAGCTCAAAACAGGGGAAGAAAAATCCCGTAGCAGTTCTGCAGGTGAGGCGGGCGCCTCACCTAGCTCCATGCGGCCGCCTCCTCTCCTCTGCACAAGGGTGCTCTCGATCTTGAGGCGGGCGCCTCCATCCATGCGGCCGCCTCGGCTGAACCTCAAAACTTGGTCTAAACTTGATCTAAATGATCCCAAACTTATGGGCAACCATTCTAAGGTCTAACCCAACTCAAAACAAGTCTAAAACACACCCGAACAACTCCCGAAACAACTCGGAGCGAAACCGGGAAGGGGTGCAACAACGTGCAACTGAAACGGCGAACGAACTCGAAATCAAACGAGCAATGAGAGGAGACTTTTAAGGCAAGTCTAAGGGTTAATGAAGAAGCTTAAACACTTCTAGGAAGTTGGATAACAACTAGGGAGATAAGAATCCCAAAGGAGAGGCGATTACGCGACTCGATTCCCGAACTACGCGATAGAGACGAACGCTATCTCCAAAACTTCCAAATCTTCGATAGACTTAAGGAACACCTCCAACTTGAAGTCTAATGTATCTAAACATGTTAATAAATCATCTTAAAGAGGTCTAGGACCTAAACCGAGGTCACGAACCCAAAACGCAAGCAAACCCTAAATCGCGTCGCATTCCGACTATCGTCGAGTCACGACTTGTGACTGTAACAAGTCAACAACTATATGGAGTCTCTTAATAATGTTTTGGTCTTAATATGGTCTCTCAAACATATCTAGACCCTCTCGCAAACCAAACATACCGTCGACAAGGGAAGAAGTGCAATATAGCACGCAAACCGAGACAACGAAGGAGCGGGGCGTCACACCCTCTCCACCTTAAAAAGAATTCGTCCCGAATTCTAAATCATGATACAAACCACAACACATCGAGTTCGAAGTCATCTACCTAGACTCGATCTCCGAGTCTACCACCCCAATATATACGAGAGTTAAACCCTAATAATCCAAATTCGAAGGTCTAAGAATTCTCAATGGACACAACAACATCAAGACTTACGATCGAAAATAACATGAACACATTACGCCAACCATGTAGGCAAAATTCCAAACTTCGACATAAGAACACATTTAACTACCGAAACTATTTGTTTCGGGGCACATCATGAAATTCAAGCACAAAAGGTTCTAAGTTACAAGAATTAATAATTGCCTATGGAGCAATTTACAAACAAATCAAAGATAACCAAATTGACATTTCAAACCATGCAAATCATACTCGCGATTTCCCCATCGCGGGTGAGAACACATAAGAGCACATTAATGAAATGTTTTGAAAATTCATTCCATTCGGTAACGGGTATAGTCAATGTTTAACCTACTCACTACCAATCCTAGTCCACCAACGAACCTCTTTTGATCACCAATTTAGGGTGCAGGCTAAATTGGATTTCAAAAACTTTTCGCTTTTGCAAGGATCTGAAGGTTCATGATTAAAAAGGTTCTAAGCATCCTTTAATAGTCTCCTATGCTAAGGAAATGAATGAACATGAATTCATGGTGAAAATTTAATATACTACTATGTAATGCATCAAGTAGGTGTTTCCTACAACTAATGCACATAACTGAATAAAAATTCAGACCAAGTAACAAGGTCTATTACCTTGACAAACAACAATCATAGCTATCACAAACTCGTGTATCTAGTACACTCACCAAGATAATTTATTAATAATCACGACGAATCGACAAGGCTACTAATGCTCCGAAGCGTCTATACTCATAAAACTATCGCTTTCTCGGGCTCTGGGCCGAATCTACAACCAATGCATACTAAGCATCCCTAACGAGCGTTAACGTCTCAATACTCACGGTGAGCGTCAATCTCTCCGTGCGGTGTGATTATCCTCTAAATACATAACCGTCAACCTTCTGAAATTCAGTGTGTATCCTACTCGCATAGTAACCACTAACATTAATATAATATCGTATTAGTCATTACATAAAACATATCCTTATAGAATATACAAACATTATATCAAACCAATAAATATCAATATACAATTCATACTTTATATGTATTCATATATATACATATACATACTATGGCCCTTATGTATATCCGCACAAACCACAACTCCATATATAGCAGTCTTATATATACATAGACTAACAAGAATCCGCCATGCGTGCGATTACCTGCAGTAATCCACAAAATAAACCATATCATATATCAATCTCACATTGGGGTATTATTCCCGATCGAGCAAACAACCAATATTACACAATACACCATATAATGTATGTATGAATGCACATGAGCTACCGATTAAAACGTGTACTCATAATAACGGTAATAGTAGCAACGATATAATTTACGTATATATATATACGAGAATATTTCCCTATTTGGATAGGCCTCAAAACTCCAATGGCCAACCGCCTTGGCGCACGACCTCAAGCTCTAGGCCGTCCACCCGGCTCTCTTGGAGCCACTTTGGATTGTTGACTAGTTCTCGAGGCCCGATTAACCCTCATCTTGGGCAATCCTTACGAACATGATCACCGCCCAGCGAAACACTTTCTGCTTTACCCCGACATCGTTCTCGGCATGTCACGTCACTCATACAAAAATTACATGTTAACTCGCCAGCCTGGTAGTCTCGTAGAGGTAGGAGCGTCACTCCGTCTACCCGATGCGTGTGATTTCTTGATTAACTTTACGAGTCTTTGCCCGCTATTACCATCATTGCCCTACTAGTACTTTCGAGGCTTTCCTTTGAGCATACTCTTCGATGTCAACTCTATTGCATACAGGCAGCGATTCCGGCGACTTCGGTAATCTGTAAGTTGTAATGGAGCAGGCGCCTACGATATTTCATCTTGAGACCCTTCCTGAGCCGTTGGGTCTTCTAGCCTCATCGGTACTAAGTAACTTCTAATAGCGCGAGCCAACTCCATAAACCTTGTTGAATCTTGAGCCACGATCGTATCTCCTGTTCAACATTAGGAATTCCATCTCTCCTCTTTCTCGAGTTACTACCGGGACCAAAGTACCATAAACTCCTTGACAAAGTTTTCCCGGACTCGAGGCACTCCATGCCGTCTCAATGATCTCGT
>CM028383.1:80350805-80384133 GCA_013146195.2 Codonopsis lanceolata
TTCTCAATAGACACAACACATCAAGACTTACGACGAAAATAACATGACTCATACTGAGTCGCGAATACACGTGATGAACACATTACGCCAACCATGTAGGCAAAATTCCAAACTTCGACATAAGAACACATTTAACTACCGAAACTATTTGTTTCGGGGCACATCATGAAATTCAAGCACAAAAGGTTCTAAGTTACAAGAATTAATAATTGCCTATGGAGCAATTTACAAACAAATCAAAGATAACCAAATTGACATTTCAAACCATGCAAATCATACTGCGATTTCCCCATCAGGGTGAGAACACATAAGAGCACATTAATGAAATGTTTTGAAAATTCATTCCATTCTAAAACGTATAGTCAATGTTTAACCTACTCACTACCAATCCTAGTCCAATAACGAACTTTGATCACCAATTTAGGTACCAACTAAATTGATTTCAAAAGCTTTCGTTGCAAGGATGCGAAGGTTCATGATTAAAAAGGTTTTAAGCATCCTTTAATAGTCTCCTATGCTAAGGAAATGAATGAGCAGGAGATAATAACGATGAAATGAGAATCTAGTATACTACAATGTAATGCATCAGGTAGGTGTTTCCTACAACTAATGCACATAACTGAATAAAAATTCAGACCAAGTAACAAGGTCTATTACCTTGACAAACAACAATCATATCTACGACAAACCTGTACTGAAATCACAATGAATCGACAAGGCTACTAATGCCCGCAACGTCCATACTCCGCAAAACTATTCTCTCTTAAGCTCTAGACCAAGTCTACAACCAATGCATACGCTAAGCATCCTATCACAACGATAACGTCCCAATACTCACGGTGAAGCATCAATCTCTCCCGTGTAACCATGTTTATCCCCTAAATCACAACCTTCAACCTTCTCACAAGTCGAGTGTATATCTTACTCGCACAATAACCCTTAACAACAATATAGTATAATATTACTCATTACATAAAACATATTCTCATAGAATATACAAACATCATACCAAACCGATAAGTATCAATAAACAATTCATGCTTCATATATATATTCATATATACACATATACATACTATGGCCCTTATGTATAACTGCACAAAACCACAACTCCATATATAGCATAGTCTTATACATGAATGCACATGAGCTAACGACAAAGCGTGACTATAATAACGGTAATAGTAGCAACGGTATAGTTTACGTATATATATATATAAGAATATACCTTCCTATTTCGGATAGGTCTCCGAACTCCGCGACGGCTAACCGCCACGCGTGCACTGCTTCAAACTCTAGGCTGACCGTCACAATCTCTCTTTGAGCCACTGGATTGCTGACCGGCGCTACCCGACTGATTGGCCTTAAACTTTGGACAATCTTTCTTCATGTGAGTTTCCTCACCACAATAGAAACACCTCCCTGTCTTTCCCCAACACCTATCTTCGGTGTGTCCTTTCTTCTTACAAAAGTTACATGTCAACTCGCCACCTCGTCTTCTCCGAGCAGAAGTAGTAACACCACTCCGGCCACCCGAATGCACCTTTCCTTGACTATCAGTTTGAGGTGTCGACTGCCTTCTCTTATCTTCAAGGCCCCTATTAGTCTTTGATATTTTCTTTCGAGCATACTCCTCGATGTCTAACTCTATCGCACATGCACGATCCACAGCCCCTTGGTAATCCGTAAGTAGTAACGGAATAAGCCCTACGATATTGCCTTCGCACCTTTCACAAATCTCTGCCTTCTTAGCCTCATCCGCACCAAGTAACTACAAGAACGAGCCAACTCCATAAACTTTGTTGAATACCGAGCCACGGTCATATCTCCTTGCTCTAACATTAGGAATTCCATCTCTCCTCTTTTCGAAGTTACTACCGGACCAAACCGTACATAAACTCCTCGACAAAGTTTTCCCACACTCGAGGCACTCCATGTCGCCTCCAATGATCTCGTGATTTCAAGCCACCAATGCTCGGCCGCACCATCCAATCCAAACACCGCTAAGGTAACCTTCTCCTCCGATGTACAACCCAAAACCGCAAAGATATTCTCCATGCTTTCTAGCCAATGTTTCGCCTCATATAGTATCTGCTCTCCATCGAAACTTTCCGGCTTAAACTTCAAGAATTTCAAGAGGACCGAGTAGAGTCGCTCTTTCCGGTCCACACATCCATTGTTGAGGAGTCACACGCGGATCACTAACATTCTCTCCGCTTCGCCGCTAACTAACCGGCACTCGAACAAGGTATAATAGAACTAGCTCACGCCAAGTTCTCGACATAGTACGCCTACAAAGAACACTTAGCGTTAATAACTCAACAATAAACCCAACCCAAACTAGGCCAAGGAACCTATCCTGGCGAAATAGCTAACCTATAGCTCGATACCATCTGACAGACAACCGAATTCAATTCCAATGCGGAATCCCAAGGTCGCCAAGACAAGCTAAAAAGACGAACAAGCACCCGCTAAGCGTAGTAGTGCAAGTCCAGAGTTGAACCAACAAACGAATAAACAAGAAATGAAAAGCCATAATCCAAACCACAACATAAATGGGACCAAACCTATAGTTTTAAACTAAGGAATACCAAGTCGAGAGACGACTATCTCCGACAAATCTATTAGACTAAGAAACATTGCATTGCGCATAACATGTGCAAACCATCGGCAACCTAAGGCCGGGCGGCAACAAGAACCAACCTCGATAAACAACAACTCAACGGCTAAAGCATGCCGGAGGAACAATTCAACTAAAAGAACAAGATATTCAATTCTATCAATTAAAGCCCAAGTCTCACTTTGACGTATGATGTCGTCGTCTGAGATGACAATACTAACAATAACGGGAATGAGTGAGCTAAAAGCATGCTCAAAATAACAAGAGAATAACTTCTAAAAGATACAACGGCTCGACCAACAGTCGGCTACCAAAATAATACAATAACATAATACTAACATAACTACCCAAGTAAAGTTTACATAACTTCACGTCAGGTGTCTCACAAGATAGTAAATACAATAATACTAATAGACCCAAGCTATCGCCTCTAAGACCACCAGTTATCGATCAAGCGCAGAAGCTTCAACGCTGCATTACTAACGAGCTTCTTGCAAAAACTAAGGAAAACAAACACACGAAATGAGTCATAATGACCCGATAAGTTACTAAATGCAATGTATGGCATAGCATGGCGTGGCATGGCCTAATGCACTGCTGTATATGTAAAATCATGGCATCTTAATCGTATACCAACAATAAGCGTATTGAGTCATCGAATATCATAAACTTCATAAATCACATAGCACATTATCTTTCACATAAGTGCTCATAGAAAGCCACATAAGGGATAGAGAAGATACCCAAATTGCTCAGTGTTGCTCCTGCAATACACAATATTCTTTGGTTCGTGCCATCGATGGTTGTGAATTCATCGACTTATGCAGAATTCTCTCTGGGTCTAGATAGCAAGCCAATGCGGCACTTAACTAATACGGCAAGGGCTACTTCCCCCGGCCCACGGTGGAGGGTGTGTGGAGTCCCGGTGCGGCGATCCATAGCGAGCACGAATCCCATAATTCGTGAAGGCGATGTATCGTCCCCACCGACTTGAAAACAAACCATTTAATGCCAGTTGGACTCAATGCAATGCACAAGTAGATAATTACTCTCATGCTCAAACAAGAACCAAGACCGACCATAGCGGGCATACCAAATCAAGTAGGACATAAAGCTCTACACACCAATTTCAACAATGCACATACTTGCACATACTTAGCAAATTCAACCAACTTATAAGTTTAGTCAAAGAACCACATAATGAGGTCTACTATAGCCCTCTACTCAAAGGATTAAACCAAAGACCATTATTTAGTCTAAAACAATCATAAATCCATACTTAACATTTATCCTCACTTAAAGGTACAGGATCTCAACCCAAGTCCCAACGGTCCTATATGTTCGACTTCTTCAAAGTCAATCTCACGGGTATCAAAACTAAGCCGTAGTTACAACCTCGTAAGTGCTTTCATGTGCACGCCACCAAATTCCCTCGTGGGAACTCATTCAAATAATCATTTCTTAGGGTAATACGAGATCATAAGTTGATCTCTAATGCTCGTGCTCTACGAGCACGCTAATTAAATTCCCAATAAGCTTCTATGTCATGGGTGTCACCAATGGAACACAATTCGAGATGCTCGGGTACTCACAATCGAAACCAACCAAACCCGAACATCGTAGGACTTCAACCTAAGGCTCACTAACACAATATTGAACCTATAACAACTCTATTGAGTCTAAATATCGCACTTCATTAAATACACCTTTCATACAACCCAAACCTAGCACATCATTCAAGTTATAATAATTCCCCCAAAAGCAATCCGGGCTTGTTTCCCAAGCCTAAAAGCCCAAGAATTCATCATAATCATAATCAATCAAAACCCAAATATCGTAGGGATTCAACCCGAGTTCATTAACACTCTAGTGAACTTATTTCGACTCCGTTGAGTCTAAATACTAAGTTTCATTCTTAGACCTTTCATCCATGTCAACACTAATACCCACTTTATTTAACAACAATATATCCGATAATTCGGGCTTAAGTTCTCAAGCCCTAAAATTCACAACAAAATCCCAACAAAAATCACAACCCATTTCATAAATCATACCATTTCAATTAAATGTTCCTACTCATACTAACATGTGAGTTCATACACCCAAAGCCCCAATCGTAGGCATAGTCCACAATAAACCCAATTAAAATGTAAACATGATTTCTAGCAAGCTCACAACCCTAGAATCACAAGATGAAGGATGAACATATACATCAACAATTATAGAAGTTATCTACAAATACTCCTAACAAGTTCATACTTCCAAAATCCCCAAAATTGGGCATACAAGGCATACAAGGTGTTCATTGCCCACAAATAGCATACAAGTTGTTTTCCTTAGGGCCAATGAACCAAAATCAAAAGAAAGTAACTTACCTAGCTTGAGTGAAAACTCAAGAGAATCCAAATCCAAACGGTGAAGTCGTTCCTTTCGTTGCACTCGTCGAGAATCCGAAGTTTGGCGGCGATCGGTGGAATCCTTGGGGATCGGAGGAAGAAGATGCTCAAAACTCAAGCCCCCAACTCTCTCTCTAACTTGAAAGAATAATGAACAAATGAAGGATTTCTGAAAATTTGAAGCTAAGGTTGAGTATTTATAGCTCTCTCTCTCTCTAACTTGAAAGAATAGATGAACAAATGAAGGGTACAAAGGGATTTCTCAAGTGCAATTAGTGAATGTTAGGGAGTAATCAAACACTTAACCAAACTAAATTAACTTCAATTAGTGAATGTTAGTGTTAGGTAATCAAACTTGATTAGACTAAGTATGAGGTTAGGAAGGTTTTAGAGGGGGTTTAAGGAGGGTAGAATAGGTAAACACGTCACAACTCAAAAACAGGGAAGAAAATCCCGTAATTAGTTGAGGCGTTGAGGCCTCACCTTGATTAGGACTTAAAACACGTCCAACTCAAAACAGGGTGAAAATCCCAGCGGCTCTTCAGGGGTTGAGGCGGGCGCCTCATCCATTCCATGCGGCCGCCTCGGCTCCTGAACCTCCAAAACTTGGTCTAAACTTGATCTAAATGATCCCAAACTTATGGGCAACCATCCCAAGGTCTAACCCAACTCAAAACAAGTCTAAAACACACCCAAACAACTCCCGAAACAACTCGGAGCGAAACCGAAGTGGGTGCAACAACGCGCACGGGATGACGAACGAACTCGAAATCAAACGAGCAATGAGAGGAGACTTTTAAGGCAAGTCTAAGGGCTAATGAAGAAGCCTAAATACTTCTAGGAAGTTGAATAACAACTTAGGGAAATAAGAATCCCAAAGGAGAGGCGATTGGCGACTCGATTCTCGAACACGATAGAGACGAACGCTATCTCCAAAACTTCCAAATCTTCGATAGACTTAAGGAACACCTCCAACTTGAAGTCTAATGCATCTAAATATGTTAACAAACCATCTTAAAGAGGTCTAGGACCTAAACCGAGGTCACGAACCCAAAACGCAAGCAATCCTTCAATCGCGTCGCATTCCGACTATCGTCGGGTCACGACTCGTGACTTTAGCAAGTCAACAACTACATGGAGTCTCTTAACAATGTTTTGGTCTTAATATGGTCTCTCAAACACATCTAGACCCTCTCACTAACCAAGCATACAGTCAACAAAGGAAGAAGTGCAAGTATGGCACGCAAACCGAGCTAACGAAGGAGCGGGGCGTCACACAACATACATAGCAAGATATCATCTTTAATATCAAGTCACTCAAGTATTCATTTAATAAACACTTAAATCACATATCCATGGTAGCACGTTGTTTCACATAAGTGCTATAAAGTAAATCACATATAAGGAGGATATGTTATGGAACCGGTGCCGCTACGTAGCTCCTGCAATACACAGCGTTAACATTCGTGCCAATGATACCCGTGATGAGTGTATCAAAGTACCGAGCTCTCTACTCGGGTACCGAGCTCTCTACTTGGTTACCAAGCTCTCTACTTGGTAATTAGACTTGCCAATGTGCTCTCTTGGTTACAAAGAAAGGGCTACTTCCCCACTGTGGCCAACAGTGGAGGCGTGTGTGATAAAAACCCGGTATAACAACCCATCACTATCACGAGTCCCATAACTCGTGACGGCGATGCATTGTCACACCAACGACTCAATCAAATATGCCAGCTGGACTCATGCAATGCCAAGTAGATGTTTACTCGTCATGTAATTCAATAAGGAATAAGTTCGACAAGAGCGAACTTATTCAACAAGTAGTTGTTTACTCATTTAAGGAATCAAACAAGAATTCGACAAGAGCGAATTCAACATGGCAAATAAATACATTATTCTACAACATGCTCTCAATCATGCATTTATTTCACACGATCTCATAAACCGCATAAGAACTCAATCGAGTCTTAAAAGCACACAAACATCAAGGCATAAGCATCAATCCATCTCAAAGTATCGTAAGCTAATTCATTAGTCTAACGAACTACATAAATCGCCGTAGGAATTGATTGTGGAGTCGTTATTGTTCATAACTCCTAATTTCAACTCCGATGAGTTTTACTACATTTCAACCAAGAAGAGCATTGATGCTATATGTATCACATTGCCCTTTTCTAAGTTCTCTGTTCATTTAGAACTTGATAACTAAGCCGTTCATTTTCTTAAACTAGCCTTAAACACAATCTTGAGTTTCAAACCCTAGTTTCGGTGATTTTGATAAACCTTGAATTGAACTAAATTCTTTCACAAGAGTTATTCCCAAGCTTAATACAAACAACATTCATGCTTTAATAAATGTCAAAATCATAACTTCATAGAGATTTCTAAAATCATACACATATTTTATATGTTGAATTGGAAGTTTTGTCTTCACAAAAGGTGTTCATAATCAATCCTAGAACAACTATAATGAAGGGGTCATGCTATTTTATTGAACATGAAAATTCTGGGAATTGTCACTCACCTTAGTCCTATGATTAATGGATGAAAGGTTGATTAAAGAGAGGATTGTAGTAGAGAAGATCGAGAGCTTCGATTTGGTCTCTCGGTTCGACGATCGGACCACCGGATATCCGGGAAATGGTCCTTCAACCTAGGGTTTCTTCCATGGACGAATTTGGAGTTCAAGTCACTGATTCTCTGGTTTGTTCTTGATCAACAATGGTGTAGAGGCTGAATTTTGAGTTTATATACTTCCCAAGATGGCCCTAATCCAAGTGAAGGTTGATATATGGCTTCTCATTGGCCAAGAAATGTGAGCCATAGATAAGCAATGATCCAAGGGTCTTCAAGGGTCTTAGAAGAGTCAACAAAGGTGGCTGAGACTCACTTAGGTCGGCCAAGGGCAAGGGTTCAAGAGTCATTAGCCAAAATCCACTCAAAACTCACAAAACCAGATTTCGAAAACAGACATCAATCTTGTAAAATCGACCAAAATAGCTCACACCTCCAAATGAGGTGATTATTGATTTTATGAAACTCGACTCTTTAAAATATAGTTTAGCATTTTAAATTACTCAATTTGGACTTATATTCATCAAAATATGGCTACTACAAGTTCAAGTACAGAAGCTGATTTCCTGAAAACCGAATTCTGGCACAGCCGTAATTCAAGACCTAAATGAGGCACTTATACAACTTGTAAAAATACCATATTTTACAGGGAGTATCCTAACATATGTAGGTAAAACATACTAAATTTTTAGAAAATTCTCTTTAGTAGATTGGTACCAGAATTTTCCCGAAGTTTACCCAAAACTAGACTGAATCTGTGAAGTAATATGTTGGTCATCTTATTTCCAAATGCAAGAAGTCTATGAACAATGATTATACAAGCATGGGAAATACTAGTACACTTGGTTTAGAACTCAAATGAACTTCTTGCAAGTTGAAAACACAAACAATACAAGCAACGAAGGCAATCCCGAGAAACCCTAAGGCTTAAGCGAAGCAACAATGCTTCTAAACTCTCAACCAACTCAATGCAAACATGGTATGAACGAAATGAAGTCTCTAGCATGTCAAGACCTATTATAAACATGTTATAATGATGACAAACACGAAATGGGTTTGGGTTCTCACATGGGTGGTAGGTCAGGGTAACGTCTCATTCTGGCTTGACAATTGGTGTGGAGAAATTCTGGTTGGGCCTCATCCTGTTGATGCAAATCCTACTTTAAAAGATGCTCTCCCAGACCTTGATAATTTTCTGTTGTTGATCCCCCATCATCTTCACGAGGAAGTCACTAGAATTACTTGTGACATTAATGTTCCAGATAAGTTGGTTTTTGCTCACACGCCTTGTGGTCAGATGAGGGCTGTTGATTTTAGGAATTTGGTGCGTCCTCGGTTTCCAAATGTCCAATGGGCTGCATGGATTTGGAAGCCTTGGATTCCTCTTAAAATCAGTGGTTTCATGTGGAAGGTTATTCATGGGGCTGTCCCGGTAGATGTTCAGCTTCAAAAGAAGAGTGTTCCGTTTGTTTCTAAGTGTAGATGCTGCCAAGCTTCAAACTCTGAATCTATCCATCATATTTTCTTATTCTCTGAAGTTGCGTCTCAGGTTTGGAAGTTCTTTGCGCATCCATTTAGTATGATCAGCTCCTATACTTCTGTCCATCATTTGCTGAAAGTTTGGTGTTCCTCGGCTTCGATGCGCAGTCAACTTGGTGCTTGTTACTTGGGTATTGTTCTGTATTCATGTTGGGAGATTTGGAAAGATAGATGCAAAGCAGTTTTTGAAAACATCCCCATGCAATCTGGCCGTATTATTCATCGTGTTATAGCAGGTCTTAAGGATATTTTCTTTATTTTCAATCCTAAAACTGATTCTCACCAGATGGGTCGACTGGGTATGGAGCGTTTGGGTCTTTGTTTGGTTAACTTACCTCGTCGTGTTGGCAAATGGGTTCGGTGGTACCCTCCTATAAGTGGTAGTTACAAACTCAACACAGATGGGTCTTCTATGAATGGTACGTGTACGGGTGGTGGAGTAGTTCGTGATTCGGATGGTCAAATTCTCACTGCTTTCTTAGCTTTTTATGGTCCAGGTACCAACACGAGAGCAGAAATTATGGCTTTGCGGGATGGCCTTCGATTGTGTCGAAATCTCAGCATCAATCAGTTGGTGGTAGAATCGGACTCCTTAGTTTCGGTTTCAGCTATTTCTAGACATCATAACCGCCAATGGCGCTACGAATATGAGTTGAGAGATTGCATTCTTTTGTTGGGGGATTATTCGCTACATCATATTTATCGGGAGCAAAATTTTGTCGCAGATAGATTAGCTGCTTCAACCCACATCCATAAAGGTTTTCAAAGTTATAATTCGTTTCGGGAGCTTCCTCAATCGGTGCAACTTGCGTTTATTTCTGATAAGTCGGGTTTGCATAATTTTCGTAGATAGACTTTGGTTAGAGATGTTTATTGATTTCTTGTCTTGGTGTATTTCCTTTTCGAGGTAAGGCCCCTCTGTCCCCCCGTTCAAAGGGTAAGGCTGGTTGTCCCCCTCAAGTTTGTAATTTTCTTCTTTTAATAAAATCTCGCAGGTGCCGCCCTGCTTTCCTAAAAAAAAAAAAAAAAAAAAAAAACCTAGGGTACAGCAGGTGAGAGAGGTGGCATTTCTGTTGGTTCCGTATCTTCTGGTCAAGTTCATCATGTTGGTAAAACCCCAAGTTTAATACACCTGAATGCAATGGACCTTTATTTTTAATTAGATGTGTGCATCCAGACTACAAATGTACAAGATAATGGTAGTGACAAGTCTCATGATGTTAAATGGATGAGCTTTGCTTCTGTTTCTACATGACTCTACTGTGTCAATCTTTGTGCAATAATCCGTCCAACCTAGAGATCATGTCGTTTTTATCTCATTTGAGTTTAGTAAGTGTCAAAACAAATCTAAATCAGGCTACTATCTCCCTTAAAGCATATTTTCATTCCTAAACAAGGCCATGCCCCCTCTTCAATCCTTTAATGAAGGTTAAATGAACTGATTCAGTTTGCACTCAGGCAAACACGTTGACATGTTGAGGTACTTGAATATGATATGTAAAAGTAAATGATATTTGTCCACTCTTTCATTTATTGTACTTAGTACGACAGCTGAGTTTTGAGCTTCTCAAAAAAAATTTAATAAAAATAAAGAATTGGACTTGAAGAAACAAGCCTTCGTCTTATCTCTTATGGTGTTATTTTCAGCATTCAAGAAAATCGTCTGATTCCGAGTCTTCAAGTTCATCCACAGAATCTTCAAGTAGTGACGATGAGGAGAGAGAATCAAAAAGGTCAAAATCAAGGTCAAAGAGAAAGAAGAAAGAAAGAAAGCACAAGTCGAGATCCAAGCACTCGAGCAAAGAATGAAGAGGCCGATGGGCCTTTACCACTTTCCGCGATTCTTCGGGAGCACGAAAAGCTGATGCTTTGCCATGAAAGCTGTTGGCATCGTAGATCAGAGATGTATTCTTTCTCATTTCACAGCAACTCTTGCAAGTTTTTTTTTTTTTTACAGTTATGCATTTCTAGATTGATAAAACTCTGCAACAATATTTCTAGTTCCTGACATTCTTGAAAAACTCTAGTTTTGGAAAATGCTTGGCCCAAAGCTGTAAGGCGGATGCATACCCTTCACTTTGCATCAAACATAGGTGTATGAAATTTCGTGGATTGTAGAGATAATAATAATAATTTATCTACTTTTTATGAGATGAGTTAGCTTCACTCTGTGTGTGTGTGTGTGTGTGTGTGTGAAGCTAGTTATCATCATCCCTGAGAAAATATTGATTTGGATTCTATTAGCCGTCTTAATTCCTATGGGTATATGTGTAATTATATGAGTAAATTACCTATATTATTTTAGGTAAGTTTTTTGTAATCTTGGAGGAGGGGTTAGGTCTTTTGTATATAAGATCACTTATTCGAATGTTACAATATAACAGAGGGCTACAGCGGCTGCTGCCCATTCTCTTCTTCCTTCGTGTGTCTTCTCTTAGTTTGTTAATTCTTACATGGTATCAGAGCCCCATGGCAGACTTAACCGTGTCTACCGATACCACTACCGCACTAACCGAAGCCTCCAAATCCCAATCAAATACATCTTACTCCCTACCCGTATTCTACAATCCGAATGCCATCATGGGACAAACTTACCTCACCAAAGATAATTACGTAAACTGGAGCAGCCTCTTCAAAACTATGTTGAGAACCCATAGACTATTGTTTGTTATTTAGTCATCTCCTCCTCTAGAGAATCTTCCCGATGGCACCAAAAACCCTCTACATGAGCTGTGGTATTCAGCAACCGATCTGGTTTGCGGTTGGATTAAGGGAACGGTCACTCCCGCTATTCTACCGTACCTTAATTCAAGCAATACGGCGCCAAAGGCATGGGAAGTTCTAGCGAAACGATTTGGTGTAACATCAGCCCTTCAAATTGAAAACCTTAAAGACAAGCTTCACGAACTGGAAAAGGAAGCAAAAGTGTCTGTTGCAGATTATTTATTGCAAGCAACAACTATATCTGATGCTCTTGCTGCTGCTGGAGAACCTGTGGAGGAGAAAGAATTAATTCAGTGAATACTTGGAGGACTAGGGCAGGAATACAAAGAGTTCCTCACGTCTACAGCATCTTCTACTCTTCATCAATCCGTGACTGTTGATGATATCACAGAACTCTTGGTCAAAGAAGAAACGCTGCAGTAGAAATTTTCGGTACCGCAGCATCAATCAGTAGCCTTTGTAGCCGAAAAACCAAGCTCAACAGAAAGTACTTCAGCCGCTGCTCAAGCCAATTTTGCGGCAAACCGAAACAGTGGAGGCAATAATCGGGGCGGAGGGCGACACCGTGGAGGTGGTCGCGGTAATAACTATGGTCGTGGTAATGGAAATAATTGGCGTGGTAGGGGGACGTGGTCAAGGCAGAGCAAGGGGTTCACATAATGGCAATTTTGGAAGAGGTATACTGCGAACACCTTATAGTCCAAATTCCTTCCAGAATTCTTTACATTCTGATGTCACCTGCCAGTTGTGTTTCAAAAGTGGGCATAGTGCCCAAACGTGTCACCAACATTTCAACGCAGCATATGTAGCACTGACAGAACCATACATTCTTGATTCCGGAGCAACAAATCATATGACATCGAACCCATCAACCTTCTACGATTATTCTCCATATTCAGGTAACGATACAGTTGTTTTTGGAAATGGGTCTAAGCTTAAAATATCACATATTGGTACATCTCGTGTTCTCTCTCATAATCGTTCTTTTCGTCTTAATAATGTTCTGTATGTTCCTCATTTACATAAACCTCTTTTATCCATCCGTCAATTTTCTAAAGATTATAATTGTTTCTTCGAACTTGACTCGTATGGTTTTCGTGTTAAGGACAATCAGACACATGAGATTCTTCTTTCTGGCAGTAATGATGGCGGCTTGTACAAGCTCTCTTTCAATCCCGAGCTTAAAGACAGCCCCATTGCTATTCTTGGTGAACGTTCAAATCAAGCGGTTTGGCATTCACGTCTAGGTCATCCTTCAAATAAAGTGTTGCAAGTTCTGTGTCAACAAAATAGTATTCCTCTTAGTGGTCAAATAAGTGATATACACAAATGTCATGTATGCCCGTTGGGCAAATCTAGTAAACTCCCTTTTTCTACTCATACGTTTAATGCATTGAATCCTCTTGATATGCTTCATTTAGACATATGGGATCCTTCTCCTATTAAATCTATTCATGGTTATCGTTTTTATTTGTCCATTGTTGATGATTATTCTCGATTTGTGTGGTTGTTTCCTCTGTTTCATAAATCAGATGTTACAAGTGTGTTTGCTAAATTTAAAACACAAATTGAAAATCAATTATCTCGTTGTATATCTGCGGTGCATACTGTTAAAACTGTTCAAACTGATGGAGGGGGTGAATTTACTGGTCATCGATTTACTTCATTTCTGTCCGCTTGTGATATCAAACATCAACTCACGTGTCCATACACATCTCAACAAAATGGTGTTGTTGAGCGTAAGCACCATCACATCGTCGAAACAGGTTTGTGTCTCATGTCGAAATCCAATGTGCCTTACCATTTCTGGCTAGAGGCCTTTAACACTGCTGTTTGTCTTATAAATCATCTTCCGATGCGTCAACATCAATTCGTATCTCCATATCAAAAATTGTTGTTAAGAAAACCTGATTATCGTTTTCTTAAAGTGTTTGGGTGCTCATGTTTTCCTCACATTCGTCATTATAATTCCCATAAGCTTATGCCCAGATCCATACATTGTATTTTTCTTGGATATGATGCTTGTCGTAAAGGTTACAGGTGCATGGATTTAATCAGTGGTCACGTATATATATCCCGACATATGATGTTCGATGAACATCATTTTCCCTTACAGCAGTCCAGTACAGTTACAGAGCCAACTTTGCACAATTTATTGACCTCTCATCCATCACCTTCGACAGCTCATGATCAACTTCCAGCTTCTCCTCCTACTGTGGTCTCCAACGCACAGCCCAGGCATATACCAGCCTAAGCTGCTCCCTCCAGTAATGCACGGGTTTCTTCCGGCTTTCTCAACACACCTGGTAGTGTGCATGTTCCACAAGATGCTGCTTCAAGCATGCCGTCACCACATACTCCATCTAGTGGGAATATTCAGCAAGCAGCCTCCCCACACAATGCGCGCACACCTTCTGGGCGACCTCAGTTTCAATCAACTCCAGTCCCACTACATTTATCTCCTGATGTTGCTGACTCCGGTGCGTCTTCGTCCACCCCGAACACTTCTCCTCCTATTCGCTATCGCAATGTTGCAGAACTGATGCAGAATACTTCTCCATACTCTCTTCCCCATGCCTTCACTGCCATCAGAGATTCTCTCACAGATGAACCCCGTACCTTTAAACAAGCATCTCAAATACCACATTGGCATCAGGCCATGACAGAAGAAATTTCTACCCTCCATAAAAATCACACATGGCATCTTGTTCCATTTGATCCTCGAATTAATGTAGTTGGTTGTCGATGGATTTTTAAAGTCAAGCGCAATGCTGATGGTTCTATTGAGCGCTACAAGGCTTGGTTGGTAGCTCAAGGTTTTAGCCAACAGGCCGGCCTCGACTTTGATGAAACTTTTAGTCCTGTGGTTAAGCCATCGACTATTCGCACTGTTCTTGCCATTGCTCACTCTCGCCACTGGGATATTAAGCAATTGGATGTCCGAAATGCCTTCTTGAATGGGTACCTTCAAGAGGACGTGTATATGAAGCAACCCCCGGGATTCGTTAACACCTCCGCACCCACGCATGTGTGCAAACTAGACAAAAGCATTGTTTGGCCTCAAGCAGTCTCCGCGTGCTTGGTATCATCGACTTCAAGAGTTTCTGCTTAGCAATGGTTTCTTTTGCCGCCCGATTCCTTGTTATTTATTCAAGACAATCGGATCGTCCACAACCATCATTCTTGTCTAACGTGGCACGACATCATCGTCACTGGATCTTCTCCTTCGACATTCGTACGTATTATTGATGCGATTTGCACCACGTTTGATAGTCGTTAGCTGGGACTTAAGTTTCTTCTTGGGCATTGAAGCCAAACGAAAGGGGGACACTCTTCATCTTTCTCAAACTCGATACACAATTGATCTGCTCGAACGTCTTCATATGGTTGACTGTAAACCGGCATCCGCACCTACTGCTTCTAACTCTCGATTGAGTCTCTTAGATGGTGATCTAGTCTCCGATGCCACCTTCTATCGCAGTATAGTTGGGGGGACTACAGTATCTCACTCTCACTCGTCCTGACATTGCCTTTGCCGTTAATCAGGTGTTCCAGTTCATGCATCAACCCCGGACAAGTCATCTTTAGGCCGCCAAGCGGATTCTTCGCTTTGTTAAACGTACTCTTGGTCGTGGTCTTACCTTCTATCCATCTCTTCACCCTCACATCACAGCTTAGTCTGACTAAGATTGGGCTGGTGACCCAAACGATCGCCGTTCTATAACAGGTTCGTGTATTTATGTGGGTCCAAATCTTGTGTCTTGGACAGCAAAGAAACAACCTGCTGTGTCCCGGTCCAGCAGCGAGGCCGAATACCGTGCTCTTGCCACTACTGCCGCCGAACTCCGATGGTTTGCTTATCTGTTTCGTGAGTTGGACATCCCTCTTGCTCATCCGTCATTGTTCTGTGATAATATTTTAGCTCTACATATGGCTCGAATCCTTTTCACGCCTGATGCACATCGAAAATGATTATCATTTTCTTCTGAACTTGTGTCATGTGGGTTCTTACGGCTTCACTATGTTCCTTCTGGCATCGCCTTGTCGACTTATTCACGAAGGGTCTTCCGAGTTCTCGGTTCACAGCTTTGTCATTCAAGCTGCAACTCCCCTACGGTCATTTAGCTTGAGGGGGGGTATTAGCCGTCTTAATTCCTATGGGTATATGTGTAATTATATGTGTAAATTACCTATATTATTTTAGGTAAGTTTTTTGTAATCTTGGAGGAGGGGTTAGGTCTTTTTTATATAAGATCACTTATTCTAATATTACGATATAACAGAGGGCTACAGTGGCTGCTGCCCATTCTCTTATTCCTTCATGTGTCTTCTCTTAGTTTGTTAATTGTTAGAGATTCGCCTTTGGGTTTCAAGTTAACTAGTAGAAAGAAGTCCTTTGTTGCAAGTATACTACGTATTAGAAAAGGATATATATATATATATATATATATATATATATATATATAATATATATATATATATATATATATATATATATATATATATAAAGCTGAAGGAAAAACAACCATCTGCCAGAGTAATAGCAAGTGTTCCAAAAAAAAAAACAACCATCTTTTTCCAATAACACAGATAGGAGACCACCCACCTTCTCTTAGAGATGTTAATAGGGTTGAAAATTGGTTATATTTATTAATAACCTTTTCAAACATACTAAACTCAAAACTAACCTAACTCTTAAAAAATGTTCTTTTATATCCTCTTTTGTGACAAATTGTCCATAATACCCTTTTGGCTCTCAAAACTAATATAGTGTGCTCAAGGTCGATCAACGTTCGATTAATGGTCAATCAATCAAGGGTCGAGTTAATCGACCTTGATCGACTTTAAAATTTAAAGGGTATACTTGTCTGTTCCAAATGTTTTGAGATTCTACAAAGTCAAAGAGCATGAAAGTATATTATATGGGCCATAAGGCTGTACTTGATAATTTTCTCTTGAAAATTGCAGGGTTCGCGGGTCGAACCGTTTAAAGCTAGGGTCAGGTTTGACTTTTTAGGGACCTAGTTTAAATCGCAACTTATTAGGCCGATAGATTTGGCCCGGTTAACATTTCAACTAGGATTTTTTGAGTCGCCAATACAACCCCTTATATGAAAAGAGTAAGTTTTTCTGCTATTTACATAAATTCTAGCAAAACCTAACCATACAACCCCTTATATGAATCGAACCGAAGATTGGAATCGAACGGAACGACTCGATTTGGTTCGGTTTTATGGTTTCAAATAAAAAATATAATCAACTTATAAACATAAAAAAAAATCCACTTGCAATTAAACACATAGTCCCTTTTCCAACAAGCCCAAAGAGGGTAGCGGTAGCAACAACATACAAACAAACAAACAAACAAAATGGATATTAACTGTTTAGTGTTTACCTTCCATGCAAATTGTAGTTCAAGTTACAAATAAGCACAAACAATAAAAGATTGGAATACAACAAAGAAACAAACAAACTTGGTGCAAGTGTGATGTGTGAATGTGAATTAGGGTTTGGTTACTTTGGTCTTTGGTACTGCTTTGGAAAATGTAACATACTAGAAATTAGAATTACTAAAGAATTATAATATATATAACTATATGTGTATAATATAAATAATATAAAACAAACCGAACTGATCGGTTGATATTTTTTTAAAACCTAAAACCGAACCAAACTCGTCGATTCGATTCGATTTCATGATTCGGTGTTTTAGGCTTACACCCTTACTATAAATCATGTTAGATACCTCCTTCCCCATTCAACGTTTCCTGCTTTGTCGCTCTAGTTCTCATCATTTGGGACAAACGAAAAAGGAAAAAAAGATAATAATTTTAGGATGGAGAGAGTATAATACTTTCTCACTTCCTAAACCATTGTCCTGTTTGATTCAGACAGTTTTTCAAATGAAAATTTGAGGTATATTTTTTCTAAAATATACATCATTTTTTAAAAAAATAAGAAAATATACCTCAAAATTTCATTGGAAAAACTATTTGTTTTACTCAAATAAAAAAAAATTCAAGCATGACAATAGTTTGGGACCGCTGGAGAGAGAATGATGCAGCTAGCTACATTTTAAGGAAGACCACATTATGTACCAAAATACGTATAAATTAGGAGTGTAAGTAGTTCAATTAGATTCAGTTTAGGTCAAAACCACAAACTGAACCACTCCCATTGATTCCAAAATTTCTAAAACTGAACCGAACCGAACCGAACAGAACCACTCGATTCAGTTTTATGGTTTCAAATAAAAAAATGTAATCAACTTATAAAACATAAAAAAAAACATAGCCACACTTTCAATTAAATACATATTCCCTTTTCCAACAAGCCCTAAGAGGCTAGCAGTAGCAACAACTTACAAACAAACAAAAGGGATGTTAATTGTTTAGTGTTTACCTTTCATGCAAATTGGAGTTCAAGTTACAAATAAACACAAACAATAGAAGCTTTGAATACAACAAAGAAACAAACAAACATGGTATGTACGTGATCAAGTGGATGTGTGAATGTGAATTATAGTTTGATTACTTTGGTCTTAGACACTGCTTTGGAAAATCTAACACACTAAAGAATTATAATATATAACTATATATGTGTATATATATATATATATATATATATATATATATATATATATATATATATATATATATATATATATGTATGTATATATATATATATATATATATATGTATGTATATATATATATATATGTATGTATATATATATGTATGTACGTATATATGTATATATGTATGTATATATATATACCTCAAAAACCACAAAACGAACCGAAATTGATCGATTGATATTTTTTTAAAACCTAAACCGAACCGTCATAACTCAAAACCGAACCAAACTGGATGATTCGATTCTATTTCACGATTCAATGTTTCAGTCTTACACCCATACTATAAAACATGTTAGATACCTTCTTCCTCGTTCAACGTTTCCCGCTTTTTCCTCTAGTTCTTATCTTTTGTACACTAAATTCGTCCAATGCCCGAGTCAACTGTTTCCTTCACTCTTCCACCCTAGTCCTCCACCACCACCACTTACCCTCTCTGTCTAACTTGTGTGCTCATCTCTGTCTTTCAATGATATTTAGACTATAATGTTGGTAAAGACTGTGCATTTAGCTTGCTAATTGTCACTTATCGCTAAATTCTCCCTCTTTCTTAGTCAACAACGGAATTAATTTGTTTCGCTTACCTAGCTGTTGCACAACCCACTATGATGAGATCACAAGCTCTCGTCGATAGCTTACTCGGTGAATGATACATAGACCTAATGCCCTTGATTAGACAAGAACCTTGGTAATGTGATTGATGCCACAATTGAGATGAATTTTTAAATGATAAGTCTAGGGTCTAATGCAACACCGGCACATGAATGAATGCACCAAATAGAATTTACTCAAGAAAAACACACGCACTTTGGTTCAATATCAAATTCACCAAAAACTTAGAACTCCGTTTACAATGTTTACAATGTCTTTAAAGAGGTAACAAGCATCCTATTAGGAAATGCGAATGTATTAATATGAATTTGACTAGAAATAGGAGAAGAGAAAGACCAAATCAACATGAGCATCCCTAATAAAGAAAGATATGAATGAGTGTGGTGCGTCTCATGATCTTACTTTAGACCTAATCGAATGACCTAAAAGGATTCATGTAGCTAACCGCCATACCAAGTGGTTAGGAAAAAGACTGAGTTGAGTTGCAGGAGTTATACTTTTAAGGTTAGGCTTCTTATCTAGTATCAAACTTGCTTTGTTATTCCTCTCATCTTGTTACAGTTCTTAAATTGATGTCGATAATATTATGGTTGTTAGATATTTAATTAATGAGTTATTTTAAATTTCTAATTGGTTTATTTTAATTAATTATTTGTTTTGTCTCTCTTGGTATTTACTTTAATTAGTTATTAATGTTACATCTTTTATAGAAAGGTTGTTTTGGAGATTATACTTTAATTGGTGTTTTAGGGCTTTATATGAATTATTATTCTAGTAGGATTATGTGTTCTTGAACCAGAAGATATTGGTGCCATTTGTTTGTGTCTATGAGACATGGATTGACCTGATTTATTTAGGTAAGGAATCCTACACATTTGGTAACTCTATATGAGTTAAGATTTATGTCATTGTTTATTGCTCTAACCTACTAATCTTTTTATGGTAAGTGGTTTTCTTATTCTACAAGGTTTCTAGGTCAAAGATGCATGTATAAATAAGAGGACACAAGATTGAAAAGAAGAAGAGAGCATAGCTGAGCATACATAAAACAGATTGATAGAAGAGAGTAGAGATCATAGAAATCAGTGGCTGTCCTGTTTTGAATGTATTGTTGAATGAAGCTACATCGGAGTCTTCATTCATTCAGTCCTAGCACTGTTTTTCAGTTTACACCTCCTACTGTTATGTTAAAAGCTATTGAACATACATCAGTCTAGGTAGTCAGAGGTGTCAGGATCATGCAAAACCATATCTACTTATAAAGAGTTTTTACATAAATTCTACTTTGTTAGTCATTCTTTGTAATACGCTTAAACCGTTTTACTAGTGGAATATTTTAGCCATGAGGCTCGATCAATATGTTTGTTTTACATATTGATTAAAGGTATGTCTTGTGTTCAGTTATGTTCTTTCCTGTTTTGTTTATTTAAATTCCACAACATTGATATCTCAATGAAGTCTTCAATGAACACTTCATTGTAAGCTTCATTGACCAAATCATATATCAAAATAGTTTTTACTATCTTTATAGTTATTTCATTATTCTGTTTTTTATCTTTGCTTTAATCCTCTTTCTTTCAATTGGTATCAGAGCCAACTCTTGACATACAAAGAGAAGGTCCTTATTTTTCTGATTTTAGCTATGATGAATGTACAGAATAATGGCTATCACAAGATTCCCATTCTTGATGGTACCAACTATTCTAGTTGGAAAGTTCAGATGTGTATATACATTAAATCAATTGATGAACGTGCATGGCGTGCCATCCTCACTAGTTGGTCTACACCTTTGAACACAGGCGATGAAGGTAACAATCAACCTAAGTCTGAGATAGAGTGGTCTAATTAAGAGTTGTTACTTGCTAACTATAACTCTAAAGCCATGTATGCTATTAAGAGTTGTTATTTCTAATTACAGTAGTGCTAAGGATGCTTGGGATGCACCTCAAAAACATAGTGAATGATTTGATAGAGTTAGGAGAACTAAACTTATGATGAACATGACTAAGTTTGAAAATTTAAAGATGGAAGACTCTGAAAATATATCTTCCTACAGTACCAAGGTTCTTGAGATCTCTAATGAATCAGTATCTTTAGGAGATCCTATCTCTAATGAAAGATTGGTGAGTAAGCTTATGAGATCTCTGCCTAAAAAGTTTAATGTTAAGATTTCTTCTATAGAAGAGGCTCATGACACATCCTCAATGTGTGTTGATGAGTTGATTGGTATTTTACAAACTTTTGAATTAAATCTCACTCAACAGTCTAAAGGAAAAGAAAAAAATTGCTTTGAAAGTTAGGACTGAAAAGGAAGAAGAGTTTCTTGAGATTTGCAATGAAATGAGTGAATCTAATATGGGTGATGAATATTTAGCTATGTTTTCATAAATGTTTGGTAAGTTCTTTAAAGGGAAAAATTCTTCCAGTTTTAAAAATACTATTGATTCTATGTCAAGAACTAATCCTAGCAGGTTTCAAGAGAGCTCAAGTGTAGGAAGTCAAGGAGAACAAAAGAACATTGATTTTGTTCAATGTCACGCTTGAAGAAAGGTAAGAATTTTTATGCTACATTAAGTGATAGTGATGAGGAAGAATCTGATAACTTATATAGTTTACGTGCCCATGAAAAACTTGTTCATGTGAATCCTCTATTCACTTTCCCCGAAGAAAGACCTCTTCCTATGAACCCGTTGAGACTGCCCAAGAATGAAGTTTCAAATGAAAGATCATCTATGACTACATTAAAGAAAACATGCCCTGTTTCTGTTAAGATTGATTTTTCTCCGAACTCCAAAACTATTCCACAGATGAGTGATGACTCTGATGATGAAAATAATACTCTTTTAAATGACTATAATGTTTTATTTGAAAATTGGAGTAAACAAAATTTTTTGATTAAATATCTTACAAAAGAAAAGGAAGCCTTAAGTGATGAAAATAAAAGGTTAAATACTTTGAATGATGATCAAAAAGAGGCTTTAGCTCGTATTGAATCTCTATTAACTAGACTAGATGTAGACTTTGAAAAGATGAAAAATGAATTAGATAAGTTTAATGGAAACTTGCATAAAATGAATAAAGGTAAAGCAACTCTTGAAGAAATTTTAGAAGTAGTAATGAAAATAAAGTGTGTCTTGGTTATAAAATTCTTAAGGTTCCCATTTTTGTTAAAAATGATAATAATGCTCCTATTTTTGTTAACGAAATTGGTAAGTGCCCTTCTATCTCCTCTAAAGATTCAAAATCTTCAAATTGTTGTGATAAAAGAAAGTCCAAAAGAAAGACTTCCAAGAAACGTAGTATGATCTGTTAAATATTGCTTACCATGCTATTAATTATGTGCATCTAAGACCAATTAGTAATATGACTCCTTATGAAATTCTAAAAGGAAAGAAACCTACTTTAAAATATTTTCATGTGTTTGGAAGTATTTGTTACTTGCTAAATGATAGAGAACATCTTGCAAAATTTGATTCTAAGTGATAAATGCGTGTTTATGGGATATGCTACAAATAGTCGTGCCTATAGAGTATTCAATCTTAGGACAAGAACTATAATGGAATCCATGAACATTATATTTCATGATCTATCTGATTTTGGTAGAAAAAGTGTTGAAGATCAAGTTGATGATCTCCTAGAGAGGCTGCAAACTTCAGAATATGAAGTTATTCAAGGTGCATAAACTGTTTCAAAGAATGCTGGAATGAATGAAGACTGCAATTTACCTTCATCGGGGAATTCATTGAAGAATGCTGAATTTGATTCTGATTTTGATGAAAAGAAAAATATAACAAACAGATTCAGACACCTTCCAAGCAGAATTAAGAAGGATCACCCTTCCAGTTTAGTGATTGGTGAAGTAAGTGCAGGTGTGCAAACAAGAAGAAGAGAAAATGTTAGTTATAAAGATATGGTTAAGCTTGCTTGTTTGTCTTTTGAATGCTTGAAAGTGCATACTTGTTGCTATGTTTCTTAAATAGAACCTAAGAATGTGGTAGAAGCCTTACAAGTTGAACCTTGTATAAATTCCATGCAAGATGAACTAGAACAATTTGTTAAAAATGATGTTTGGTATTTAGTACCTAGATCAAAATCTATAACACCCTGAGCCTGAAAACCCGATCCGTTACGTGTAGCCCACACACTGGCCCAATGAGCATGCAGCACCTTGGGTCATCAGGCCCACCACAAGCAGACCCAAAAGTCCATGGATGATGTTGGTGCCCAGAGGTAATGTGTGGTCACCTTAAAAATCAAATACAATTCCCACACCTACCCGATGTGGGATGGGGTATTACAATCTCCCCCACTTAAATCCTTGACGTCTTCGTCAAAGCCGAATCTTACCCCGGGCGATGCAGAATTTAAGAGGTGGCTCGTATGTGGATCAAGAGGTGGCTCCCACCTTCTGCGGTGTAGCACTTTGGCCAGCACAACACTTTGTTCCCACATTTCCGATCAGGACTCGCTCTGATACCATTTGTAACTCCCCGAGCCCGAAAGCCCTGTCCGCTACGTGTAGCCCACACACTGGCCCATTGAACACACAGCACCTTGGGTCATCAAGCCCACCACAAGCCGATCCAAAAGTCCATGGATGATGCTGGTGCCTAGTAGTAGTGCATGGCTACCTTATAAATCTAACCAATTCCCACACCTACCCGATGTGGGATGGGCTATTACAATCTCCCCCACTTAAATCCTTGACGTCCTCGTCAAGGCCGAATTGTACCCCGGGCAATATAGGATTCAAGAGGTGGCTCGTACGGGGATTAAGAGGTGGCTCCCACCTTCTGCGGTGTAGCATTTTGGCCCGCACAACACTTTGTTCCCACATTTCAGGCCAGGACCCGCTTTGATACCATTTGTAACGTCCCAATCACGAAAGCCCAGTTTGCTACGTGTAGCCCACATACTGGCCCACTAAGCACGCAGCACCTTGGGTCATCAGACCCACCACAAGCCAAACCAAAAGACCATGGTTGATGTTGGTGCCCAGTAGTAACGCATGGCTACCTCATAAATCACACACAAGTCTCACATCTACCCGATGTGGATTGAGGTATTACAATCTCCCCCACTTAAATCTTTGACATCCTCGTCAAGGCCGACCTGTATCCCGGGTGATGCGGGATTCAAGAGGTGGCTCATACGGGGATTAAGAGGTGGCTCCCACCTTCCGTGGTGTAGCATTTTGGCCCGCACAACACTTTGTTCCCATATTTCCGGCTGGGACCCGTACTGATACCATTTGTAACTCCGAGAGTCCGAAAGCCCGGTATGCTACGTGTAGCCCACACACTGGCCCACTGAGCAAGTAGAACTTTAGGTCATCAGACCCACCACAAGCCGACCCAAAAGTCCATGGATGATGTTGGTGCCTAGTAGTAGTGCATGGCTACCTTATAAATCTAACACAATTCCCACACCTACCCGATGTGGGATGGGGTATTACAAAATCTACTAATGTTATAGGAACTAAGTGGATATTTAAAAATAGGTCTGATGATCAAGTAATGTAATAAGAAATAAAGCTTGTTTAATTGCTTAAGGTTACACTCAAATGAACGGAATTTACTTTGATGAAACTTTTGTTCCAGTTGCTAGAATTGAATCCATTAGATTGTTATTAGCTATGGCATACTACTTAGGTATATTTATCTCTCAAACTAAGTATGCTAAAAATTTGGTGAAGAAATTTAAGAGGAAAATGCTACTTATAAAAAGACTCCTATGTCTTCTAAAGTTAAGCTAAGTAGATATGATAATGGTAAAAATGTTGATAATTATGGGTTCCCGGGATGGGTGCTCCCGCGCCCCGCGCGCCCTTGGATAGGGGTGCGCGTCCGTGCGGATGCGGTGACATCCACTACTCCCGTTCCAGCCTCCCTTGTTTAGGGGAGATCGAAATCAAAAGTGCGGAAGAAGTGCTATCGGAATAGCGCGTTGGAATGCGCCTCGGTTGCCTTTAGTGGATTTTTGATCCAATATGGGAGCTATGGGTTTCCCGCATCAAGTTATCCCTTTTTTAGGGGATATCAGGATATGGGAAGGTATCACCCTTCTATTCCCATTTTCCCTTTTTTAGGGGAAAACGTGAAAGTGCAAGGAAGGAATGTTGCAGCGCCCCCACTATGAATTTTATGAAAATAGCCTTATGGCCTATTTCGGATCACTATGAGTGCTTTGGGTTTTCTACGTCAAGTTATCCCTTGTTTGGGGATACCAGGACATAGGAATACATCACCTTTCCATTCCCATTCTCCCTTTTTTTAGGGGAGAACGTGAAAGTCCAAAGAAAGATGTTGCGAGGCCCCACTGGATCCAAAATGTTTTTAGAGTCGCCATCTTTATTTTAAGGCAAAAATAAAGCAAAACCAGAAAAAGAAAACCAGAGATGTAGAAAGCGGGTTCGGAGGCTATGTTACGAGTTGGGAAGGCGCTAGGCACCCAACTCGCCCTTTCGGTCTCAAAACGGTTTTTGGCTAAAGTATGCTTTTTGTTATATTTATTAAACAGATAAATAAAGCATTAACTGCCTACAAATACATCGATTACATCTATATTATTTACGGTCTTGCAACAGACTCTTTTAGAAACAATTACAACTATACTTGGAAATATTTGGCCATAGTAACAGCTACATTTAGTATTATTTCCTAAACAAATCCGGGCAGCATAACTGCTTATATATTGATATTGAACCGGACCGGAAATAATACATTTACAAATAAAGACTTTATTGAATACATAAAGTAAATAATTACAAACTTATCTAAAAACCTTTTGCCATAATAACGGCTACATTTAGTACTATTTCCTAATTAAATCCGGGCATCACAACTTCTTATATGACTACATTGGGCCAGACTGGAAATAATACTTTTACATATAAATGAAAAACTTAACAATAAAACTTACAGACAGCGTAGGGGTGTGCTCGCTCTGTCCCTCGAGGAGAGAGAGTCTTTTTTTTTCTGGTTGAAGTTGTGTGTTGTGTGAATTTGGGCAGCGTGACTGCTCTGAAAGTTACTTTTCAGCCTCGGGATCGGGGCAGGGTAACTGTTTGTGTCTGGTTGTTTGTTTGACTGGAAGTAGGCCGAAATTGGGCAGAGTAACTGCTTATCTCTGGCTGTTTCGACCTTTTAAATCGGGCAGAGCAACTGCTCTTTCCACGATTTTTGGACCGGGGAAAAGGGATGGATACCTAGCTGGGGGGCTAAGGTACACTTTTACCGGTTGGATTTGTGTTTGGTAGAGGTTTGGCAGGGTTTCGAGGCTTTGGAGGTGATCTCTCACTATCTCGCACCGCTCTCTAATTCTCCAGTGTAACGAGAACGTAGAGAAGCTTTACGAAGGAATGTGTGATGAAATGAGGAGCCGGGCGCTGCTATTTATAGGACAAAATAGGGACATCGGCGGAATTAGAAATTTTCTCAAGCGTATCAACCGGTTGTACGCCGCGCTGGATCAGTTGTGTTTTACGGCAAATGAATGGATGAACAGTGCACTAAGGAGGCACTTTGGGCGCTACTCCATCCATATTTGGGCGCCATGCCCAAATCCTTAGGTAGCCACGCCTAATTCCTTTCTCGTGCATCAAATGGTTGTACCTTACGCTGGAAAAATTGTGTTTTGCGGCAAATTTGGCATGAACAGTGACTGGGAAAAGGAATTGGGCTCCAACCCCTATGGTTTTGGGCGCCATGCCCAATTCCTTTAGTGGTTGTGCCCAATTTTCAAATATGCTCTTTTTTGACACTTTAGTCCCTGCAGTTTGTCCTTTTGCGCATCTGCTTTGTCCTTTTGCATTTTTGACCCTGTAACTTGACATTTGTTAATGTTTTAACAGTCTTGATATTTTATGTCATGTCACATATCAGAGGTACGAAATTGGGGTGTCTACAGAGCCCCTCAACGATGGAGTCTACGGGTAACCCACAGCTTACTAGTAGACGAACATCGTTGATTAGAATAGACTCTCCAATTTCATTTTATTTCAAAACGAGGGAGAAATATGCAGCAGGTAGCGGTTATAATGCAGCAATTTATCAAACCTCCATATCCTAGACAATTTTAGTCAATTATAGCAGGTTATCGAAGTTTTTAAGCAGATATGCAAATTGAATGCTCTGATGGTCGGACCTACTAATGTAGGCTGCCTACGTATCCCTTAATAAAAGGAATCAGACCAAACGTAGTTCGGCCTAAGCCGAAACAAACAACCAAATTGAAGAAAAGATTTTCATGTTTTTCGGCAGTATTCTTCGGTCCAAACCGTTGTCAAATACGGTATGAAGATTTTTGTGTATTTCGAAAACCATATTTCAACCGGTCAATACCTATCGTGGAAATATGTTAAGAGATCAATCTCAAAATTGTAATGTTGGTCAATACCTTTCTTCCAAACACAATAAGAGGACCTTTCAGATTCCAAACACAATAAGAGGACCTTGATTTTCGGCGTTCGGCCAGATCAATACCTGTCATCGAATACGATAAAGAATTTTCTTCAAATTTTTCGACAACTGTATCCAACCGATAAAAATCCGTCGTTGGATATGACAAAGAGATTTTTCTTTTTCTTCTTCCTTCTTTTTTTTTTGTTTTTTTTTTGAATATTCCTCTTTTTTTCTTCTTTTTTTTTTTGAAATCAAAACTTTTTGAAAAAGATTTTTCTTTTATTTTCTGAAGGCAAAATAAGAAATCTTTCCTTCCTTACCTTTCTTACCTGTTTGCTTTTGACCGCTGCTGCTGATTCAGCTGATTTGGCTATTTCTGCCATTCTGGCTTTTCCATGTTGTTTTTTTTTTGGTGTTTTTGTTTTTTTTTCTTCACTTTTTTTTTATTGTGATGGTCGTACCTACTGAAATAGGCTGCCTACGTATCCCTATTCAGAGAATCAGACCAACGTAGTTCACCTCTGCTGGGGATTTTGGTCTTGTTTTTTTTTCTTTTATTTTTTCACTCATTTTCTCTCCTTTTCTCAATTTTCTTCCGCCAAAATTTTTGTTTTTCTGTGCAGATGGCTTCTTCCTCTAGATCTAGGAAAGGAAAAGCGCCAATGGATCCGAAATCTGGCGAGGAGAAGAAAGAACGTCCTCCTTTGATTCGAAACCATATCAGTTATTATTATTCGAAGCATGACTGGGGCAATCTAGTGAGAGATTGGTACAAGCACATGTCGAATCTTCCTGATCCCATTGTGAGTATGACTTTCTTCCACCCATTCGGTCAATTTTTCAGATCTGCTCAATTTCTGTGCTGTTTTGGACTTTATTTTCCTCCCTTTTCTTTTCTTTTCCAGGAGCGCTGGGTTTTGGACAAGGCCAGGGCCACTTGTGCCAGAGTTTCTGATATATTCCATTCGATGCCTCGCGGCTCGGACTTTGGTAGATGATACGGGCTTGAGTCTTCTGAGGGCTTTACTCCACCAGCGATTCTGAGTCATTTTCGCGTCTTTGCGGAATTTGGTGAGGATACCACCCACACTCCACACCTTAGGCTGGGGGAGTACCATGACTCCTGTGACTTGGCTTGGCTATTCTTGGTATTTCTACGATTATTGAAAATACGGACCAGATTATACTCTCACAGGCGTCCTCACGAGGTGGAGGATCTTTTTAAGTTGTGCCCGGAGTATAAGGCCGGGCGATAGGTGACCATTCCCGTGAAGAAGTGGCTTTTAAATCTTTGGGCGGGTTGATCGAAGATAAGCGTTCTTTGTGGCGTGTCGCCCCGGACATTCTTATTCTTTTTCTTAGGCGTCTCTTTTTTTGCTAGCATCCACTACCACGAGGGTTTCTTTCTGAGCGCCTCAGATCGGAGCATGTGATTGATTATGAGGCGGTGACTTTACTGCTTGGATAAAAATTGAGTCGGAATGACTCAAAGGTGATGTTGGTTTTGCCCTTGCACGAGGTACTCTTTTTCTTTCCTTTTGTCAGTATGTATATATTTATTTTTTTTATTTGCTTTTTCTTTTTTTTTCTGACTTTACCTCTTTTTTTTTTCGTGTGGGCTTACTGTTTTTTGACTTTAGACACTAGCGATGGCAACCCCACCGTATCTGGTCAAATTTGTAAATCGAATCGGAAAGGCAGGACTCCACAGGTCATTATGTTAAGTCATTGGGGCTGCAGAACAGAGTGGCAAGCTCGACTTTTGGTTCGGTGACTTTGTTCCCTTGGCGGCATCTGGTAGGGCTGATCGAGGTTACTTTGATATTTAATCGTTGCCAGATCTTGATGGTGTCTATCATGTGCGATTCTTTGTATATGGGTGAGCGGGTCAACCGTCAGCATGTCCCATTTTCAATAGCCCCGGTGGCACCTCCTCCACCTCCTCCGCATGTGATTGAGCCACATTTCATACCAAACCGGCTCCAGTATTTGTCCAAGTATGAGATGCCTGTCAGTGATTTTTCGGTGATAGCTTATGAAGACTTTTTGAGGACAATGCTTCATCCTCCTCCCCCTCCTTACTGATCGGGAGACAGGCATCTGTTGATGGTTCTTGGGCTGAGTCTTCTCACTCTGTTCTGGATGCACGGCTCGAGTTTTCCATGCCTAATGATGTCTTTTCATCCTTCCCATACCGGCAAGATGGCAGGCTCATAAGGGAAGTTTTTCCAGATGTGGAGATTCCTGAGGAGTACCGCGTCCCTGATCAGGCCCGCACGGTATATTCATCACTCCCCCTTTTTTTTTTGACTGGATGATGCTCATTCTCTAATTTTGTTTATTTTCAGGTCAAGTATCCACATACAAGAGACTCCTGCGGGGCTTTGTCGGCATCAGCAAACTCTATCAGCGGCTAATAGATGACTATTCATGTCGGAGCAATGAGGCCATGCGGCAGACCAGGTGTCGCAATGACGATGATGATGATGATGCGGACGTAGGATCGAGCCGTGCCAGGCGAGATGAATCTGTGAACTGATGCTGACTGGGCCCAGTCGGGAGGTGGCTTGGCGAGGCGAGTATCTTGTGACTATTAGCTTCTTTTCCTGCACATGTTAGCTTTTCTTTTTTTTCTATTTTTAATTAGTAAATAGTATCTGTACAAACATGAAGGATGAAATGTAATATAATTTTAAATGACATAATAAAATAAAATGCACACTCAAACTACATACAGAAAATAAAGCTATCTGAGCTCTAAGGGTAATGTACGCTATTTTTAGAACTGAATTTGGAAAGAATACACCTTCTTTTTTTTTTCAGGGGCTTTTCTGGCGATTTGCGGGTAGAGGAAGAGGCAGCCGCCTCTTCCTGTGCGAGGAAGCATAATTGCAGCCATCTATACTCTTGTAGGCTTTCTTTGTTGGTAGGTGCGAGCTTGTGATCGGACGAAAGATTAATTGGTGATTTGGACAGAAACCAACACAGAAGGGGTAGTAAAGGAGCAAATTGGGCATGGCTCATAAGCATTTTGGGCGCCATGCCCAAACTTCATGAGGGTGGCACCCAAAATGGCCTTGTTGGGAGCTTTTTCTTGGCCCCTTTGTTCACCTTGTTCGTCTCTTTTGTCGATTTTCTTCATTTACGCTATAAAGGGGCCACGAGACTGCATTCTTCACGCGATTTCTTTTCAGCTTTTTCGTTCCTTCTCGGCTTTACGCTTAGTTGCTCTTCCTTTTGACAGAGAGAAAGTTTTATATTTACGCTCTAATGGTACCTTGTACCATACACCTCTAAGATTAGAAATTTATGAAAATGCCCTCGACTTATGGATTCTTGCCCTCCGAGCGATGGCGTGGTGGTTCGATCACATTTTTGGCTTCAAGTGCCTTCTTTCCTGGGGAAACGTGGTGATCAACTGGTACATGTTGAGAGGAGCGTCCAGGTTTTGGTCTCGTTAAGATCATCTCTTTAACTTTGGTATGAATGAAATGTGCCCAGCCTTTGAAGAATTTTGTGCCATCTTTGGGATTTCTTTGCCACTCGTATCTTGTCGTGCCTTCGCCTCGGAGGCGTCCTTACATGGCAATCAGGGAGCTATTCCGTACCACTAGAGATGCCACCCCGGGTTTCTATAACAAGGTGAACTTTGACTTGACCATTCTTCCACGATCATTTATAGAGTTCATTGAGGGTGACGTGGATTATCGAGCCGGGTGGCGGCTCTCTTCATGTGCCTAGTGGGAAGATATCTTTTGGTGGGCCATCAGGGATTTATTGATGTGCGAGTGGTGGATCTTGCACTGCAGGCACGTGATCGCCGAGCGAATATCGTTCCAGTGATCTTAGCAGAGACTCTGGCTGGCTTGGATGCTTTTTCTAGTGGCGACGAACTTTTCCCTACTGGCAGTCCTATTCTGATCCATATGTGGCTGCAGGAGCATTTTCAGTGCGTGATGGCTCCTGCATCTTTTGGACCGACATATGACCCATGGCTTTATGGCTTTCAAGGCCGCTTTCCCCAAGTTAATTTTTTTGATTATGACTGGTCTGAGGACTTCTTTCGGAGGGGCTCCATGGACATATCTTGGGTGATTAACCATTGGAAGATTCAGCACTTTCTCTTGCACTCCGCCGGCTATGCTCAAGTCGTCATGTTGGGTTTCAGAAGAACTTCTTTTATAGTCTTGTGCCGAGGATCTTTGCGTCGATTCGGGTTGGAGGCGAGTTATTCGAGACACGGCCTTGCAGGATGTTTTTGGAGATGAGGAATAGCCAGGGACTCGACTTTTGATTTTCGGCGGATGTGGCGTCGGACTTTGATAGGCTACGGGGCCTATTTGTTCTCGATTATATATTCTTGTCCCTTGAATATTTGGCTGGATAATGGTGATAGGCGGGGAACCTCTCGGGATCGGCAATGAAAATTTTAGCCGCCATGTTGCTACAGGGCATTGGCCTTCGCCTTATGGAGATAGGCGAAGAGATCGAGATTCGGGTTTGAGTCATTCTGCGGGAGGATTTCGAGGCGAGTACATAACCTTGGCGCTCACGTGGCTCAGGACTAGATGACGAGGTCTAGTGGTGGGAAAGCTTGGCGGAGGCTGCCCCAGTGAAGATAAGTGCGGCCGAATATGTTGACTATGAGGTTCCTCGGCATGATAATGCATGTCAAAGAGCATAATCCTTGGGAGGCGGAGGAGGTTTCCCTCTCGAGAATGGATGGGCCAGCGATATGAGGCAGATGATGTGTCAATCGGCATAATCCTTGGGAGCTGGGAGGCAGTTTGCTCCGTCCCCTCGGCTGGATGGAGTGCTAGTGTCGAGATAGCAATTTGGACCTAGCAACCTAGCAGTTCATGAGAATGGAGATGCAGGTGACAGAAGGAGATGCACGAGGTGGTTCTAAAGAGGGGCTCTTACATTGCCTCGCGAAGAGGAGATATGGGCCCGGCTTGGTGGGCCCACGAGGCATGGATAGAAGCTAGGAGGCTTAGGCGCAAAAGGAAGTGTTTGGGAAACAAGTAGGGGGTGTAGAGGCGGAATATATGTATATATGCGGTCACGATTAATGTATAATAAAAATGTCTTAAATAAATATTCTAAGTTGCACCTTAGGACCTTGTAATATATTTTAAGTATTTTAATGTGAGCTTTTGTCGTGGTTTTTCTCTTTCCTTGTCGGGTTGAGCTTTGTTTATATGCTTGATGACGGAGATAAAATCTTTGAAGATTCAAAGAGTGCCCCCCCTCCTTTTCCTCTTGATTTTTTTATACTCTAATTTTTGCCTAGGCAGCCCTTTTCGGGTTTTTGACCTATCGAGCCCTTATTTCTCTTTTTATTGTTTTTATTCGGTCTAACTTTTGCCTAGGCCGCCCTTCAGTTTTTCAACCTAGCAGGCTGGAGAGAGAAGCACTTTTCTTGGGATAGAATGGCTCGGGCGTAGTACCTTTTTGACTTGTCAAGATTGAAGGGCTTTGAACAAGATCTTCTCCCTTCTGGTTTTGTAAGAATCTGACACCTCGGCCAAGGAACTATGTATGGTCCCATCCATGGAATTTCCATTTCCCCTAGTATCCACATAACTAGGAGGTTTTTCTCGACACCGGACCTCTTGAGCACGGATGCGCGACCTTTGACTTTTTGTTGAATGCGCGGAGCTATCGTCTTTGATAGGCTCGAGTGTGTTCTAGGGCTAATGTAACAGCCGTTCATCGATCGGGGCTAATTCTTCAAATAGCCCTTTGACCCGTCGACCTCGCTATGTCGAGACTCCATCATTACTCTTAATGATGGTATTGCAATCTCAATGAGCAGCAATGGCTT
>CM028383.1:80384233-80427998 GCA_013146195.2 Codonopsis lanceolata
TTCTTTCTTGTACCTCGGCTCATATGAAAGGCATTCTACCGCCTAATTGCTAGGAAGTTGGCTCAGAAACATTGGGATTATTTCCTCTCTTCTCTGAGTCTTTGGTTGATCTCTAATTTCAACCACCTCTCCTTCCCAAGCATGGAAATTACCACCTTTCAGGGTCTTTTTTTATAAATGTATTCCGTAGTGCTCTGCTGCTGGCCATTTAGAATCATGCCAATCCTCTTCCGTAGGGTACTTGATTCTCTCGATGAGCCATGGACGCGAATTCATCTAGAATTTCGCTTGCTTAAGGTGAGCCCAAGATGGCATTGTATGGAGAGGCGTCGAGCACTAAGAAATCAACCTCCTCCGCTCGATGAGTATTGGTTTTTCACCGAGGATCACCGAGAGAGTGATGATCCCCTTCACCGCGACTTTATGTCCGATAAAACCTTCTAATTGTACGCCGTTAGTCTCGAGGTGGGCGTCCCAACCCCATTTCCTTGAAGCACACGTAATACAAGATATCCTCTTCCTCGCCCCTCAGATCCACGAGCACCCGTTTCACTTCGCTATTGTGAATTCTTACTCGAAAAGTCAAGGGTTGTTGGCGAGCGGTCTCACTAGCACCTAGCTCGCCTGGCCAGAAAGTGATTCTTCCTGCTTCATCCGATCGCGGCATCATATGAACCACATGTTTCAGGTTGTAAATCATGTTTTTCAACTGAGTCCCGCTTGGTGATACTTCCCTGATAGTGTTGATCACGTTCCTCGGGCCTCCGTTATCTAGTTGAGGATTCTAATGTCTCTCCAGCTCTCTCGACCTTTCCCTCTGGTCACTGCTCCTTCGTTCAAACCTCCTGAGCTCGCCTTTGTCAATCAACTTTATGACCCTTTTAAGTTGACACATTCCTCGCCAGATGCCCTGGCATGCCTTTGTGGTAGACACACCGTTTATTGGGATTACGGGGATACCGACTTTCTTTCAGTGGCCACGATCTGTCGATCTTGTCCTGGTCGAGCAGGACATTCATTATATGCTCGCAGCTAGTCGTAAGTGGGGTCCAGTCAACGTTATCCCACATATTATTTCCTCGATTATCCTCTTCCTTGTGGCCAGACCCTCGCCCCCCTTTGTTCGAGTTGTCTTGAGCTCGGTGCGCTCCATCATGCTCTTTCTTCTTTCCTTCTTTCTTTTCACTCCCTTCTTTCTTCGCCTCTTTGGTATTGATTACCTGAATTGCATGGGCATACATCTCTCCAACCGAAGTTTAATTCCGCAACATCATTTATTGCCTCATCACCTCACAAGGCCGAAGATGAAGCACATTTTAATGGATTCTTCCGAAATGTACGGTATTTGGTCCACTATGGCCATGAACCTCCGTCCATATAGGTTTGGTTGACTCGCTTATTCGTTGTTGTATCCCCCACACGATTCGAATGTTTGCTTTTTCTACTGAGCCCCGCCGAAGAGAATTGGTTGACAAAACACTGCCTCAATTGCCCCAGCATCTCATCGAATCCAAGTGGTAGTCCAATATACCATTTCAAAGCTTTCCCTTCAAGTGTTCTCCCGCAAAAATCTTACCCCAAGCATCTTCGTCCTCGTGGCAATCAGATTCATTTTTACTCTCAAAATCGCCATGTGATCTATGGCATTGGTGAGGCCTTGATATGGTTCAAAGATAGGGACTTTTTGTCGCAGTCGGGGGGGGCTTTTCTCATTTTCCCGAATGGGCCATTCTTGGCCGGAGGTAACAAAGATTGGTTTCCTTTTCCATGGCTTCTAGTCGACCACGAGGAATTTCACCTCCCCGCCGACGCCCAAGGAAGGCTTGGTCGGGTCGACTCTCTGGTCGGATTCGACCACTCTCTGGTACCCCACACCCCGATTGTCGAGAATGGGTGCAATGTCCACAAGTTCTCGCTTTTTGATCGCCTCCGCCTCGGCCTAGACTCCTTCCTCGCTCCTCTCTCGCATTCGCCGAGAACGTAGGGGAAAGTTAAACGGCATGGGACGCCAGGGTTCGGCACCTGCCGCCGCCTCCCCTGATTTGCGACTAGGCCTGGATATGGCCCTCCCTTCCCTTTGCTCTCGATATGGTGACCTTCGATGATCGGGCCTTGCTCCTCTTGGGGTCTAGTCGTATCTTTTATCTTTTTTCAAACTCGAACATTTTGAGCTCACTTCAATTCCTCGAAGGTAAGTTTTCTCGCTGCTTCCTGCAACTTCGCCCTCGCAATGAGTTCATCTTTTTAAGTGGCCTTGTCTCCCTCTCTGCTCGAGGTTGTTCCACTTGGGCCTCCTCACAACATTATAGATAACGCTCTACGGCCTCCCATTGCCTTTAAGGTGACCGCCGATGTCCATGCCCGTTATTTTGCTTGTCGCGAGGGTGGTGGTATGTTTACCCCGGTTGGTTTTGCTTTCAGAGTTTGTCGGTCCATCGATATAGTATTTCACTTGTCGTTTCCCGGCAACGGAACCACTTGATCACGCCATAAAGGTGACTAAGCCGGTAGTCCACGTAATGGACCTGAGCCGACGTGTCCGAGGTTGATGGTCATGTCTGTGTGGGTACCTGAGGTACCAAGTTTGATAGGATATCCTGGGCTTGCACTTGCTCTGGGTTGCTGGACACCGAAAGGAGAACTACGCTAGGGTGTTGGGTTTCAGCCTCCAAATGTGAGAGTCAAGAATCGCAGGTATTAGGTGCCGAGCTAGTGCCCCTTTAAGCTTCCTCCTGAGTGTTTTGATAGTAGTCTCTTTGTGTATCTTGTATGTAAATGCTCTTGGTTAGTCATAGAATGCAAAGTAAATCTTACCTTTCTTGAAGGGAAAGGTTTCCTTTTATAGTAGCTTAGATTTGGGATCATGAGTGGCCTGGGGGTCCCTGATGGTAGGGCTTGTTCCCCCGTCGGCTCTTGCCGCGCTCCTAAATGGTCAACAGTTGCGTGTGATGTGCCAATTGTAAGGGCCTCGATGAGCCGATAAGATATGGCGGCTTGCATGGCTTGTCCAGCTCTTGTGGGGAAGACAGTTGGATGCTATGTACAGGCTATGGGTCAGGTCTATCTAACCATAGAAGAGTATGTTGTCGGTCGAGCATAAGTGGTCCTCGCCCGTGTGGTCGGGTGTTGCTCATATGTTCGGGATGGCCTAGGGTACATCAAGGGTGGAGGTTGGTTGGCTCATGGTCGCCGATGGTGGTCGGCTGGTTGATGGTCGCCGATGATGATCGGCTGGTTAAGGGTCCTCGGTCTTTGGTGGGACCTGCCCTGGTCTGACTGGAGTCCACGTGGTCGTCCCACGTAGGGGGACCCAGGTCGGGTCCCTTCAAGTTGTTTGCTATTTTTTTACAATAATTCGTGTATATTTAATCATATTAAACAAATTAATAAGAAATTAATTATGTTAATATAGTTTATAATATCAAAACTTATCAAGATATGCTCCTAACATAAAGTAAAATATCAAGATGATGTAAAACAAGTGGCCGAGACATATTTTGAGCAAAACGTTAGGGAAGAGTTCGAAGTTAAGGGGATCCAGCGGCAGTTTTTGAAAGTTTTTCCGTTAGTTTCCGTTAAGCACTAGTAGAAATCACTTAACGGTCGACGGATCTTTAACGGAGCGTAACTTTTGCGTCCGGATGAATTACGGGGCCCACCAGATATCAAATCGAAGCTCTCGAAGAGATCTACAAGACTCTCGGGGTTGAACTTGATGAGACTTTCGTTTGAAGCAAAAAAAAATGTTGTTTAGATACTGGTATGGGCCACTGAAGTTTTTAGGGTTTTTCCGTCTTTTATTTATTCTTTTCCTTTTAGGATTTGGTCTGTTAGAGTATATAAATACCCTCTTAAACATTAATTTGACAGTTTTTGAATAAAAGTTTGAGTTTCTTTCCTTTTCTTGCTTATGCTTGAAACCCTAAAGCCGTCATAGACTTTATTAAGGAATTTCTCGTGGAAAAAGTTCCTTGTTGTTATTTCCACTGCGTCACAAGATCAATCAAAAGTTAATACAATATACAATATCAAAGTCAAAAGTATCACCTTATGAAATAAAAATTAAAGTCAAAAGAGCATAACCAATTATTAAAAAGCAAGAGCAAGATGAGAACTACTACTTCAAAGAAGAAGAAGAAACACATATTAAAGCTTAAAAGAATAGCAAAATATTAAAACGAAAAAGAATCGACTAAGTTTTTTAAAAGTTAACGTAGTAAACACGAAAGCTTACCATGACAATATGTGGAAGAAAAAAAGTTGATGAAAAATATAAAAATTCAATCAAACAAAATTATTTGGAGAACTGGAGAGATGGAGAGATCAATAATCTATACTACCAAGAAGTTATTAAAGATTATGTTGGAAAAAATTGTGTTTAAAGAATGAAATTGTGCATTTTATAGCACGAATTTCTTTATGTGTCATTTGTGTAATGACAAAGGTAATTGTGGAATCATGTTCTACTCCGTAAGAACATCGAAATCATATATTTATTTGTCCAATTTGGTGTTTTGATGAATAAGTTATGATAGATTAAAGTGTGGTTGTTGGAAGTGGGTTTATCCCACATTGGAAGATTAACAAAAACTTGAGTGGTTTATATACAAGTATCTTATGTGATAAGGGTAAGCTTGTATAGAATAGAGGCTCTCTCTCGCGCACACCTGCGTAGGGGGTGCAAATCGTGGTCCAGTTTAGCCTTCGGGATACCGTTCGGACCAAATTTGCATGTTCAGACCAACTCACGTTTTGTTAATTTGTTTTTGTAACTCCAACATTAATAACAGATTTTATGAGCTGTTATTAACAGCTTTAATGAGAGATATTATTTGCCTATTGATGATGAATTTATTTTATCATCAATGTGGTTGTTTAATTAGTCTCTTGTCTACTCTTATAAAAGGAGATTATTTCCACATTTACAAAATACGATTGGTATACGATTGGACACAGTCAAGAATAATCTCAATTTCTCCTCTGCATTCTATATATCGTTGAGCGAATTCATTTGGCCTCCTGTTTTCTTATTGGTGATAGAGTCAGGCACAAATTCGGTTCACCGGAATCCTTAGTGCTAAAGGTTTCTCTAGTGTCTCCGTTGTATCCTGGGAGACAGACGTCTATTAGAGCTTCCAAGCACAGACGGGAAGGGACGATTCTGTTTTAGATTAGAGGCTCTCTCTCGCGCACACCTGCGTAGGGGGTGCAAATCGTGGTCCAGTTTAGCCTTCGGGATACCGTTCGGACCAAATTTGCATGTTCAGACCAACTCACGTTTTGTTTATTGTTCTTTTGTTTTTGTAACTCCAACATTAATAACAGACTTTATGGGCTATTATTACCAGCTTTAATGAGAGATATTATTTGCCTATTGATGATGAATTTATTTCATCATCAATGTGGTTATTTAATTAGTCTCTTGTCTACTCCTATAAAAGGAGATTATTTCCACATTTACAAAATACGATTGGTATACGATTGAACACAGTCAAGAATAATCTCAATTTCTCCTCTGCATTCTGCATATCGTTGAGCGAATTCATTTGGCCTCCTGTTTTCTTATTGGTGATAGAGTCAGACACAAATTTGGTTCACCGGAATCCTTAGTGCTAAAGGTTTCTCCGGTGTCTCTGTTGTATCCTGGGAGACAGACGTCTATTAGAGCTTCCAAGCACAGACGAGAAGGGACGATTCTGTTTTAAGGAAATTGTTTGTGACACAGGCCTCAGATTTGAAGTCTTCCTACTGGCACTGAAGTCTTCCCCAGACACTGAAGTCTACTGCCCACTGAAGTCCACCTACAGAGTCTACCTACTGCACTGAAGCCTACCCAGAGATTTGAAGTTCACCAGCAGACTTGAAGTCTACCTGCAGTCTTACAATACAAAGCAGTAACCTTTTTCAACTGTTTTCAATTCTGTATTTGATTTATTATTATTTTTCCCTGTATTATTTTCTAACAGATTACACATTCATCTAATCATATCAAGTGAAAAGATTCTAATTTTAGAATGTTTAGAAAGACTTGCCACAAAAATTCTTCTTGAAGCTCTCCATATTTCATTTCTATGATTTTCACGGTTATGACCACACTTATTAAGTGAGGTTAGACTCTCTAAAATGCCCCCCATAACCCTCCAAGCCAGGTTAGACTCTCTCTTGACTCCCAACCCCTTACAACTGTGCAATCCCCCTTGATTCTCTTGTGTTCTTGCTTTGGATTTGATTTTTCTCCACATGTGAAAGCCCAAGGTCTAGAATTGATATGTGCTCATTCTCTCACCGGAGAGTTATTGATTGGGCTAACCCCCATCCTTCTTATGGTGTTCTTGGATATTTCAGGTTTGCAAGGAGTTCAAAGGGCTCGTAAAGTTCATAGAGTTCGTTTTCAAAGCTGATGTACCCAACCCTAAAACCGGCCATGTGCAGGTCACGTGAGCCCTCACGTGCTGATCACAAGCCTCATTATCATGTCAGGTTACTCATCCTCGAGCAGGATATCCCGACCAAGAGATGAGGTCGAGTATCCCGATATTAAACCAAGCAGGACCCGGTTGACCTGGTCAAAAGGACAAAACATCTGAGCACGGTCATGGGATAATACCCGTGTCCAAGATTTAAGCTACTTTTCTGGCTGTTACACGGTCAACCTGCTTTAATCACCATCAAAGCCTAAGATCTCGTCAAGATCATGATTAAGTCCGGATTTTACTCCCTTGAGGCTATATATACCCCATGATACCACATTTGAAATGTACGCTCACTTTACATATCGAAACTCTGTCATTTTACTTTCACCAAGCTTAAGACTTACTCTCATGCCGGAGGGGTTTCGCGAGAGCTTGCCTTACATTCCTTCTAAAGTTTCTTTGTTCCGACAGGTTTCTGTAAAGACATACCCATTACCTAAACTCAGATATCCTACGATCCGCGAAGAACAGCTCAGTACCAAATTATGTAGCACCAAAAGCAATCAAGTCCAGATATCCAAGTACGATCACCGAGCCAGTCATGTTTGGATAACTAGACTTGATTGCTCTAAAGACGAACTACACAGCAAATGGAAATATTTCATTTTCAGGTATTTGATAAATCTTTTGGAAATATATTAATTGTAAAGAATATCTTTTTTTAAAAGTTAAGAATAATTGAATTATAAACACAGACATCGAGTGTGCCAAAATAATTGTATAATTGCTTTAAGAATAATTTAAAATTTAGTGAAATATCTATATAAAAAGGGTCAAATTGGCAAAATTAAATGAATACCAAGGTGTACAAATAGGATTCAAATAAACTACTCTTTCATTTGTCCCCAAATGAATGTCTCTTTTTCATTAAAAAAAAAATGTCTCTTTTTAGTTTTTATTAAAATTAAAAAGGTTAATTTTATGATGACTTTAGTAGTATATGTACATTAATGTTAGTAATACCCACATACTAAGTGGTAAAGATGAAATTACTAAATTAATACAAAAACTGAAACTCGTTGAAGGATAAACAAATATTGAAAAGTAAAATCTTTCAAGTGATTTCCACCACCACTCTTGAGTCTTGAGGCTTCGCCCAAGTTCAGCCATTACAAAATAGTACTCCCACATTTCCTAAAAAAGAAAGTCATCTCTTCTAAAATAATTATCTTGATTTTTGATGTGGCAAAAATATCATCGTACCGGGGGTACTGAAAGTCGTCGAGATATGTGAATCGCTTATTGACCGAATTGATGATAAAATCGTCGTCTAAGTTGGATATTTGGCTATATGTAGGTCTCCCCCTGAAATAAGCACCGTGAGTGGGTGGGGATGTCCCCCAAAACCTTCCGGTGTGATAATCAATCCAGTGTAAAAAACAAGAGGGCGCGTAGTGTAACGCACCAAAATTTAGGCCCGACTACATGGGCCCACATAATGGCCACGTCATCAAAAACCTCAAAAAATTTACGAAACACAAAACGTAATTAATATATCTTCTATGTAAGCATCAAATATCTAGACATAAATTCTTAATAATTTGCTTACAAATTTCAAGATACATTTCTAAAAATAAAACTCTCAAATTGCAGTTAACGATTATAAAATAGTAGTTCGTAACAAAACGAAATTTTAATCTCTTCAATTGGACACCAATATCATCCATGAACTTTTGGGTCGGCGCGCGTACTCAGTGGGTCAGTGTGTGGGCTACACGTAGAGGATGCTCTCGGGCTCGGGTCGTTACAAATGGTATCCGAGCGGGTCCCGGCCAGAAATGTGGGAACAAAGTGCTGTGCTGGCCAAAGTGCTACACCGCAGAAGGTAGGAGCCACCTCTTGATCCCCGTATGAGCCACCTCTTGAATCCTGCATCGCCCGGGGTATGATTTGGCCTCGAAGAGGACATCAAGGATTTAAGTTAGGGAGATTGTAATACCCCATCCCACATCAGGTAGGTGTGAGAATTGTGTTCGATTTATAAGGTGGTCACACACTACCTCTGGGCACCAACATCATCCATGGACTTTTGGGTTGGCTTGTGGTGCGCCTGATGACCCTAGGTGTTGCATGGTCAGTGTGCCAGTGTGTGGGCTACACGTAGCGGACCGAACTTTCGGGCTCGAGATGTTACACGTAGCCCCCGTGTGTGGAGTGAAAACTGTAGAAGAGAGAGTTTCCTTATTGTGAGCTAGTAGGGTTTATTTATACCTAATGGATTAGGGTTTGCTTGTCACGCATGAGCCCGGCCCAAAGCATTCAGTAGACATGTATAGCATAGTGGGCCAGGTGTAGTGGAAAACCCCCTTGCCTAAGCGAGGCCCAAATGCCTTTTGAGGCAGATTAAATATAGACACTTCAGTAGCCCCCTAGTCTTTATTCCTTGGGATTTATCTCAAAGGTAAGGAGTATAATTTTCTGACAAGCATAACATATACTCAATCGCGAGATACTCAAGCGGGAGGATAAATGACGGGTGTCAAACCGTCAAAAACAATTTCCTATTTTCCTTATAACAAGTATAGGGTAGTAGGAATCGTATCCACAGGGAACGTCAAATTCACTTCTTTCAAGAATTTTAACAAATCAATAAAAAATAATAATTGAGGGTTTTAAGCTAAACTAATTATCAACAAAGAGTTCATTAAAAGCTGTAAATAAAAGGCTTAATATAAACGAGTAAAAATAATGTTTGATTCTAATAACGAAAAAGTCCTAGTCAATGAACTAAATGTAATCCCATAAGTTTACTACTAATCATAGATGCAAAGATGACTCAATTGGCTACAAATAAACCGGTTATAGTTGTCGACAACCACCAGACACCCAATCACTCCTTACTGTCTCGATAGTCAAGAGAAGCTCATTAACTATTTCCCTAATCAAAAGACAACCCCCGAGACGCTCATAGGATTTAATGTTTTGAAAACATTAAGCATGAGAGACCCGATTCTAAACAGTGTATATTGAAACAATATCATTTAATTTAAATACACATTCCCGCAACACGGACTGAATATGCTTGTGATGCCTAAACGGTGCGTTACTTGCTACTTTGTTAGAACCTGATGATAATTACAGATCAACGGTTATAACTAGCAATGAACTATTATGTTAATTAAGGTTTTGGCCACAATCATTAACTAAGCATAATAATTCTAAGTCACAATTCCTTTTGCAACAAATAAATAGAGAATAAATAAATACTTGTGCTTAATTGAGAATGAAAACAATTACATCTCACAGCAAAAACTTGTTCATTAACTGGAAGAAAGAAAACTAGCCCCTAAACATACTTAAAGATTACTTACAAAAAACCAGAATGCAACAAAATCCAGCAGTGTGATAGAAGAATAGGAGAAGAGTTGTTTCGGATTTCTTCCTCAAATTCCAGTGTATGTACTGTGATGTTCAGTGTGATCTCCCTCACCAATCTTCCCGCCATCTCTTATAAGAGAATTTTCCCTCCTTATCGTAACTTCCTCCTAGACAATAGTGGTAACCATCTCCACTCCTAGAAAGTCTCTAGGAAGTTGTTGACAAAGTCTCTAGACCTATTCTTTTAAGGAAAATAATAATCTCCTAGCTACTGAAGTGGCTAATGTCTGAAATTCCCTTTAAAAACGTGACATTGCTTCGAACTTCAGCTCTAGCTCCCCTCAGATATATAGCGAATGCCCATTCGGTACCATGATATCCAAATTTCTTCTTTAAACATGATATTTTTGTCCACTTTTTTCATCATCATTCTCCCATAGACCTGTAATCACCAAATATAAAAAGTGTAACATTTACAACAAGTTAAAGCACACAATCAATATTAAAAATCACACTTATTTGAGTTCATCAATAAATAAAGCTCAACCACGAGATGCTCAAGCGGGAGGATAAGCGGGAGGACAATATACTCAACCGCGAGACGCTCGAGCGGGAGGATAATGCGAAGCTCATCCGCGAGATGCTCGAGCATGAGGATAATCTACTCAACCGTGAGTAACACTCGAGCGGGAGGACTATATAAAGCTCAGGCACGAGTAAACTCGAGCGAGGAGCGTAAGCGCAAGTAGGTGTGGTGTACTACTTAACCGCGAGTAACAATCGAGTGGGAGGACAATATAAAGCTCAACCACGAGTAAACTCGAACGGGGAGCATAAGCGTGGGAATGTGCATAATCTACTCGACCGCGATTAAACTCAAGTGGGAGGATAATATATGGCTCAACCACGAGTAAACTCAAGCGGGGAAGTGCAAGTACAGGTAGGTGCTGTGTACTACTCAACCGTGAGTAACCCTCGAGCGGGAAGACAATATAAAGCTAAACAGCGAGTAAACTTGAGCAGGGAGCATAAGTGCGGGAATATGCATAATCTACTCGACCGCAAGTAAATTCGAGCGGGGAGTGTAAGCGTAGGTAGGCACTGTGTACTACTTAACCGCGAGTAACTCTCAAGCGGGGGGACAATATAAAGCTCAGCCGCGATTAAACTCGAGCGATGAGCATAAGCGCGGGAATGTGCATAATCTACTCGACCGCGAGTAAACTCTATCGGGAGGATAATATATGGCTCAGCCGCAAACTCGAGCGGGGAGCGTAAGCGCATGTAGGCGTTGTGTACTACTCAACCACAAGTAACCCACGAGTGGGAGGACAATATAAAGCTCAGCCGTGAGATGCTCGAGCGGGAGAGTAATGTACTTCAAAGTTGTGAGAGTCTTCAAGAAATCCAGTAACCTCAACAAGGTGAGGGTCTTCAAGAATCCGAGCAGCCTCACCATGGTGAGAGTCCTTTAGAAATCTGTGTGCTCAAGTGAGAAGCTCAACCGTGGGATGCCCAAACGGGGAGCATAGGCGCATAAAGGAAATCCAGAAGCCTCACTGTGGTGAGGGTCTTCGAGAAATCCAGCATCCTCAGCATGGTGAGGGTCTTCAAGAATTCGAGCAGCCTTACCATGGTGATAGTCCTCTAGAAATCCATGTGCTCAAGCGAGAAGATCAAACGTGGGATGCCCAAACGGGGAACGTAAACGCATAAAGGAAATCCATAAGCCTCACCGTGGTAAGGGTCTTCGAGAAATCTAGCAACATCAACATGGTGAGGGTCTTCAAGAATCTGAGCATCCTCACCGTGATGAGAGTCCTCTAGAAATCCAGGTGCTCAAGCGAGAAGCTCAACCATGGGATACCTAAACGGGGAGTGTAAGCACATAAAGGAAATCTAGAAGCATCACCGTGGTGAAGGTCTTTGAGAAATCCAATAGCCTCAACATGGTGAGGGTCTTCAAGAATTCGTGCAGCCTCACCGTGGTGAAGGTCTTCGGTGTGACAATAAGAAGCTCGGGCTCTAGCGCGAATGTAATCTGAAACTCGGGCTATGGCATGAGTGTAATATGAAACTTGGGTTATGGTACGAGCATAGTGTACACTGGCACAAAATAAAAACATGAAGTTCATGTTGTGGCATGAGCAAGGCGTGCACGGGCACAAAGCAATAATGAGACTCGGGCTGCGGCACGAGCAAAGCGTACACGGGCACAAACTGATAATATGAAGCTCAACCCTTGGCATGAGTGTAATATAAAACTCAAGCTATGGTGCGAGCGTGGCGTACACGGGCACGAGGTAATAATATGGAGCTCGGGCTGTGGCGCGAGCGTAATGTGCCTGGGCAGGATAATAATAATCTGAAGCTCGGGCTGTGGCGCGAGCATGGCGTGTACGGGCCCGAGGTAACAACATGAAGCTCGAGCTCTGGCGCGAGTGTAGTGTGCCTGTGCATGAGAATAATAACCTGAAGCTTGGGATGTGGCGCTAGCGTGGTATGCACGAGCACGGGGTAACAACATGAAACTCGGGCTGTGGCGCGAGAGTGGCGTGCACGGGCATGGGGTAATAACATGGAGCTCGGGCTGTGGCGCGAGCATAGTGTGCCTAGGAACAATAATAATAATATGAAGCTGAAGCCGCGGCGTAGCATCTGTGCATGCACGAGGGAAAAACATGAAGCTCGGACTGTGGGGCAAGTGTAGTGTGCCTGGGAACAAGAATAATAATCTGAAGCTCGGGATGTGGCACGAGCGTGGAGTGCACGGGCACAGGATAATAACATGGAGCTCGAGCTGTGGCGCGAACGTAGTGTGCCTGTGACGCCCCGCTCCTTCGTTGTCTCGGTTTGCGTGCCATACTTGCACTTCTTCCTTTGTTGACTGTATGCTTGGTTTGTGAGAGGGTCTAGATGTGTTTGAGAGACCATATTAAGACCAAAACATTGTTAAGAGACTCCATATAGTTGTTGACTTGCTAAAGTCACGAGTCGTGACCCGACGATAGTCGGAATGCGACGCGATTGAAGGATTGCTTGCGTTTTGGGTTCGTGACCTCGGTTTAGGTCCTAGACCTCTTTAAGATGGTTTGTTAACATGTTTAGATACATTAGACTTCAAGTTGGAGGTGTTCCTTAAGTCTATCGAAGATTTGGGAGTTTTGGAGATAGCGTTCGTCTCTATCGCGTAGTTCGAGAATCGAGTCGCGTAATCGCCTCTCCTTTGGGATTCTTATTTCCCTAAGTTGTTATTCAACTTTCTAGAAGTATTTGAGCTTCTTCATTAGCCCTTAGACTTGCCTTAAAAGTCTCCTTTCATTGCTCGTTTGATTTCGAGTTTGTTCGTCGTCCCGGTTGCACGTTGTTGCACCCCCTTCCTGCTTCGCCCGAGTGGTTTCGGAGTTGTTCGGTGTGTTTTAGACTTGTTTTGAGTTGGGTTAGACCTTAGAATGGTTGCCCATAAGTTTGGGATCATTTAGATCAAGTTTAGACCAAATTTTGGAGGTTCAGAGCCGAGGCGCCCGCCGCATGGAGTGAGGCGCCCGCCTCAAGCCTCATCGAGAGCACCCTTGTGCAGAGGAGACCTGAGGCGGCCGCATGGAGCTAGGTGAGGCGCCCGCCTCACCTGCAGAACTGCTACGGGATTTTTCTTCCCCTGTTTTGAGTTAGGTCGTGAAATGCCTATCCTACCCCCTTTAAACCCCCTCTAAACCCTTCCTAAATACCCACACTTAGTCCTAATCAAGTCCTAACACTAATTAGAAGTTAATTTAGTTTGGTTAAGTGTTTGATTACTCCCTAACATTCACTAATTGCACTTGAGAAATCCCCTTTGTACCCTTCTCTTTATTGGAGGTATAAATACTCAACCTTAGCCAAATTTTCAGTAAATCCTTCATTTGTTCATCCTATTCTTTCAAGTTAGAGAGAGAGAGAGTTGGGGGCTTGAGTTTTGAGCCCTAGCTTCATCTTCTTCCTCCGATCCCCAAGGATTCCACCGTTAGATCGCCGCCAAACTTCGGATTCTCGACGAGTGCAACGAAAGGAACGACTTCACCGATCGGATTTGTGTTCTCTTGAGTTTTCACTCAAGCTAGGTAAGTTACCTTCTTTTGATTTTGGTTCATTGGCCCTAAGGAAAACAACTTGTATGCTATTTGTGGGCAATGAACAACTTGTATGCTATGTTTGCCAATTTTGGGGATTTTTGGAAGTATGAACTTGTTAGGAGTATTTGTAGATAACTTCTATAATTGTTGATGTATATGTTCATCCTTCATCTTGTGATTCTAGGGTTGTGAGCTTGCTAGAAATCATGTTTACATTTTAATTGGGTTTATTGTGGACTATGCCTACGATTGGGGCTTTGGGTGTATGAACTCACATGTTAGTATGAGTAGGAACATTTAATTGAAATGGTATGATTTATGAAATGGGTTGTGATTTTTGTTGGGATTTTATTGTGAATTTTAGGGCTTGAGATCTTAAGCCCGAATTATCGGATATATTGTTGTTAAATAAAGTGGGTATTAGTGTTGACATGGATGAAAGGTCTAAGAATGAAACTTAGCATTTAGACTCAACGGAGTCGAAATAAGTTCACTAGAGTGTTAATGAACTCGGGTTGAATCCCTACGATATTTGGGTTTTGATTGATTATGATTATGATGAATTCTTGGGCTTTTAGGCTTGGGAAACAAGCCCGGATTACTTTTGGGGGAATTATTATAACTTGAATGATGTGCTAAGTTTGGGTTGTATGAAAGGTGTATTTAATGAAGTGCGATATTTAGACTCAATAGAGTTGTTATAGGTTCAATATTGTGTTAGTGAGCCTTAGGTTGAAGTCCTACGATGTTCGGGTTTGGTTGGTTTCGATTGTGAGTACCCGAGCATCTCGAATTGTGTTCCATTGGTGACACCCATGACATAGAAGCTTATTGGGAATTTAATTAGAGCGTGCTCGTAGAGCACGGAGCATTAGAGATCAACTTATGATCTCGTATTACCCTAAGAAATGATTATTTGAATGAGTTCCCCCTGAGGGAATTTGGTCGCGTGCACATGAAAGCACTTACGAGGTTATAACTACGGCTTAGTTTTGATACCCGTGAGATTGACTTTGAAGAAGTCGAACATATAGGACCGTGGGGACTTGGGTTGAAGTCCGGTGTACCTTTAAGTGAGGATAAATGTTAAGTATGGATTTATGATTGTTTTTAGACTAAATAATGGTCTTTGGTTTAATCCCGAGTAGAGGGCTATAGTAGACCTCATTATGTGGTTCTTTGACTAAACTTATAAGTTGGTTGAATTTGTTAAGAATGTGCAAGTATGTGCATTGTTGAAATTGGTGTGTAGAGCTTTATGTCCTACTTGATTTGGTATGCCCGCTATGGTCGGTCTTGGTTCTTGTTTGAGCATGAGAGTAATTATCTACTTGTGCATTGCATTGAGTCCAGCTGGCATTAAATGGTTTGTTTTTCAAGTCAGGGTGGGACGATACATCGCCTTCACGAATTATGGGATTCGTGCTCGCTATGGATCGCCGCACCCGGGACTCCACACACCCCTCCACTGTGGGCCGCAGTGGGGAAGTAGCCCCTTTGCCGTATTAGTTAAGTGCCGCATTGGCTTGCTATCTAGACCGAGAGAATTCTCGGTATAAGTCGATGAATTCACAAACATCGATGGCACGAACCAGTAACATTGTGTATTGCAGGAGCAACACAACGGAGCAATTTGGGTATCTTCTCTATCCCTTATGTGGCTTTCTATGAGCACTTATGTGAAAGATAATGTGCTATGTGATTTATGAAGTTTATGATATTCGATGACTTAATACAGGTTTATTGTTGGTATACGATTAAGATGCCATGATTTTACATATGCTTGTGCATTATGCCATGCCACGCCATGCTATGCCATACATTGCATTTAGTAACTTACTGGGTCATTATGACTCATTTCGTGTGTTTGTTTTCCTTAGTTTTTGCAGTAAGCTCGTTAGTACGCGTTGAAGCTTCGGGCGCTTGATCGATAACAGGTGGTCTTCCGGGCGATAGCTTGGGTTTATTAGTATTATTGTATTTACTATCTTGTGAGACACGGACGTGAAGTTATGTAAACTTTACTTGGGTAGTTATGTTAGTATTATGTTATTGTATTATTTTGGTAGCCGACTGGTCGTTTGTATCTTTAGAAGTTATTCCTTTTATTATTCCGAGCATGCTTTAGCTCACTCATTCTAGTAATGTTGGTATTGTCATCTCCGACGACGTTAGTCGAGAGACTTGTGTTTAGTTGTTAGAATTTGAATATCTTATTCATTAGTTGATTTATTCCTCCGGCATGTTATAGCCGTTGAGTTGTCGTTTATCAGGTTGGAATTCTTGTTGTTTTGCCGGCCTTAGGTTGCCGATGGTTTGTTGTACGTGCGCAATGTTGCGTCACGCGAGTCGTAGATTTGTCGAGAGATAGTCGTCTCTCAGCTTGGTATTCCTTAGTTTAAAACTATAGGTTTTGGTCCCATTTATGATTTGCTTCCGCAGATTTTAGTTTTTGGATATTCGGTTTTGCCGTTATGGCTTTTCATTCCTGTTTAGAGTTTGTTGGTTCAACTCTTGACTCGCACCACTACGCATAGCGGGTGCTTGTCCATCTTTTAGCTTGTCTTGACGGCACGACCTTGGGATTCCGCATTGGAATTCGGGTCGGGCTGTCACAGTGCCTAGGCACGATAATAATAATCTGAAGCTCGGGCTGTGGCGTGAGCCTAGTGTGCATGGGCACGATAATAATAATCTGAAGCTCAGGCTGCGGCACGAGTGTAGCGTGAACGGGCACGAGGTAACAACATGAAGCTCAGGCTGTGGCGCGAGCGTAGTGTGCCTGGGCACGAGATTAATAATCTGAAGCTCAGGTTGTGGCGCGAGCGTGGCATGCACGGGCACGGGGTAACAACATGAAGCTCTGGATATGGCGCGAGAGTGGCGTGCACGGGGTAAGGCGCTCAGCGCGAGCGGAATCAACTCCAACGAGGAGAGTGTCATGGTTCTCGCAGTTACAAAAGCTTAGTTGACTTGGTTTGAGTACCTGAAAGTTTAGTGGATCATTTGTGAAGCAAACATAGTCCCCTTTTTAAATACAATTAGGGTATGTATATTTATGCATTTAACCTTATGATAATAAGATGGTGTACATGCTAGCGATTTATATAAATGACAATAAATAAATATTGTTATTAGCATGACTGAGGAAAATAGCATCAATATTGATATTATGTGTTGTATGCGATCAAAACATGATTTGTATTTCATGCGCAAATTTAGGCATAACAGTGAATAAAGTAGTTTTATTACCATTTGTCATGCTTGGGCAAATAAATAATAAAATATATATTACAATTAACTCTATTGATGTGTTAAATTTCATAAGTGGGTGAGTATGTATTTTTTTTTGTGCCCGATCATAGATTAATAAAATCATAAAGCGCGTAAGGGAGGCGACATACACACGGTCGCGAATAAAATACATTTAATCTCATGCATCCGTGTAATATTGCATCATCATGGTGAACAATTTGATGTAAATATGGCATAGTTACGAGCACAAATTCATCATAATTACTCAAATTTATGTCGTATAACAATTGTCACAGTTAAATGTCATGCATTAATCACCAATTAATAATAATTTTAATTGGTTACAATTGTCATATCAAGTCGTCATGTCATATATATATTTATGGCATGACAATTTATTTGATTATAGCTATCTCGCGTAACACCGCGTTATAATTATCATTTATTAATTACAATAATTAATAATTTTAAAAGAAATTAATTACATGCATATTCATGTAAGTTATAGTGTCTCATGTTAATTTGGAGCAATAGATTAATCATGCGCATCATTTATAAACTTTAATTCATGCTCCGTTAACTAACTATTTGCTAATAATAACAAATCGAGGTCATATATGAGCAAAATTTGCAAATATGGAGGGTAGACATGGAAAGAGTCCATCTGAAATAGTAGGGAACCGTTTAAATAGTCTCTGAACCGGTAAATACGGAGGTGAATCGGGTCAAGAGGCCTTGCTGTGAACTGGGCTGTTCAAATGGACCAGGTAACGGTCCGTTAACCTTTTGACAGGATATAACGATATCTGACGGAGTTAAACGGCAGCTGAAGGAATTAGAGGGGAGCCGAGTGAAACTTGTGGAAAGCTGCAGGTCTATGAATGAAGACAACTAAGAGGTGACATCACGAATGATGTCAGCCCTCTGTTACAGTGCAGATAGGTTTATTGTATGTCAGAACAACAGCTGGAGCGTGTAAGCACGTGAAATGGTGTCCCAGAAGACAGTGGCTTCGGGTTGTGCGTGTGGGCGAGTTCCAGTGCCGTTGACCTAGATTTTTGGGGCGATGAATTCGTCTTCTCAAGAGGCAGCTTCTGGTTATCTCAGTTTTTTGTTTACAGCCCTGTAGCACGGGAAGGAAGCTTCACATCAGATGCTGGTGCATTGACAAAATAGTGGAGTGTCCAATCGATTTTTGTGGGGCATGAGAGAGCGTGGCTGCTCAGATGGGGGATTTTCTTGTGCCGTTAGACTCGTCTAGTAAAGGTGAATCTAACGGTTTTCTCACTTTTCCATTTCGGTTTTGTTTTCTTGGCCGAGCTCACATGGACAGTGTGTGGTTTGTTATATTCAATGATGTTCTGATACCCATGAACGGAACTCTACCGTGGCTGTTGGAATTCGTGGCTAGAGTCATTTCCCAGTAACGGAACAAAACTGATGTGGCAAAAATATCATCATACCAAGGGTGCCGAAAGTCGTCGAGATATGTGAATCGTTCGTTGACCGAATTGATGATGAAATCGTCGTCTAAGTCAGATATTTGGCTATATGTGGGTCTCCTACAAAATAAGCACCGTGAGTGGGTGGGGATGTCCCCCAAAACCCTCGGGTGTGATAATCAGTCCAGTGTATAAAACAAGAGGGTGCGTAACCCCCGTGTGTAGAGTGAAAACTGTAAAAGAGAGAGAGAGTCCCCAATGTGAGCTAGTAGGGTTTATTTATACCTGAGGGGTTAGGGTTTGTTTGTCACGCATGGGCCCGGCTCAAAGCGTTTAGTAGACATGTATAGCATAGTGGGCCAAATGTAGTAGAAAACCCCCTTACCTAAGTGAGGCCTAAATGCCTTTTGAGACAAATTAAATATAAGCACTTCAATTCTACACTTTCATTAAAAAAAATAATCAATTTTACCAATTTATCGTTATATTTTTTCTTCATATTTTAGTTACAGTCACATGCACAAGAGTGTTAAAGGAAAAATATTCATTATACCAATATTTAATTATTTTGAATCGCGAAGCATTGATTTGGAATTGTCATGCATTGTTATGAAATGAATATGACAGTTACACAATTTGGAATCTTGCATTGCGATCAAGCATCGCGATTCAAATGATGCTAAAACCAAATATGTTCATCACAATTCAAAATCATGCATTGCGGTTAAATTTTATGCATTACAATGCATGAGCTGTAATTTTACTTACGCGGATGTTTGGTTCATTAAGTGTATAGTCGTACTTATACTTTAAAAGTGTTTTTTTTTCGCTTAAAAAATATAGGAGTTTTAAGCGGTTAAAAATTGTTATGAGGGGACCAGCTCAATTTTCACCCATAAAATATCGAAAAGAATTTAAAGACAAATGAAATAGTAAGATGTTATGGGTTCGAGTCACCAAGGGGATAAGTAGGAAACCACTATTAATCCTCTTTATAAAAAAAAAAAGATGACAAGATTGTACATGTATCTTGTAAGTCACTCCCTCTGTTTCAAAATAAGTATATTTTAGCAAAGTGTTTTTGTTTCAAAATAAGTGTCATTATAGGATTTCAAGAAACATTTGTTCATATTTTGTCAAAATTTTCCTTATTTATTACTTTTAAATTAAATGATGTTAGAGAGAGAATTGTTAAGAAGAAAGAGAAAATACTAGTGCAACTTAACTATATTAAATAAATTTAAATAAAGATATATCAGTCTTTTTATAAGTTTTATTAATCTGTGTGTGAATTCCTAAAATGAAACTTATTTTAGTTTTTATAGGACGAAGATTAATACCACTTGCCCTCTATTGGTTTTTTGAGTTTTTTCGATAATGACAATATCAATAATAGGAGTGTAAGTGGTTCGGTTTGGTTTGGTTTGGTTTATGCCAAAACCACAAACCGAACCGCATCCTAGTGGTTCCAAAAAGCTCAAACCGAACTGAACCGAGTAAGACTTGGAACCGAACCGAACCGAACCACTCGGTTTGGTTTGGTTTGGTTCGATTTTGTAATTTATATAAATTATTTTTAATGAAAGTAACCAACATTGAAAATAACAATAAAAATAAGATTTTAATTTGGAATTAACGTCAAAATTAGGAAATAAGCTACTAACAACAAATTATCATAAATAAAACAATACAAATTCTAAAATAAACACAAAGAATGGAAAAAATAATAGTTCTCAAACAATCAAGATTTTGTTTGGTTTAGTATCTGTCTCTCTCTCTCTCTCTCTATATATATATATATATATATATATATACATCAAAGGTTCAAAATAGTTAATATATGTAATATAATATATATTATATAATAAAAAAATAAAAATATATAGCGCGGTTTGATTCGGTTTGGTTCGATACCAAAAACCGTGAACCGAACCGAACCGCGTGGTTTCCCAATTTTTGAAACCGAAACCGAACCAAACCGACTGGTTTGGTTTGGTTCAGTTCAGTTTCGTGGTTCGGTGGTTCCGATTTACACATCTAATCAATAATATTCACTAAGCAAAGATTCAATTTTATATAAGACTAATTATTTAGCTCGTGCTCCGCACAGATACAATATGAAATATATATATTTTTTGTAATAATAATACAACTTTTAAACATTATAATTAGATTGTTAATCTCTTCCATGATTATAATATTTTTTTTATTGTTATTAATATTAAACGATATTTTTACCTAAATACTTTTAAAATTAATATAAGTTTCTAACTAACGTGAGATACATATTTTGTATTAGTAATGATAGTAAAAAAAATTTATCTAAAGACTTTTAAAATTAACATCTAACTTGATAATAATATTAGAAGTTTTTTTGTTAAAAACTTTTAAAATCATAATTCATTTTTAAACAATGTGGGATACTTATTTTCTAATTCTATTGGTAATGAAAGTTTAAATATTTTATCTAAAGACTTTTAAAACAAACACCACATTCTAACCATGTGATATACATATTCTTTATTAGTAATAATACTAGTAGATAAAAGACTTTTGAATCAACATTCATTTCTAAACAACGTGAGATACATATTTTCTATTGGTAATAACGTAAAAATACATGTATCTAATGACTTTTATAACCAATACTTATTTTAAATAACGTGAGATACATTTCTTTGTAACCAATGTGAGATCCATCATCTAAAAACTTTTAAAATCAATATCACTTTTCTAATCAATGTGAAATATTTCTCTTCTATTGTTAATAATTAATGGAAGATTTTTAAAATAAACATCACTCTCTAACCAATGTGGAATAAATATCCTCATTTGGTAATAATAGTAGAAGTCTTTTATCTTAAAAATTTAAAACCAATATCTCTTCCTAAATAATGTGGGATACATCTCTTATATTATATTGATAATAAAAGTAAAAGTCTTTAGATTAATGACTTTTAAAGCCAACATCATTTTTTAACTAATGTAGGATATCTCTTCTATTAGTAATAATAGTAAAAGTTTTTTATCAAAAATTAAAATGGTAGAAGTCTTATATCTAAAGACTTTGAAAACCAACATTACCATCTACCAAATGTATGATACATCTAATCTATTGGTAATAATAGTATTTTTAAAACCAACATTAATTTACAACCAATGTGTGATACATATATATCTTTTATTGATAATAATAGTAGAATACTTTGTAACCAATGTGAGTTACATGCAATCTATTCTATTTGTAACAAAAAGTCTTTAATCTAAAGACTTTTTTAATCAACATTTATTTTTAAACAATGTGAGATGCATATCATTTATTGGTAATAAGAGTAAAAATCTTATATTTTGGTAATAAAAGTTTAAGACTTTTAAAACAAACATCTCTTTCTAAGAGCATCCACAATGGTTGCACTCTAAAACAGTAAAACCCCCTTTATATAACCCCCTAAACCTTTTTAGAGGTCCTTTAAAAAAGTTTCAACTCCAATGAACACCCTCTATATAGCCCTTTGAATTGGTGACATCTTAACTAACAAACCTAACTACCAATATATTTCTACTTTTTATTTTTTTATACTACCGTAATTGAAATAAAATATTTATACTTTTAAATTTTATATTTTATGAAAAATATATTATATGTTTTGATTATATCAATTATTTTATTTAAATAAAGTCTTGTCACATTTTTTTAATATTATCAATATACCCATAATTTTAAGTTATAAATAATAAAAAAGAGAAATGATAGTACAAAAAATACACTAAATTAATTGAAAAAGAAAATGGGAAAAATGGGAAAGCATACTATCATCAAAGTGATGATGTGAGTTGGGTTGTTTATTTAATTCATAGGCTATCTATCCACTTTAGCACATCAAAATTTTGGCCAAAAACTGGATGCTCTGATCAAGCCAAAAAAAAATTCAGTTTTTGCCGCCTTTTTTAAATTTTGGAACAATTTTTTTTGAAATGGAACGAATACTAGGAAGAAGACCAATGAAGAAGGAGATGGGTGGGGGAGAGAGAAGAAAGAGATGAATTGTAACACCCCGCTCCTTCGTTAGCTCGGTTTGCGTGCCATACTTGCACTTCTTCCTTTGTCGACCGTATGTTTGGTTTGCGAGAGGGTCTAGATGTGTATGAGAGAACAAATTAAGACCAAAACACTATTAAGAGACTCCATATAGTTGTTGACTTGCTAAAGTCACAAGTCGTGACTCGACGATAGTCGAAATGCGTCGCGATTGAGAGTTTACTTGCATTTTGTGTTCGTGACCTCGGTTTGGTCCTAGACCCTTATAAGATGGTTTATTAACATGTTTAGATGTATTAGACTTCAATTTGGAGGTGTTCCTTAAGTCTATCGATGATTTGGAAGCTTTGGAGATAGCATTCGTCTCTATCGCGTAGTTCGGGAATCGAGTCGCGTAATCGTCTCTCCTTTGGGACTCTTATTTCCCTAGTTGTTGTTCAACTTCCTAGAAGTATTTAAGCTTCTTCATTAGCCCCTAGACTTGCCTTAAAAGTCCCCTTTCATTGCTCGTTCAATTGCTAGTTCATTCGTCGTTCCGGTTGCACGTTGTCGCACCTCTTCCCGCCCGCTCCGAGTTGTTTCGGGAGTTGTTCGGGTGTGTCTCCGACTTGTTTTGAGTTGGGTTAGACCTTAGAATGGTTTCCCATGAGTTTGGGACCATTTAGGACATGTTTAGACCAAGTTCAAGGGTTGGACCATGCGCTCGCATCGAATTCTGATCACCAGCTCGCGGGACAATGCTGAGAGCATTGCAAAATGAACATAAGCAGGTCCAGAAGTCCAGGCGCCCGCCTGGCCTCATGTGAGGCGCCCGCCTCAAGTTCTGGAACCACCTACGGAATTTTTCCCCTGTTTTGCTGTTGTACGACTTTTGCTCCTAAACTCCTATCCAAAACCTTTTCTAAACCTCACTTAAACCTCCCTAACCCTCCTTACTTATACCCTAACATATCTAACAAGTTTTAAGAGTGGATTAAGAGTGCTTTAGTGATTAATTAAGCTACCAAAAATCAGATTTTAAGTGACCACAATGTGGTGACACTTGTCCCACTCAGTTTTTAACCCCTTTTAAGCCACAATCTGAGAGTTTGACTCTCATTTCTCACCCCTCCTCTCCAAAAACGGGAATGGCTTCTCTCCTAGTTCCTCCATGAGTTCTTGAGGGTCCTTCTTGACCTTCCATGGTTCCTCTTCTTCATTGCTCAAGCCCTAGCCATAGAATCGAAGAGCTCGACGAGTGGATTACTTCCAACCGATTACTTTCTCGCTTTTCTTTCTTGATTGGGGTTTGAAGGTAAGTTACTTCTTCTTCTTTTGATTTTGTACTCATTGATCCTAAGGAAAACAAACTCTATGCTATTTGAGGTCAATGAGTACACATACTTGCTTTGTGTGATTTTAATGTGTGATTTGAGCATGTGAACTTGTCAAAAGCATATGTAGGATGACTTATATGATTGTTGAAGTATATTGTTACTCTCCATCTTGTGTTTCTAGGATTATGAGTATGCTAGAAATCATGTCCACATGTTATTTGGGTTTATTGTGGAAATATGCCTATGATTGGGGCTTTGGATGTATGAACTCACTAGATATCATGAGTAGGATCATTTAATTGAAATTATGTGATTTATGAAATGGGTTATGATTTGTGTTGGGGGGTTGTTATGAATTTTAGGCTTGAGAATCAAGCCCGAACTATTGAAGAATTGTTGTTAATTAAAGTGGGTATTAATGTTGAGGTTGATGAAATGTGTCATGAATGAAACTTAGTATTTAGACTCAACAGAGTCAAAATAAGTTGAATAATGTGTTAATAAACTCGAGTGAAAGTCCTACGACATTTGGGTTTCGTTTGACTATGATTATGATGGGTTCTTGGATTTTTAGGCTTGGGAATTAAGCCCGGATTATTTTTGGGAGAATTGTTATAAATTTGAATGATGTATTAATTTTGGGATTTATGAAATGTGTATTTATTGAAATGCGATATTAAGACTCAATGGAGTCATTTTAGGTTCAATAAGATGTTGATGAGCCTTAGGTCAAAATCCTACGATGTTCGGGTTGGGTTGGTTTTGATTGTGAGTACCCGAGCATCTCGAATTGTGTACCGTTTGTGACACCCACGATATAGAGGCTTATTGGGGATTTATTTAGAGCGTGCTCGTTAGGGCACGGAGCATTAGAGACCAACTTATGATCTCGTATTACTTTAAGAAATGATTATTTGAATGAGTTCTCTCTTAGGGAATTTGGTCGCGTGCACATCAAAGCACTTGCGAGGTTATGACTATGGGTTGGTTTTGGTACCCTTGAGATTGGTTTGAGAATGTCGAGTATATATGACGATTGGGACTATGGTTGAGTCCGGTGTACCTTTAAGCAAAGCTTAAATGCTAAGTCTTGATTTATGATTGTTCTTAGACTAAAATAATAGTCTTTGGTTTAATCCCGAGTAGAGGGCTATAGTAGACCTCATATTGTGATTTCTTGAGCTTATATGCTACGTTGATTGGGTTGTGACTTGAGGGTTATGAATACCTCAATATGTGGTTCTTGGACTAAACTGATAAGTTAGTTGGATTTGTTAAGTATGTGCAAATATGTGCATTGTTAAATTGGTGTGTAGAGCTTTATGTCCTACTTGATTTGATAAGTCTGCTATGGTCGGTCTTGATCCTTGTTTGAGCATGCGAGTAAATATCTACTTGTGCATTGCATGTAAGTCCAGCTGGCAATATTTGAATTGGTTTTATAAGTCAGGGTAGGACGATACATCGCCTATACGAATCGTGAGATTCGTATTCGCTATGGATCGCCGCACTGGACCTCACACACCTCCATTGTTGGCCCCAAATGGGAAGTTAGCCCATCTCGTAACCAATAGAGCGAATGGATTATGCTAATCGAGGCGAGAAAGGCTGTCTTTTGAGGCGTAACCACTCAGCGTGTCGATGTATCAATCACGTGCATCGTGTCACGAACCAGTATAACATTGTGTATTGCAGGAGCAACACAACGGCACTAATTCGGTATCTTCTCTATCCCTTATGTAGCTTACTATAAGCACTTATATGAAAGATAATGTGCTAAGTTGTTTATGAAGTTTATGTTACTTGGTGACTTAATACAAGTTTATTATTGGTATTCTATTAAGATGCCATGATTTTATACATGCTTGTGCATTATGCCATGCCACGCCATGCTATGCCATACAATTGCATTTAGTAACTTACTGGGTCATTATGACTCATTTCGTGTGTTTGTTTTCCTTAGTTTTTGCAAGAGCTCGTTAGTGCGCGTTGCAGCTTCGGGTGCTTGTTGGATAGCAGGTGGTCTTCTGGGCAATAGCTTGGAGTTAATATTATTATTATTATTGTATTTATCATCTTGTGAGATACGGATGTAAAGTTATGTAAACTTTACTTGGGTAGCTATGTTAGTATTTTATTTTGTATTATTTTGGGAGCCGACTTGTTTGGTCGGGCTGTTGTATTTATTTAGAAGTTTATTCCGTTGTCTTCCCGAGCAAGGTTTAGCTCGCGTGTTCTAGTATTTTGTCATTGTTATTTCTATGTCTGACAACTTTAGTCGAGAGACATTGGTTTAGTTGTCTAGTATTTAAATCTCTTATTCTTTTAGTTAGCTTGTCCCTCCGGCATGTTATAGCCGTCGAGTTGTTGTTTATCAGGTTGGTATTTTGTTGATTCGCCGGCCTTAGGTTTGCCGATGGTTTGTTGCCCGTGCGCAATGTTGCGTCACGCGAGTCGTAGATTTGTCGAGAGATAGTCGTCTCTCAGCCTTGCGTTCCTTTATTTAGGATTAAAGGCTTGGGTTCCACTTATGATTTGCTTCCGCAGATTTTAGTTTTTTTTTTTTTGGTGTTATATATTGCCGTTATGGCTTTACCTTCCTATTCGAGCTTGATAGCTCATCTTTTGACTCGTATCATTATGCTTAGCATGTGCTTGTCCGTCTTTTAGCTTGTCTTGACGGCACGACCTTGGGATTTCGCATTGGAGTCCGGGTCGGGCTGTCACATGAATGGAGGCCGGCTAATACTCACCCAATAAGTTAGGGGAGAGTTAGCTTTTTTTAGTGATACGGTGATTGATAAGGTGTCCACTGTGGGGCTTAAATGTGGTAAAAAACCCTAAAAATAAGTTTTAGGGTGTTAATAAAGGGAACCACTATGGATGATCTAACCATGTTGTATACATCTTTTCTATTGGTAATAATAGTATTTTTAAAGCCAAAACTAATTTCCAACAAATTTGAGATACATTCTTCTATAATAATAATAATAATAATAATCTTTTATATAAAAAGTTTTGAAATCAACATCTCTTTCTAAACAATGTTGGATACATCTCTTCTATTGGTTATAACATAAAAATAATAATAGTAATAGCTAGAAAGAAAAAATAGGGAGCTAAAAATGGATAATTACTCACACATGTGAATATGAGGGTGAATCTCAACCGTTAAATTTTTTAAGATAATTTAATCTCACCTTTGAATAGCCCTAATCAATTACCTAGCTATTTTATAATATAGATACTAACACCTCTTATCATATTGATTATTATTATGTATTATTATTAGTTAATAGCTAGAAAACCAAAAGTTTTTAAAGCCTCCATATGGATATTTTATAATAAATATTTATCAAAAGGTGATAAGGTGACACAATCATAATGCTCATCACCATTTATATATATATATATATATATATATATATATATATATATATATATATATATATATATATATATATAATTGCCTTTTGATTCTCCTCTAGATCCTAAAAGGATTCTTGGGCGTGAGTGGGGCAAAGACAGCAAAATTGCACAAACAACAAGGCTTCCAAATGGGGAGCTTAGTAGATTATTTGGGATTTTTCCAAATAATAAAGATTTTTGGCCAATGCTTAATAAGCAAAACCTTAATAAGCAAAAAGGAGAATGAGAAGCTTCTTTGGCTCTCGTGCTTAGAAATTTTTTTAAAACCAAAACGACGTTTTAACAGAAATAGCCAACAAAACTAAGTCGATTTTGTTATAAAGTAACTACAAATTTAGGATAAAGTGTGTATTAGAGAAAGAGAGAGAGAGAGAGAGAGAGAGAGAGAGAGTATTATTCAGGCTAAAGGATTCTGGGGCGATTGATAACTTCAGACTGCTCGGTATTTATAACCGAGCAGCACACATATAATTTCCAAACATTGAATTGTTGGCACACAATTCTTCTATCTATACAATAGCCTTCCTCTACCTATACAATAGTCTACTGTTCATGTAATTGACTATTCATTACACTCCCCCTTGAACATAGCATTGTAAGTTGAATAAGTGTGTCTCGATAAAAACATTTAAGCCGAAAAATCAAGTAGGGAAAAAATCGGACATAAGGAAAAAAATACACAACTTAAATCTGAATTGTGTGCATGGGCTGTCTCGTTAAAAACCTTTCCATGGAAAACCCAGTGGGACAAAACCATGATAAAGGGAAAAAGTGTACAGCCATATAAACTCCCCCTTGAACTGACAAGGGTCAAGAGAAATCACCTTTGTAAATCACGTATGTTTCGCATCCCAATATTGTGAACATGCTTTCTGAAGGTTGTAGTGGGGAGTGGCGGAGTGCATTCGTCAATAAATCTGCAGCATTATCACTTGATCGAACATATTGGATGTTGACCTCTTTCTTCTTTTCAAGTTCTTGAGTGTATAAAAAGAGCTTCGGGGGGATATGTTTGGACCTGTCACTTTTGATGTATCCCTCTTTACTTTGGGCAATACATGCGTGTGGGCTCCCGGGACCTGCGCCGGCGCCCCGCGCACCCTTGGATAGAGGTGCGCATACGTGCGAATGCGGGACACCACTGCTCTCGTTCCACCCTCCCTTGTTTAGGGGAAGACGAAATCAAAAGTGCGAGAGGAGTGTTGTCTATGATAGCGCGTTGGAATGCGCCTCGGTTGCCTTTAGTGGATTTTTAATCCAATATGGGAACTTATGGTTTCCTGCATCAAGTTATCCATTTTTTAGGGGATACCAGGATATGAGAATGCATTACCCTTTCATTCTCATTTTCCCTTTTTTTAGGGGAAAACGGAAAAGTGCAAAAAAGGATATTGCGACGCCCCCACTATGGATTTTATTAAAAATAGCCTTATGGCCCATTTCGGATCACTATGGGAGCTTTGGGTTTCCCGCATCAAGTTATCCCTTTTTAGGGGATATCAGGATATGAGAATACATCACCCTTCCATTCCCATTTTTCATTTTTTAGGGGAAAACGGAAAAGTGCAAAGAAGAAGTGTTGCGAGGCCCCACTGGATCCAAAAAGTTTAGAGTCGCCATCTTTATTTTAAGGCAAAAATAAAGAAAAACCAGAAAAAGAAAACCAGAGATAAAGAAAACCGGTTCGGAGGCTAAGTTACGAGTTGAGAAGGTGCTAGGCACCCAACTCGCTCTTTTGGTCTCAAAAAAAGTTTTTGGCTAAAGTATGCTTATTGTTATATTTATTTAGCAAATAAACAAAGCATTAAGAGACAGGAAAATAAAACAAATACATCCGTGGCTACATTACAAATGTATTTAAAAATATTTGGCTATTATAACGGCTCTTTTACATAATATTTCCTAATCTAATCCGGGCAGCACAACGACTTATATTGACTAAATTGGGCCGGATTTAAATAATAACTTTACAAATAATAAATAAACAAATAAATAAATAAATAAACACGCTATTAAAGGCTATTACCTTTTAGAGCGGGGTGTGCTCGCTCTGTCCTTCTCGGGAGAGGGAGACTTTTATTCGAGAGGGAGTGACTTTTTGGCCTATTTGGTTGGGCAGAATAACGACTTAGATTTTGTGAATTTCAGCTTATTACTCGGGCAGAGTAACGGCTTACTTTGGGATTTTTGGGCCGGGGAAGTAAGGTGGATACCTAACTAAAGGGCTAGGGATCACTTATAAACGGTGGATTTAAGTTTTCGTGGAGTTTGGACAGGGTTTTGAGGCTTTATGAGAGGGGAGGGATCACTCACTCACTTGATCGCTCTCGGCGTAAAAATTACGCAAAGTAACTCTTCGTCGAAAACTCTCAGCCAAAATTCTTCTTCGAAATAGGGAGCCAGGCACCTCTATTTATAGTTGGATCTGTGTTTCATCGGCTTGTACCGCACGCTCAACATTTTGTACAATGCGTTAACGAACGGGCACTATTGAAGACCCTTGGCGCGGCCAAACAGCTACTTGGGCACGGCGCCAAGGACACGTGGTGCGGCGCCAAGCCACTGTTCCAGGTTTGATTTTTGACACTTTCCCCCTGCAGTTCACTATTCATGCATCCTACTTTCCCTTTTGCATTTTCAACCCTGCAACTTGACATTTTGTTAAGTTTAAACAGTTCTTGATATCATATGCTAGAGTTACATATCAGGGGTACGAAATTGGGGTGTCTACAATGCGGCATTGTCTTCAAATAATACTGTCGGGTCTTTATTGACAGGTAGTCTACTGGCATTTTGAATATGCTGAGTCATAGATCGAAGTCATACACACTCTCGACTGGCTTTCTGAAGTGCGATCATCTCAACATGATTTGACGATGTAGCAACTAGCGTTTGCTTTTGAGAACGCCAGGAAATTGCAGTACCACCCATCGTGAAGACATAGCCGATCTGTGATCTGGCCTTATGAGGATCAGACAAATAACACGCATCTGCAAAACCAACTATTTCATCATTTGATCCTTTGGAATAAAATAATCTCAAATCGATCGTCCCTTGAAGATAACGAAATATGTGTTTGATACCATTCCAGTGTCTCCGTGATGAAGATAAACTATATCTTGCCAATAGATTTGTAGCAAATGTTATATCCGGTCTGGTACAATTAGCAAGGTACATGAGGGTTCCAATAGCACTTAAGTATGGTACTTCAGGACCAAGTATCTCATCATTCTCTTCACAATGACGAAATGAATCTTTTTCAACATTAAGTGATTTATTAATCATGGGGCTAGTGAGAGGGTTTGCATTATCCATATAAAAACGCTTCAAAACCCTTTTTGTGTAATTTAATTGGTGTACAAATTTTCCACTATGCAAGTGTTCTATTTGTAAACCAAGACAGTATTTGGTCTGTCCAAAATCTTTCATTTCAAATTCTCCCTTTAGGTAATCAACTGCTTCTTGGATTTCCTTGGGAGTTCCAATGATATTCAGATCATCTACATAGACAGCGATAATTGCAAATCCAACTGTCGTATTTTTTATAAAGACACATGGACATAATTGATCATTCACATATCCGTCTTTCAACAAATGCTCACTTAAGCAATTATACCACATGCGTCCGGATTGCTTTAATCCATACAGTGATCGCTGTAGTTTAATTGGACATAATTCTTTGGGCTTTGAACTCAGTGCTTCAGGCACTTGATTCCATCAGGAATTCTCATATAAATATCGACATCTAATGACCTGTATAAATAAGCCATTACAACATCCATGAGATGCATATCTAGATTTTTCAAAACCGATAGGCTGATTAGATATCTGAACGTAATAGCATCCATTACAGGAGAATACGTTTCTTCATAATCAATCCCAGGCCTTTGAGAAAAACCTTGTGCAACAAGGCGAGCCTTGTATCTCACAATCTCATTTTTCTCATTTCGCTTTCGAACAAAAATCCATCTGTATCCAATGGGTTTCACAGCTTTAGGTGTGAGAACGATAGATCCAAATATTTTTCATTTATTTAACGAATTTAATTCAGCCTTCATGGCATTTATCCATTTGATCTTGTCATGTCTCTTTTGACATTCAGATACAGATTTTGGTTCGGGATCTTCAGTCCCGTCATTAATTTCTTGGGATACCGAATAAGAAAATATATCATCAATATTCTCCATTTCATCTCGGTTCCATATTTTTCCATCACACATGTAATTAATGAAAATCTCATGGTTATCGTTGCCTGCAGGGCTTACTAGATTTGCATGATTGTGTGTTTCTTCTAGAACAATTTCACGATCGTGTGTTTCTTCTGGAACACTTTCATGTGATTGGGGATTTTCAATCACTTTCTTTTTGCGATGATTTTTATCCTTTGAACCAATGGGTCGTCCACGCTTCAGGCGTGTCTTAGATTCATTTGCCATTTTATCATTTGGTAGCCCTTTTGGTATTTCAATTCGGGCAGGAGTATTTATAGCAGCTACATGTGACTTTATCACTCTCTTTGTATCTATAAATGCATCTGGCAATTGATTTGCTACATTTTGTAAATGTATGATCTTTTGAACTTCCAGTTCACGTTGCTTTGTGGGAGGGTCAAGGTGCAATAACGATGATGTGCACCATTTGATCTCTCTTCCCACTTGTTTCCCCTCTTCACCTAAAGGTGGAAACTTGTCTTCATTAAAATGACAATCGGCAAAGCGTGTCGTAAAAACGTCACCCGTTTTTGGTTCAAGATATTTTATTATAGAAAGGGATTCATACCCAACATATACTCCCAATCTCCTTTGTGGTCCCATCTTTGTGCGTTGTGGTGGGGCAATTGGTACATATACCGCACAACCAAAAACTCTTAGATGAGATAGATTCGGCTCTCGCCCGAATGCCAATTGTATTGGGGAGTGCTTGTGATATGCACTTGGCCTGAGGCGAATCAGTGTGTCTGCATGTAAAACAGCATGACCCCATACAGAAGTAGGGAGCTTTGTTCTCATCATTAATGGTCTGACAATAAGTTGAATACGTTTGATCAACGATTCAGCCAAACCATTTTGTGTATGAACATGAGTTACTAGATGTTCAACATCAATCCCTATTTCCATACAATAATCATTGAATGCTTGAGATGTAAATTCACCAGCATTATCAAGTCTAACTTTCTTGATCATATAATCTGGGAATTGTGCTCTCAGTTTGATTATTTGTGCAAGGAATTTGGAAAATGTCGTATTATGAGTTGATAATAGACATACGTGCGACCATTTGCTAGAAGCATCAATTAATACCATAAAATATTGGAATGGTCCACTTGGTGGATGGATAGGTCCACATATATCACCTTGAATTCGTTCCAAAAACGATGGTGATTCATATCCAACTTTAGTTGGTGATGGTCTAATTATCAACTTTTCTTGAGAACAAGCATCACAATGGAGTTCATTAGATTGAAAAATCTTCTGGTTTTTCAATTGATGACCACTAGAATTCTCAATAATTCTCCGCATCATTATTGATCCTGGATGCCCCAATCTATCATGCCAAGCTTTAAATGTTTCAAGATAAACTTCGTGTTTATCTTGTAGAATATGATTCAAATATTCTTATGATTGTACTATACAATCCAGAAGATAGAGATGACAATTTTTCCAATATACACTTGCTTCCGGAAGTGTTTGAGGTAATGCAAAGATATTCATCATTCCCCTTATTCATAGTCTCAATATGATATCCATTCAGACGAATGTCTTTGAAACTTAACAAGTTTCTTTGAGACTTAGGAGAGAACAATGCATTATTTATCATGAATTTCGTGCCTCTAGGCATTAGGAAAATTGCTTTGCCAAATCCTTCAATTATTTTGGCATTACCAGATATAGTGTTGACATTAGCATTGTCAATTTTGAGATAAGAAAAATATTTCTTATCTTTAAGTATGGTATGCGTAGTAGCGCTGTCTGCAAGACATAAATCTCCTCCTTGGATTTTGGATTCAAACATATTTGTGATCTATTTCAATATGAGAGAAAGAAAAATAAGATGAATAAATATGATAACACATTGAATGCAAAATACATATATAAATTTTATTGTAAACATGCTAGTATACATAGGAAAAACAGATAATATTCCTACATAACAACATGTTACTTTTTCCACGGCTTTTATCTCAAACTCGGACCATAGCTTCATTCCTATGTTAATTTATTGTTCATGACCAATATCATCACTAATGGTATTGGTCATGTCGACGTTGGCCATATCACCAAAATCAAAATGAAGATCTTCAAGATCATTTTCAAGGAAATTTGTCTCAACATTTTTCCTTTTTTGTGATCTCTCATAAAGATCAACTAGATGTTTCGCCGTTCGGCATGTGCCCATGGCTGTCATGCCACACCTAAAACATGAACTTTCTTCATTGTTTTGTCGCACATTTTGCCCACTCGAAGAGTTGTTTCTATCATCATCTCTGTTCCACTTCAGGTGGCGAGAGGAATTTCCATTATATGGATGATGATGATGACGATAGTTATTTCTTCCACGGCCTCTTCCTCGGCCTTGATTTCGACCACGACCCCGACCTTGTCCATGATTTCCTTGGCCTCGACCACGACCACGACCACTACCACGCCTACGCTCTTGGCCTTCATCATACATAGTCCCATTCGCTTCAGGGAATGAGGCTGAACCAGTTGGATGAGATTCATGATTCTTCATTAGAATCTCATTATTCTGTTCAGCTACAAGGAGGCAAGAGATCAATTCGGAGTACCTTTTAAAACCCTTTTCTCGATATTGCTGCTGCAGGAGCATATTCGAGGCATAAAATGTGGAGAATGTCGTTTCCAACATATCATATTCAGTGATGGTTTCCCCACATAATTTCAATTGTGAGGTTATTTTATACATCATAGAACTATATTCATTGATGGTTTTAAAATCTTGTAGGCGGATATGAATCCAATCATAGTGTGCTTTTGGGAGAATGACCGTTTTCAAATGGTCATATCTTTCGTTCAAACTTTCCCAAAAGACGAGTGGATCATTAACCGTGAGGTACTCCATCTTTAGGTCTTCGTGGACGTGGTGTCGTAGGAAAATCATGGCCTGAGGCCGGTGTTGATTACTTATCCATTCATTATTACTTTGTTGGATAGTATTTTCGAGGTTTCTGGCGGCCAGGTGGGTTTCGGCATCTATTTTTCAAGACATATAATTTTTCCCAGTTATGTTCAACCTTTAAATTCGAGCTTAACGATGTTTGCCATTTGTGAAGAAAAAATTATAAAAATGAAACATATATATTAATAAATTATGACATGGAAATTTTATTCATATGATAATCAGTATATGTTAAAATGTATGTTGAAAACTATTGTAACTGCTAAGAGGACATACATGATATAAAGATAGGTAATAAAAATCTGAAAATCGTTTGGAGGGTATTCAGTAACGAAAACCAATGCGGTGCACACAATAACAAGCATGATAATAATCATCAACATTGGATGAAACATTATGTAGAAGAAGATATGGTATTGAGAGTTTGTAAAGAGGTAGTAAAAATGTGAGTAATCTATTAAGATGTTGTATATATGGGGGGAAAATGACCGTTTATGACCGTTAACTAGCCGTTTATTACCGTGGAGGAGAGAGATAAAATCAGTAAACTAGCCGTTAGAGGAGAAGGGTAAAAATGTAAAAATTCTGATTTAATAGAATTGCATTTATATTATGAATAACCATAAATCTTATTAGAAACAATAAATTGATCATAAATAAAATAACTCTGCATGAATATTTTTCAGTCAACTTTATACAGCTATTATATAGCATACATATATATTCACGTCACGCACTCACGCTACTCAGCAAGCCTTTCTGAGGGTGTTTGAAAGTCAGTAATAAATATAAACTGAATATAAAATTATTCATATATAGAATTGAAATATATGTATATTTATAAATATTCAGTTTATAGTTTGGGTTATTTCCACACAAGTATCAACGAACATATATATTATGCGTTAAATAATAAATTATTATTTCCGCATCTCACCATATATTATCGACGGTGGCTCAACCAACCTTTTCTTAATAATGGTGATATACAAAACATATTGAAGTAAACCAGAGACATAAAATAAATAATATATCGATAGGAAATTTTACCGTTTGGGATTGTTATGAGTAGAACAATCGTGCTGATAACGTGCTATAAAGTAACCAAAAATTTAAGACAAAGTGTGTATTAGAGAAAGAGAGAGAGAGGGTATTATTCAGGCTGAAGGATTCCGGGGCGATTGATAACTTCAGACTGCTCCGTATTTATAACCGAGCAGCACACATATAATTGCCAAACATTGAATTGTTGGCACACAATTCCTCTACCTATACAATAGCCTTCCTCTACCTATACAATAGTCTACTGTTCATATAATTGACCATTCATAACAGTTTTGGCCAAACAAATCTGACAGCAACCTGAGCCTTCTACATCATTGTCAGACTTTGTGGTCCAGTTTATCTTTCCACGTGTCATTGTGCCAGTGGATCGAAATTTATTTTCTTCCATTGTTGTTCTTGGTCAATTTTGAGCCATAAAAATTTTAATTTTTATTTAATTTTTTCCTTGATTTAAAACACATATTTTACCTATAAATAGAGACTTAGTTTGTTTCATTTGGATATCAGGAAAAAAAATTCTATGATTTTTTTAAGTTTCTAGCTATTTTATTTGTTGATATAAGTAAAATATTAAATTAATAGACATAAAAATGATAATGTATGTAAAAATATTGGAGTTTGATTATCGCTGGAAGAGTATTTTTGTTAGAAAACTTAATGATATTTTTGTAATAAATTTTTTATAAAAAAAATTGAGCTTAAACTCCCCAAGTTGGGGAGCTTTGTTGTACATGCTCAACAAATTGTTTTTCAAGTTCATTATTCCACAAACAACAAAAGTGTTTAGGATTTTGGATCTAATGTTGATGAGCGCAAGATTTCCACGAATTTTCCCGGGAATTTTCTTTTATTTTGTGCTATTTTTTGAATTAATTATGCTTTGGAAATAATATTATTTGTGTTTTTGTGCTTAATATAGGTTTCCATGCATAATCAAGCTTCTATACGGTGTTTAGCACGAAGTTCGAGGCAATTCCGGGCTTAAAAGTTGTTTTAGAATTTAATTGGACAAAGTCCGTTAAGTCTGTCAAGAGTTCCAAGGCATTCAGAGGCTAACGGAGGCTGATGGAGTTAACTGAGGACCATTCTGCATAGTCTGGGAAAGTCTGGCTGGCGGCGCAAAATTATGAAATAATAGGGGCACCGGAGCAAACTTTTAAACTTCAGGGGAGGCGGCGCAATTAGCTGAAACTCGCCTTTTGAGTTGTCGAAGACCAGATGGCACCACTTGTTGCGATCTGTCGCGTCACCTCCACTAATGCCGGCCCGCTTGAAGCTTCCTGGATCGAGTAACCCGCGTCCTGTCCGGACCATATTCTACCCTCTAGCCCACCATTTCACCCGCTCAATCTCTCAGTCTCACCCGTTTCCAGCATGGAGCGACCCGCGCATCTCTCCCTTGGTTTAGCCCGCGACCCAGTCCCTTTTATTCTCCCTTTTCTGCCCCCATCCTTCCATTGCACTGCCAAAAATGCCCCTGTTCTGTCCGGCCTCTTGCTGCCTCCTCCATTTTGTTTTCCAGGCAGTTCATTTTTCGAATTCAACAAGCCCCATTTCGGGTGAAAGCCCTAAATGGGGCACCAGCCCCATTTCACCAAAAATCTCTTCCAATTCTTTGAAGCTTGATCAATTTGAAGGTTTGGAACATCATTTCAAGGGCCAAGGACGCAAATGCAAAAGATTTCAATCCCGGATTCGAGCAACATTGGTTTAATTCTTTCAACCTATCTTTTGATAAATTATTGTATATTCTTGGGATGATTTATTTTGTAATTGTTGAATTGGTTGGTGCTTAATTTATTTATGAAAATGCAATTATTTTATATGTCCAATGTAGTGTTTTAATTTAATTTATTTCTTTATTTAGTACACAAGCATGTTGGTTATTATTTTGTGAAATTAATGCTTTTAATTATCTGGCCAATAATTAAATGATTTTAGAAATATTTAGGATCCGCGAGAGCTACCTATTTATTTCGGATCAATCAATTTAATAGTTGGTGTTTTGTGACACACACCGATAGCCATAGTGAGACTAGATTTGACACGCGATCGAACCACCTTAGCCATTCGCGAGGTCTGGGAGATTAGGGTTGACTATAAGATGCGAGAGCCCGTAGTTAGCCAATTTAGCAGTCTCGGCTACCAACATGACTTGTAGAAAAATATAGAGAGTTTCTTTTTGCGAAGTATTACCCATGCGTTTGGTTATTATTGTGTGTTCTTAAAGCTTTTAATGGCGTAGCGAACCATTAGATGATCACTAGAATGATAGGATACGAAGCGAAAGCCCTTCCTATTATTCCGAAAATCTCAATAGTAGTTTGCGTGGCGTGAGACCGAAAGGAGATCGCGCGTAGATAGTCTTTGGATACTTGTTTACACATGCAATTATTTTCTCCCCTATGCTACGTGTTGCAATGATATGAGTCCGTAACAAGGTTGAGAGATAGCTAGATTTGCTATACGTAGCGAAAGCCCGTAGCGAATAAAATAGCGCGTCCGACTACCAAAACTTGAGTTAAAGAAAAGCAAAAAGAGAATTAAATTAAGCGCCGGCTAGACTAGAAATAATGTGTTCCTATATTTTTATCTTGATTTGTTGTTGGCAAACCACTTTCGCAGTAGTGTAGATTTTAATTGCTTTCTTAGGTTGTTTATATTTTTAGATTTTAATTTAATTTCTTTTCGCTCAAATATAATTAGTTAGCATAATTTCGGTACTTAGTTGGAGTGAGAATTACGCGCATTCCTCGTGGGATCGACTCGTACTTCGAACTTTATTACTTGATACGACCGGGTAATCTTGCCCGTGTTGCATTCGCGCACATCAAATGTCAATTGGCTTCTTCCTTCCAATAAAGGAGCTTACTTGATGCTTAATAAGCATAAATGTGATTGGGAGCCAAACAAGCTCCCCAAGTTAGCAACCAAACAACTCAAAAAAAAAATCTTCTTTTGATGTATTTGGCCAATTTTCACCTATAAAAATTGTTTTAGTACACATATTTATCTACTAATAGAAGGAGAAGGAACTTCAGGAACCAAAAACGATGAAAGCTTTCTCGAAAATGTTTTCTGTGAAAAACAAGACCAAGAAGGAAAAATTATGTTTGTCACTTGCCATAAGCTTTGGTCACATACGCCTTTTTTGCTTTCTAAAAAGGCAATGTATGAGAATGAAAAAAGGCAATAATTCTTTGGAAAAACTCATGGCGTAACAGATGAAGCAACCACGCGCCCCCAATGCAAAGAACATTGGCGTAAACATTGGAAGCCTCATTCAAGGGCAAATCATAATTTTTTCCAAAACCCCAACCCAAACTGTGAAAAAATGTGGGTTCCAAAAACATGTGATGAAAAATGCAGAGCCAAATACGTGAGCCATTTGATATCCGCTCGGCGCCTCATGTCCCATGATGAAAAATGCAATGTTACATTTACCTCTTTAAAATCTCATGTAGGATCCGGATGGTATTTCGATAGTGGTTGTTCTAGACATATGACAGTGCCTTAGAATTTGAAGGAATATGTAAGTATGAATGGTGGTTCTGTGACCTATGGTGGTGGTGCAAAAGGGAAAATTGTTGGTAAAGGAACATTGAACGTTGAAGGTCTTCCAAACCTCAAAAACGCTACCATGTGGAAGGCCTTAAGACAAACTCGATCGTATAAGTCGGTTGTGTGACGATGATCTTCGTAAGATTTGACAAACATTCTTGTGAGGTTCTTGATCATAATAACAAATGTCTCTCGACGTGTTTAAGATCGTCCGATAATTGTTACTTGTTCAACAATACTCATTCATGTCAAAAGCAAGTATTGATGTAATGCATCTCTGGCACCGAAGCTTGGTCACATGAGTTTTAAGCTAAAACGATGAGCCGTGAGGCATGATGCCGTCAAAGGATTACCAAATACGGAAAGGAATTACTCAAAGGTATGTGGACCATGTCAAAAGGTAAACAAGTCAAGGCCTCACATCTCCCAATCACACAATGCTCCAGCTTCCGTATGTTTGGAGATGATTCATACCGACCTTATGGGTCCCATTGAGGTAGAAAGCCTAGGTAAGAAAAAGTACACATTTGTCTGTAGATGACTTCTCTAGATATACTTGGGTAATATTTTTAAGAGAGAAGTTCGAAACTTTTGAGGCTTTCAAAATTTGGTACACCCGTGTTATGAACTTGTATGATCTAAAACTCACTAGGATTAGATCAGATCATGGCACGGAATATGAAAATGCATCCTTTTCTAAATATTGTGCCTCTAATGGTATTTCTCATGAATTCTACGCTCCCAAAACTCCACAACAAAATGGAGTGGCGGAGAGAAAGAACGTGACATTACAAGAAATGGCTAGGGTAATGTTACATTCAAAAAATTTGGCTAAAAGATTTTGGGTCAAGCTTTGAACACCGCTTGTCATATTGGAAATAGAGTTTTCTTGAGACCGGAGTAGCACTATGACACCTTACGAAATATTTCTTGGAAAAAACCTACCTTGAAATATTTTCATTTGTTTGGGTGCGTGTTATGTTATGCTTTCAATGATGAGATCAACTTTCCAAATTTGACTCTAAAAGTGATAAATGTGTTTTTATGGGATATTCCACAAATAGTCGAGCATATAGAGTATTCAATCTTCGAACTAAGACTATTATGGAATCCATGAATATTGTGTTTGATGATTTAACTGGTCTTGGTGTCAAAACTTCTGAGGAAGACGTTTGGGGTTTTTGGATTTCGAGACTTTGATCCGATTAGGCGCCGAATCCAAGAGTTCGAGGGAGAAGGAATACTGATTCAGCGGATACTGGGTTGTTCGTGAAAAAGTTCGTTCAGAGGCGTCACCCAATGTTGTTCGGATGTTGTTCGGGATGTTGCAACATCGGAGAAACATTGTCTCCGAACGGCGACAGAGGAGAAGGCGCTGGAGCATTCAACTGAAGATGATCACCCAGATTGACTGTCAGAAATCGACATTCTCAAAGGCCAAGATTCGGAGAAACCATCCACTCACTCAAGTTATAGGTAATGTAAAAGATGGTGTGTCAACAAGAAAGAAAGGTAAAGTGGACTACAAAAACTAGCATGCATGACCACTCTTGAATTTGATAATATACATGCTTCATGCCTTGTTTCCACCTGTTGAACCTAAGAATGTACAAGAGGCCCTTAAGGATGAAAAAAATTTGGATTAATGCCATGCAAGAGAACTAGATCAATTTTCAAAAAATGATGTGTGGTATCTAGTTCCTGCACCACTTCAATAAATGTTATTGGAACTAAATGGATTTTCAAAAACAAAAGCGAATGAAGTGGGAGAAATAATGAGGAATAAAGCTAGATTGGTAGCTCAAGGGTATACACAGTTGAGGGGTGGACTTTGATGAAACCTTTGCACTGTGAGCCCGTATTGAGTCTATCCGTCTACTGCAATTGCTGTTTCCTTTGACATTACTCTTCAACAAATGGATGTGAAGAGTGCGTTTTTGAATGGGATTCTTGAGGAAGAAGTTTTTGTGGAACGCGAAAAAAGGATTTGAGGACCCCCATAAACCCAATCATGTGTTCAAATTGAAAAAGGCTTTGTATGGTCTCAAACAAGCTCCTAGAGCTTGGTATGGTAGGCTTACATCACCTTTTACAAAGTGGGTTTAAAGGGGAGAGGTGGATAAAACATTGTTCATCCGAAAACAAGATCAACATATTTTGATTGCTCAAATTTATGTTGATGACATCGTGTTTGGATCCACCTCCAAATCCTTGGAGAAAGAATTTGTGCATTGCATGACATCCACATTTGAAATGAGCATGGTAGGTGAATTAACATATTTCTTAGGCATTCAGTCAAACAATCACATGAAGGGATGTTCATTTCTCAGCCAAAGACTCTCTAAACTTGGTGAAGAAATTCGATCTTGAGAATGGAAAACATAAAAACCCCTATGGGTACATCCGATAAGCTTAATAAAGATGAAAAATCGAAAAGTGTTGATCCTACCTTGTATAGAAGTATGATAGGGAGTTTGTTGTATTTAACGCCACTGTCAGATATCATGCATAGTGTGTTTGTGTGCAAGGTATCAAGCAAACCCTGGTTTCTCACCCGAAAAGTCGCCAAAAGAATCATTCGATATGTTGGTGAGACCTTTGGCATGGGTTTGTATAGTAAGCATACGCTTTAACACCAATACTCAATGTTGGTTCAAATGGTGATCTGGCCGCGCTGATTTGATGACATGAGAAGTACATCCGAGGATGTTTTTATCTTGGAAACAATCTGATTTCGGTTTAGCAAGAAACAAAATTGTGTGGCTCTATCAACCTGAGATCTCGAATATATTGCTGGCGTCATTGTAGTGCATGTACACAACTTTTGTGGATGAAACAAATGATTCAAGATTATGGATTGCATAGTGACATTTTAATCATGTATTGTGACAACACAAGTGCTATAAGCATAGCTAAAATCCTGTTCAACACAAAGAACAAAGCACATAGATATAAGACACCATTTTATTAGAGACTTAGTTGAACAAGGCATGTAGTGCATTGAACATGTTGGTACGTATAACAATTGGTGATATCTTTACTAAGAGTCTAGAGTTCGAGATTCATCAATCTTAGGAAGTCTCTCGGTGTGTGTGCCATGTAATCACTCACATTATTTAAAATAAAATAAAATAAAAAATAAAAAAAATGTTAGGCATACCGCATTGTTGTCTGAGGAGGGCACTATTTAGATCAAATCTGTTGTACTTAGTACCTTTGAGCATGTGCAATGATTCATTCAAAATTTCGTGATTATGTTGTAAAAATTCTTCTCACCTTCTCCCAAGAAGTTGTTGTGTTTGAGAGAAATCTCGTTGCACCACAAAGGAAAGAGCTACCTTTCAAAAGTTTTAGGATGCTACAATTTGTCAATGTACCATGAAGTTTCGACTTGCATGGGTTGATCTTGACTAAATTGACTCCTCGATTTGAAAGTGTGAAAGCTACCTAACGGAAAAGAGTCGCCTTTATGAACAAGGTCGTGGCTTTCTTTCTTTTGGACTATGGATTTTCGAATCTCATGGGTCGATCAAATGTAAAGTTGCCACCCTTGGTAAATAGTGTGAAAGGTTCCAGTGGTGTCTTTAGCTTGAAATAAAGTAAAGCTAGTGTTATAGGGAAATAAAGTACCTATAATGTTTTTGGGAGAAATTGTGTTATTTGGTGAAAGAAAAGCAATTTCAAACATAAAATCCGCAATTTTTGGAGATGAATGTGATTTCAATTGTTGCAACATTGGGAGGCTACTTGATAAGTTGGATGATATCAGCTTTTTTAATAATTTGTCATCAAGTTTAATGCACTTTGGAGTCTTGTTCTCAAAGTCATGATTTTTATATTAATTTTGTCTACTCTCTTGTGTTGTTTCTTCATGTTTAGAAGCTGGGAGACGGTTATATGCTTTGTGGAGTCTCAATTTTTGGTTAAGTATGTTTTTTTGTGTATTCCCAAAATATTTGATCGTTTAAAAATAAAAAATAAAAAAATAAAAAAATGTGTTTGAAATCAGATTGTAACTCAAATTGGTCATATATCTCTCATGTCTCAAACAACAAACTCATGTCTTACTCATAGCGGTTTGTCGGCTAGTGTCATTTGAATTTTGAATGCCATGTGATGTATGCGACGGTTCGGTTCAGCCTTAATTACCAACGGCTAATTGTGATTAGTGACATGTTTAGTGAGACTCACTTACGTGAACGCAATCTTTCATCTCAAAATCTTCATCAAATTTTTCCTTGACCTTGTCCTGCTCGTTTCAAAAAATTTCACAAAATCATTCTGTGATCTTCTCTCACCAACATAAATGGCATCATCCTCCAAAGCCCTAAATTGTCAAGGTCGAATGTTGCATCATCGAAGACATCACGTTGAACCCAAATTTCAAGCGCAGAGATGATTTTCAAGGCCATGGTTGTATATCAACCGCCTCAGGCTCTTACCGTTATTCTTCCAGGGAAAAAGGTAATGCTATAGATGTGGAAAAATCCCGAGATTTGTCCGGCTATTCGTCAATAGGCAACCCTAGCTCTCGACGCTCCAAACGCCAACGTGGCATTCCCAAGAACTACGATGATCCCTCCTCAAATATATTCAAATTCGCGAAGAGAAACAAAGT
>CM028383.1:80428098-80479029 GCA_013146195.2 Codonopsis lanceolata
TATGGGTGTAGAAGCGGCCACAAGTACTCGGATTCACGCCTAGTCAGTGAACCAAGTCCGTGGGGGAATACACGGTGCACCACCCTACCCCGGTTAAATATCCGCGAGCTCGCCAAGGAAATCTTGAAAAATTTCAAGCCTCTGGGAAATGATCGTGATTGACCGAGCGCATAATATGCGAGCAGACATTTGTCCAAGATCGCCGAGGACAATCTTGCTTTGTCAATCCCTCCGTAATGATCGAGCATATGGAAACTCCCGCCATCGATAGACCTATAATTATGGACACGAGCCGGCGGCCGGCTGGATTGATGACTATAAGGACTACATTGAGAAGGGAGTTTTGCCCGCGGACAAGGTCAAAGCCACAACAACCGCCAAGCCCTGTCGGTTCCGCGAGTCGGGGGAATCTTATACAAGCGATCTAGGTCGACCTTATGCTTCGCGCACTCTCGCAGCTAACCGAGGGTGTTTTGTACGAGGTACACGAGGGGAATGTATGCCACCCTGGGCACAAGAGCTCTAGCAGTAGCGGTCCTCGCGAAAGCGTGATACTACCGATTACCCTTCGAAAGACGCGGAAAAGTATGCTCGCGAATGTGACAAGTGCCAAAGATACGCAGATGTACCGAGGCTTCCATCCACTATAAACCCCGCCAAGGCGCCTCGCCCTTCGACATGCGGGGAATCTTGATCGCCCTTTCCCCGCTAGCACAATACAAATATAAATACGCTGTAGTCACCATAGATTACTTCACGAAGTGGATTGAAGCAAAGCCTTTGGCCAAAATTTCGAGGCAATATCATCAAGTTTGTATACGATCAAGTGGTATTCTCCCTCGAGCAATCATTCTCCGACCATGGAACTCAACCTCGACAAGTTCACAGAATGTGCTCGCTTGGGCGTGGCAATCGCAAATATCCGTGGCTTACCCTCAAGGTAATCTGACAAGCGTGACAAACAAGTTCTCCACGCTTTAAGCGGAATTTAAGGCGGTGCAGTGAAGAATGACAATCGGCCCCTGCTGGGCGGTGCCGAACAACTGCTCGGACCAACTGGAAACCTGTCAGTACTTACCTATGGGTCGAGGTTATGATCTCGGAAATGGCCTCTGTTAAGCCAATGAAGTCTCTCAGACATACGAGCAAACAATCAGCTTGCCCGGGCCATAGACTTAGACCTACTGGAAGAAAGGAGGTTGGATGCACGACTTAGAATGGTCAATTATAAACAGAGAGCAAAAGCCCATCATGATAAAGAGTTCGAGGTGTGAGCCTTCTGGCCGGGGATCTAGTGCTCAAAAGATTGAGACCGGTCATCTAAGCAGAGTGGGGTAAGCTCTCCTAATTGGGAGGGTCCTTTCCGAGTGACTGAATAATAGGGAGGGCACTTACACACCTGCACTGAAGGGAAAGATCTCAAGCGCCTTGGCACGCACCACCTCAAGAAGTATTATCCCTAGGTCAAAGAAGCAAAAGGGCAAGACCTCAGTCCTGTTGAGGGTCATCAAATCGTTTATCAATAAAAGGCAAGCTATTATCATATTTACCAGTTCATAATTTTTAAAGTTATCAATGAACTGTTATTCGGCAATTATTTGTATTTGTTTGACTAGATTCTGCTCGCCCAGCGAGCAGACGAGGCCAGGCCCGGTCAACAAATTCTAAAATCCCTAGTATTTGTGAACTCAACCTCTGTGGTGAGGGGTGGCCATGCCCGGCTCACATACGGATGCTCGGCTCATGCTCGAGTCCGCTCCTCGCAAGATAGCGATTAACTACCTCGGTTCTACAAAGGACCGAGTAACACTGTTAACCCGTATATCTTAGCAATCTCTAAGATATACCAAGAATCGCTCGATTACCCCACATCGAGCAAAGGCCTTGCCCGGTTGTTGGTTGCCAATTGAGAGTTGGGCCTTGCCCGCTCGGCAGTCTTCTGGATGCGCACTCACTCTAAGCCTTGGCCAGATCCAAGCGTTTCTTGCTCGACATTTATTCGGGTAACATCTTAATTTACATAATAAGATTGCTGTGTTAATCTTGTTATTTTTTTTTAATCGCACTTGGTTAAATTTATTCATGAATTTTTGCTCGATATATTTTCTGGGGAGTACCAGCACTTGTATTAACGAATGACAGGAAAAAGATATGAGCGAGAAAAACGCTTATCGAAAGCAAACAAACAATGAAAGCAAACGAAGAAAAGTCCGCCAATAAAAGTTGGATTTCATTGAAGTCAAACTGGGAATTACAAAAAAGAAACAGAAGATAATAGCGCGCAGGCCAGAAAAAATCCTAAGTCTGCTCAGGCGGGGGAGGAGGTGGAAGCTCTTGGGCACCGGCTTGATACTGCATCTGATATTGAAAGTTGAGTTTCACTGCGCTATCTCACGCTTAGCTCGAGACTCCCGCTTCTATCTCGCCGGCTTGCTTCAAAGTTTCGCCTCGACTCTAACTCAAGAATTAGCGAAAGCGTGACGCTCACTTATCCACAAAGCGGAGGAACCCAAGGCGCCTCCCGCCTTCGGACAAGCCGCTGCTCGCCATAGTGGCCACCATCAAAGAGTAAGGAACCGCCGCTGGAAGGGGCGAAAGCAAAATTTTCATCGTAAGGGCCGCCACGCCCCATTCAGCCATTGTTTGCATTCCCACTCCGCCATAGCCGGCAAGCATCCTTAATATATGATGAGTGCCATGGGCGAAGTAGGGAAGAATGGCCGCATCCACAGCATTCTCGAAGTCCTTCGACTTCTTAAAGTTAGCCACCGGCCGACGACTCGCCTCCGCACCAGCTCTCAACTGCCTTCCCGCCTTTGACACCGCATTCAGCTGCCTCTTTCCACCGCAGACGATCCTCTCCGCCTGGTGGTTGCGCCGTGATCGCTGTGAGCTTTTTCCAAGTCGGCTTGATTCTTCTTCACCTGGCCGACCAAGTCTTTCTTGGTCGCAGCTAGTCTCCATTCCCGAGCGACCATTTGAGGTTGCCGAATCAGCTTCTGTTTTTTCTTGGTCGCCGCCAGCTGGACCTCCAACTCGCACCAAAGTAGCCACCGCTCAACCTTCTTTGCAAGGCCTCATTGGCCAGTCCGTCACCGCTTGCGAAATGTTTTTCTCGTTGTACCTATCATAAAGATTGGTACGTAGTAGTTTATCCGCAAACAAAAGAAAGAGAATCAGACGCATGAGACAAGCCAAGGAAATGACAAAACCGATTCAAAAACCTTACCTCGCTCAAGCATAGTCCCACGTTCCCAACTAAGACGTGGCCGGCCGTGTCTCTATCCCGGGCAAGATCATCATGTAGCGCCCTCTCGATTATACCTTTCTACCAGCCGCCCCCAAGCTTCCACGAAGATAAAGGTCGATGCCTCCTAACCGGGGCATCGCTGTACTTTTTCACCAGGCTCGGCACCGTAATGAGGCATCTTCAACTCCACCGCTTCCGTGTCGCTGCCCAATCGAGCGGAGCTCGGGCAGAGATAGTCGACCCACGAGCAGAGCAGAGCGCGTGATCGTGACTCAAGCCCCTGGGCGAACATCTCGAAAGCATTTGAGGAGGGGAAAGGCTCTTCTTCCTTTTTTCCTTTCCTTGGGGTCTTTGGGAGGAGGCACCACGTATATGTTGGTACCCGACCGCCTCGATGTATGCTCTTCAATAGGCACTCGCCACCGGCTCTGCACTCACCTCAAGGGAGGGATGACGACCTTAGGCACCTGTTTTCCCTCGTCGGCCATGCCTTGCCCAAGCCCTGTGTTTTCAGCCGGGGACCAAAGGCACCTCAAGAGCCATGGGTTCATGCATTTTCAAATCATTTGCCGTGATTATGGCTTGAGTTTTCGCCTTCAATAGGGCCACATTCTTCATCCCCGAAACAAAACAAAGAAAAACGGGATAAGTATGAGTTGGAAAGAGTATTAGCGAAAGCGTAAACGATCAAAGATCGCAGTAACCGCGTGGTCTCATAAATCGGCTAATCGCGCCGCTAAAGTCCCACCTTGACACTCAACACACTCGTGCTTAAACATTCGGCCGTGGCGATGGCCCCAAGAAGGGATGAGGGTTCGAGTCAGCACGTGGATCGGGTGGCTCCACTTCGGGGGAACTTCGCCGCATGACCCCTGCCAAACACAAATAACGAGGGTTATGCATCAGACCCCTCCTTCCACGATCAAAAATTGCCGGGCCGACACGCTTCTCATTCTCTTCACGACACCCACTCGCCTTCAACGCAGCCAATCGAAAGCGCTAGATCTCTCCCGAGCTAAAATCTTGCTTGGGAGGCCTTAGGGATCTTCATGTCGCTGGGTCGCCGGATAAACGGCCGCCCAACCCTCGGATTCAATAAACAGGACCCGTCTGTCCCAATAATCTACCTTCCCGGGGGCATCTGACAACAGCTTCAAAAAATTGGAGTTCGCCCTCACTCCTATCCTACCTCCCGTGTTCTCGCCGAAGATAAACAGTTTGCGCAGCAAAAACATATCTGGCTCAAACCCTAACAACCTGCTTGCCACAGTGAAAGCGGTGATAACACGGACTGTGTTCAACATCAGGTCGCACGGGACGGCTTTGGCCTCGAGCAAAAAATCAACCAGAAAGGGCTCCAGAGGGAGGCGCAATCCAACCCGGAAAAAGTCGGCAAAAAATAAAACTTCATTCCCGTGCTCGGAAAGCTTCACATTCGCGGCACATCCATCTTATTCGCCCTAATAGGCTCGAGTCAACCCCAAGGATGTGAGCCACGCCACCTTGTCCCGACGTGATCCAAAGTAGCCCGGCAAGCACTGTAGCGGGCTACACAAGTTGATATACCGGGGCCTGCTCCTCTTCTTCGGCCTCCTCTTCGATTCTATCTTCAACGGGAACCACTACTGGAAGTCCCCCTACCCTGGTCAGGAAGCGAGCAATAGGGATCCTATCTTGGCTATCCATCGCCTCAGGGGCCACCTCTACCTGAGTGCGGCCAGTCTTCTTCAAACGTCGAGCAAGGGGTATGTTATCTGCCTCATCGGCCTCCGAGGCCTCTCCGGCCAAATCTATTTGCACGGTTCCTGCTCGCCCAGCTGAGTCTCCTACAAGGGTTGTTTGCTGGTCGAGGCCTTGCTCCGAGGCTCCACAAACCCTCCTGGCCACACTCTTTTCACACTGCAGTCCTCCCGCCGGAGGAGTCACTATATCAACCATATCCAATACCCGCCACTAAGTATTGGCCCTACACTTGGACTGGCTCCCTCCTCTTTTTCCATGCTAATTGAGGGAGACTTCTCGCTGCTCAGCGAATCATTCCTTCCGCCGTAACTGAAGGTCTCACGGTCGCTACCAGACACGTCTGACATCTACAAAGAGATCGAGGAAGATGGCCATTAGCATTCTGCTCGGGCAACTAATGAAGGAAAAAGTAAAGAAACCCTAAGTCTAGGTCAACCCCAAAGAGGCCACGCCCGCCTAGCGAGCAAGACCACGGGTTCTATTCCTCGATCTCTACCTAAGAGCGGTCTTATCTTTCTTAAACCCTAATCAAATCATAAAGAAAGGAAAGAAAGAAAACCAGAAAGACCGGAAAACACAAGCGAAAGGGGGCGAGAGCTTACTGTTGTTTTCTGGAACGGTAGGCCTTCAAATAATCGAAGCCAACGTGAATGCTGCAAACACTGAGCAGGGACTGGGTACCAGATTGCAAGGAAGAGGCTCCGCCTAAGTTTGAAAAAAGGCACGGCAACAATGGCGAAGGAAGCTCTGCAGAAAACTCTCTCTCTAGCAGATTGCAAATCTTCAGAGACGGTAAAAGGGGAAGAAGGAGTCGAATGCGCCTTTTATAAAGCGGGCAGCAGCGGTTTTGGGGAAACTAGCACGGGCCCGGCGGCGCTTCGGTTTAGCGGCCCATCATGACGGAGGCATTAAATGCAGCCCAGTGCCGTGCCCCGTCCAATCGCTTCGACTTCTGACGGCTCACGCGCTTCTCTCGCCCACGCGCCTGTCACGCCCTTGATAAAAGCTTCCTGGACACGCCTCAAGCTCACCCCGCCGAAATCCTTATATTGCTTGAAAACTCACAAAGTGTTGAAGCCCGTGCGAACACCAAGATTGAACGCTCCCCGCTCCGAGCATGAATACTCGCCAGACAGGAAGCTAGGGGCCACTGATATACCCGGCCCAAACCGGGTCACGTGCAAGGCACGAGCTAGAACCACGTGCCAATCACGAGCACCATACCCCTGGGGCCCAAGGCTCAGCGAGCAAGATGAGAGAGCCGAACACCAGCAAAGACGACTCGGGCGGGCAAAGGCCTTGCTCTGTCGACTGCAGGCCATGACCGGAATCATACCCGCTAACAAAGGAATCGATTTACTTCGCCTGCACTGTCGAGCCGGCCTTACCCGACTGTGGGCCGATCTTCAGCCGACTGGCCGGAGATCAATACAAACAGAATAATCGAGCAGAGCCTTGCTCGCTCGAGCACACACCAAGCTGGGAACGCTGACAGCTTGCTTCCTAAGGCAAGTCAGAGGTTTCCGTGATTAGGCAAAACACTTGCCTTATCAACTCCTATATCTACGCGGTCAACCGCCTGTTTCGCCTAGAATCAAGGGATTTCCCCCTTGATTACCTCGGCAGTTATGGAAACTGAATCCTAGACGGATTCAACCACCTTGAGGGCCTATAAATACCTCCCCATAATCATCAACAAGGTACACACGCTTTTCTTGAGCCTCGTTACTCTGTCAATTTGCTTCTTGACAATCACTCGAGACTTACTCTCACGCCGGAGGGGTTTCGCGAGGCCTTGCCTTGCACTTCAACTCAGGTGTTCTTGTGATCTTAACAGGCTCAGGGAAGGTGCTCACAAGCCCAGATATCCAACCCATCTCAAGGGCGGCCCAAGCTGTGCACTTTTGCCACATCACGATCAATCAAAGTGTTACTTTTAGGCTTGACATGTGTCACTTTGAGAACAAAAGTGTGTCACTTTTGGATAATTGTTGCTTTAGATCAGTGTTCTAAAAATCGGCCTAGGTGCTAGGCGCCACCCCGACGCCTAGAAATTTGGCAAATCGGCGAAAAAATCGGCTAGGCGCTCTAGGCGCCCGACTAGGCGGCCAACTGCTGATTTTTCCTATTTTTTTAGTTTTTTTTTAATTTTGGCCCTAAATAATGTCATTTTGGGTTTTTAAAATAATAATAATAATAAATATCAATTTAAAATTATTAAATTATTTTTGTAAATTTGTAATTGTCAACGGACCTATGGATAATTGAACTGTTGACTATTTTTGTAATATTTTAAAACCGTAGATGATATTAAATTTCTAGTTTTACCTTTAAAATTTAACACCATACTGTAATTATTACTTTTAAATTATTAGGTGATATTTAGTATTAGTATAATTTTAAAAAATTATGTTTAATAATTAGGTTATAATAAAAAATATATTAAAAATCATATATTATGTCTTATTTCTCGACCCCGCCTAGGCCCCGCGTATATCCCGCCTAGGCGCTCTAGGCGCTAGGCCCTGGTCTGGCGCCTAGCGCCCGCCTAGCGATTTTTAGAACCTTAGATCTGATTAAGTTTTACTTAGTTACTTTAAATCAGAGTGTCACTTTTAAATATAGAATGTGTCGCTTTTAAGTTTTACGTGTGTCATTTTTGGCAAAAAAAATCAATTTTCATCTTTAAATTTTTATTCATAAGTGTCACGTTTAGTGTGTTACTTTTAGGTATTAATTGTGTCACTTTTAGGTATTAGGTGTGTCACTTTTGTTAAAACAACTCATTTTTATAATCATACAGTTTGTATCAATAAGAGTGTCACTTTTAGGCTTGGAGTGTGTTACTTTTAGGACTAAAGTGTGTCACTTTTGGGCTAGTGATTTTAACAGCAGTAACCAATTGAACACTACTGAAATATATCTTTTCATTCATAGAAATGTATATAATCTCAAGTGTCAATCGTTAAAAACATAAAACTATAACTTTTTCAAGGTAAAATATATGTTTCTTATTCAAACTTACAAAATTTACTGAAAATATGTCTGAAATAACCGAGCATTAAGAGTTTTGGAACCAAATTCTTTGGCTTGATGGGAATCAGAAAAAATAGTAGTTTTTTTCTTACCCTTTTCAATACTTCCCTTAATTCTTTTTCTCTATCCCTTCGTAACAGAGCGAGCAGGATCTAAGCATGTAGTAGATGAACTTGAAACACGAGATGATTCATTTTGATCCGGTAAAATCTTTAAGGAAGAACATCACTTTTTATTATTAAATGTGTTACTTTTTAGTATTAAGAGTGTCACTTTTTAGTATTAAAGGTGTCACCTTTTAGTATTAAGAGTGTCACTTTTTAGTATTAAATGTGCCACTTTTTGTATTAAGAGTGTCACTTTTTAATATTAAGAATGTCATTTTTTAGTATTAAATGTGTCACTTTTCAGTATTAAGAGTGTTACTTTGTATTTTAATAAAAAGTATAATAAATTTTCATTTATAGTGTCACTTTTAACATTAAAATGTGTCACTTTTGTGTTTTTAATGTGTCACGTTTGGTTTTAAATGTGTCATTTTGCATTTCGTCAAAATCCATTAGGATCTGTCAAGTATATCCCAAGGTAATTGATGCTAACGGAGCTGACAAATGATTAAACTGTAAGGCGTGTGAATTCGACAGTAAATATTAAAAATGGAGGGGCACCGGAGCAAATAGAACAAATGAGAATTAAAACATAAATTTGTTGCTGGGTGTGTTAAACTTTGGACTACATTGTGCTAAACCTTTAAGGTTTGCTCTTCACCAACTCGACTAACCAACTTTTGTAATTTTAATTAACATGTTTAGTTATTAACCCGTGAATTTCTAAATGGGGCTCCGTCTTACGGATTTAGGATCCGTAAGACCGTCCTACAGAAGTCTTTGCCTTTGTGTTATTCGAATAAGACTCTTACCCCTTTGTTAATTATACCAATGGAGAGGGTGGTATTATTAGCACTCTTGTTAAAAAAATCATGGGGATTAACATTTTTAATTCTAAAACTACCCCTAATATAAAATACCAGAATTATAAAACTAATTATTCACACCCGTCTACCAATTAAGCCCGTAGTTTTTATGGAGTAAGAAAGTATAGTTAGATGCCGGTGGATCAAAAATTTTGGTACCACATGAACTAGATATTTAAAAAGTATTGTAAAAAGTAATAAGATAAGTAATAATCAAGTAAAATAACTTTATTAAACGAAAAAAAAAGTTACAATAAGTAACTTAATGAGTCTAATCGTTACATAATAATAATAATAATAATAATAATAATAATAATAATAATAATAATAATAATAATAATAATAATAATAATAAGCTTTAAAATTAATAATAACGTTTAACCACAAATAAATATTTTTTTGCAAAATTATGACGTGAAACGTCACCCACGCTCTGGATCCGCCCATCATGGAGTGGCGAACCCGTGTTGAGGGTTTTAAAAGATGAGATTTCACTATATTATTATATTAACATCTTGTAACCTAGTTTATATGAGCTCCAAAATCTCAAAGTTAATTTCTAAGAGTTTTGAATTTCGTTAATAAGATTCCGTTTGTTTCCTGAAAAAAATGATTTCCAGAAAATGATTTCTAGAAAATGAAAAGATTTCATTTTTAGGTGTTTGGTAATTTTTTAAAAATATACCGAAAAACATTTTCGAGTGTTTGGTAAACGTATGGAAAATGTCACAGAAAACAATATATAAATAAATACAAAAAGTATATTCTAATATTAGTGCACATATTGAATATAAAATAGTGTTGAACTTTAAGTAATTCTCTTTTAATAATAATTTACTTATCAGTAATGGTGTCAAATCAATAAGATCCATCTTTTCTCAATCTCACAAATTCAAATAAAAAATTAATAATTGATATGAAAAAATGTTTTAAAAAATAAAATGGATAATATTTGATATATCCTTAAATAATATAATGACACTAATTTTAGGACATAGTGAGTATTCATTAAAATTATAATTTATAAATAATGTGCATAAACTTCATTTTTATTTCTAAACAATTTATTTGTTTAGTGAAATATTATGCGTGCACGTAACTATATGTAATTGTGGAAGGGCGCGGAAGGGTGCTCGAACATTTGAAAAATAAATCCGTAGGTCATATTCCGGAAAAGAAAGCTACATTTTTCGTTGACTCGGAAAAGCTTTTAGGTTGACTACATTTTCCTGAGAATTTTGATACTTATTAGTTATTATTCATGTGTATCAAATGATCATCTCCAACCCTATGTATCAAAATAAAGAATATTAAAATTAGGTGTGATAATAGATGAGGTGTCAAATTTGATATATTCCCTAGTATCGCACTTAATTTTGATACATTTTATTTTAAATATTAGAGATGCTAATACTACTACATAGATATCAAAATTTTGATTTTGATCCGGACTTATATAAGGGCGGAAACATAATCGACTTTCATCAAAGGTTTTAGTCTATGTCCGAGAAGAGCGAACTAGTCAAAGTAGCTCTTTCCTATTGACTACTTCCCCCCCCCCCCCCCCCCCCCACACACACACACACATCGACACAACACATACACAAACGAGACTTCATCAAATCTTGTGTTAAGATAAGAGGTTGAAAATATATCACGGGAAAATATGTAATACTGAATTACAAAATAAGAAACAATATAAATCGTTACTGTTTTGATGAAAATCTATTAGTGTATTTTAAGTCTGCGGACAGTGACGGGTTCAAAAATAAATCTCAGCGGTGTCACTAATATTAATTATTATTTAAAAATAAAAATAAAATTAAAACAATGTCGTTTTATAGTGTATAAATTCAACAAAAAAAAAAAAATTCTTCAACGGGGCACTTGCCCCCCATGTGGAAGGCATAGATCCGCCACTGTCTGTGGGTAGACTTTAAGGGTCCGTTTGGTGCAGCAGTTTCAAAACACAGCTTTTTTAAAATGTAGAGTTTTTAAAACGCAGTTTTTTTTCTTAAAAACACGTTTGGGATACCATTTCAAAATGCTATTTTGTAATCTGAATATTTATTAAAATGACGCTTTTATCATTTTAAATAATTACTTATCAAGCAAAATTAATTTCAAAATAAAAACATCAATGATAATAAAGTTTTAAAAAATTAAACTTATTAATTTATTTGGATGAATGATTGTTGTATTAAAAAGTATTAAAAATGAGCATAATTTTTTTTTGGGTTCACATTTAATAATTATATTCAATTAGTTATGCCACACCCATCTCTTCAAACCCATTTTAACACTCAAAGTATCATGTCTCGCCCTGTAGATTTTTTTTAATCAAATCAAAGCTTCAACGTCTGGCTCCTCCTCCTCTGATTTCTCTCTCTCTCTCTCTCTCTCTCTCTCTCTCTCTCTCTCTCTCTCTCCGTCTCTCTCTCTCTCTCTCCCAATCCAACCCCTCCTTCATTTCCCCCAAACTCAAACACATTTTTATAAGGGAGAAATCTTTATACACCCCGCTCTCTGTTTTACATTTTCTTCCTCTCCCCTGCATCTCTTCAACAAAATATTTTCCCCAATTATTAGATTGAAATCCCTAGCCCCAGCATTCGATTTCAAGTTCCAGATTTCTACAGGTTCACTTGCAAGGATTGACAAATTCTTTTCTTCTCCATCGTCGACTCCATTCGATCTTAGTTACAGGACACCTAGGTTAGCAATCCTTCTCTCCATGCGTCCTTGCCATCGCAACAATTGCGATACTAATGTATCTGCCGACAATTCGAAGAAGCTACTGTCGTCGATGAAGCGATGCCACTGTCAAAGATGCATGACACTCTCGATAGTTCCGTGTATAGAAGAGAAGACAGAGGAGGAAACGATTGTGGATATTTTGGTCCATCAACAATCCAATAGCGTTTTTGAGGAAGTGTTTCTTAAATTTGACCTGGACACAACGGTGTAAAAACGTTTCTATTTTTAAAACAAAGTGTTTCATAATGCAACATTACAACAAAATTCTTTTTGTACAACATAATAAAAAGCAACATACCCCTTGGCCCTTTGCATCTAGACTCGAACAACATAATTCATTAATATAATGGCAAAACACACCTTTGGGCCACTGTACTTTTCAAAGCATTGCAATTAGGCTACCGAGACGTCAAAATTTTCGGGATGGCCACTGTACCAGACTTATCTTGCACGTTAACCCCTTTTTTGGATGGACGTTAAGTTTAGACGTTAAGTTAAGTTAAATGTCTATTTTTCCCTCGTCTTCATCATCATCTCTGTGACAAAGTAACCCAGATCTAAGTTTTAAAACTCAGATCTGGGTTTACAAAGTTTTAAAACCCAGATCATCATTCTGGAGTTCGGCTTCTCCATGGGCGTATCAGCACGTGTCTCCGTGACTACACTCCCTGTTCGAGCTGCAGAAGTAGGAACATAGGCTCGTTTTCCAGAGTGCGTGAACGGAAGCCGCCTTGGCTTCACCCAGGCACTTCTCAAGAGCTGGCTCCGACGAAGGATCCTCTGAGACAGCCTCTGTTATCAGAACCTCGTCATCTCCTCTCCTCGAATCCTTACTCTTGCCATTCTCGGACTTCAACAACTTCTTCGCCTTGTCCGATGTCCGGTCCCATGTTTTGTCCTGCCGAAGCTGGAGTTCGGTTGATCTCTTCGCTCTCTTCCCTTTGTCAGATCCGGTGGAGACAGCCTCGGTTGATCTCTTCATCTTCAATCAACGCCCACCTAGGTCCAGTGTCATCGTCCTCCGCCATCTGCAATTAACGTCCGAATCTAAAACAGAGGGATGCAATCTACAATATTCTCTAGATCTTCACTGCATCAGAAACGGAGATGCAGCGGTGGAGGGGGATTTGTTGACTGAAGAGGGAGAGAGATTTTCGCCTCAGGGAAGAAGTCGGAGGGAGAGGGGAATCAAAGATGGATTCGAGGGTATCGGAAAGGCGTAAGATAGGGGCGGGGTCAGAGAAGAGGGGTCGGGATTTCGTATGGCGAAGAAGATGGGGGAGTTGAATGAGAAGAGATAGAAATGGAGTTGTGTTGGATACAGTTTATATTTCTCTGATGTTGTTTCACACATCACCCACCTTCTTCGATGTTGATGTTACTACCTTACCCATACTTGCAATCTAGGTTTCTTACCTTGCAATGAGGTAGACACTGAATCAATCGGGTAAAGAGATCCCATTCAGCACTTCCCTCTCCAGATCTGTTTGATCCATCTCCACTATGTTAATTTTGATTTTCTTGTAAATAATTGTCAATTTAGTCCATTGCTTATATAATTTTGAATGGATTGGTACAAAGATTTTTTTTATTTTCGTTTTAGATTTTTGGATTGTAATCTGCACTTCTTTCATGTTTTGATCTATTATGATGAAGCTGGCCACTCTGGAAGCTGACAACGAGTGATACGAGGGCAAAATAGGTATTTAACAAAACTTAACGGTTAAACTTAACGTCCATCCAAAATATGGGTTAACATGCAAGATAAGTCTGGTACTGTGGCCGCTTCGAAAATTTTGACGTCTCAGTGTCCTAAATGTAAAGTTTTGAAAAGTGCAGTGGCTCAAATATGCGTTTTGCCTAATATAATTGGTTTATAATAAGATTCAAGGTATTGTACAGTAAAACTTGTCAATTACCCATTCATTGGTAACTTGTACTGTACAACAATACAATGCATGATGTAAACCAAATTTGTAAATGAATTCTATTGCTCTATATCATTTTCCGAACAGAAATAAAGAAAAAGCAAAACAAACAAACAAAATATATATATATATATATATATATATATATATATATATATATATATATATATATATATATATATATATATATATATATATATATATATATATAAAGTTGGTGAGGAGTATTATGGCTGTGTCACCTCATCACCTTTCGATAAATTTTCATTCTAAAGCATCTATTTGGAAGCTTTAAAAACTTTTAGTTTTCTAGCCATTAGCTAACAATAATACATAATAATAATCAATATGATAAGGAGTATTAGTATTAGTATATATAATTTCTTCTATTGTCAATAGTAGAAAACTTATATTTAAAAACTTTTACAACTAACATTATTTATAATTAATGTGGGATAAAACTCTTCAAGGTGAGATATTGCTTCAAATGACTCACTTTTAACACCATACTTTAAGCTTTGATATCTTATTCATCCAAAACTTGATTTAGACAAATAAATATATTATTTCGATGCTTTTGTCGAGTAGAACATATTTACAAAATTACTTTTGTCAACAAACAAATGACACGTAAAGAAATTTGTGCCTCAAATTGTATAATTTCTTTTACTAAAAACACTAATTTTTTTAATAAGTATTATAATTTAAGTCTTGATATCTTATTATCCAAAACTTGATTTGGACAAATAAATATATCATTTCGATGTTCTCACTGAGTGTAGATACCCCAATTTCGTACCCCTGATATATGACATATCATAAAATATCAAGACATGTTAAAAGGACTAACGAATGTCAAGTTACAGGGTTGAAAATGCAAGAGAAAAAACAGGATGCATAAATAGTGAATTGCAGGGGCCAAAGTGCCAAAACCAAAAGATAAAAGGTTGTGGGCACTCCCCATAACCCTCCTGGGCGCCACGCCCCAGCTCTCTATGGGCCGCGCCCACAAGACCCCCTGCACTGTAGCTTTTGGCCTAAGGTGCAACCTTCGCAGCGCACGGTACAAAACGATGAAACATAGAAGGAAAAACTTAATCATGAAGGAAGCCCTCCTCCCAGCCTATAAATAAAGGCCCCCGGCTTCAGAAAAAAAAACATAGTTCACGCAGTGACACAGTTTCACCGCGCAGTTTGTGAAAACTCTCTTGAGAGAACGCCGAGGTTATTTCCCCTCTAGCCCCGAAGTTCTGTCAAATCTCCCCTAAAGACTAAAACTCTCTGACCAAAGTGAACCCTAGTTGCCTTGCTAGGATTCCGTCCTATTTCACTGGTTTAAAAGAGCCAAAAAGAGCAGTTGCCCTGCACGATTCCAAACGTCAAATCCAGCTGAAGCAAGCAGTTGCTCTACCCGATTCCAAACATAAGCAAGCTAGCAAATCCAGCCAACGCAAGCAGTTATGCCGCCCAGATTAAGAGGCGAAAAACAACTAAATGGAGCAATTACGCTGCCAGAAATCAATCAAAAGAAAAAAGTCTCCCTCTCCCTGAAGGACAAAGTGAGCGCACCCTCGGGCCTACCAGAAAGGAGCTTGGTACAGGATAAAACCCTCACGCTTCAAGAGGTAGGTCAATTAAATTTTTATTTACTTTTTATGTATAAAAGTGCTTTTTAAAATAGTCCTATGTAAACGAAATAAGAAGTTGTGCTACCCGAAATTCTATAGCAAATAACACTAAAAAGAGCCATTATTATGCCAAATTTTTATAAATATATTCGCAACTCTAGAAATGAGGCTGCTGTAAATTTGTATTTATTTCCTTATATATATATATATATATATATATATAGATATATATATAAAATATTTTATTTCAACTGTTAAATAAATATAAAAGAACATATTTAGTCAAAAACTTATTTTGAGACCGAAAGGGTGAGTTGTGTGGCAACCCGACCCAGATTTCAATGCAAAATCCCAAGTCGAACCGCCCAAATAGACAAAAGTTAAGCATGCGCAAGTAGGAATATAAAAATTTCACATGACGCAACATTGCGTACACATAACAACTCGGCTACTCTTGGCCGGAAAAAAACATAAAGTAAACAAGTCTTCGACGATGTTACAGCCGGAACCTAACAACTACTCCTACAATTATAACACATGCATAATAATAACCTCAACGACCACAACATGCCGGAGACAACAACGACAATAATAATTTAAAAGAGTAATAAGCGGTAGTGAACCATAAAATATAAACAAGCTCGACATGGAAGTCGGCGTACAAAAGATTCATAAGTCTAGAATAATCATGAGTTATATAGTAACATAAAAACTCAAGTCAAGTTTAGGTGACTTCTTTCCCATAGTCCTTCCCAAAATAAAAGACTAGCTATACAAAGTCTCAAAAGAACAACCTCCAAGCTTACTAGTTAACTAGCTCAGACACGACAAATCTAGCGAGGATCTCCTCCTTGGCTCGGATCTAAGGAAAACAAAACAAAAAAATAGCGTATGTCATAAAGACTTAGTAAGCTACTAAAAATTCATGTTCATGTCATAGCATATCATTTATCATAAATATGGAACATGATTATCATATATCACTTAGCACATTATTCACATAAGTGCGAGTAATAAATCATACAAGTAGGATATGATATAGACCTGGCCGCTACGTAGCTCCTGCAATAAAATGTGTTAACTGGTTCGTGCCATTGATGTTTTGTGAATGCATCGACTTGTATCGAGAATCGCCTCGATTTAAATAGCAATCCAATGCGACACATATTGATACGACAAAGGGGCTACTTCCCCACTGCGGCCCACAGTGCAGTTGTGTGTGAGGTCTCAGGTGCGGCGATCCATAGCGAACACGAATCTCACAATTCGTGAAGGCGATGCATCGTCCCACCCTGCCGTATAAATCAAACCAAATAATGCCAACTGGACTCAATGTGATGCACAAGTAGATATTTACTCGTCCTCCTAACTGTGAGCTTGTTTATGTTAAAGACTTATTTGATTCTTCCGGACTTAATCTCAATTCTTTGGCTATTTCTATTCTTCCGGAATCTGCCAGAACTGTTATTCTGGATCAGCGCATTACTCTTTCTTCCCAGCCTGACAACCCGTGTTGGAAAGTTCATTCATCTGGTAAATTTTCCCTCTCTTCGGCCTTCTCTATCCTCACCCCGGCAGCTAATACATTTCCTTCAGCTAAGTTTATTTGGCATAAACTTCTGCCCCCTCACATTGGCGTCTTTCTTTGGCGTTTAATGCTGAAGCGTCTCCCCATAGATGAAGCCCTGATTCATAAAGGCTTCCAAATTGTTTCTCAGTGTGTTTGTTGCTCACAACACTCCATTGAAACTTTTAATCATCTCTTTATCCACGGTCAGTTTGCTTCTTCGATCTGGATGGCTTTCAGTTCGTCCCATAATCTCTCTATTTTGGGATATACCATTATGCACAGATGTATGGCAGGCTGGAATTCCTCTTCCACAGCTCATAAGTTACTCCCTTCTCTTATTCTTTGGCATATTTGGAAGGTCCGTAATGCTATAATCTATGACAACTCTGGTCTGTCTATTTCTTCTACTATCCATGCTATTTATCAAGATCTCTCTATTATTATGGGAAGCGGGAATTTCTTTATTCGGCAGAATCTATCGGGTCCCTTTATTTCCTTTGCTATTAGAAGGCAAAGACGGATTCAAGCTATTTCTTGGTCTAAGCCGACTGGTCCTTTTATTAAACTGAACTCGAATTGTGCGAGTCGGGGTAATCCGGGCATTAGCGGTGGCGGGGGAATTATTCGTGACTCTGAAGGTAAAGTTATTTTTGCTTATGCCTCATTTTATGGTTTTGCTACGAACACTGAGGCAGAATGTAAGGCCCTTTTTCAGGGAGTTTGTTGGCTTCATTCTCACGGTTTTCGTCAGGTCATAGTTGAGATGGATTCTATGATTTTATATAATTTCCTCACTAAAGGACATCATTTTCCCTGGGCTCTTCATTATTATATTCGGGGCATTTTATCCATGCAAAGGGACTCCTCGTTTATCTTCAGTCACTGTTATAGAGAAGCTAATTTTGTTGCTGACGGGCTTGCTAATTATGCTATTGATTCGCGGTTGGACTCTGAGTTTTCCTCTCTTGATGCCTTGCATGCTCTTATTAGAGGGAATTATATCTTGGATAGACATGGTATTTCTCAAATTCGTATTTCATAGGTCTTTAGCTCTTCATTGTATTTATTTCGTTTTCGAGGTTAGGCTCCTTTGTCCCCCCATATATAAGGGTAAGGCTAGTTGTCCCCCTCATGTTTGTATCTTTCTTTTAATTAATAAATCTATGCAGGGTACCGTCCCTATTTCCTGAACAAAAAAAAAAAAAAAAGGGATCAAATTCGTCAATAGGGAACTCATCCGATCAAGTAGGCTATTAATCTCTACCATAAATCATGTCAAGGCAATTAATTGCTCATAACCAAATAATCACAACAAACTCAATTGCACATAATTAGGTTCAACTTATAATTGAGTAAACCCGACCAAATGGTGTCCAAACTTCGTAAGGATTAAAAGTAGTGTTCAACATGATCCAAACCTCCCTAGAGTCGACTCCGTTGAGTCTTTACTACAAACATTCCCAATTTTATAGTTTAGAAGCTATGTGCTTCATAAATTACCCTAAGTCCATTACTAAGTCCAACTAGGTCACAAGTTAACCAAAGTACTACAATGTGATTCATCTTCATCATATAGTCCAATTAAAAGCTAGAACACATATCAACTTACCAACCTACCAAGTAAGCCCTAATTAGGATACTTTCACGTAGCACCATTTCAAGTAAACATGTAAATATTGTCTCTAACATGCTCACAATCTAAATACACAAGATGAAAGCATATAACATGCTTCCATAGCCATAAAATCATCCTACATATTCTTCTAACAAGTTCATAGGTTCAAAAAACAAGTTGAAAGCATATAAGGAAAGTATGTGTACTCATTGACCTAAAAAAATCTAATCGGTTGAAAGTGTTCTACTCTTCAAGCTCTTCAATCCTATGGCTTGACTTCAATAATGGAGGAAGGAAGCTAAGGAAACCATGAACAAACCTTCAAGAACCCTAGAAAGCTCTCAAAAAATCTTTATCTCTCTCTCCCTCTCTCACATGTTTTGGAAGAGGATGCAGCAAATGGGAAGCACAAAGGCTGATTTGTTGTGTTTAAGGGTTGGAAATGGTAGTGGGACAAGTGTCACTACTATGTGGAGGGATTATTAAGTGAGCTAATGGCTTGATTACTCCCAACTAATTTTTTTTTTATTTTTTTTTTAAGGAAACAGGGACGGCACCCTGCGGAATTTTATTAATAAAAGAAATAAAAAACAAGGAGGGGGACAACCTGCCTCAATAGAGAGGGAGGAGCCTTACCTCTACCAAAAAGTACAACATCATTTGCGATAATTAAATAAGCCCAAACAGTCCTGTCTAAAGGAGTGACGCACATTTGTCGGAAGTTGAGCCAAAGTCTCATATGTAGTGTAATGAATCGATGAATGAGCAAGATCCGCCGCCTATCGCCCACCCCATTAATTTCTCTCAAACATGACCTATGGAATAATAGCCAAGCAACTCCTTACAATCGGACAACTCATACTCAAATTGCCAAGGAAACTTTTGTGCACCAACCAACCCACGAGCTGCCACCAGAGAGTCAGTCTCAACATACACCTTCACTAAACCCAATCTCCGACATAAAGTGAGCCCATCACGAAGAGCACTAATCTCAAAGAAAAGTGTTTGTACTGACCATAAGACGCCGAGAAGGCACAAACCAATCTGCCTTGATGATCACGAATGATACCACCCCCCGTACAAAAGCCATTTCTAGCCGAGCCGTCAGTATTGAGCTTATAAGCACCGAACTCAGGAGGCTCCCAACGAATCCAACGACCACGCCGAAATTTGACACTTTTAGCTGAAACCCACAACGGATACAGACCCGTAATACCCACTTCATTAGAAACCACTTTAGGGGTGTATAACTGCATCATATCACGTAAGCCATTACGAACTCCCTTTATAATGTCTCGAGCACTCATCGGAATGTTATCAAAGATAGCACGGCATCTTGCTTTCCATAATTCCCAGCATCCTAAGACCAACGTACCAAGTTTACAAGCACCAATTTGATTATCAATAGAAACCCGATCCAACCAATATGTAAAAAGATGATGAAGAGACACATACTTCTCGGGTAAATGAAAACATTGAGCCAAGAATTTCCAAACTTCACCAGCAACTTCAGAGAATAAAAACAGATGCTCAATAGATTCTCTATCATGGTGATGATTACAACACACACATTTAGAAGCAATCATAATATGTTTCTCCTGTAACCTAAGATCAACCGGCAAAGCTCCCTGACAAAGTTTCCAAATAAAACCACTTACCTTTAAAGGAAACTCCCAACTAAACCATAATCAAACAAATTAGACATGTTAGGATATGATTAGGGATGTTTAAGGGTGTTTAGGAGGTGTTTAGAGTGGGCAAAATAGGGTTGGATTGGTCACTTAAGTAAAAAAGAATGAAACATGGCAATGTTGTTAAAACAGCTAAGCACTCGCTCAGCCTCTCCCCTGAGCGACCGCTTGGTCCTCTCACCAGCCAAGTGTGTTGCTAGATTTTGCGCACTCGCCCAGCCAAAATGCTGAGAGATCGCCCAGCTCCCTGAACCAAAATGCTTCCAAAAATTCATCCCAAATGAGTCTTAAACCAAACCCAAGCATTAATGGATGATTCCAAACTCAAAAAAAATAATAATAAAATAAAAAAATAAAATAAAATATGGGTCCGAAACTCACCCGAAACACCTTAGGATAGTCTCAAAACTAAGCATAAAACATGCAATAAGAAAGTAACAGTTGAATCAATGGTTGAACACTTAAACATACGTGATTATGAACATGTTAAACACTTCATGAATGATCTACAATGCATGAACATGTTAGTCTAAGACTCTAATGGAGGTTAAAACAAGAAACAACATAATAGAATCAAAGCATGAATTAATTAAGTAGCTAAATAACAACTAGTAACTTATAAATGATTACAATATACACATGAACTAAATAAGCATACTCATGTGGATTATGAATGCATGAAGGCAAGCATATGCATGACTAGGATTCCACAAGTTGGGTGCCTAACCCCTTCTCACCTCGTAACTTAGCCTCTGAACCCTTCTTATAAATCTGGTTATTTTTTGTTTTTCTTTGTTTTCCTTAAAATAAAGATGGCGACTCTGTTGTATATATTTTGAGTCCACAAAATAAGGTCGGACGTATTCCCACGTGCTTTAAAAGATTTTGAAACCACCCATTTCTCGGTAGGGGGAAGAGGTTGAAAATCGGGGCACTCACAGTGGCGACTCTGTTGGGGACGTTATTTTTATTTTAAATAAAATAAAAACGGAGGGCTAGACTCATTTTGTAAAAAAAAAACAAGTTTTTCTTTTGTTTTTGGCTAAATATGCTTATATTTATTTAAGATAGTAAATATTGCATTTTTTTATATATATGTATATATATTTGTGCATATAACCATGAAATCTTGCATCAACTCCATTCTGGGCACCGCAAAAAAAATATAAAATTTCGGGCAAGATAACAAAAAAAAGGCAGAGGCATATTTTCTCTTTACTTTATTTTACTCTACTTTATTTATTATTTCTGGTAAAATATGTAAATATTCTTTTATTCTGTCATTTTATTTTGGGGATTATGACCAAATGTAATTAATAGGAATAGATAGCTTCCTCGCTTTTCTTTCTATTTATTGATCTGAATGTCCATCACGCTCGCTCGCGCCGTCCTTTCGAGGATTCAAACTAATTAACCGAGAAAATCAACAAATGAACAGAAAGACGGGCTTTTTACTGCTTTATTACTACTTTATATCTGGAAAAAAAAACTTTACTGCTTTTTAGATAACTCACACACGTGCACGAACGTAAACATATTCCGAACTGCTACCCTTACACCAAAGCCAGCCTACCCCCTGCATCAGCCAACGTTAAAATCATATAGATTTCTAGGACACTTCATGGACCGATCGGTTTTTATATCTCTAAATTATTGACCAATCTCTGTTGCAAAAATATACATAAATGAATAAAGATATATGCACAGGGGCTGACCAATAATTTTTATGATATTTGTCCTAGACCATTCAAATGATGGATCCCGGAAAGAATATAGACCCTTCACCTGAGATCAGTCCAATCTTGGGAAGTCGAAAGGTAGGTGAAATACAAAGGTTCTATACTCTGGGGAAAGAATCCATTATTCAGGAAGAGTCCTGAGACTGTCAAAACAAAGCAGGTGATTGTCCGATCAATCTTAGGAAAAATGAATAATAATTAAATAATAAAGACACACTATATTCAGTACCAAAAAGCCTAGAACCTTCTCTTCTGACGCCTTCAACCCATTTTCCTCAGAAACTTGGCACGAGTTTGGAAAGGAAGAGATAACACCGGTTGTTTGATACGGGATACAGGTATAGAAATCAGATCTGAAAGTATCATAATCAGTTCAGAGAGTAAAGATCTGGGCAGAATGATCGTTAAGAATGAACAGTCTACCGTGGGTACTGATACAGGGGCTCTAGGGTACACTCCTACTCCAGCTATGCAGGAGTGGTTAGACCAGAATTTGGGTGCACATGTTGATCGCTTATTAAGCCATATCACAAACCTCATGCAAGGTTCAAGGCCCAATGTTGAGGGAATCATTTTCCCTGCAACTACTCAAGAAGCATCTACTTCTCATACTTCTCTAAACCCAAACCCTCAGCCAAACACTAACCTTCCACCAACCACCAGCACCCCAATCACTAATTTCCCACCAAATACCTATTACTCGAATTTTAATCCACCTATTACTCGAATTTTAATCCTTTCTCACCAAATCCACCATATCCTTTTCCAAACACCAATATACCCAAAAATCCAAGTAGCCTTCCATTTCCTATCACCAATCCACTCCAAAATAGCCCACATATGGACCCCAGAAGCTATACCCAGCCAGGACAAGTAACGACATATCTACCTTTCAATAATCATGGTCGTCACGTTGAAACCGCAAATAACCCACCTCCTCAAAATCCTTACCAAATGCCTTAGCCAATCCAAAGAATAAACCTGTTTGCCCCCAATCCCTCAAATATATTCCAAAACTCAGCACCATCTCCCACAAAAATAGAGGCATATATGGAGAACCTAAAAGGAATGATGCTCAAAGTCTTGAACAAAGGGAAATTTTCTACAAGGGCATTAACGCTACAACCTTCGGCTATGCTACCCACAAAATTTGAAATGCCCAACATAGAAAAATTCGATGGGACTAGATGCCCTATCTCCCACCTAAAATCTTATTCTACCAGCATGCAGTCAAGAGGGGATAGTTTCGAAGCTATGGCCTCCAATTTCCAAATTCCATGGGTACTTGGGACTCAATAGCTGAGGAGTTCCAAAAGAGGTACAAAGATAATACCAGTTTTGAAAATAAAAGGGAACTTGAGGCATGCACCTAAAGGGAAAAGGAAACATGTTCAGACTTTGCAGCCAGGTGGAAAAGAAAGATATCTCAGACATTGGACAGGCCTGATCCGACGGAATCAGCCAAAATGTTCATCAAAAATCTCCAACCCATTTACCTGGAGCATATGCGATATCTCCCTTATGATAACTTCAATGAAATAATGGAAATATGGATCCGTATCGACGAAGATATACGCAATGGACATTTGAAATTCGGTACGCCTCCTAGCTCATTCTGCTACTCAAAAGGGAAAACAGCCGAATCAGGGTCAGCTGTCCATATGGTGGAAAACATGCCTACTATGCCACCAACCAGTTTCACTACCCAGAGCTATGGCACTGTACCATGGTCCTATGGAGCAGATAGATCTATCAATGCAGTTGGTGGGAATAATGGTCCAAACAGAAACTTCAAAGGGCCAAACAGAGGAAATAGGCATTATGATGAATTGTAAGCTCCCCAATCATTGATATTGCAAGGGCTGATAGCATAGGGAGTGCTAAAGCCATTAGAATACTACAGGCCGCCGAATCCTCTGCCTAACTCATGGAACCATGCTCAGTATTGTGAGTACCATCGCTATAGTGGTCACTCAATCGACAAGTGCTACACGCTCAAAAATGCAATCCAAGATCTGATAGATGATAAAGTCATCGAAAAGCCTCACCCCAGGCCCAATGTAGTCAATAACCCTTTACCTCAAATCAACATGATTGAGGTCAATGAAGAAAACTGTGTACCTAAGTTTGAAAGGAATGAAAAGCTGTTACCATATATCGTTGTTCCTCTCTCTTTACCAGAAAAAGAGCTTAGCTACAACATGCTCTCTTAAGACACTATCATGGGCGATCAAACTATCACTAGCACTGAGAAAACCACTTGGATCGATGGGGATTTCAATCATCTTACCAGATCTGGTCGGGCATATCAACCAAACCAAGAAAGTGGTGACCACTCTGGCAAAGACAAAGAAATAGACACTTGGGCTAAAAGTATGGAAGATACCCTATTAGCTCAGATGAAGAAAACCCAAGCAAACATATCCATCTGGCTTACTATGTGCTTCCAAAAATCATTGTGATACATTGGCCAAATCCCGAAGTCAGGCAGTCATCCCCATTGAAACATCTCAAAATGAGCTAACCTAAATGATCAGAAACAAACACTTTGGAAATGTGATTATGTTTACCGATCTAGATCTGCCAAAAGAAGGAACCAACCACATTGATGCTCTTCACATCACTGTAGGGGTCATGGAAAAAAGGATTCCTCGAGTCCTAATAGACAACGGCTCATCTTTGAATGTGTGTCCCACCAGGACACTAGCCAAACTGGGCATAAAGATATCAGAATTGACTCCTTTATCGCAGACAGTAAGGGCATATGACAACACTAGTCGATGTTTCCTAGGGGTGGTAACTCTGATGATGACCATTGGGCCACTAACTATGCAAGTTGAATTCCAAGTCCTATACATTCCGACCACTTTTAATTTATTGCTGGGATGTCCTTGGATCCATGGGGTAAAGGGGTAGCCTCCTCGCTACATCAACGTGTCAAGTTTATCCATGATGACCATATAGTGATCATACTTGCCGATAAAATCGTGGAAAACAATGAAAGTGGGGATATCCCAATCCTCGAAATAGAGCATGATGACATGGGTATCTTCCTCAGTGGTTTTGAAGTCATCCCTCAAGCCAAAGTCAATGTCATTGAATATGGGCGAGAGACTGACATTATTGGAAAGAAAACCACAGTCTTTGGAGATATGGTCCAACTTAACATGCTCGGAAAAATGAATTACATGTCTGGCCAGAGTCTTGGCAGAAATGAGCAAGGGCTTATCAATCTGGTCCATGATGAATTTAAGGAATGTATCCCTCCATTTGGTCTACGATACAAACCCACGCCAGCTGAACTAGCTACAGTCATGAGACAAAAACGTGAAAATAGTAAGGCAGAACGTGAAAAACGTCCTTACATAGATCCTCCTCTGCATCTATATAGAAAAACTCTAAATGGATACTTTATTAGGAAAGGAGAAACATATGCCTATCTCATGTTCCCAGAACCCTGGATAGACCAAAATGGGAAAAGACGCCATGGTTGGGAAATCTTCGAGGATGTCAGTCTCGCCACCAATGAAATGGAACAGGTTATCCTGGAGCCCCGCAGCACTGTATATAAAACTGTAACAGTCGAAAACACCTGGACTATAGACCAAGATGACTATGCCCTGGCATTGTTTGGTTATGACTTTACGAGAAATAGTTTCCTGGGTATGATTGACCAATGGACTAGTTATGAAAAGCTTCTGGCGGAATTTGAGAACATTGCTGGTAACCCCCTGTAAAATTGGTATACTACGGCTGGCTCGCTCCTGACAACAATAGACTTGGTGGACTGTTTCGGATATACCACTCCCCCTATTTCCTTTAGCCTTACGGACTGGTCATCTACCGACCCTCTCCCTGAAATTGAGAACCTCAAAGTCTAGGACCTCAATATGTAATCAACCCTATAAAGCCTAGTATTAATAATGAAAATCTTGATGTCTTCACGTATTCCTTGGTTGCACCTACGTTAAAAGACGAATTAATGAACATAAATAATGTGTCGTTTAACGAAATGGACCCAAAAGATAAAGGTTACCTACTCGAGCTCGCTAAGTCAGTCAAGAACCGAAAAAAGCACCAATTAGCAGCGTCAGAGGAAAACTTGTCTGCTATCAATCTAGGGGTTGAACATAAGAATTGACAGTTACTTGCAAGGGTTAGAAAGGGCAGCATTGATTAGTCTACTCAGAGAGTTTGTAGATGTTTTCGCATGGTCTTACGAAAACATGCCTGGGTTGGATCCAGCGATTGTAGAGCACCGAATTTCGACATACCCTGATGCTAAGCCGGTTAAGCAGAAACTCTGCAGAATCAAGTCAGAATGGTCACTGAAAGTGAATGAAGAAATCATGAAACAGCTGCACGTTATGTTTATCCGGGTAGTGGAGTAGCCAATTTGGATGTCAAACATAGTGACCGTACCAAAACCTAATGGAAAGGTTCAGATCTGTGTAGACTTCCGCGACCTCAACAAGGCATCGCCCAAAGACGACTTCCCTCTACCCAACATTGATATTGTGGTAGATGTTATGGTCTCGCACAAAATAAGATCCTTTGTAGATAACATGTTGGGCTACTACCAAATCAAAATGACATCAGAATACCAGGAAAAAACCTCATTCATCACCCCTGGGGAACACTACAAGAAAAGTGGGCAATTACAACGTTTTTTGAAAAACGTTGTGAGACAACATTTTTCTAAAAACGTTGTGCTATTGTCATTTTACACAACGTTATTTCAAAAATCGTTGTGATAGGGGTTATTTTACACAACGTTTATTCCAGAAACGTTGTGCTATGGTAATTTTACACAACATTTTTTTAAAAATGTTGTGCTATGGTCATTTTACACAACGTTTTTTTCAAAAACGTTGTGATACATTTTACACAACATTTTTTCCAAAAACGTTGTGATACATTTTACACAACATTTTTTCCAAAAACGTTGTGATAGATTTTACACAACGTTTTTCCAAAAACGTTGTGATACATTTTATACAACATTTTTTCCAAAAACGTTGTGATAGATTTTAAACAACGTTTTTTTCAAAAACGTTGTGATAGATTTTACACAAGATTTTTTCCAAAAACGTTGTGATACATTTTACACAATGTTTTTTTTCCAAAAACGTTGTCATAGGGTCATTTTACACAACGTTTCTTCTAAAAACGTTGCATTAGGGTAACTTAACACAACATTTTTCAGGAAAACATTGTAATATGTCTTAAACAACGTTTTTGACAAAATGTTGTAATATTGTTGTTTTTACACATTTTGGCTTAATCGCAATTTGGTCACCCTACTTTCTCACTTTTGCAATAATCTCTACAAAAGAAAAAGGAAAAATATCAAAAAGTCCCACTAAAAAATTTTCATATCTATATAAAAAGTCTCAAAAATAATTATTCTATCTAAAAAGTTTCAAACTTAATACCAAATAGTCAAAAATTTAACGCTTCTAATAATAATAAATGCAATACAATTCATATAATAATTTTCATAAATAAATAGAAAAAAATGAATTTTCGTCAAAATAAAAGTTTTTAACTAAAGAATTTCTTTTCATAGACATGTTTTTGGACTTTTTGGTATGAAAAATTATGATTTTAAGACTTTTTGGATATGATAATTTTTTTTGTTGGTATTTTCAGGTTTTTATAATTGTTTCAAGCATTCCATCCAAAATATTAGATGAAGTGATGAATGTGCTATATTTGCTAAATACAATGATTAAATTGATTTTGTTTGTAGTCACATTATTGCAAAAAGTGGGAAAGTAGGCTGGCTAAATTGTGATTTAAGCCTAAGGGTAATTTCAGGTTTCTACAATTGTTTTAAACTTTCCGTCCGAAAAATTGGATGGGGTGATGAGCATGTTATATGTTGTCAAGTACAATGATTAAATTGAAAGAAAAAAATTGTAGAGTCACTGGCAAAACACACAAATGGGCCGCCTAACTTTACCCCTTTTTGCAATTCGGCCACCGAAACTTTGAATCATCTATTTTGGCCACCCTACGTTTGTTCTATTGCAAGCAAACCCATTTTCCAATGCCCATTAGACCATAACATTAACTTTTGGGGTAAAATAGGAAAAAAATATGTTAAAACACAGTTCATCTTCATCTCTCTCATTCTCTCTCTCACACACACACAGATCTGTAACATCTGTTCCTCCATCTTTGTCCTCTCACTTTCTCTCAACCGCTCATTATTAAATCTGCAGGAAGGAACCCAGCTATCCAACCCCCCCTATTTTCTCTAGGTCGTCTCTGATCCATCATGTTCTCACACCGCCCCAGACCTGCTTGCCCCAATCGCTTCCATAATTGCAGTCGGCGTCCCCATTCTCTTTGATTCCGGCGTCATCTTCTCAGGCCAAATCAACCCCGCCATCTCCTCTCTCTGTCGCCATCGCCAATTTGTTCTACAACCAAAGCTCCATCGAAGTCACCGACCGTTTTCCTTCCCTGGTCAAAGCAGCCGGCCTCCTTCGCTTCACCACCTATCGCCATCATCTCCAATCATCATCACCATCCTCTCACGCCAACTCTGTTCCGGCCAAGTCCTCCCATCTTCTCCAATCTCAGGTCTTCAATTGTCCTTTGTTATGAATGGCGAGCAGTGATGGAAGGATTTCAACAGGCCTGTTTCTCACTCAATCTCACTTCCATAAATGAAGCCGCTGTCCACCCTATCCGACCTCACTCCTGCTCCAGGTCGTTAATTTCTGTCCTAAATTCGCAAACCATGATTGTTAAATGTCACAGCCGCTGCTCCTGTTTTCGAATCGAACCTCCTGTAATTTTGAGCTTTGTTTGCATCTGATTTTATCTGCTCCAATGGGTTTAAAGGAAATTGGTCAGGCACTTTGGGTAGTCGTTGCTGCTGATGATGAACCGGTGGCCATTGAAGAGGATGTTAGGGTTTCCCTCACCATTTCTATCTCTCGATAACAATCAAAGTGTTCTGTTTCCTTTCGACTTTTCGAAACTTTAAGGTGTGACCTATTTCAATATTTAAAAATTGGTTGCAATAGTAGAATATGAAAAACAGTAGTCTCCTGTTTTCAGTGCCAGAAATAGGAGTGCAATTGTAGTCTTATCCCACAAGAATATTCGTGTAACCCAGGGCATTTGATAGGGTCGAATAATTCTTGCAGGAAAGTCCTATGTGCTCGATTGTACAATATATCTAGGTTTCTATCTTCGACATTGCTCCTTTTTAAGTTCATTTCCAACAAAAAGTTATGCCCTTTTCCATGTTCCCGGTCCAAACGATCAAGATAATCAAGCACGAGACTTTCTGCATCACTTTTAAGCACAACGTTCGGAGAAAAAATTGTTGTGTAATACGCTTACTACTATTGAAACTCACAACGTTTTTCTAACTCAGCCTTTATTTCACGATCCCTAACTCAACGTTTTATTAAAATACCTTAAAATTCAACCCATCTAAAAAAAGGAGGCGGCATAAGCAGCATAATTTTCCCCATCAAAATTTCCCCGCCCACTCTAATTTTTCGGCCAAGTCATTTACACAATACTACTGTCAATAAGCCAAAAACACACTCACCTTTCTCATATCTTTCTTGCACAATCCAATCTTTCTTCCAAGCCCTCTCTCTTGAATCTTTTGCATCAACAAGGTAAGTTCGAAGATTTTAATCTAAATCGCATAAAAAATGCGTACTGATGTTTCTCTGTTTCTCTTCCCCTTTCTCGCATATTTTGTAGGAAGAATTTTGGGTTTTGTATCTGTGATTAGGGCTTCTTTGGTCCCTTGAAGTTGTTACATCACCGATAGGCATTCATCCGGTAAGAATCTCTCTATTTCCTTATGTAATTTGTGCCCTAGACCATTTGCATTTGTCTCCCCCAGTTTGTTAGTGCACAAGTTGGCATGCTGATTGATTTGTCTTGCAACTGAATACTTTCTCTGCGAATGAGTGGGCAGTCATATACGAATATGTATCAAAGAACAATAAATATACACTGTTAGACTCTATTTTAATAGCTTGAGCTTGGAGATGAGTAGGTAACTTATGCGGTGACTAGTGCGCTTCGACCTACCCTCCCCTTTTTATTTTTTGTGTTGGTTATTCGAAAGTCCTTTCTCCCAGTTTGAATTCTATAGCTAACTCATAGATATGTTTGTGTGATTTCATTTTTGAAATTGATTTTGATACCATCATGATTATGTTGAGAAAATCATATGCAGAGGCACCTTAGATGGGTATTTAATGTCGTAAGCGTTAACTGTTTGTCAAAAAGTCTGTGAGAATTATATAATGCCATATCCATAGCAAATAATGCAAAACTGGTTGTGAACTCATGCCCGAACAGTTGCAAATTGGGGAAACGATGAAGGGCTTATATAGGCCACCAGAATCTTGATATTGCGTTAACACCCAGACTCGTAGTTAGAGCTTTAGTGCATTGGTATGGGAACCAAATAAACAGGGCGAACATTTTGAAGGGTTCTGGATTAGCCCTTCCTTTTCCATTATCAATTGGCTATGGATTTTAAGTTTTTCCATGCTGGTGTTGTGTAATAAAACATTGCACTAAAAGTAAGGAAGTGAATTTTGTTTTAGTTTTAACCCAAAAAAAGTTGATCAACATAATTAGCTGAAAATGGGCTTGGTTGGTCATGTTTCAAGCACTTAAAGGAGTACGATTATGATATTTGCAAGTTAACTCTAGTAAATCATGAAATTATCGAAGAATGTTGAAGGAAAATTGACTTAAAATAGGAAGAATTTACTCCAGTTGGGTATAGAGGAAGTCTTTTTCCCTCAGTTTATTTTGAATTCTAGTGTAACACCCCGCTCCTTCGTTATCTCGGTTTGCGTGCTATACTTGCACTTCTTCCTTTGTCGACTGTATGCTTGGTTTGCGAGAGGGTCTAGATGTGTATGAGAGACCATATTAAGACCAAAACATTATTAAGAGACTCCATATAGTTGTTGACTTGTTTAAGTCACAAGTCGTGACTCGACGATAGTCAGAATGCGACGCGATTGAGGGTTTGCTTGCGTTTTGGGTTCGTGACCTCGGTTTGGGTCCTAGAACTCTATAAGATGGTTTATTAACATGTTTATATGTATTAGACTTCAAGTTGGAGGTGTTCCTTAAGTCTATCGATGATTTGGAAGTTTTGGAGATAGCGTTCGTCTCTATCGCGTAGTTCGGGGATTGAGTCGTGTAATCGTCTCTCCTTTGGGATTCTTATTTCCCTAGTTGTTATTCAACTTTCTAGAAGTATTTAAGCTTCTTCATTATCCCTTAGACTTGCCTTAAAAGTCTCCTTTCGTTGCTCGTTCGATTGCGAGTTCATTCGTCGTTCCGGTTGCACATTGTTGCACCCCTTCCCGGTTTCGTTCCGAGTTGTTTCGGGAGTTGTTCAGGTGTGTTTCTGACTTGTTTTGAGTTGGGTTAGACCTTAGAATGGTTGCCCATGAGTTTGGGACCATTTAGGACATGTTTAGATCAAGTTTTGAGAACATAAGCAGCCCCAGAGGCCCAGGCGCCCGCCTGGCCATAGTGAGGCGCCCGCCTCAAGTACTGAGAGCATTGCAAAATGAAAATAGGCTGGACAGGAGCCTAGGCGCCCGCCTGGATATGTTGAGGCGCCCGCCTCAACATCAGAACACACTTACGGGATTTTTCCCCTGTTTTGTGTTTGGACGAATTATACCTATCCTACACTCATTAAACCCCCTCTAAACCCTTCCTAACCTCTCATACTTAACCCAAATCATGTCCTAACATTAGTTGGAAGTTAATTAAGGTTAGATTAGTGATTGATTAGTCCTAATCTCTACTAATTGTGCAAGGGAAATGTCTAATGTGCCCTACTTATTTTGGGGGTATAAATACCCAAACCCTTTTTGAGAAATCAGAAAATATCTTCATTCTTCCTCCTCCACAATACGTATTAGAGAGAGAGAGTCTCCATGGGAGATTTCAAGCCCTAGCTTCTTCTCTCTTCGATCCAAGACGATCCAACCAACCGATTGCCTTCAAACTTCGGAATCTTGAAGCCCTCGACGTGTAGAACAAGTTCACCGATCGGATTTGCGTTCTCTTGAGTTTTCACTCAAGCTAGGTAAGTTACTTCTTTTTGATTTTGGTTCATTGGCCCTAAGGAAAACAACTTATATGCTATTTGTGGGCAATGAACACTTGATATGCTTTGTATGCCCAATTTGGGGATTTTTGGAAGAATAAACTTGTTAGGAGCATTTGTAGAATGACTTCTATGATTGTTGAATATGTGATTACTCTTATTTTTGTGTTTCTAGGCCTATGAGCATGTTAGAAACCATTACTATATGTTACTTGGATTTATTGTGGAAGAATGCCTATGATTGGGGCTTTGGATATATGAACTCACTAGAAATTATGAGTAGGAACATTTAATTGAAATAATGTGATTCATGAAATGGGTTTTGATTTATGTTGGGTTGTTGTGAATTTTGGGGCTTGAGAATCAAGCCCGAACTATTGGGGAAATTGTTGTTAAATAAAGTGGGTATTAATGTTGAAATTGATGAAGTGCATAAATGATGAAACTTAGTATTTGGACTCAACGGAGTCTTAATAAGTCCAATAATGTGTTAATGAACTCGGGTTGAAGTCCTATGGCATTTGGGTTTTGATTGACTATAATTATGTTGAGTTCTTGGATTTTAAGGCTTGGGAAACAAGCCCGGATTATTTTTGGGAGAATTATTATAAACTTGCATGATGTGTTAGTTTTGGGATTTATGAAATGTGTATTTAATGAAATGCGGTATTAAGACTCAAAGGAGTCATTTTAGGTTCAATAAGATGTTAGTGAACCTTAGGTTGAAATCCTACGATGTTCGGGTTTGGTTGGTTTTGATTGTGAGTACCCGAGCATCTCGAATTGGGTCCCATTTGTGACGCCCATGCTATAGAAGCTTGTTGGGGATTCATTTAGAGTGTGTTCGTTAGGGCACGGAGCATTAGAGACCAACCTATGATCTCGTATGCCTTTAAGAAATGATTAATTGAATGAGTTCCCTCTTAGGGAATTTGGTCGCGTGCACATGATAGCACTTCCGGGGTTTTGACTACAAGTTAGTTTTGGTACCCTCGAGATTGGTTTGAGAAGTCAATTATTTATGACAATTGGGACTATGGTTGAGTCCGGTGTGCTTTTGAGTGAAACCAAATGCTAAGGTCGTTAGTGCGTGTTGCAGCTTCGGGTGCTTGTTGGATAGCAGGTGGTCTTCCGGGCTTTAAGCTTGGAGATTTTATTATTATTGTTATTATCTTGTGAGACACGGATGTAAAGTTATGTACACTTTACTTGGGTAGTTATGTTAGTATTTTATTGTAGTTTATTTTGGAGCCGACTTGTTGGGTCGAGCTGTTGTATTTAATTAGAAGCTATTCCGTTGTCTTCCCGAGCAAGGTTTTAGCTCGCATGTTCTAGTACTATGTTGTTGTTATTTCTGTCTCCGACAACTTTAGTCGAGAGACATTGGTTTAGTTGTTAGTATTTTATATCTTATTCGTTTCGTTGATTTGTCCCTCCGGCATGTTGTAGCCGTTGAGCAGTTGTTTATCAGGTTGGTATTCTGTTGATTCGCCGGCCATAGGTTGCCGATGGTTTGTTGTCCGTGCGCAATGTTGCGTCACGCGAGTCGTAGATTTGTCGAGAGGTAGTTATCTCTCAGCCTTGCGTTCCTTTGTTTAGGATTAAAGGCTTGGGTTCCACTTATGATTTGCTTCCGCAGATTTTAGTTTTTAGTTGTTCCGTATTGCCGTTATGGCTTTACCTTTCTATTAAAGTTCGATGGCTCATCTTTTGGACTCGTACTATTATGCTTAGCAGGTGCTTGTCCGTCTTTAGCTTGTCTTGACGACACGACCTTGGGATTCCGCATTGGAGTCCGGGTCGGGTCGTCACAGTTGGTATCAGAGCTATAGGTTAGCTATTTCGCCAGGATAGGTTCCTTGGCCTAGTTTGGGTTGGGTTTATTGTTGAGTTATTAACGCTGAGTGTTCTTTGTAGGCGTATTATGTCAGGAACATGGCGTGGAGCTAGTTCTAGTAGACCCCGTTCGGGTACAACTCGTGGCAACGAGAGAGGGGAGAATGTTACGGATCCGCGTGTGACTCCTCAACAGATGTTTGGAATGGAAGACGAATCTATCATTCTTGCGAGATTCTTGAAGTTGAAACCTAAGAGCTTTGATGGAGGACACGATGCTTTTAAAGCAGAACTTTGGATAGAAAGCATGGAGAAGATCTTTGCGGTTATGGGTTGTAAGTCAGAAGAGATGGTGGCCCTAGCAGTGTTTAAATTAACTGGTGCGGCTGACCATTGGTGGCATGTGTTACGAGATAGTTGGAGACACCATGGAGTGCCTCAAGTGTGGGAAAACTTCACGATGGAGTTTATGGCACAGTTTATCCCGGCAGTAGTTCGAGAAAGAAAAGAAGCGGAATTCATGGCATTAGAACAAGGAGCTATGACGGTGGCTCAAGATTCGAAGTTCACGAGTTGGCTCGCTATTGTGGTTACTTAGTACCGATGAGGCTAGGAAGACCCAACGGTTTGTGAAGGGCCTAAAGATGAAATATCGTGAGGCGGCTCGCTACAACTTACGGATTACCAGTCGTGGATCGTGCGTATGCAATGGAGTTGGACATCGAGGAGTATGCTCAAAAGAGAGCCTCGAGTACTATTAGAGGCAATGATGGTAATAGGGGCGAGAAAGTTAATCAAGAAATCACATCGTCTTGGTAGAGGCGGGTGATGTTCCTACCTCTAGTCGGAGCGAGTTGATATGTAATTTTTGTATGAGGACGGGACATGCCGAGAATAGAGAATAGATGTGGGGCAAGGCGGGGAAAGTGCTTTGCTTGTGGCGGTGATCATGTTCGTAAGGATTGCCCGAAGATGAGAATTAATCAGTTTGGGAGTACTAGTCGACAATCTGGTGGCTCCAAGAGAGACAGTGGTGGACGGCCTAGAGTTTGAGGTCGTGCGCACGTGGCGGTTGGCCATTGCGGGGTTGTGAGACCTATCCGAAATAGGAAGGTATATTCTTGTATATATATACGTAAATTATACCGTTGCTACTATTACCGTTATTATGAGTACACGTTTTAATCGGTAGCTCATGTGCATTCATACATACATTATATGGTGTATTGTGTAATATTGGTTATTTACTCGATCGGGAATAATACCCCAATGTGAGATCGATATATGATATGGTTCGTTTTGTGAATTACCGGTAGGTAATCGCACGTGGTGTATGGATTCTTGTTTAGTCTATATATATATATATATATATATATATATATATATATATATATATATATATATATATATATAAGACTATGCTATGTATAGAGTTGTGGTTTTATGTGGTTATATACAAAGGCCATAGTATGTATATATATGAAGCATGAATTGTATATTAGTACTTAACGGTTTGGTATGATGTTTGTGTATTCAATAAAGGTAAGTTTTATGTAATGAATAATATAATACCATATTATTGTTATTGGTTATTATGCGAGTAGGATACCCACTCGACTTGTGAGAAGGTTGAAGATTGCGATTTAGAAGATAATCATGGTTACACGGGAGAGATAGACGCTTCACCGTGAGTATTGAGGCGTTAACGTTGCGGTAGGATGGTTATAGTGCATTGGTTGTAGACTTGGTCTAGAGCTTAAGAAAGGATAGTTTTGCGGAGTATGGACGTTACGGGCATTAGTAGCCTTGTCGATTCGTGGTGATTACTAGGAAATTAACTTGGTTGAGTGTACTAGGTACACGAGTTTTGTGATAGCTATAATTGTTGTTTGCCAAGGTAATAGACCTTATTACTTGGTCTGAATTTTTATTCAGTTACGTGCATTAGTTGTAGGAAACACCTACTTGATGCATTACATTGTAGTATACAACATTCTCATTTCATAATTATTATCTCATGTTCATTCATTTCATTAGTATAGGGGACTGTTTGAAGGATGCTTAAAACTTTTTATTCATGAACCTTCGCATCCTTACGATGGAAACTTTTGAAGCTAATTCAAGTAGGTACCACGAATTGGTGAGCAAAAGGAATTAAATCGTTGGACTAGGATTGGTAAGAATTAAGTTAGAAATTGACTATACCCGTTACCAAATGGAATGGACTGAAATGGAATGAATTTTCAAAACATTTCATTAATGTGCTCTTATGTGTTCTCACCCGTGATGGGGAAATCGCGAGAGAGATTTACCTGGTTTGAAATGCTGATGTGATTATCTTTGATTTGTTTGTAAATTGCTCCATAGGAAATTATTAATTCTTGTAACTTAGAATCTCTTGTGCTTGAATTTCATGATGTGCCCCGAGACAAATAGTTTCGGTAGTTGGATGTTGAAATATCCTTGAATATGATCTTCATGTTGAAATTTGGATTTTTGCCTACATGATTGGCGTAATGTGTTCCTGTGTGTATTTGCGACTCAAGTATGAGTCATGTTATTTTCAATCGTAAATGTTGATGTTGTTGTGTCTATCGAGAGTTCGTAGACTTTTGAATTTGGATTATTATAGTTCGACCCTCGTGTATATTGTAGTGGTAGACTCGGAGATTCGAGTCAAGGTTGGTGGCTTTGAGATCGAGTGTTAACTCGGGATTAAGAGACACAGTGATCATTGTCTCGATGTATTGTGGTTGAGTGTGGACCCAATGTTGGTTTGTATCATGATTTAGAATTCGGAACGAATTCTTTTTAAGGTGGAGTCACCCCGCTCCTTCGTTATCTCGGTTTGCGTGCTATACTTGCACTTCTTCCTTTGTCGACTGTATGCTTGGTTTGCGAGAGGGTCTAGATGTGTATGAGAGACCATATTAAGACCAAAACATTATTAAGAGACTCCATATAGTTGTTGACTTGCTAAAGTCACAAGTCGTGACTCGGACGATAGTCGAATGCGGCGATTGAGGGTTTGCTTGCGTTTTGGGTTCGTGACCTCGGTTTGGGTCCTAGACCTCTATAAGATGGTTTATTAACATGTTTAGATGTATTAGACTTCAAGTTGGAGGTGTTCCTTAAGTCTATCGATGATTTGGAAGTTTTGGAGATAGCGTTCGTCTCTATCGCGTAGTTCGGGATTAAGTCGTGTGTCGTCTCTCCTTTGGGATTCTTATTTCCCTAGTTGTTATTCAACTTTCTAGAAGTATTTAAGCTTCTTCATTAGCCCTTAGACTTGCCTTAAAAGTCTCCTTTCATTGCTTTCGTTCGATTGCGAGTTCATTTGCGTTCGGTTGCACGTTGTTGCACCCCTTCCCTTGCCGGTTCGCTCCGAGTTGTTTCGGGAGTTGTTCGGGTGTGTTTCCGACTTGTTTTGAGTTGGGTTAGACCTTAGAATGGTTGCCCATGAGTTTGGGACCATTTAGGACATGTTTAGATCAAGTTTTGAGAACATAAGCGCCCAGAGGCCAGCGCCCGCTGGCATAGTGAGGCGCCCGCCTCAAGTCTTGAGAGCATTGCAAAATGAAAATAGGCTGGACAGGAGCCAGGCGCCCGCTTGGATATGTTGAGGCGCCCGCCTCAACATCGAAACACTTACTGCAGGATTTTTCCTGTTTTGTGTTTGGGCCAATTATACCTATCCTACCCTCATTAAACCCCCTCTAAACCCTTCCTAACCTTCCATACTTAACCCAAATCATGTCCTAACATTAGTTGGAAGTTAATTAAGGTTAGATTAGTGATTGATTAGTCCTAATCTCTATTAATTGTGCAAGGGAAATGTCTAATGTGCCCTCCTTATTTTGGGGTATAAATACCCAAACCCTTTGAGAAATCGAAAATATCTTCATTCTTCCTCCTCCATATACGTATTAGAGAGAGAGAGTCTCCATGGGAGATTTCAAGCCCTAGCTTCTTCTCTCTTCGATCCAAGACGATCCAACCAACCGATTGCCTTCAAACTTCGGAATCTTGAAGCCCTCGACGTGTAGAACAAGTTCACCGATCGGATTTGCGTTCTCTTGAGTTTTCACTCAAGCTAGGTAAGTTACTTCCTTTTGATTTTGTTTCATTGGCCCTAAGGAAAACAACTTATATGCTATTTGTGGGCAATGAACACTTGATATGCTTTGTATGCCCAATTTGGGGATTTTTGGAAGAATAAACTTGTTAGGAGCATTTGTAGAATGACTTCTATGATTGTTGAATATGTGATTACTCTTCATTTTGTGTTTCTAGGCCTATGAGCATGTTAGAAACCATGACTATATGTTACTTGGATTTATTGTGGAAGAATGCCTATGATTGGGGCTTTGGATATATGAACTCACTAGAAATTATGAGTAGGAACATTTAATTGAAATAATGTGATTCATGAAATGGGTTTTGATTTATGTTGGGTTGTTGTGAATTTTGGGGCTTGAGAATCAAGCCCGAACTATTAGGGAAATTGTTGTTAAATAAAGTGGGTATTAATGTTGAAATTGATGAAGTGCGTAAATGATGAAACTTTGTATTTGGACTCAACTGAGTCTTAATAAGTCCAATAATGTGTTAATGAACTCGGGTTGAAGTCCTATGACATTTGGGTTTTGATTGACTATGATTATGTTGAGTTCTTGGATTTTAAGGCTTGGGAAACAAGCCCGGATTATTTTTGGGAGAATTATTATAAACTTGAATGATGTGTTAGTTTTGGGATTTATGAAATGTGTATTTAATGAAATGCGATATTAAGACTCAATGGAGTCATTTTAGGTTCAATAAGATGTTAGTGAGCCTTAGGTTGAAATCCTACGATGTTCGGGTTTGGTTGGTTTTGATTGTGAGTACCCGAGCATCTCGAATTGGGTCGCATTTGTGACGCCCATGCTATAGAAGCTTATTGGGGATTAATTTAGAGCGTGTTCGTTAGGGCACGGAACATTAGAGACCAACCTATGATCTCGTATGCCTTTAAGAAATGATTAATTGAATGAGTTCCCTCTTAGGGAATTTGGTCGCGTGCACATGATAGCACTTCTGGGGTTTTGACTACGAATTAGTTTTGGTACCCTCGAGATTGGTTTGAGAAGTCAATTATTTATGACAATTGGGACTATGGTTGAGTCCGGTGTGCTTTTGAGTGAAACCAAATGCTAAGCCTTGTTTGTGGTTGTTCTTAGACTAAATAATAGTCTTTGATTTAATCTTGAGTAGAGGACTATAGTAGACCTCACGTTGTGATTTATTGAGCTATAAGCTATTCTTGAATTGGTGATGACTTGAGGATTATGAATACCTCAATATGTGGTTTTTGAACTAAACTTACAAGTTAGTTGAACATGTTAAGTGTGTACAATTATGTGCATTGTTTATTGGGTTTTGTAGAGCATTATGACCTACTTGAATTGATAAGTTCTTTTATGATGGACTTGGTCCTTATTGGTTTATGCAAGTAAATATCTACTTGAGCATCTTGATTTGAGTCCAGCTGGCGTCTTGGTCGTTTTGTCGGCAATGGGACGATTCATAGCCTTTGGAAACATTCGCTATGAATCGCCGCATTGGTACCCTTTATCCTCACTATTTGGCCGATAGTGGGATGTGGTCTTGTATTAGCGCCCCCTAGCCTGATATCGAGCTCCCATTTCTCATCCCAGGGTTGGATGAATGTAACGAGGTACTCATTAAGAAAACTGATGAGTTATGATCATTTGAGGATTGAATCCCTGATTATGATCATTTGAGGGTTGGACCCGTGGTTTGAATATTGAGGGCTTGGCCCAGATCCTGGTTTTACGTGCTTATGTATAAGCACTTATATGAAAGATAACGTGCTATGTGGTTTATGAAGTTTATGTTACATGATGACTTAATACAAGTTTATTTTTGGTATGCTATTAAGATACCATGATTTTATACATGCTTGTGCATTATGCCATGCCACGTCATGCTATGCCATACATTTGCATTTAGTAACTTACTGGGTCATTATGACTCACTCCGTGTGTTTGTTTTCCTTAGTTTTTGCAGTAAGGTCGTTAGTGCGTGTTGCAGCTTCGGGTGCTTGTTGGATAGCAGGTGGTCTTCCGGGCTTTAAGCTTGGAGATTTTATTATTATTGTTATTATCTTGTGAGACACGGATGTAAAGTTATGTACACTTTACTTGGGTAGTTATGTTAGTATTTTATTGTAGTTTATTTTGGAGCCGACTTGTGGGTGGGTTGTTGTATTTAATTAGAAGCTATTTCGTTGTCTTCCGAGCAAGGTTTTAGCTCGCATGTTCTAGTACTATGTTGTTGTTATTTACGTCTCCGAGCAACTTTAGTCGAGAGACATTGGTTTAGTTGTTAGTATTTTATATCTTATTCGTTTCGTTGATTTGTCCCTCCGGCATGTTGTAGCCGTTGAGCAGTTGTTTATCAGTAAGAAAATGCACTTATCAAATTCATCTATTATGTTAATCTATAAATATTGGAACACACATATTTTATTAACAATTACATCATTTTTACTTATAAAAAAACAATTATATCATTTTTAAATCAAGATGATGGAGTAAGGTATGAAAAATACATGGTAAACAGATGGAGCAGGGGAACTTTATTATCCCATTCTCTAGCCCCCTTGTCTTGGGTCATCTTTCTCTCTATGATTCTTAGCTTTCTGATGTATTAGGTAAACGCAGTTTAATCTCTTTAAACCACTAAGATGTTTTCTATGTATTGAGATTACCCTTTCATTGTAATTATTGTACAAGGATTCCAGTTTCACCTAAAAAATTACTGAAATATCCCAGAGCCATATATATCCTGAAAATATTGGAAGAAAAGCAATATTCTAGGACTTCTACATATACACATATTCTTGTAAAACCTCGTGCTTGTAAAATTATGTACATGGCAGTGTCCATGTCTTGACTTTTGGAAGTTGTCGTGTCTATGTCGACACTCATGTCTGTGTCTATAAGTCATAGATGAAAACCCTACCTTTTGTGTGCTTGTGTCTCTCGTGGAGGGAGGGGGGTTGTGGGCATAGAGTGAACATTTCAGGGTGGTATCTATTAGTTTTTCAAGTGAGTTGGAAGCTATACTTCACTGACTCTAGCTCTGCTAGTCTTCCATGAATTCATTGCAACACATGATGGTGCTATTTTATTTTCTTTGTTATGACCATCATAGTAACTTGTTTGTTCAGGTTATTTATTGAATCTTTTCTCAAGTATGAGATACTTACACTAGATATTTTCTGCCAGATCGTTACTTGTTCCTTACTTCAAGTACTTGCTTGATGGTGTGATCTGATACCTTAGTGTTGCTGAAGATACAAAAACTATGCCAACTCAAAAGAAGAAGAAAGCCAAGCTTGATGGATCATTATCTATTGGAAAGTGGCATCTGCGTGCACTAATTTTATCATCACTGCATAAATGTTTTCTTTATGACACAGGGAGCCTGAAGTTTCTCGATTCATTGAATTTCCAGGCAAGCTACATATACCTTCAGTATTCCTTCAACATATTTCTTTATGCATTAATCATTTATTAGGCGGTGTCAGCAGCTTAAAGTAGTGTTCTCTTTAATCAATTGCATACTGAGATAGGCCCTCAGTTTTGTTGCATGGAATTAATATAGTCAACAGATCCGAGTTTCATACCCCCTCGTTAAACAATTATTGGTGCCTTATTATCACAGGATGCATAAATTTTGTTTACTCTAAATAATTAGTTAGCTGATCCCTGCACTCAACTGAGGTCATTAATTAGACATCATTTTTTTTAAAATCGAACTCTGTTTATTTAGTTAAACGCCGTGAAATGTAAGGCTTTTAGTAGCATTATAGTGGGTGACATGGCTCAGATTAAATGGTCTAGGTATTGGTAAATAGGGAGGGTTAGTCCAGACTTACCAAAAAAATTATCTACCTGAATAGGCGAGTTTTTATGACGATTAAAAGGTTATTGCTTTGGAAGTAATATGAAGATTACAAGGGAAGTAATATGTTATGTTTAAGTAAAACTGAAGATGAAAACGGAAGTCCTCAAGGAGCAGATATGATGTAAGGTCATCTCACAAGTCATATTTTTGTGCACCTCCATATATCTCATGGGTGGGGAAAGTAGTGTATCAAGAGCTGAATAAATTCATTCTTGAACTGTTTTCTCTGTTTTGGCTGAGGTGTAGGATATATGTGATTGATGTAAACTTTGATTACCTAGGTCATGATACATTATATGATTTTTTTCATGATACATTATACATTATATGATTATCGAGTACTTTCTTAGTGCACATGCCATTTTATTGTTAATAATATATGATTTAAAGCATTTTAACAGAAATGGGGTAGCATTATATTATTGTCTTCTGGTGATGATCTTAATATTAGACTTTATAAAGTGGAAAATCCAGTGTTTACCATTTTATGAAGGATTTTGCCTTCTTCTATCAAACTTCTTGCACGAATTACCCTGTTATTCTATCAAATGTGAACCGTCCTTTGATATTTGCCATGTACCGATGGAAAATCTGGAATGGAATAATTCCCCCCCGGCACCGGCACCAGACACTCTCGAAATGCATCAGAAGCATTTGTTTTTCACTAGCTTTGTGAGATTTGTTTGGTCAATGAGCAAAGAAAGAAGAATTTCAGACATACACAAAGATCATTTGTCTCAGAAGGAACGAACCAATAAATATGACAAGTAACATGACGGTCATTTCCAGTTATCTATATTAAAAACCAACCGACCAATCACACCAACCAGCCATGCACTCCACTCGCACTTTGACTGCAAGATGGTCGCAGTGTAAATCAAATTTGCCTCAATAACCATTGCTTTCTCAGCTTTAAAACTCACAGAGATGGTAAATGACAAAAACTTAGATGACAGACATGAAAAATGAAATGACGAATCAAATGGCGGACATGAAAAATCAAATGATGAATCTAATTATGCAGGCAAATATTCGACTATAAAATACATTGTTTTAAAGAGTTATTTTAATTATGTTAATTTATGTTTGTCATTTAAATGTAGTTTTTTTTGTCTACGACTTGCTTCTAAGGGAAATGAGACTGTAAATGCCCCCGCTCCTCGTTCAATGGGTATTATAAATTGCAACACACCCTCTCCTTATTCACAAAATGACAGCTCTCATGTCGGTAGTGTGAGAACCCAAACCCATTACTTGCATTACCTGTTTTATACCTTAATAACTTGGGTATATTATGCCTTATCATGATTAAATATCTCCCTTTTTGTCCATGTCCAGCTCGTATTGTTGTTATTTCGTTCCTTGTCGCTTGATTTCCTTCTATGCTTAGCATACCTTCCCGTTACGCCTCGTGTATTGCCTTAGCCTGGTTTGCACTCAACCGAGACTTGTTAGGGTTCGATTGTCTCTCATAGACGACCTAGAACGCTCGCCTTGATCATAGTAAGCTTGTTGGGAAGTTTAGAAACCTTCTTGCCTTGTTTCGGCCTTAGCGATTTCACCTGTCTCCCGTTTTGCGCGTATTTCGACGTGCGAATTGTTCCTTGAGTTCCCGGACTTGTATTCAAGTCATAACCATGATTTAACAAGCCTATTCCATGCCCATGTTACCCTAGTTATATTGACCTTTGATCCGGGTTTGATTCGTCAACCAATCGTCGCTTGACTCGAGCCTTGTCCTACCTTGTTCCGGGTGATGTTCGGGTGTATTTCGGACATGTTTTGAGTTGTGTTAGACCCTAGAATGGTTGCCCATGAGCTTGGGACCATTTAGGACTTGTTTAGGTCAAGTTTTGAAGCCCCAGAAGTTCAGGCGGCCGCATGGCTCGAGTGAGGCGCCCGCCTCAAATTCTGAGAGCAAATGAAAAATGGCAATCTTCTCTGCATCTGAGGCGGCCGCATGGCCCCTCCTGAGGCGCCCGCCTCAGTCTCTTTTCAGCTGCGGGAAATTTTTCTTCTTCTCTGTTTTGTCCGACTTTTAACCCTTAAACCCCCTTCTTAATTAGTCCTAATCCAACCTATTTAACCCTAATTAAGCTAGATTAGTCCTAAGCTCAAGCTACCACCCTTGGACACTTGGATTCCACCTCTCCTCTCCCCTTGACACTTGGAATTCCACCAAGATCATGCAAGATATAAAAAGGGCTCCCTTGTTGACTTGCCTTAATCTCTCATAATCTGATTTCTCTCCTCTCTCTCTTGCCATGGTGTGTGTGTAGAGAATAGGTGAGATTAGTGTGTGTGATTTCCCTAGATTGAGCTCCCGACTTCCGTTTGCCGAGCCGAGACCACCGGTGTGAAGCTACCGACGAGGAGATCGTTTCTATCCGACTACCTTGTGCTTCAACTTTCCTTTTCCATGGTGAAGGTAAGCTATTGATTTCCCCCTTAGGTTGTATGCTTAGACTTGCCATGATCCCCCTTGTCTATTGATCCCCATGCTTCTCCATGCCCATACCATGATCTAGATTGATTCGGTCTCTTGAGATTTTAATTAATATGTCTATCTTGTTGCTTGAGGTCTATGCCTAGAATTAATTATGTTCTATGCTTCTTTAGGAGCAATTAATGTCCTTGGATTAATATATTTTGATAACTCTTGGAAACTAGGATTTCTAGGGTTCCATATACCATGAATTGTCTATCTTGTTGATTGAGAGCTATGCCTAGAATTAAAAGAGTTCTATGTCCCCTTAGGAACAACTATTGTTCTTGGACCAATAACTTTGGATAACTCTTGGAGATGATGACTTCTAGGGTTCCACATGCTACAAACTGTCCATCCTATTGAGTGAGTCCTACGCCTCGAATTGAATACGTTCTATGCCTTCTTAAGAATAACAAATGTCCTTGGACTTACGACTCTTGATAACTCTTGGGAATTATGATTCTAGGGTTTCCTATGCCTTGTATCGATCATCCTATTGGATTGTGTCCTAGGCCTAGTATAAATTGTGATCTATGTTCCCTTGCGAGAAAATAATGTTCTTGGACCCTTGCACTTTAATAACCTTGAAAGAATGATTCTAAGGCCCTTGAATTCGAATTATCGATAATACTTAACTACGGTTGATTAATGGATTAATGACCTAGCCGGTCATCTACGAGAACTTAGTAAATGATTTTGGATGCATCTAGCATCTTAACTCCCTTTGATGAATTGGTAGAGACGACTCAGCGGAGTCAAACTTAGGTGAGCCATTGAACAATACCGGCTCAATGATCAATCCCTATGACGTCCTAAACACGTTCCTCTAAGAATGATGATTCTAGACTGTTGAAACTTGAATTGGTTACCTGGCTTGATTCCTGATGTCATAAAATAGAATGTCTATTTGACATATTGAGTTCGCCCTTGTCGAACTCCTTCCTGCTCGATTATTGATGAAAATTCTTAACTACGGTTGTTTAATAGATTAATGACCTAGCCGATCATATACGAGAACTTAGAAAAGGTTCATGATGCATTTAGCGTCTTATCCATCTTGGATGAATTGTTATAGATGACTCAACGGAGTCAAGCTTAGCGAGCCATTGAACAATACCGGCTCACCGACCCATCCCTTCGACGTTCTAAACGCGCTTCCTAAAGAATAATAATTCTAGACTCTTGAACTTGAGCGATTACCTTGCTTGATCTTGAATGTCATATTATAGCATGACTAATTGACATGTGAGTTACTCTTGACGAACTCAATTGGTTATTGATGAGAATAATTTACTTGTCTTGAGCGAGATCGCTCTTGTCGACCTCGTTCTATATGAAATTTTGTTAAGTAAACATTACTTGGCATTTGCATGAGTCGGTGGCATACTGTCTTTGTTCACACACGCCTCCCTTGTGGCCACGGTGGGAAGTAACTCCCTTGTTGTAATCATTAAGAGCACCATTGGACTATCCCGGGCATCTCCTCGGAAGATCGATGTACTACACACATTCGATACCCGCACTTTCCAGATAACGCTTGTATGCAGGAACTACGTAGCGGCCCGGCTCTCGATATATCCTGATCCTATGTGATTTAATTACGAGCACCTATGTGAAACAATGTGCATCTTGAATACATGACCTCTATGATATCTTGTCCTGAATATGAAATCTTGCACGAAAATGATATCTTGCCTTGAATGATGCATATTGCCATGACATGCATGATTGATAGCTTACAAGTCTTTATGACTTACCCTTTCCCCTTTCTTGCTTTAGATCTTAGCAAGGCGAGGTCTGCTTTCGATGACTCGCGGTGTTCGTGCTTTGTGCCCTTTTTGGTGCGCCGATGTTATTTGAAGAGGTGGTTTAGATGCCCTCTTTCCCTTGTTTTATATTTTTGTAAGGACGACGGGTTAAGCAAGTCAACTAGACTATGCTTGGGTATTTGTGTAGAACTTGCTTGTAAATCTTAACTGCTAGTAGTTTAATACTTGTAGTACTTGTAACCCTGTTGTGCCGGCATTGTGTAAGCCGAGCTTTGATTAACTTGTTAGTATTCCTCCACGTATTAGTCTTCCGTGAGCATGCTTTAGCTCTTATTAATTCTTGTCTTTGAGCTGTTAGCTTGGGTTCAGGCATGTAGTGTCGCCGAAGACTTGGTTATTTTGTTTAGCTTGTTTATCGGGTTTAAAAGTTTTAAAAATATCCGGCCGTTTGGTGCCGGCGTGCTACGACTCCAATGTTGCGTCACGTCGTTTTTATAAATTAAGTCCTTGCTTGTTTAATTGTCTACTTGTTTCCCTCCTTATTTGGGCGATCCGACCCTCGGTCCCACCTCGGGCCCGGGCCGGGTCGTCACAGTTGGTATCAGAGCTCTCGTTAGCTATAAGCCAGGATAGGTTCCATGGCCTAGTTGGGTTAATTCTTGTGTGAATCATGACGTTGAGTGTTCTCTTTCGTGCCTTATTGGCAAATTCTTGTTAATGAATAGGACTTAGAATCCTAAGTTCATTGTAATCTAGATTCTCGTGAATACGGTGTTCGTCTTGAGGAATATTACCTTTCACCCGTTTTACTTTCAAGGCGATTATATCAAGAGTGTGTGTTCTGCTTTGTAGAGCTATTGTTTCTTGTCGTTGTGAGTGATCTTATAAGCTCGGGTTGTTGATTCGGCGTAATCATCGTGGTGTCAGTAGAGCCTTTGAACATGTTACATCTTCTTGGCGGCGTGGCTAAGCCTCCCGTAGTACCTAGTGTATTCCTTGATTCCTACATAAGTATATATATCTTACGTAGTGCCTAATCGTGAGTACTTGTACTTGGCGTATAGTGTCGGGGAATTAGAGGACTCTTTCCTGTTTCAGATTATTGAGATTGAAGGGATACCCTTATGCTCAAGGTATCGTTGTGGTTTCAAGTTGAGACTGGGTGAGTACCCGATAGGTGATCGCATGACCGATGATTGGTTAATCGTTAGCTCGTTTACGTCTTGACCCAAAGTGATTTGAGGTTTTCTAGCTAATAACTATTTGCTAGCCAAGGACTATTAAGTTATTGTCTTGTACCGTTATTCGACTAATGCATTAGTAGAGTATTAGCATATTGTAAAAGGATTTATCCATCATTAGTGAATCGTTAAGGGTATGAATGTTCCATACATGGTATACTTGCATGGTAGACTAAAATACTATGTACATGATATTGATTTCCATGCCTAAGTGTAATTATATTATATGTGCATGAGACCTTCATAAAGGATGCTCTTATGTGATTTGTAACTCCTCCCGCATCCTAAACGACGGAAGCTTTTGAAGTCACTTCAGAGGGCCCCTGACTTGATTATCAAGAGGTATTCGTCGTAGAACTAGAATGGTATAATATGATATAGGAATTGGTGAACCCATGACCAAGCTGGAATGAAATTGAAAGTGTCATCTTGTTTTACTTGTGCAAATATGTGCAACGTGTATATTGAAATCATGCTATGAATAAATTGAACTGTTGTCATGATCGAATGAATTGCACGGTATTGAATGCCTTCTTTGAAAGGCGAATATGTGGTCCATGATGATTGACTAACTTGATTTTATTGTTAGGGCGCTAGATCCTATAGATGCGTGTTGTGGCCAGGAATAATTTAGTTAGTGCGGAAAACTCTTTGTTGGAAAGTTGTTAGCTTGGTGCAACTATTGCACGTGCATTCGAGTCACCTGTTTAGTTGATAAAGAAGAATTTTCACCTCATTGTCCACGTTTGTTGGAACCTAGTAAACCTCAATAATGTCCTTGAACCTGTCAAGAGTCAAGATGACTCGACTTTGAAATCGATGGGAGATGATATTTAAGCATTTCTTTCCACATCGCCTCATGATTCGTTTCTCCATGACCCGTATTTTTGTATACAACTTCTCTACCTTTATTGAGCTCGTTAGTAACTATTCGACTCACACCACTGTTTTGCAAATGCTTGTCCTCTTCTTGCCTTGTCCTTGTAGCACGACTTTGGGACTACACATTGCTTCGCCAGAAATTAGAGTTTTGCGTTGAACTATTGCCGGGGACCTCGCTTATATCTAGAACACCTTCTGAGAATAACTCCAGCGGAGTTGTGAGAATGAAAGAGTAGTTGCAAGAACCTCAAGATAGAGAGTTCATTTAACCGAGGGTGTCCCATAGGGTGCACGGTATTGTTTGTGAAAGGAATGTGGTAGTTTACGACTTTGCATAGACTATCGACAGTTGAACCAGAATACTATCAAGAATATGTATCCCTTGCCACGCATTGATGACCTCTTTGATCCACTTCGGGGTTCAGTTGTTTATTCCAAGTTCGACATGAGGAGGCGGCTATCACCGGTTGAGGGTTAGAGCGGAGGATGTCCCTAAGACGACCTTTCGTGCAGCGTTACGGCCACTATGAGTTGTTGTGATGCCGTTTGGGTTGTCCAACGCACCTGCAGTTTTGATGGACCTGATGAATAGGGTTTTTCATGAATATCTCGATTGCTTGTGGTTGTGTTTATTATTGATATTCTCGGGTACTCCAAGTCACGAGAGGAGGTTGACTACGGCTCCTATCCTAGCATTGCCTAGTGTTTCGAAGAACCTTGTGATTTTATCGATGCCTCGTTAGAAGGCTTGGGTTACGTGCTTGTGCCATGGATTCTCATTTGCCATTAGCTGAATTTGCTTTTATAACAGTTACCAGTCTAGTATTGAAATGACGCCATATGAGGCTTATTAGAGATAGATTGCTTGCAGTCCAGAGTAGACAGAAGAGCTACGCGGACAACCGGAGACGCGACTTAGAATTTCAGGTTGGTGACTCGGTATTCTCGAAGGTATCGCCTCGCAGCGGTACTAAGCGATTTGGGAAGAAATGTAAATTTCCACCTAGATTCATTGGACCATTCGAGATCCTAGAAAGGATTGGAGCTTTGTCGTATCGGTTAGCATTGCCGCCTTCGTTATCGAATGTTCACGATGTATTCCATGTCTCGATGCTACGCGAGTATTTGATAGAGGAATCGCATGTCCTTGTTTACGATGAGATTTCATTCGAACCCGATCTTTCTTGTGATGAAGGACCAGTGAGGATTCTTGTTACTAAGGAGCAAACATTGAGAACGAAGCGAATTCCGTTAGTAAGTCTTGTGGAAGAATCATGATATTGAGGAAGCCACGTGGGAGACCGAGCTTGATATGCGAGAGAAATACCCCTTTCCTACTCGACGACTCCGGTAAGAATTTAGGGACTAAATTCCTTTAAGTGGGGGAGGATGTGAGAACCCAAACCCATTACTTGCATTACTTGTTTTATACCTTAATAACTTGGGTATATTATGCCTTATCATGATTAAATATCTCCTTTTTGTCCATGTCCGATTTCGTATTGTTGTTATTTCATTCCTTGTCGCTTGATTTCCTTCTATGCTTAGCATACCTTCCGTTACGCCTCGTGTATTGCCTTAGCTGGTTTGCACTCAACCGAGACTTGTTAGGGTTCGATTGTCTCTCATAGGCGACCTAGACGCTCGCCTTGATCATAGTAAGCTTGTTGGGAAGTTTAGAAACCTTCTTGCCTTGTTTTGGCCTTAGCGATTTCACTGTCTCCGTTTTTGCGTATTTCGGCGTGCGAATTGTTCCTTGAGTTCCCGGACTTGTATTCAAGTCATAACCATGATTTAACAAGCCTATTCCATGCCCATGTTACCCTAGTTATATTGACCTTTGATCGGGTTTGATCAGTCAACCAATCGTCGCTTGACTCGAGCCTTGTCCTACCTTGTTCGGGTGATGTTCGGGTGTATTTCGGACATGTTTTGAGTTGTGTTAGACCTAGAATGGTTACCCATGAGCTTGGGACCATTTAGGACTTGTTTAGGTCTAGTTTTGGTGCTCCCGAAGTTCGAGGCGGCGCTCGAGTGGCGCCGTCAAATCTTGAGAGCAATTGAAAAATGGAAGCTTCGGCCATTGGCGGCGCATGGCCTCTGAGCGCCCGCCTCGGTCTCTTTTCAGCTACGGGAAATTTTCTTCTTCTCTGTTTTTGTCCGGCTTCAAATTAACCCTTAAACCCCTTCTTAATTAGTCCTAATCCAACCTATTTAACCTAATTAAGCTAGATTAGTCCTAAGCTCAAGCTACCACCTTTGGACACATGGATTCCACCTCTCCTCTCCCCTTGACACTTGGAATTCCACCAAGATACATGCATGATATAAAAGGCTCCCTTGTTGACTTGCCTTAATCTCTCATAATCGATTTCTCTCTCTCTCTCTCTTGCCATGGTGTGTGTGTAGAGAATAGGTGAGATTAGTGTGTGTGATTTCCCTAGATTGAGCTCCCGGACTTCCGTTTGCCGAGCCGAGACCACCGGTGTGAAGCTACCGACGAGGAGATCGTTTCATCCGGTTACTTTGTGCTTCAACTTTCCTTTTCCTTGGTGAAGGTAAGCTATTGATTTCCCCTTAGGATACATGCTAGAATTGCCATGATCCCCTTGTCTATTGATCCCCATGCTTCTCCATGCCCATGCCATGATCTAGGTTGAATTGGTCTCTTGAGATTTT
>CM028383.1:80479129-80518579 GCA_013146195.2 Codonopsis lanceolata
AATTCTCAAAAGAAGATGGTTATTCTTTTTCTATTTTTATTTTTCCAAAAAACTTTTAATTCTCAACAAACAAGGTATTTATTCTTTTTTAATAAATATGTTTAATCAATTCAACTTATAACTCCATTATCTTATGTTTCAGGCATTTGTCGACCAAATCTTAAAAAAATAATATGTTTAATTCGTTAAAAAAATTTGTTTATAATCTAATTTTTCATTTTTTAGAAGTTATTTTTACCATTTTACAATTGATTTGATTCTCACTGTAATTGATTAATCTTACTCTCATATGGGTACTCTTGAAAATAAGTACTATTATTCTAGTATTTATAATAGAGTTAGTTATATTTTTTAATTTGTGTGTCTAGTCAAGACGATTTTTTAAAAGGAAATATATATATATATATATATATATATATATATATATATATATATATATATATATATATATACATGTGTGCCCTCATCGGTGTTTACTGAAACCTGATCGATCCATAGTTTGGTTTTGTAATACCTCGATAACTTAATTCAAAATACTAATTTGTATTAATTAATATTATGTTTGTTTTTGACCTAATGAAGTAAAATTATAATTGGTGAATTAATTTAATTATTGTGGACCTAATTGGTAACCAATTTAATTGAATCGGGATTGGCCCATTTTGACTACATTTTTTATACTAATTCCTTAGTAATATTTACTTATTGTTCGATCTAGCTAATTTTAGGATTCGGGTTAGAGTTGGAAAACCTAATAAAATTTATTTATATAAATAGTCTTGATCGTGGGGAGGCATGAGTCTTAAAGTAAATTGAGTGGGAACCTCCCATAATAGATGAAACTCAAAAAGAGAAAAAGAGAGAGAGAACGAGAAAACACTCTGTAACGCCCCAAACTTGGTTCCAACTACATGGGCCCACATTTGGTCACGTCACTACGAATTTAAACTTAAATAAAAAACTAAGCGGCGTCATCAAACTCAAATTACAAAAGTCTCCAAGTGAAAATATAACCATCCAAAATAAATAGTGAAATAAAAGTCTATTAATCTAACTATGTCTGCTAAAATTTAAATAATAAAAGGTACGCCCTAAAATATCGATTTCTTCACTTGTGTCCTCTATCTCAAGTTTGGTTCTTAATTTTGACATAGAAGAAGAGTGATTTGAAGGGTGAGCGCAAAAACTTCAAGTAAGATCATCGTCGCCTCCAGGTTTAGGAGGGAGTGACACAAAAATAATCAAGTTGTATGTAAAAACGAGTTAAGACATTTGAGAAAATATCATAACAAAATATTTGTTAACTTGCAAATCATAAAGGTATATATCGAATGATTAAAACTCTTTTTAAATGAAGAGTTCAAAACAAGGCAAAACACACAACTTGGGCCAACTTTCCCACTTTTTGCAACCCGGCCACGAAACTTTGAAATTGTTATTTGGTCCACCGTAGATTAGTTATAATGCAAGCGGGCCCATTTTCTATGGGTTAGACCAAGGCGTTAAATTAAGGGTAAAATAGGAAAAACAACGTTAAATTTTCAAAACTAATTTGATTAACTCAAAAGATGTAAAAGACCAAAACCTACAATCTAATACCTAATTTTCAAATTTTGTCATTAAATAACTTAAATTAAGTGCGTTGGCTAGTTTATTAAGAATTATTTTTCTTGAAGTAATTATATTTCAATGGATTGTTTCAAGAATAATAATGGTGGGAAGAAGAATATTTTTGTCAAGGCATGTGAGAAATGTCGAACCATTAATCTCAGGGCTAGAACAGGGAAAAGAAATCCGGTTGAAAAGAGCAAATCATTGCACTCTGAGGAGTATTTTGGAAAAAAGAAGGAAAGGAGAAAGCAAAATTAAAAGGTAAAAGTTGCCTTGGAGGGTTGTTTCCGATCCCAATTTATCGAAAAACCCGAGATCTTCATGTTTAACAAAATCTAGATAGTCATCTATCAAACTTGAGATCTGGAATGGGCAATAGATAGAAATGAAGCTTTGAGAGTCTTTTCTTAAATGAACAATGGATCCCAAATTATACAGAAAATTAAACCCAGATCTTCATGGGTATCCCAAGGCCGGTCTATCCCACTTGATGTGTTAGTTTGAATTCCCTTTTCTTCTTCCTCTCCCTGTTCTGGATCCAACTCATATCTAGCATAATAAAACCTCTTCCCATCTTTTCCTCATTAGATGGCAGCGGTTGTCGGTGGTATTGGGCAGTGGCGATTGACGGAGGTTGGTGGTAATGGCCTGAAAGGTTCTTTGGCGGTAGATCTTGATAGATGGCGTCAAAGAGCGGTGGGCGGTGGTGCCGAAGGTGGGATTATGGTAGCGGTGGTCGGTGGCAGTATATGTGGCGGTTGTAAGAGGTGGGAAGTGGCGGCGGTGGGCAGAGGCAGTTGATGATGGTGGGGTGTGGTGGCAGCGATGGGCAGTGGCGGTGGCCGGAGGTTGGTGGTGATAGGTAGCAGATCTCGATGGCAAGAGGCCGACGAAATTAGGCGCGACTACAAGGCTGGTGGTGATGATGGCAGCCGAAGGTTGCCGTATGCGCGGTGAAGGCAGAGGTGAATAGGCAATGGTGGTGAAAGGTGGGATTATAGTGGTGGCCTGCGTGGCGTATATGGCGCTTGTAAGAGGTGGGAAGTCGACGGTGGGCAGAGGCGTTGATGATGGTGGGTGTGGTGGCAAATGATGGGCGGTGGCAGGTTGGTGGTGATAGTAGCGTGCCGAGGCGAGGCCGCAAGAAATTAGGTGTGACTACACCGGTTGTTGGTGATGATGGCCACGAGGTCGCTGCGGCAAAGGGGCAGCTGGCTGGCGGATGCGGTGAAGTGAGAAGTGGTGGCAAGGGGTCAGCGCGTTAATGGCGGTGATGGTGGCGGCATTGAGGTGGCGGCGGGCCTGAGGTTGGTAGTGATGGGTCGCCGATGTCGATGCGGAGGTTGCCGCAAGATCGGGCGCGGGTTGCAGCAGGTTGGTAATGGCCAGAGGTTGCCGTGGCGAGCGTGGCAAATGTTTAACGGGATGTGGCGGCGGTGGGAGGCGGTGGCCGATGGTAGTATGTGGCGGTTGCAGGAGGGTAGGAAGTGGCGGCGGTGGGCAGAGGCGGTTGATGGCGGTGGGGTGATGTCAGAAACTATGAGCGGTGGCGGTGGTCGGAGATTGGTGGTGATGGGTGGAAAATGCTAATGGTGGAGGTAGCCGACGACATTGGGCAATGGCGGTTGCCGGAGGTTGGTGGTGATGGCCAGCAGAGGTTGATGGTGGCGGTGAGTAGTGGGTTGTGATGGTTACCGGAGGTGGGATGTGGCAGTATGTGGCGGTTGCAGGAGGTGGGAAAGTGGCGGCGGTGGGTGTAGGCGGTTGATGGTGGTGAGGTGATAGTAATGGCGATGGGTGGTGGCTATGGCCGGAGGTTGGTGGTGATGGGCGGCGTGATGTTGATCTTTGGAGGTTGCCCGGTGGCATTAGGCGGTGGCGGTTGCCGAGGTTGGTGGTTATGGCCGACGGAGGTTGCTAGTGTCGGCAAGCAATGGGCGATGGTGGTTGCCGGAGGTGGGAAATGGCGGCAGTGGGCGGAGGCGATTGATGGTGATGACATTAGTTGATAAACCCAATAGGTTACATTACTGGATAAATCCAATGGATAACCGGTTAATATCCATAATTATCCATTTTGTTATTGGCCTCTAATGAGTATTATCCATTCACACATATTAACTTAATTGGTGTTAATGGATAACACTCAATAAGTCTTTTCTAATGGATATAATAGATAACCCAATGGGTTTGATAAAATTTTACCACCCATAAGTACCACTATTGTTACCATCAAGTTTTAATGAAGACAAAATTATCTTTCACTAAAATATATTTGACTTTTACCAATGCTTAGTGGTAACAATAATAATAAAAATAACGGTAAATCTATCAATTTTTTTAAAAAACACAGGAATCGAATTACATTCTAATCAAAATCAATTCATTGACGGGCATAAACTAGGGGTGGCAATTCGTATTATCGTGTCGTGTTCGTGCCTCACTATCGTGTTTTCATGTAATCTATCTTATTTAATCATAAATATAACAATAAATATTATTTTGAATATATTAACAATTTTGTGTTTTTCGTGTCGTGTTGGTCTTATCGTGTCATTTGTCTCTGTAATCATGTTTTATAATCGTGTCGTGCATGCTGGTTCGTGCTATCGTGTCGTGTTAGTCATTGTCACACCTTGCATAAACTGTGTAGTTCGATGTTGGAGCTTAATCCAGTCAAGTGTGCTTTTCTTAAACCGTACATCAAGTCTACCCATACGATAAGTTTGGGACGGAGGGAGTATTTTATTAAGGGCAAAATTCGGGCCGGTCCACTTTCCCAAGATTTTAATTGCTAAACTACATCTTTAAGAAAAAAAAAACCCGGAAAAAGTCCCTTTTGGATGCGAAAGGACTGCGATACCCTTAATGACCAATAGGCATGCTACGTCAAGTTTATATATTGCGATGCAAAGTTTATAAAGTGCAAGTTTATATTGTGGTTCATAGTTTCTTTCATCAATTAATTTTACACATTTTTGCACCGCGATTCAAAGATTCATTTTTAAATATTTTTTACAGCAAGATTATATGTTCCGGTGCAAAGTTTATAAAGTGCAAATTTATTTATCACAATGCAAAGTTTCATTCATCAATTAATTTGATATATTTTTGCAATGCGGTTCACAAATATATTGTTAACCAGTGTTTATAACAATTAATATTTATTAGATTTTCACATTATTTAAGTTTTAATAGAAAAATTGAAGTAAATATATATATCTGTATCGCGGTACGTACATATTTTTATATATTGCGTTTCATAGTATTTGAATAGATAAATATAAATAAACAAAAATTTATATCGCGGTGCAACATTATTAATGACAAACAATATTTCTTCTTCTTTTTCTTGTCTTTAAATACCTACTGACATTTCTTATTTTTTTATTCATAATCATTTTTCTTTCGTCCTTATTTCCTTTCATTTGTTGTAAATCCAAAACAATATTTTTACACCGCGATTCCCTTTTTGAAGTAAATAGATATTTGTACTGCGGTGCATATGTTTTTTTTTTGAAATTAGAATATCAAGAGCTAGCATTTAAAACAAAATTGACTTTGAAACAAATTAAAGAAAGCCACCTACCAAACACATATATCAAGACCAAAACAATAATCCTACATATATCGTGGTGAAAAAAAAGGTTCATTTTTCAAATAATCAAGAGCCAACATTAAAGACAAATTAAAGAAAACCAACTACCGAGCACATATATCAAGATCCATAATTAAAGACAAACAACCCTTATTCTTCATTTTTTCGTCCTTAAATATCTATCGACATTTCTTCATTCTTTATTCATAACTATTGTTCTTTCTTCCTTACTTCCTTTCAAAACTATGTTTTTAGATTCATAACTACATTCAACACTGATGTTTCAAAAATGATCCAAAATACAACAAATTTATACTTCATTATAATCTTAATTTGTGCATCAGAATTAATGAACTTGAAGAAGGTTGGATTGTCTTTTGGCTTCCAACTCATTTGACGACCCTCCATACGATTTATTTTCAATTCTAACCGTTTATTTCCAATTCCCGCCATTTATCAACGGTTGGAATTGACAATAAATCGTATGAAGGGAGCAGTTGATGTTTTGAAACCAACAGTCATAGACATACAAATTTAAGGAAGAAGATGGTTTGAAGGGAGCTGTTGATGTTCAAAACATATGTAAAACACACAGCCATAGGCATGCTAATTTGAAGAAGAGGATGGGTTTCTAATAGATATGTATTGACATTTTGTTCCTGAGATAGTTTATTCTCTGTATTTTCTTCTTGTTTCTTTGGCTTGGTAGAACATTGGGGCTCGTTGCTTAAAAATATATCTGGTAGCAAACTTAATTCGTGCATCAGAATAAAAAATTCGTGAAGGACTTACATAACAAAAGAGGATGGGTTTCTAATATATATGTATTGACATTTTGTTCCTTGAGATAGTTTATTCTCTATATTCGGTTGGAATTAGAAATAAAGAGAGTTGATGTTTCTTGCACCGTGATTCCCTTTTTTTTGTTCATCAAATAAGTGTTGCACCGTGATATATTTGTATTTTATATTGTACTCTATACTGTACTTTTTTCCATGCCGCGATTTGTATTCCATTTTTGTCATTAATAATTTTAAAACGTAGAGGTGACGTTTCTGGTCCTTTTATTTTTTTTCTTCCTAAAACAACCCTCACTTTTTTCGTCCTTAAATATCGACTGCCATTTCTTCCTCCTTTACTCATAACTATCTTTCATTCATTTATTTGTTCTTCCTTCCTTTCTTCCTTAACTTTCTCCTGAAATACAGATTCGTTTCTATTTTAAGCTAATATGGATCTTGATCTGTATAAATATTGTCCTAGATACACGAAAAAATATGTCTGGTAGTAATCTTAATTTGTGCATCAGAATTTAAAAAATCGTGAAGAACTTGCATAACAAAAGTTGCATCCCCTTCTTCCTTCATCTAATATGATCTTGATGAAGGAACTGTCTTTTGTCTTCCAAACTATTTGAGTTTGATTTTGGTTTTTCAGAGAATCAACGGTTGGAATTGGAAATAAAAGCATACATTTGTATCTCCAGAGATTGTCTTCACTTATTGCTTGTAATGGATTATTAGTATTTTAATAAATATATCAAGATTCCATTTTTTAATATATATCATTTGTGGGTTCAGGAAAGCGTGCTCCGCCCGCGCCCTTGGATAGGGATGCGGCGTGCGTGCGGATGCGGTGACATCCACGCTCGTTCCACCCTCCCTTTTTTGGGGAGGGCGAAATCAAAAGTGCGAGAGGAGTGCTGTCGGAATAGCGCGTTGGAATGCGCCTCGGTTGCCTTTAGTGGATTTTGATCCAATATGAGAGCTTTGAGTTTTCTATGTCAAGTTATCCCTTTTTTAGGGGATACCAGGATATAAGAATGCATCACCCTTCTATTCTCATTCTCCCTTGTTTAGGGGAAAACGTGAAAGTGGAAGGAAGGAATGTTGCAGCGCCCCCACTATGGATTTTATGAAAATAGCCTTATGGCCTATCTCGGATCATTATGGGTGCTTTGGGTTTTCTACGTCAAGTTATCCCTTGTTTAGGGAATACCAGGACATAGGAATACATCACCTTTCCATTCTCATTCTCCCTTTTTTAGGGGAAAACGGAAAAGTGCAAAGAAAGATGTTGCGAGGCCCCACTAGATCCAAAATGTTTTAGAGTCGCCATCTTTATTTTAAGGAAGAAATAAAGCAAAACCAAAAAAAGAAAACCAGAGATATTGAAAACGGGTTCGGAGGCTAAGTTACGAGTTGGGAAGGTGCTAGGCACCCAACTCGCCCTTCGATCTCAAAAGCAGTTTTTGGCTAAAGTATGCTTGTTGTTATATTAATTTAATAGATAAATAAAGCATTAGCGCCTACAAATACATCCATTATGTCTACATTATTCTGAGACTTGCAAGCTGTCTCTTTTACAAATAATTACAAATATACTTGAAAATATTTGGCCATAATAACGCTACATTTAGTACTATTTCCTAACTAAATCCGGGCGACAACTGGCGCTTATATATCTACATTGGGCGAATTGGAAATAATACTTTTACAAATAAAGACTTTAAGATAAAAAAATAAAAACTTACTGACGGCCTAGGGTGTGCTCGCTCTGTCCTTCAGGGAGAGGGAGTCTTTTTGTTGTTGTTGTTGTGTGTTGTGTGAATTTGAGCAGAGTGACTGCTTCTGAAAGTTACTTTCGGCCTCGGGATTTGGGCAGAGTAACTGTTTGTGTTTGGTTGTTTGTTGGCTTGAGGTAGGTGAAATCGGGCAGAATAACGACTTATTTAGGTTGATTTGACCTTTTAAATCGAGGCGAGCAACAGCGCTCTTTCCACAATTTTTGGACCGGGAAAAAGGGTGGATACCTAGTGGGGGCTAAGGCTCACTTCTACGGTTGGTTTGTGTTTGGAAGAGGTTTGTGAGTTTCGAGGCTTTTTGAGGTGATCGCTCACTATCTCACATCGCTCTCTATTTCTCTAGTGTAACGACAACGCGGAGAATTTTATCGAAGGAAAGGTGTGCTGAATGAGAAGCCGGGACCCTGTATTTATAGGAGGAAATGAGGACACATGAGGAATTAAAATTCCTTCTTCATGCTTCAGCCGGCTTGTACATTGCGCAGGAGGAATTACATTTTACGGCAAATGAAGGTGAGAATTGGGCGCAGCGTAGAAGGAAGTAGGCGCAGCCCATGAAATTGGAGTGCCATGCCCAAATTTCATAGTGGCCATGCCCAATTTCAAACTTTACCACTTTTTGAACACTTTGGTCCTGCCGGTTTGTCCTTTTGCGCATCTGCTTTGTCCTTTTGCACTTTTGATCAGTAACTTGACATTTGTTAATGTTTTAACGAGTCTTGATATTTTATGTCGTGTCACATACCAGTAAATTGGGGTGTCTACAATCGCATTGCAAAGTTTCTTATTAATATTCCATATCTTTTGCAACGCGATTCCTTTTTAATGAAATTGAAAAACAGTTGCACCGCGATTCAAAGATATATGTGGAGGAAATTGCATAAATGGAGCAAAACCTACCAGCACGTAAGTAAAGAAAAAACATTAAAGAAAGAAATACTGCGTTTCAAAATTTATAACAAATGAAATAAAAAATTCATAAAAAACAGTTGCACCGTGGTTCACAATTACATGAGAAAGAAACTGGAGGACATGACGAATGGAGTAAACCTTTTGGTACCATTGTTGATGATTATACACGCTTCACATGGAGTCGTTTACCTTTTGGTACTAGTATATTTCATCTACCAAACCCTTCGATATTATTCATTGTGATATTTGGGGTCGTTATTGACATACTTCTCTTTTCGGTGCTAATTATTTTCTTACCATTATTGATGATTATACACGCTTCACATGGATTTTTTTAATGCGTCACAAAGATGACGCACAATCACTCATAAAGAGCTTCTTCAGTTACGCACTCACTCAATTCGACACTCGCATTAAAACTTTTCGAAGTGACAATGGTGGGGAATTTATCTCTCTTTTTCCCTTTTTCCAAGATAATGGTGTCATTTTTCAACATTCTTGTGTTTACACGCCACAACAAAACGGGGTTGTGGAACGCAAACACCGTCCCATCTTACAAGTGGCTCGTGCATTAAAATTTGTTAGAAGTATTAAGGGTTTAGTTGGTATAAGGTATATGTTTTGGGGGTCTTGGTGTAATATTTGTTATCACAAACATATATATAGTTACGCTAACCGTGATTTAGGTTACGGCTTCTTCAAACTCTTCTCTTCTTTTCTTCTTCTCTTCTTCTTCAATCAACATGGTATCGAGCGAGGAATCCTTCTAATCTCTGCTGATTGTTCTTCATTAATCCTTCTTTTTTTTTCTTTTCTTTTTCTTTTATGTTCTTTCGTGGGTATGCGCAGTACGGCTTGCGCACGTATCTGAGTCGCCGGAGGAGATGCGGCGTGATTTGAAGGATTGCGTATAGGGAGATTGAGTCGCCCGATCTAGGCGACCCCTGCTGCATTCGCCGCCAGGAGGTCGCCGGAAACGCTCCGCAGCGCCCAGCTCGCCGGAGAGGTTCGCCGAATTTGTTCGGACCGGCCACATCTGGTCGCTTTGAGCATGTAGGTCTCGATTCAAGGTTGGTTTTTGATTCAACAAGTTTTTAGGGGTTTTTTCGTCGATCACTCGACTTGTTTACGCGATTGTTTGGTTGCTTGTTGGTTTTTTCGATGTCGACATCGGGGAATACGGGGACTACGAGTCTAAAACCATGGTTTTACGAGGTTTTCTCCACTAGCACAAAAATTACGGATAAGAAATTAACGGGCAAGAATTATTTAATGTGGCGGCGGGTTGTTGAAATGAATTTAAAAGGGCAAAATAAGGAGGATCATCTCACTACTTATTAATTCTCACGATCTTTGCTTGAGTGCGTCGATGCTTGATTTGTATTGGAAGCTCATGAATTCCATGGATGATGAGGCAATTTGGAATTGGTAGCTCATACTTCCAACGTTCGTGATTTGTGGGAGTATTTAGGCGTGTTGTATGGGGGCAAGGATAACATGAACCGGATGTATGACTTGTCGTGTGCTATGTTTCGCCGGGATCAACAAGGTCGTAGTGTTACCCGGTATTTTGCGGACTATAAGAAATTGGCGGCGAATGGAGTTCTTTGCTTCCTTTGAGTACCGATGTTAGTACTATCTGGAACCTGGCGAGAACATCGATTATTCTTGGTTTTTTAGCTGGTTTGAGATCGAGTTCGATCGCTCGCTCTCAAATTTTATCGAACACAGTGTTGGCTCTCTTCGAGGATGTGTTCTCGTGTGCTTCGGGCCTCTCTCGAGTCATCTTCGATTGGCCCCACTAGCGGTATTGGTGATTCCTGCGCTCTTGTGAGTCGGACATCTCACCTAATCGAGTCCAGGAGACTAGTGGTCGTGGTGGTCGATCTTACGGTAGAGGAGGTCGTGATGGTGGTCGTGGTGGCCGTGGTGGAGGTAGGGAAGGTAGAGAGGTTCGTACTTGTTATCCTTTGTGGGGATACGAATCATGTGGTTCGTAATTGTTGGAAGTTGCATGGTAAACCGCAGATGCGGTGATCGATATGCGCATGTTGCCTCTCACTTGAGTATGCTCCCCCACCTGCGGTAGTCTCCACCTAGTGAGGGTAAGGTAATACGGATGATGATGATGAGTTTGCGAGATATACCCGATATCGGGCTTCTTCCTATGCTTCTTCCACTTGCTACTTTTGTCCGCAGGTATGCCCATTGCATGTGTTTCTTCCTCTCCTTGTAAATGGGTTATTGATTAGGTTCTTCGACCATCGAGTGGCAGCAGAGGTATTTTTTCTTCATTCCGTCCATCTTCGACATTACCGAGTGTTTCTTGTAGCCAATGGGTCTCTTGCTTACATTGAGGCGGGGTGATATTTGTCTCACATCCTCTCTTTCATTATCCTACTGTCTTATACATTCACGGTTTTCCGTTCAATTTCTTGTCTATTAGTAAGTTTACAGTGATCATAATTGTGATGTCTCATTTTTTCCCACTCATTGCATCTTTCGAGGATCGTGTGACGAAAAGGATTATTGGTAGAGGCGAGAGTCGGCGGACTTTATTTCTTTGAGGCTTCATCTACTCGGTTGCGTGTTCGAGTGCCTCTTTGTCTCCGTTTCAAATCCATTGTCGTTTGGGTCATCCGTCTATGTCGAGTCTCAAGAAATTATGTCGGATCTTTCCTCTTTACCGGTTTTTGGATGTGATGCTTGTCGGTTGCAAGCATCATCGCATTTCTTATATTTCTAGGGTTAATAAGCGGGCGCATGCCCCATTTGATGTAGTTCATTCGGATATTTGGGGACCTAGTCCTATTGTCTCGAAGTTAGGTTATAGGTATTTTGTTACTTTTGTGGATGATCATTCTCGTGTTACTTGGATTTATTTAATGAGACATCGTTACGAGTTATTTGATATTTTTACGCATTGTGCTAAATTAAAACTCAATTTGGTGTGCTGTTAAACATCTTCGCGGTGATAATGCTCAAGAATATTTCTCCATTGTTTACTCCAAATTTATGTTAGCTCATGGCATGCTCCACCAATCCTCTTGTACTGATACTCCTCGGCAAAATGGTGTTGCTGAGAGAAAAAATCGTCACCTCCTTGAGGTTGCTCGTGCGCTTTCGTTTGGATGCATGTTCCTAAACCGTTTTGGGCGGATGCGGTGTTAGCGCTTGTCATCTTATCAACCGTATGCCTTCTTACGTTCTTTACGGAGCGATCCCTCATCAAGTCTTGTTTCCTTAGTCTCTATTCGGTGTCTCTAGGATATTCGGTGCGTCGCCTTTGTTCGTGATCATCGTCCTAATGTCACCAAGTTAGATCTAAGGCACTCAAGTGTATCTTTTGGGTTATTCTCGTACTCGAGAAAGGATATCGATGCTTCTCTCGACTTGAATAGATATTTGGTTTCTGCTGATGTGTCTTTTCATGAGTCGGTGTCCTTCTACCCTACATCGGATATTCCACCTGTTGAGTTTGTTCCCGATGATGATTTTCTACTCTATCGGGTTGTGGAGTCCACTTCTTTCCCTTCCCACGATCTACCTCGTCCTCCTATTCAACAGGTTTACACCCGCGCACATGCTCTCAAGGGAATATGCCTCCCGCTCCTGCCGAGTCCGTCCTACCATCGTCGCCCGATCCGGTAGAGGTACCTTCGATCTTGATATTCTGTTGCTCTTAGAAAAGGTAAACGTGTTGTGCGTTACATCCTATTTCTAACTTTGTTAGTTACGATGGTTTGTCTCGATCTTTGTGCCTTTGTTAATGTCCTTGAGTCTCATTCTCTTCCTAAGTGCGTAAGCGTGGGTCATCTGGTGGAAGGCTGCTATGGACGAGGAAATGACCGCCCTTACGCACAATCAAACTTGGGATTTGGTTCCATTGCCATCGGTAAACATACTATTGGGTGCAAATGGGTCTATCTTTGTTAAGGTCAACCGGATGGTTCTTTGGCTCGTCTTAAGGCTCGCCTTGTTGCCAAGGGGTATGCTCAGACATATGGGGTTGATTATACGGACACTTTTTCTCCAGTTGCTAAGCTTGCCTCTGTTCGTTTACTTATCTCTCTTGCTGCCTCTTCTCATTGGCCTCTTTATCAATTGGATGTCAAAAATGCATTCCTTCATGGTGATTTACACGAGGAGGTCTACATGGAGCAACCTCAGGGGTTTGTTGCTCGGGGAGTTTAGTTTGCAGCGGCGGTCATTATACGGGTTAAAACAATCTCCACGTGCGTGGTTTGGGAGATTTAGTGAGGTAGTGCTTGAGTTCGGGCTTATGAGATGTCGAGTGATCACTCGGTATTCTATCGTAGGGGTGAAGGAATCATTTTATCTTGGTTGTTTATGTAGATGATATTGTCATCACGGGAAGTGAATAGTGCGGTATTAGTGCACTAAAACGGTTCCTTCAGGAAAAGTTTCAAACGAAGGATCTCGGTAATTTGAGATACTTTCTAGGGATTGAGGTTGCTCGGTGCAAGCAAGGCATCTTCTTGTCCCAGAGAAAGTATATGTGTGACTTGTTGAGTGAGGCGGCATGTTGGGAGCGAAGCCTTTCGAGACTCCTATGGATCCGAATCTGACGAAACTTACAAAGGGGTGAAAGCTTTGCTTGATCCGTAGAGATATCGACGGCTTGTTGGGAAATTGAACTATCTTCTTTGTGTGACGAGACCAGATATTGCATTTGCGATTAGTGTAGTAAGTCGGTTTATGTCCTTCCGCGGACTACACATTGGGAGGCTGTTAAGATTCTTCTGGTATCTTAAGAGAGCTCCGAGGGCTAGGCATACTATATCGAGATCATGGACATATGAGAGTAGAAGGGTTTCTTGATGCGGATTGGGCGGATCCCCGATAAGAGATCTACTTACGGATATTACGTGTTTGTTGGGGTAACTTGGTTTCTTGGAAGAGTAAGAAACAATCGGTTGTGTCAAGATCAAGTCTTTGAATCGAGAATACATGGCTATGGCTCATGCTACATGCGAGTTAGTGTGGATTAAATCGGTTACTTGGGAGATCGGTATCGGAATCCAATGCCTATGCGGTTGTGGTGTGACAACCAAGCAGCTATTCATATTGCATCTAATCCAAGGTGTTTCATGAGCGAACAAAGCATATTGAGCTTGATTGTCACTTTGTTCGTGAGAAACTTCAAGAGAAAATAATTTCCACGAGTTTTGTTCGACCGGCGATCAACTAGCGTATATTTTCACGAAGTCTTTAAATGGCACAAGAATAGGATATATTTGTAACAAGTCGGGCATGCATAACATTTATGCTCCAAATTGGGGGGAGTGTTAGAAGTATTAAGGGTTTAGTTGGTATAAGGTATATGTTTGGGGGGTCTTGGTGTAATATTTGTTATCACAAACATATATATAGTTCTGCCTAACCGTGATTTAGGTGACGGCTTCTCCAAACTCTTCTCTTCTTTTCTTCTTTTCTTCTTCTTCAATCAACAAAATTCCATGCCCATCTTCCTTCACAATTTTGGGAAGAATGTGCTCTTACTGTTGTCCACATCATCAATCGATTACCTTCACCAATTCTCTCTTTCAAAACTCCTTTTGAACTTCTATATTCAAAATTGCCTTCTTATTCTCACCTCCGAGTGTTTGGTTGTCTTGCTTATGCAACTGACGTTCACATTTCTCACAAATTTTCTCATCGTGCAATACCTTCCATTTTTATCGGATACCCTGTCGGTCAAAAAGCATACAAATTATTCAATTTATCAATAAAAAAAGTTTTTACTAGCCGCGATGTGCGATTTCATGAAAATATTTTTCCATATGCCTCTGTGAAGCCCAATTCTACTGCCCCATCATTGGATCGTTCTTCTAGCTCAATTCCACTACCGACCCTTGATGCCACTCACCTATCCTTTGACTCTCATCCTCGCCCATCTTCTTTGCCTTCTCTCGACCACACAGCATCATCTCCTACCTCACCTTCTTGTCATCCTTCAACTACTGCACCCCTCCATACATAAACTTCACATACAGATTCTTCACCTCCCACCAACCCTCCCGTTCCATTGCCTGAACCAATGCTGCGTCGCTCTAGCCGTCAAACCACTATGCCCATCAAACTTAACGACTATGTATGTTCCAATGTTTGCTCCGACCAATCGAATTCTTCCGTTCCAGGTCCGACAAAAGGTACACGCTATCCACTAGGCAATTTTGTTTCATATCACTGATATAAGCCTGCGTATTGCTCTTTTGTTTCTCATCTCGATAAGGTCAGAGAACCCAGTTCTTATACAGAGGCAATTACCCACCCTGAATGGCAAAAAGCAATGAACTCTGAATTACAAGCTCTCCAAGCAAATGGCACGTGGTCTCTCACTCCTCTTTTGGTTGGAAAAACTCCCATTGGTTGTCGTTGGGTTTATAAGATAAAGCGTAAGTCTGATGGCTCCATTGAGCGATACAAAGCAAGACTTGTGGCAAAAGGTTTCACTCAATTAGAGGGGGTTGATTATCATGATACTTTTTCTCCAACAGCCAAAATCATTTCAGTTCGCTGTTTATTAGCTTTAGCTGCTACCCGCGGATGGTCCCTTCACCAACTCGACGTTAATAATGCATTTCTTCATGGTGATCTCACCAAAGAAATCTACATGTCTCCACCACCAGGGCTCCGGCGACAGGGGGAGGAACATTTGTTTTGTCGCCTTCACAAGTCATTATATGGGTTGAAACAGGCATCTTGTCAATGGTTTGCCAAATTCTCTGAGGCCATTTGTTCAGCTGGGTATGTGCAATCAAAAGCCGATTATTCTATCTTTATTAGAAAGCAAGGGAAGTCTTTTACTGCTCTTTTGTTATATATAAACGACATTTTAATTACCGGCAATGATCTTGTGAGTATAAACAATACCAAGAAGTTCTTGCATAATAAATTTCGTCTTAAAGATCTTGGTGACTTAAAGTATTTTCTTGGTATTGAGATTTCTGCATCCAAGAAGGGCATTTTTATTTCTCAGCGAAAGTATGCATTGGAAATAATTAAAGATGCAGGGTTATTAGGGGCAGCTCCTATCGATACTCCAATGGAACGTGGCTTTAAATTGGATGATGAGAGTGAAACACTCAAAGATCCAGGGAAGTATAGGCGATTAGTTGGAAGATTAATCTATCTCACTGTTTCGAGGTCGGATATTATGTATTCTGTTCATGTACTGAGCAGATTTATGCATCAACCTCGAAAGAATCATTGGGAAGCAACTCATGGATTGTACGTTATTTGAAGTCGCACTGCCAAGGTCTCTTCTTTTCGTCAACTAGCGATCTTCGATTACGAGCTTACTGTGACTCGGATTGGGCAGGATGCCCACTTACAAGAAGATCCACTACATGATACTGTGTATTCTTAGGTCCTTCATTGATTACGTGGAGGTCGAAACGCTAGAAAACAAATGCTCTTTCTTCACGAGCGCAATATCGTGCAATGAGAGGAGCTTGCTGTGAGTTGACTTGGCTTCGTTATTTACTCAGAGATTTGGGGATTTTGCATCAAGAAGTTGCATTGCTATTTTGTGATTGTAAAGATGCATTACACATAGCCACAAATCTAGTTTTTCACGAACGTACAAGGCATATAGAGATGGATTGTCATTACATAAGAGACAAAATTCAAGACGGCTCTGTAGTGACGAAATTTGTAAGTTTTGCAAATCAGCTTGCTGATGTTTTAACTAAAGCCTTGGGGAAGGATGTTTTCATGCCTATGGTTCGCAAGTTGGGAGTGCAAGACATCCACTCTCCAACTTGAGGGGGAGTGTTGGAAAGTCAAACCTCTGTATATATAGTAAACATTTGTGTTTCCTTATGTTTTCCTTAATTACAGTTAACATTCATAGACATGCATGTATTATAGGAGTGATAGCTTAATTGTAGGGATAGACAGTCTTGTAGAGAAAGTTAATTAGGAGTATTTATATGTACACTCTGAACATCAATAAAAATCATTCCAGCAAATTCTATTCTTCTTACTTTTTTTCAGGGTAAAAAGAGAAGAATTGATGAGGAGGGAGAAAGAAAGAAAGGCGAAAGGGGTGATGGTGGCGATGGTGACTTTCGGCAGTAGTAAGTGGAGGGGCGGCGATAATGGAAGGGGTTGGGACGAAGGAGAGGTTTTTTTCTCTCTTTTTTTCCAATTTTTTTTTTCTTATCAAACTTTGACCACTTATAATTTTAATTTGACACAACCCCTATATTTTAGATATTTTAAGAAGTCAGACCATATTAAATTTTGATTTAATTAATTTTTTGGTCCCTCAACTTTCATAAAAACTTTTATTTGGTCCTGTCATTTCAAAATAAATTAGTTTGGTCCTAAATGTTACATTTTGTGGTTAGATTCCCCCTCTCCCGTTATTGTTAAAACTTCCGACAATTTTTTTTGAAAATACCGAAAGTACCCTTACTTGCATTAATACATAAATGAGGGTATTGTTGTAATTTTTTGATTTATCGTCTTCATCTTAATCCTCTCTAAACCCAATTTTACCACCCACTAAAATAAATAAAAAAATTCTGCAATTCTGTGAAAAAAAAATTACGAATTTTATCAACGTTTTTTTCTTTTCTCTACAATTCATTCATCATCATCATTTGATTCCATCCGATCTGGTGGTAGCAATTTAGTCATAACATAAAAAATTCCATGAAAACTTCACTACAATTAATTTTGAATTACTAAGCTGCAATTAATTTGAAAACCCAGATCAGTGAGTCTATTCCCGAAAATGCAAGTGATGGCTAAACTTCTTTTTCACCCTTCTTTTAAATAGGATTAAAATAATATTTGTACTAAAAATCATTTAGAGAGAACACTGTACTCTTCCATGGAAGGAGCTGAAATGAGTTCAAGATTCATGCGTTGGGGATAAAACATAGGAGTCCTTTCATTTGGACTCGGATAATGAAGTGATGTATTTAGGCTTCTCTCTCCTCTTTGGCTTTCTTCCTTCGTCTGATGAAGGAAAGAAATTGGCATTCAATAAGCAACTGATTTCTTTACTATCCAGCTCTCCCCAACGTAGCAGCTCTGCTAGCTCCAATCATCTATGTCTTCTCCATCATCGGTGTAATACCCCGATAGTTTTAGCTAAAATATTAATTAGCGTTAATTAATATTACAATCGTTTTAGACCTACATAATTAATGTTATAATTATTTGAGTTAATTTAATGGTTGGTTTGAACCTATTAAGTAACTAATTAAATTGATTTGGGCTTGGCCCACTTGTGATTAAACTTAATTACAATTCCCTAATAATATTACTATTGATTATTGGAATATGCTTCTTGATAATTTAATTATCACCTTGTATATTCTATATATGTTGATTTGCTTGCCCCCATTACAAGTGAATCATCACAAGTGGCTAAAAGGTCTGCGTACTGGTTAGTGTGGCAACTTGTATGATTTCACATAGGTCTTAGATTAGGTGTGAACTGATCTAGTCCTACCCTCCTATATGATGATCAAGATAGACCAGCACTTCAGATTGCACGTAGCACCGGAAGACTTGCAGCTATGTCAAAAGCCTTCAGCAACAGACATGCCACAAGATAAAATGCTCGTACCGGCAGACATCAGCTCTCCTACACTGGAAGACCTGTTTCCACTGGTTCGAAGCTCTCCAACGGCAGACTTTAAAATCTGCACGTGCTTACAGGGAAAAGTCAGAGAAGCTGCTCAAATCAAGATAAATATGTCCGTGCCTCATAAAGCCTGACATACTTAAAGCTACAAGACTTTATCTCACTCAAGTAGTCTATTAAAGTCATAAAGAAACTACTTTATTGAACAGACCACCTGACAGTGCAACAGACATTAGACCTACTCTTCGGCGATTTTTCAACCTAGTCTGACAGACAACGAGTTCCAAGATCTACAGGACTAAATCTCCGCTCCAAACAAGTCAAAGATCTTATGGACAAAGATCTATATCCGATAGTCTTCAACCACTACATCTCCAACGGATAGAAATCTTCGAGTCCTCATCTCTCAACGATCATATTGATTCTTGCCTATATAAACCCTCCCTCTTGCTCAAACAAAAAGAAGCAACATAGCAACAGTGTAAGCTACATCTAAGATTATCAGACGATACACTGTGAGCAACGAGTAACTCAATCTACTCAAGAACTTCATAGAAAAGAAATCTTCAAAGAGATCGTCTTCACCAACGAATCTCTGATTTCAACAACAGATTGCAGTGAACTCATCTAGGTCTTGGCACGACACATTCAGTGGATTGCTAAGAAGTAAAGCTTGGAAAAGAGATGAGAGTGATCAAAAACTTCAATAGGCAAAGATCAAGATCTGAAGATTGATGTTAGACAATGTCTGAAGAAAATGAAGAGTTGTCTGTAGATATTGCATTCATATCTTCAGATTTGTATTCCTATACAAATGTTGTTGATTGTGCAATTATCAATCATCATGGGAGGATGAGTGCTTTGCACTCAATCGTTCAAATATATTTTTATATCTGAACGACCTTAAAAATCATCTTCTCATAACAGTTTCTCGTTCTCATCTCCTATTGTCCTTTGCAAGCTTAAAAGATCCTTGAATGGATAATTAAGTAAGGATTGAGACATATGAAGACAAAATCAGAAAATGTACATAGATTATTTAGACTGATGTAATATGTAATTTATCTTTGAATAAATTCATATGTTCTTACTAATGTTTTATCTCTCAGTCCTTAAATATCTATGAGGTTTTTATAAATGATTTATCTTTAGAAAAACCATTCTCTACCTGATCTCCTAAATCTGTATTTGAAAGAAGAAATAAGTGTGTTGTTGTTCTGAACATATATTCGTGTACATCCACTTATGACTTCTCCAAATCATAGTCTCTTTACTTTCCGCTATACAATTCTTTTACTAGGTTTTTGATTTGGATAAACAATTTATCGGCAGAGTTGTTATTTCTGCCTTGAGTAAGTCTACCGATAGCTTCTACCGACAGACATACTCAACTTGATAAATTGTATTTGCCAACCAAACTACGCTTTATGCATATCCAAAAGAAATATTTTTAACTTGGCACTATAGGCTATTCACCCCCCCTCTAGCCTATTTGAGCATTATTGTGGACCAACAATCACCTAATTAAAAATTGGTCTTGGTCCATTTAATGTTAGGGTTAGGAAACCTAATAGGGTTTTTATATAAAATAGGGTTGAAAGGGAGGAAAAGAGAAGAGTACAAAAAAAACAAAAACAAAAAACAAAAAACAAAAACAAAACCGGGAGGGAGGGAGAGAGGAAGAGCCGGCGGAGGAAGAGTGTTGGTAAGTTTTTTTCCTTTTCTTGGTCAAAGCTTATGATATGCCTATATATATTAATATATGTGTATAGCGTGTGTGTGTTTAAATATATATATATATATATATATATATATATATATATATATATATATATATATATATATATATATATATATATATATATAATATGTATGTATAACAGTCCCTGTAATTTGTGTGTGTTTCCGTGTGTAAAAACATTGGGTGTGTGTGAATAGTAGTCATGCGTTGCAGTGTACATATGTGTGAGTGAATAGTGTGTGTGCGTGAATAGTAGTTAAAATAAGTTAATTAATAAGCATTACAATTATTATTATTACTATTAGAAATTAATAGGTGTTAATCGATACAATTATAGCTTAGTAATTGTTGTATATTTTGATTATAAAATTGGACAAGCAAAGTTAGGACGAACGTACGTATTGCGGATATTACTTTCGCTAAGCATTTCGAGGTAAGGGATTGTACCTATTTTAGGTCTCCAATATTTTATGTACCGTTTGTTAGGTTCTCATTACTTCCTTGATATCAATGCTTCTTGAAAAGTACATCGACTTTAAATCAACATTTGAATTCGAACTCCGTCGCTTACACTTCCTTCGAACTCATAATTTGATTTTCTGTTTATTCTCACATAATTATTGAATTTCATGTGAGATACCTTTGATATGAAAAGTACGATTTTTGGCGATGCCTGATTTTGTAAAATTATTTGATTACTTGAAATTCTACCATGATCACTAAGTTGAATTTATGACACTATGAATTATGATGCTTGTCAACGCCACTTGGCCCGTGGCGTGGTTATCCGGATATACCTATGATCTTCGAATTATGATCTATGAATTATGATCTGTGAATTTCTATCTATGAACTATAATTGCTTATGTGATCATGGAATTCTGTGAATAATCTGTTGTCATGAGCTGGTATGGGACGGTTGATGACAATTGGTTACTCGAGTTCACTTGTTGCATTATTATCTTTCATTTGGAATCTTGAGTATATATCTATGAGTAGTTTGTTGGCATCAACTGGTATGGGACGGTTGATGACAGTAGGCTACTTGAGTCAATCGTTGTGTAATTATCTTTCTTTGAAATTCGATCTCCTGTTTGACCTTTGAAAAAAACTGCTTCCGCTTATCGATTTCGAATAATGGATTTTGAACACGTGATTCATCTCTGATCTATTTCTGGTCAACTCCTCCTTAGTAACCGGAGGGGTTGTATATGAACTTATTGAGCATTGTTCGCTCACCCCTTCATACTCTTCTTTCTCAGGTAATGAGTAAGATTTATTAGAGGATTTTGGCTCGGGTAGACCAAGATGACGGCTTCCGAGAATTTTAGATTTAGTCTTCCTTATTGAATTATTCAATAGTATTTTAAATGAATTATGGACTCATGTCAAGTATTAGATAGATTTTGTATTTAATTATTTTGGGTTTATTTTTTACTTTAATCAAGGATGTATAAGATTTAATCATTATGAGATTGGAACATTTATGAATTAGGTTATGATAGTTAGTGACGTGGCCAAATTGTGGGTCCGCGGTGTCGGTGCCGAGTTTGGGGCGTTACAGGTTGGTATCAGAGCTTAGGCTTTAGATCCGGATGGTCTTAGGATTTAGAAACCATTGGATTTAGAAATAAACGATAGTCTTAAGATCTTGATTTTATTCATTGAGAAATGATGGTAGCTTTAAGTTCTACTAATGTTAAGTGGGGTTTACGATCACGTTGCTTCATTGGGACTTACGTTAAATATAGTACGATGACAAAATTGATAAAGACGATTGGAGATATATATAGACCACCATCTCTTCCTTCGTTTGTGTAACTCTTTGAGGTAATACTTACGTTTGAGGGAAAATAAATAAGTCTAGGTTTGATTCTTTAGGGCATTGAAGTATCTTTCTCGATAAGCATTTTAGGAATTCTCCTTATTGTTTAATTTGATTGATAGATCATGTGTGTTAGATTATAGGATGTACTTTGATAACGGGGATAATTAGAGGTTTCGTAATAGAAATTTTTGAAGTTTGAATAAATAGAAACTTGGATGTTGCTTTGTGATTTGAATTAATAAGAACCTTAGATACGGTTAATTATTGAAATGGAATTTTGTTACTTTCTATTTATTTTTTTAAGAAAAAATAATCTATTTTTATTATGATTATGATAGTGCACATGATCGATTGGAGTGACCTTGTGAGTTAGCAATTCACTCAAGATAGACTGACTTTTTATATCGTTTAGTAAGTCACATTTTGAGGTTTCGATTTCATTAAATATAATATTATTGATCGCTCTAATGTAAACTAGATGGCACGTGGAGGTCGCACTGGAACTCGTGGATGTGGAAGGGGTACTAGAGCTGGTAGAGTCATGAAAAACTCCACTTCTGGAATTGTAGGGGAAAATGGTGTGCCCCCACCAAATGTGAACGTCAATGGCAATGCACCCGAAGTGGTCCAACCGAATGCAAATGTTAATGGACCTGTACCTGCAGCGCCAGTAGACCCTACCCTCCTGACCTTGCTTGAAACTATAGCACACGCCCTTGTGGGAAATAGGAACCAGGAAAATGCAGCACCAGCTCAGCCTGTAGCCCTAGCTCAACTTACAGGCAAAGACCCACTAGAAAGTTTTCAGAAGCGCAACCCAAAATTGTTTACAGGAGCTCCTGGCACGGAGAAACCTGAGAAGTGGTTGAATCACATGAGGAAGATCATATGAGGAAGCTTGCAACCTTTATGCTTCAGGGAGAAGCTAGTCAGTGGTGGGATTCCGAGAAGACTACACTAGAGTCTCGGGGTGTTGAAGTGATCACTTGGGACATATTTGTAGAGGCATTCAACAAGAAGTATTTTCCACCAAGTATGAAGGACAGGAAGCTAGTGGAATTTCTCGACCTTGAGCAAGGGAAAATGATGGTTGACGAGTATAACGCCAAATTCATCGAGTTGTCAAAATTTGCTCATGGCCTTTTTATTGATAAGAGTCAAAAAGCTAGGAATTTTGAGAGAGGTCTAAATAGTCGGATTAATTATAGGTTGACTCCCCTTCAATTACCCACCTATGCTGATGTACTGGACAGAGCTCGTGTGATGGAGCTGGAGTCTGCCGAGTATCAAAGGAAGAAGGATGAGAGAAACAGGGGTCCTGAAGATAGTTCTGACAAGAATCATGGTAAGCAGCAGGAGGGGAATGGCTATGGAAATAAGAAAATGAATACAGAGAACAACGATAACAAGGGAACCAACCAGCCAAGTCGGAATTATAATCATGGCCATCAGCAGAATCAGTGGCACAATCAGAACCAAGGTCATCAGCAGAATCATTGGCGCAATCAGAACCAGGGACAAAACCAGAATCGATGGCGTAATTAGGACAAAGGTGCATATCAGAATACCAATCAGACCTGTGGTAGGTGTGGGAGGAACCATAAGACTAAAGCATGCTTTTGGACAACGGGGGCTTGTTTCAATTGCAACAAAGTGGGACATAAGGCCAAGGACTGTCCAGAACCACTAAAAGGTCGTGTTAATCAAGTAGTAAAGGGGGAAGATAAGACCAAACCAAGAGGACATGGAAGGATATTTTTCAATGACATCTAGAGATACAAGGGCTACAAATGACATGGTAGCAGGTACCGTCCAGCTTTACTCTCGTGACGTATATGCATTGATTGATCTTGGTGCCACACACTCAATTATATGTACCACGCTCACAAAACGTATGAAATTATCTTCCCAAAGTCTGGAAGTTGATCTAGGTATAGATATGCCTACTAAAGAATCCATCCCCATAACCACAGTATATAAGTCGTGTTCTTTGAAATTGGAGGATAGGCAAATGCCTATCGATTTGCTACCTTTAGATATTCAGGACTTTGATCTAATATTAGGCATTGATTGGCTAGCAACGTTTCACGCTAAGGTAGATTGTTTCGAGAAGGAAGTCGTATTTTGTATATCGGGTGAGGCAGAATTTCGCTTTAAGGGGTCTAAACCAGTAGTTCCATCTTATATTATTTCTTCCTTGAAGGCGAGAAGATTGTTAAGGAAGGGTTGCCGAGGCTATTTGGCCTCCATTATCGATAATCGAAAGGAAGGGGTTAGGTTGGAATCCCTATCCGTGGTTAAGGAGTTTGAGGATGTGTTTCCAGAGGATTTGCCTGGTCTTCCACCTGAACGGGAGGTAGAATTTGGAATCGATCTAGCACCGGGGACGGGGCCTATTTCTAAAGCACCATATAGAATGGCACCAGCAGAACTTAAAGAGTTAAAAGAACAATTACATGAATTATTGGAGAAAGATTTGATTAGACCAAGTGTTTCACCTTGGGGCGCTCCGGTATTATTTGTGAAAAAGAAGGATGGGAGCATGAGAATGTGCATTGATTACCGTGAGCTCAATCGGGTTACAATAAGGAATATGTACCCATTGCCTAGGATTGACGACTTGTTTGATCAATTACAAGGGGCGTGTTACTTTTCAAAAATTGATCTTCGCTCGGGGTACCACCAGTTGAGAGTTAAGAAGGAGGATATTTTGAAGACTGCTTTTCGAACTCGCTACGGGAATTATGATTTTTTGGTGATACCGTTTGGACTTACAAATGCTCCGGCTGCCTTCATGGATCTCATGAATAGGGTTTTCTAGAAGTTCCTCGACCGGTGTGTGATCATATTTATTGACGACATCTTGATCTATTCGAAGACCCAGGAAGAACACGAGCAACACTTGAGGTCAGTGCTGCAAATATTAAGAGAAGAGAAGTTGTATGCCAAGTTTAAGAAATGTGAATTTTGGATGGAGGAAGTAGCCTTCTTGGGACATGTTGTGTCCAAGGATGGAATTTCAGTCGATCCATCCAAGATTGAAGCTATTATGAGTTGGGAAAGGTCGACGACTGCGACAGAAGTGCGAAGCTTCTTGGGTTTAGCATGATATTATCGACGTTTTGTTGAAGGATTCTCAAAGATCGCGACACCTTTGACTAAGCTGACCCAGAAGAACATGAAATTTGTGTGGACAGAGGACTGTGAGTCCAGCTTTCAAGAATTGAAGAAAAGATTGGTTTCAGCACCAATTCTTACCTTACCGTCGGGAACGGACGGGTTTGTGATCTATAGCAACGCTTCTTTGAAAGGTCTGGGGTGCGTTCTGATGTAAGATGGTAAGATGATTGCCTATGCTTCACGACAGTTGAAGAACTTTGAGAAGAATTACCCAACCTTCAATTTAGAGTTGGCCGCAGTGGTGTTTGTGTTGAAGATTTGGAGACACTACTTATATGGGGTGACATACGAGATTTACACAGATCACAAGAGCCTGCAGTACATTTTTACCCAGAGGGAATTAAACATGAGATAGAGAAAGTGGTTAGAGTTGTTAAAGGATTACGACTGCACCATTTTATATCACCCAGGCAAGGCCAATGTAGTGGTTGATGCTTTGAGTCGTAAGAGTAGGGGAACATTAGCGATGATGCTAACAAATGAGAAGAGACTTCTCGAAGAGATCAAGAATTTGGGTCTAGAAGTGCGGGTAAGAGGAGGAAAAGGTTATTTGGCTCGTTTGAGTCTTTAACCTTCATTACTAGAAAGGATCAAAACAGCTCAGAGAGTTGATCTAGAGTTAGTTAAAATTTGTGAAGGTGTGGAAATGGGAGCTCAGATAAACTTCCGACTAGGAGGGGATGGTATTCTACGTTTCGGAAAAAGGATTTGTGTACCATCGGATCTGGAGTTAAAAAGAGAAGTGTTAGAAGAGGCTCACAATTCAAGGTTTGTGGTACATCCTGAGAGTACAAAAATGTATTGAGATATGAAGGAGACGTTTTGGTGGGAAAACATGAAACGAGAAATTGCAAAATTTGTCTCTAAGTGCTTAGTGTGCCAACAGGTTAAGAGCGAACATCAACTACCTGGTGGAATGTTACAGTCACTACCGATTCTCGAATGGAAGTGGGAACACATTACTATGGACTTCGTGGTAGGGTTACCTAGAACGCTAAAGGGGCACAATGCTATTTGGGTTATCGTAGATCGATTGACCAAGTCAGCTCATTTTCTTGCTTTCAAGATTAATGACTCTTTGGAGAAGCTAGCAAAGTTGTACGTTGACGAGATCGTTAGACTACATGGAGTTCCAGTTTCTATAGTTTCGGACCGTGATTCCCGATTCACTTCGAAGTTTTGGGGTAGCTTACAGAAGGCATTGGGCACAAATTTGAGTATGAGTACAGCTTTCCATCCGCAGACTGATGGCCAGTCAGAACGGACCATACAAACATTGGAGGATATGCTTAGGGCTTGTACTTTGGATTTACAAGGGAATTGGGATGACCATCTGCCGTTGGTTGAGTTTACATATAACAATAGCTTTCATGTGAGTATTGGTATGGCACCGTACGAAGCATTGTATGGAAGGAGATGTAGACTACCTACGTCTTGGGATGAAGTAGGCGAGACGCAATTGTTGGGGCCAGAACTTGTGCAAATTAAATCGGATAAGGTACATTTGATCAAGAAAAGACTCCTTACGGTCCAGAGTAGACAAAAATCGTATGCTGATAAGCGTCGTCGCGAACTTGGGTTTGAAGTGGGAGATCATGTGTTTCTCAAAGTTTCACCGACAAGGGGAGTCATGAGATTTGGCATTAAAGGGAAACTCAGTCCGAGATTTGTAGGCCCTTTTGAAATTTTGGATCGGGTGGGAGAAGTCGCGTATAGGCTTGCATTACCACTTACGCTTTCGGGAGTCCACAATGTGTTCCATGTGTCAATGTTGAGAAAGTATGTCCCAGATTCAAGCCACGTGATTGCCTTCGAACCCTTACAATTGCGGAAAGATTTGTGCTACGATGAACAACCAGTTCGTATAGTGGACCGGAAAGATCAAGTATTGAGAAGACGTACCATTCCGTACGTGAAGGTGTAGTGGACAAACCATACCGAGAGAGAGAGAGGCTACTTGGGAATTAGAGGAAGATATGCGAGAACGACATCCAGGCCTCTTCGACTGATTAGGTACGTTAAGTTTTAGGGACTAAACTTCTTTTAAGGGGGTGAGAGTGTAATACCCTGATAATTTTAGCTAAAATACTAATTGGCGTTAATTAATATTACAATCGTTTTAGACCTACATAATTAATGTTATAATTATTTGAGTTAATTTAATGGTTGGTTTGAACCTATTAAGTAACTAATTAAATTGATTTGGGCTTGGCCCACTTGTGACTAGACTTAATTACAATTCCCTCATAATATTACCTAATTAAAAATTGGTCTTGGTTCATTTAATGTTAGGGTTAAGAAACCTAATAGGGTTTTTATATAAATAGGGTTGAAAGGGAGGAAAAGAGAAGAGTACCCACAAAAAAAAAAAGAAGAAGAAGAAGAAGAAGAAACGGCAGGGAGAGACGAAGAGCCGGCAGAGGAAGAGTGTTGGTAAGTTTTTTTTCCTTTTCTTGGTCAAAGCTTATGATATGCCTATATATATTAATATATGTGTATAGTGTGTGTGTGTGTTGATATATATATATATATATATATATATGTTTAATGACCCCAATTTGTGTGTGTTTTTGTGTAAAAGCAAGGTGGGTGTGTGTGGGTGTGTGTGAATAGTAGTCATGCGTTGCAGTGTACATATGTGTGCATGAATAGTGTGTGTGCGTGAATAGTAGTTAAAATAAGTTAATTAATAAGCATTACAAAATTATTATTACTATTAGAAATTAATAGGTGTTAATTGATACAATTATAGTTTAGTAATTATTGTATATTTTGATTATAGAATTTGACAAGCAAGGTTAGGACGAACGTACGTGTTGCGGATATTACTTTCTCTACGCATTTCGAGGTAAGGAATTAAACATCTTTTAGGTCTCCAATATTTTATGTACCGTTTGTTATGTTCTCATTACTTCCTTGATATCAATGTTTCTTGAAATGTACGTCGACTTTAAATCGACATTTGAATTCGAACTCCGTCGTTTACACTTCCTTCGAACTCATAATTTGATTTTTTGTTTATTCTCACATAATTATTGAATTTTATGTGAGATACCTTTGATATGAAAAGTACGATTTTTGACGATGCCTGATTTTATAAAATTATTTGATTACTTGAAATTCTACCATGATCACTAAGTTGAATTTATGACACTATGAATTATGAAACTATGAATTATGATGCTTGTAAACGCCACTTGGCCCGTGGCATGGTTATCCGGATATACCTATGATCTTCGAATTATGATCTATGAATTATGAACTGTGAATTTCGATCTATGAACTATGATTTATGAATTGCTTATGTGATCATGGAATTCTGTAAGTAATCTGTTGTCATCGCTGGTATGGGACGGTTGATGACAATTGGTTACTCGAGTTCACTTGTTGCATTATTATCTTTCACTTGGAATCTTGAGTATATATCTGTGAGTAGTTTGTTGGCATCAACTGGTATTGGACGGTTGATGACAGTAGGCTACTTGAGTCAATCGTTGTGTAATTATCTTTCTTTGAAATTCCGATCTCCTGTTTGACCTTTGAAAAAAACTGCTTCCGCTTATCGATTTCGAATAATGGATTTTGAACACTTGATTCATCTCTGATCTGTTTCTGGTCAACTCCTCCTTAGTAACCGGAGGGGTTGTATATGAGCTTATTGAGTATTGTTCGCTCACCCCTTCTTACTCTTCTTTCTCAGGTAATGAGTAAGATTTATTAGAGGATTTTGGCTCGAGTAGACCAAGATGACGGCTTCCGGGAATTTTAGATTTAGTCTTCCTTATTGAATTATTCGATAGTATTTTAAATGAATTATGGACTCATGTCAAGTATTAGATAGATTTTGTATTTAATTATTTTGGGTTTATTTTTGACTTTAATCAAGGATGTTTAAGATTTAGTCATTATGAGATTGGAACTGTGAGAACCCAAACCCATTACTTGTCTTATGCCTTAATAACATGCTTGTTTCATGCCTTAACATGTTAGATATTCCTAATTGTTCATGTCTTGCTCACATGAGAGTGTTACGTGCCTAGTTGCTTGAATACCTTCTATGCCTTGCTTGCCTTACCGTTGTACTTTGAGTGTTTGCCTTAGCATGTTTAGCACTCAACCAAGACTTGTTAGAGTTCTATTTTCCTTCATAGACGACTTAGAACGTTCACCTTGATCATAGTAAGCTTGGTTGAAGGTTTAGAAACTTTCTCGCTTTGTTTTGACCTTAGCGATTCCCCTCGTCTCCCGTATTGCTTGTATTTCGTCGTGCGATGTGTTCATTGAGTTCCCGGCCTTGTATTCAAGTCATAACCATGTTTAAACAAGTCTTGATCATGTCCATGTTATCCTAGTTTGATTGGTGCTTGATTGACGTTTGATTCGTTAGCCATTCGTCGCTTGATTCGAGCCTTGTTTTACCTTGTCCCGGGTGTTGTTCGGGAACATTCTGGTACTGATCCACTGAATAGAATTTTATAAAAATTTAGTATGTTTTACCTACATATGTTAGGATACTCTCTGTAAAATTTGGTAATTTTCCAAGGTGTCTAAGTACCTCAATTAGGTCTTGACTTACGGCTGTGCCAGAATTCAGTTTTCAGGAAAACAACTTCTGTACTTGAACTTGTAGTAACCATATCTTGAGCAATATAAGTCCAAATGGAGTACTTTAAAATTCTAAAATATAGTTTAATGAGTCTAGTTTCAGAAAAATCAAAAATCACCTCATTTGGAGTTGTGAGCGATTTATGGTCGATTTTACAAAATTGACTGTCCAGTAACTTTTCAGAAGAATGGTCATGAACTTAGCCCCAGCATCTGAGGCGCCCGCCTGGGCTTTGGTGAGGCGCCCGCCTCAACAACAGAGGCCATCTACGGGATTTTTTCCCCCTGTTCTGTTATGTCCGACCTTTGGCACTTTTAACCCCTTCCTAATTGACCCTAAACCATCCTATTAGACCCTAATTGAGTAGGATTAAGCCTAACCTCAATCTTTCTCCTCTTGACACTTGGAATTCCACCAAATCCATGCAAGGTATAAAGCCTCTCTCTTGTTGACTTTGCCATTAATCTTCCATTATCAGATTTCTCTCCTCCCTCTCTTGCCATGGTTAGTGTGTGTAGAGAATAGGTGAGATTGGTGTGTGTGATTTCCCTAGATTGAGCTCCCGACTTCCGCTTTGCCGAGCCGAGACCACCGGTGTGAAGCTACCGACGAGGAGATCGTTTCTATCCGATTACTTTGTGCTTCAACTTTCCTTTTCCATGGTGAAGGTAAGCTATTGATCCCCCTTAGGTTGTATGCTTAGACTTGCCATGATCCCCTTGTCTATTGATCCCCATGCTTCTCCATGCCCATGCCATGATCTAGGTTGATTCGATCTCTTGAGATTTTGATTAATATGTCTATCTTGTTGCTTGAGGTCTATGCCTAGAATTACTTATGTTCTATGCTTCTTTAGGAGCAACTAATGTCCTTGGATTAACATATTTCGATAACTCTTGGAAACTATGATTTCTAGGGTTCCATATACCATGAATTGTCTATCTTGTTGATTGAGACCTATGCCTAGAATTAAAAGAGTTCTATGTCCCCTTAGGAACAACTATTGTTCTTGGACCAATAACTTTTGATAACTCTTGGAGATGATGACTTCTAGGGTTTCACATGCTACAAACTGTCCATCCTATTGAGCGAGTCCTACGCCTCAAATTGAATACGTTCTATGCCTACTTAAGAATAACAAATGTTCTCGGACTTGCGACTCTTGATAACTCTTGGGAATTATGATTCTAGGGTTTCCTATGCCTTGTATTGATCATCCTATTGGATTGGGTCCTAGGCCTAGTATAAATTGTGATCTATGTTCCCTTGCGAGAAAATAATGTTCTTGGACCCTTGCACTTTAATAACCTTGAAAGAATGATTCTAAGGCCCTTGAATTCGAATTATCGATAATTCTTAATTACGGCTGTTAAATGGATTAATGACCTAGCCGATCATCTACGAGAACTTAGAAAAGGATTTTGGATGCATCTAGCATCTTAACCCCTTTGAATGAATTGGTAGAGACGACTCAGCGGAGTCAAACTTAAGCGAGCTATTGAACAATACCGGCTCAATGATCAATCCCTACGACGTCTTAAACACGTTCCTCTAAGAATGATGATTCTAGACTGTTGAAACTTGAATTGGTTACCTGGCTTGATTCTTGATGTCATAAAATAGAATGTCTATTTGACATATTGAGTTCGCCCTTGTCGAACTCCTTCCTGCTTGATTATTGATGAAAAATCTTAACTACGGTTGTTTAATAGATTAATGACCTAGCCGATCATGTACGAGAACTTAGAAAAGGTTCATGATGCATTTAGCGTCTTATCCATCTTGGATGAATTGTTATAGATGACTCAACGGAGTCAAGCTTAGAGAGCCATTGAACAATACCGGCTCACCGACCCATCCCTACGACGTTCTAAACGCGTTTCCTAAGAATAATAATTCTAGACTCTTGAACTTGACCTGATTACCTTGCTTGATCTTGAATGTCATATTATAGCATGACTAATTGACATGTGAGTTACTCTTGACGAACTCAATCCTGTTTGGTTATTGATGAGAATAATTTACTTGTCTTGAACGAGATCGCTCTTGTCGACCTCGTTCTATACTTGAGAATTTTGTTAAGTAAACATTACTTGGCATTTGCATGAGTCCAAATGGCATACTGTCCTTTGTTCACACACGCCTCCACTGTGGCCACAGTGGGGAAGTAGCTCCCTTGTTGTAATCATTAAGAGCACCATTGGACTATCCCGGGCATCTCCTCGGAAGATCGATGTACTACACACATTCGATACCCGCACTTTCCAGATAACGCTTGTATGCAGGAACTACGTAGCGGCCCGGCTCTCGATATATCCTGATCCTATGTGATTTAATTACGAGCACCTATGTGAATCAATGTGCATCTTGAATACATGACCTCTATGATATCTTGTCCTGAATATGAAATCTTGCCTGAAAATGATATCTTGCCTTGAATGATGCATATTGCTATGACATGCATGATTGATAGCTTACAAGTCTTTATGACTTACCCTTTCCCCTTTTACTGCTTTAGATCTTAGCAAGACAGGCTGCGCTCGATGACTCGCGGTGTTCGTGCTTTGTGCCCTTTTTGGTGCGCCGATGTTATTTGAAGAGGTGGTTTAGATGCCCTCTTTCCCTTGTTTTATATTTTTGTAAGGACGACGGGTTAAGCAAGTCAACTAGACTATGCTTGGGTATTTGTGTAGAACTTGCTTGTAAATCTTAACTGCTAGTAGTTTAATACTTGTAGTACTTGTAACCCTGTTGTGCCGGCATTGTGTAAGCCGAGCTTTGATTAACTTGTTAGTATTCCTCCACGTATTAGTCTTCCGCTGAGCATGCTTAGCTCCTTATTAATTCTTGTCTTTGAACTGTTAGCATGGGTTCCGGCATGTAGTGTCGCCGAAGACTTGGTTATTTTGTTTAACTGTTTATCAGGTTTAAAAGTTTTAAAAATATCCGGCCGTTTGGTGCCGAGGCGTGCTACGACTCCAATGTTGCGTCACGTCGTTTTTATAAATTAAGTCCTTGCTTGTTTAATTGTCTACTTGTTTCCCTCCTTATTTGGGCGATCCGACCCTCGGTCCCACCTCGGGCCCGGGCCGGGTCGTCACAGTTGGTATCAGAGCTCTCGTTAGCTATAAGCCAGGATAGGTTCCATGGCCTAGTTGGGTTAATTCTTGTGTGAATCATGACGTTGAGTGTTCTCTTTCGTGCCTTATTGGCAAATTCTTGTTAATGAATAGGACTTAGAATCCTAAGTTCATTGTAATCTAGATTCTCGTGAGTACAGTGTTCGTGCCGAGGAATATTACCTTTCACCCGTTTTACTTTCAAGGCGCGGTTATACCAAGAGTGTGTGTTGCTGCTTTGTAGAGCTATTGTCTCTTGTCCGTTGTGAGTGATCTTATAAGCTCAGGTTGTTGATTCCGAGCGTAATCATCGTGGTGTCCAGTAGAGCCTTTGATTATGTTGCATCTTCTTGAGCGGCGTGGCTAAGCCTCCCGTAGTACCTAGTGTATTCCTTGATTCCTACATAAGTATATATATATCTTCTGTAGTGCCTAATCGTGAGTACTTGGACTGTATAGTGTCAGGAATTAGAGGACTCTTTCCTGTTTCAGATTATTGAGATTGAAGGGATACCCTTATGCTCAAGGTATCGTTGTGGTTTCAAGTTGAGACTGGGTGAGTACCCGATAGGTGATCGCACGACCGATGATTGGTTAATCGTTAGCTCGTTTACGTCTTGACCCAAAGTGATTTGAGGTTTTCTAGCCAATAACTATTTGCTAGCCAAGGACTATTAAGTTATTGTCTTGTACCGTTATTCGACTAATGCATTAGTAGAGTATTAGCATATTGTAAAAGGATTTATCCATCATTAGTGAATCGTTAAGGGTATGAATGTTCCATACATGGTATACTTGCATGGTAGACTAAAATACTATGTACATGATATTGATTTCCATGCCTAAGTGTAATTATATTATATGTGCATGAGACCTTCATAAAGGATGCTCTTATGTGATTTGTAACTCCTCCCGCATCCTAAACGACGGAAGCTTTTGAAGTCACTTCAGAGGGCCCCTGACTTGATTATCAAGAGGTATTCGTCGTAGAACTAGAATGGTATAATATGATATAGGAATTGACTGAACCCATGACCAACTGGAATGAAATTGAAAGTGTCATCTTGTTTTACTTGTGCAAATATGTGCAACGTGTATATTGAAATCATGCTACGAATAAATTGAACCTGTGTCATGATCGAATGAATTGCCTGGTATTGAATGCCTTCTTTGAAAGGCGAATATGTGGTCCATGATGATTGACTACTTGATTTTATTGTTAGGACGTTAGATCCTATAGATGCGTGTTGAGACCGGAATAATTTAGTTAGTCTGGAAAAACTTTTTGTTGGAAAGTTGTTAGCTTGGTGCAACTATTGCACGTGCATTCGAGTCACCTGTTTAGTTGATAAAGAAGAATTTTCACCTCATTGTCCACGTTTGTTGGAACTTTGTAAACCTCGATAGTGTCCTTGAACCCTGTCAAGAGTCAAGATGACTCGACTTTGGAATCGATGGGAGATGATATTTAAGCATTTCTTTCCCTGTCGCCTCGCAGATTCGGTTTCTCCATGACCCGTATTTTTGTATACAACTTCTCTACCTTTTTTGAACTCGTTAACTCAACTGTCCGACTCGCACTACTGGTTTTGCAAGTGCTTGTCCTCTTCTTGCCTTGTCCTTGTAGCACGACTTTGGGACTACACATTGCTTCCCGACCGAGAATTAGAGTTTTATGCGTTGAACTATTGCCGTGGACCTCGCTTATATCTAGAACACCTTACGTAATAACTCCAAATGAGTTGTGAGAATTGAAAGAGTAGTTGCAAGAACCTCAAGATAGAGAGTTCATTTAACCGAGGGTGTCCCATGGGGTGCACCGGTATTGTTTGTGAAAGGAATGTGGTAGTTTACGACTTTGCATAGACTATCGACAGTTGGACCAGAATACTATCAAGAATATGTATCCCTTGCCACGCATTGATGACTCTTTGATCCACTTCGGGGTTCAGTTGTTTATTCCAAGATTGACATGAGGAGCGGCTATCACCGGTTGAGGGTTAGAGCGGAGGATGTCCCTAAGACAGCCTTTCAGACGCTGCTACGGCCACTATGAGTTGTTGTGATGCCGCTTTGGGTTGTCCAACGCACCTGCAGTTTTGATGGACCTGATGAATAGGGTTTTTCATGAATATCTCGATTGCTGGTGGTTGTGTTTATTATTGATATTCTCGGGTACTCCAAGTCACGAGAGGAGGTTGACTACGGCTCCTATCCTAGCATTGCCTAGTGTTTCGAAGAACCTTGTGATTTTATCGATGCCTCGTTAGAAGGCTTGGGTTACGTGCTTGTGCCATGGATTCTCATTTGCCATTAGTCGAATTTGCTTTTATAACGCTTACCGCCTAGTATTGAAATGACGCCATATGAGGCTTATTAGAGATAGATTGCTTGCACCCGTAGTAGACGTAAGAGCTACGCGACAACCGGAGACGCGACTCATAATTTCAGGTTGGTGACTCGGTATTCTCGAAGGTATCGCCTCGCAGCGGTACTAAGCGATTTGGGAAGAAATGTAAATTTCCACCTAGATTCATTGGCCCATTCGAGATCCTAGAAAGGATTGGAGCTTTGTCGTATCGGTTAGCATTGCCGCCTTCGTTATTGAATGTTCACGATGTATTCCATGTCTCGATGCTACGCAAGTATTTGATAGAGGAATCGCATGTCCTTGTTTACGATGAGATTTCATTCGAACCCGATCTTTCTTATGATGAAAGACCAGTGAGGATTCTTGTTACTAAGGAGCAAATATTGAGGAAGCCACGTGGGAGACCGAGCTTGATATGCGAGAGAAATACCCCTTTCCTATTCGACGACTCCGGTAAGAATTTAGGGACTAAATTCCTTTCAGTGGGGGAGGATGTGAGAACCCAAACCCATTACTTGTCTTATGCCTTAATAACATGCTTGTTTCATGCCTTAACATGTTAGATATTCCTAATTGTTCATGTCTTGCTCACATGAGAGTGTTACGTGCCTAGTTGCTTGAATACCTTCTATGCCTTGCTTGCCTTACCGTTGTACTTTGAGTGTTTGCCTTAGCATGTTTAGCACTCAACCAAGACTTGTTAGAGTTCTATTTTCCTTCATAGACGACTTAGAACGTTCACCTTGATCATAGTAAGCTTGGTTGAAGGTTTAGAAACTTTCTCGCTTTGTTTTGGCCTTAGCGATTCCCCTCGTCTCCCGTATTGCTTGTATTTCGTCGTGCGATGTGTTCATTGAGTTCCCGGCCTTGTATTCAAGTCATAACCATGTTTAAACAAGTCTTGATCATGTCCATGTTATCCTAGTTTGATTGGTGCTTGATTGACGCTTTGATTCGTTAGCCATTCGCCGCTTGATTCGAGCCTTGTTTTACCTTGTCCCGGTGTTGTTCGGGAACATTCTGGTACTGATCCACTGAATAGAATTTTATAAAAATTTAGTATGTTTTACCTACATATGTTAGGATACTCTCTGTAAAATTTGGTAATTTTCCAAGGTGTCTAAGTACCTCAATTAGGTCTTGACTTACGGCTGTGCCAGAATTCAGTTTTCAGGAAAACAACTTCTGTACTTGAACTTGTAGTAACCATATCTTGAGCAATATAAGTCCAAATGGAGTACTTTAAAATTCTAAAATATAGTTTAATGAGTCTAGTTTCAGAAAAATCAAAAATCACCTCATTTGGAGTTGTGAGCGATTTATGGTCGATTTTACAAAATTGACTGTCCAGTAACTTTTCGAAGAATGGTCATGAACTTAGCCCCAGCATCTGAGGCGCCTGCCTGGGCTTTGGTGAGGCGCCCGCCTCAACAACAGAGGCCATCTACGGATTTTTTCCCCTGTTCTGTTATGTCCGACCTTTGGCACTTTTAACCCCTTCCTAATTGACCCTAAACCATCCTATTAGACCCTAATTGAGTAGGATTAAGCCTAACCTCAATCTTTCTCCTCTTGACACTTGGAATTCCACCAAATCCATGCAAGGTATAAAGCCTCTCTTGTTGTTGACTTTGCCATTAATCTTCCATTATCAGATTTCTCTCCCTCTCTTGCCATGGTTAGTGTGTGTAGAGAATAGGTGAGATTGGTGTGTGTGATTTCCCTAGATTGAGCTCCCGACTTCCGCTTGCCGAGCCGAGACCACCGGTGTGAAGCTACCGACGAGGAGATCGCTTTCTATCCGATTACTTTGTGCTTCAACTTTCCTTTTCCATGGTGAAGGTAAGCTATTGATCCCCCCTTAGGTTGTATGCTTAGACTTGCCATGATCCCCTTGTCTATTGATCCCCATGCTTCTCCATGCCCATGCCATGATCTAGGTTGATTCGATCTCTTGAGATTTTGATTAATATGTCTATCTTGTTGCTTGAGGTCTATGCCTAGAATTACTTATGTTCTATGCTTCTTTAGGAGCAACTAATGTCCTTGGATTAACATATTTCGATAACTCTTGGAAACTATGATTTCTAGGGTTCCATATACCATGAATTGTCTATCTTGTTGATTGAGACCTATGCCTAGAATTAAAAGAGTTCTATGTCCCCTTAGGAACAACTATTGTTCTTGGACCAATAACTTTTGATAACTCTTGGAGATGATGACTTCTAGGGTTTCACATGCTACAAACCTGTCCATCCTATTGAGCGAGTCCTACGCCTCAAATTGAATACGTTCTATGCCTACTTAAGAATAACAAATGTTCTCTGGACTTGCGACTCTTGATAACTCTTGGGAATTATGATTCTAGGGTTTCCTATGCCTTGTATTGATCATCCTATTGGATTGGGTCCTAGGCCTAGTATAAATTGTGATCTATGTTCCCTTGCGAGAAAATAATGTTCTTGGACCCTTGCACTTTAATAACCTTGAAAGAATGATTCTAAGGCCCTTGAATTCGAATTATCGATAATTCTTAATTACGGCTGTTAAATGGATTAATGACCTAGCCGATCATCTACGAGAACTTAGAAAAGGATTTTGGATGCATCTAGCATCTTAACCCCTTTGAATGAATTGGTAGAGACGACTCAGCGGAGTCAAACTTAAGCGAGCTATTGAACAATACCGGCTCAATGATCAATCCCTACGACGTCTTAAACACGCTTCCTCTAAGAATGATGATTCTAGACTGTTGAAACTTGAATTGGTTACCTGGCTTGATTCTTGATGTCATAAAATAGAATGTCTATTTGACATATTGAGTTCGCCCTTGTCGAACTCCTTCCTGCTTGATTATTGATGAAAAATCTTAACTACGGTTGTTTAATAGATTAATGACCTAGCCGATCATGTATACGAGAACTTAGAAAAGGTTCATGATGCATTTAGCGTCTTATCCATCTTGGATGAATTGTTATAGATGACTCAACGGAGTCAAGCTTAGAGAGCCATTGAACAATACCGGCTCACCGACCCATCCCTACGACGCTTCTAAACGCGCTTTCCTAAGAATAATAATTCTAGACTCTTGAACTTGACCGATTACCTTGCTTGATCTTGAATGTCATATTATAGCATGACTAATTGACATGTGAGTTACTCTTGACGAACTCAATCTGCTTGGTTATTGATGAGAATAATTTACTTGTCTTGAGCGAGATCGCTCTTGTCGACCTCGCTTCTATACTTGAGAATTTTGTTAAGTAAACATTACTTGGCATTTGCATGAGTCCGGTGGCATACTGTCTTTGTTCACACACGCCTCCACTGTGGCCACAGTGGGGAAGTAGCTCCCTTGTTGTAATCATTAAGAGCACCATTGGACTATCCCGGGCATCTCCTCGGAAGATCGATGTACTACACACATTCGATACCCGCACTTTCCAGATAACGCTTGTATGCAGGAACTACGTAGCGGCCCGGCTCTCGATATATCCTGATCCTATGTGATTTAATTACGAGCACCTATGTGAATCAATGTGCATCTTGAATACATGACCTCTATGATATCTTGTCACGAATATGAAATCTTGCACGAAAATGATATCTTGCCTTGAATGATGCATATTGCTATGACATGCATGATTGATAGCTTACAAGTCTTTATGACTTACCCTTTCCCCTTTTACTGCTTTAGATCTTAGCAAGACAGGTCCTGCTCGATGACTCGCGGTGTTCGTGCTTTGTGCCCTTTTTGGTGCGCCGATGTTATTTGAAGAGGTGGTTTAGATGCCCTCTTTCCCTTGTTTTATATTTTTGTAAGGACGACGGGTTAAGCAAGTCAACTAGACTATGCTTGGGTATTTGTGTAGAACTTGCTTGTAAATCTTAACTGCTAGTAGTTTAATACTTGTAGTACTTGTAACCCTGTTGTGCCGGCATTGTGTAAGCCGAGCTTTGATTAACTTGTTAGTATTCCTCCACGTATTAGTCTTCCGCTGAGCATGCTTAGCTCCTTATTAATTCTTGTCTTTGAGCTGTTAGCATGGGTTCCGCATGTAGTGTCGCCGAAGACTTGGTTATTTTGTTTAACTGTTTATCAGGTTTAAAAGTTTTAAAAATATCCGGCCGTTTGGTGCCGAGGCGTGCTACGACTCCAATGTTGCGTCACGTCGTTTTTTATAAATTAAGTCCTTGCTTGTTTAATTGTCTACTTGTTTCCCTCCTTATTTGGGCGATCCGACCCTCGGTCCCACCTCGGCCCGGCCGGTC